>OX638311.1:43839714-44490935 GCA_951812415.1 Beris morrisii | reverse complement strand
GGTGTACGTGGTGGGTACGAAACGTACCCACCACGTACCCCCCAATGGGTATGAGCACATAGGCCGAGATTTTTACAAGTGACCACTTAAATTAAAGTTAAAATTAAATTGAAATCCTAAAACAGATTTAAAAAAAACAATTTGAGCCCAGGAGAGCGGAAATTCATTGAGGAGGACGTGGGGGGTACGTGGTGGGTACGAAACGTACCCACCACGTACCTCCTAATGGGTATGAGCACATAGGCCGAGATTTTTACAAGTGACCACTTAAATTAAAGTTAAAATTAAATTCAAATCCTAAAACAGATTTAAAAAAAACAATTTGAGCCCAGGAGAGCGGAAGTTCATTGAGGAGGACGTGGGGGGTACGTGGTGAGTACGAAACGTACCCACCACGTACCTCCCAATAGGTATGAGCACATAGGCCGAGATTTTTACAAGTGACCACTTAAATTAAAGTTAAAATTAAATTCAAATCCTAAAACAGATTTAAAAAAAACAATTTGAGCCCAGGAGAGCGGAAATTCATTGAGGAGGACGTGGGGGGTACGTGGTGGGTACGAAACGTACCCACCACGTACTCCCCAATGGGTATGAGCACATAGGCCGAGATTTTTACAAGTGACCACTTAAATTAAAGTTAAAATTAAATTCAAATCCTAAAACAGATTTAAAAAAAACAATTTGAGCCCAGGAGAGCGGAAGTTCATTGAGGAGGACGTGGGAGTACGTGGTGAGTACGAAACGTACCCACCACGTACCCCCCCATGGGTATGAGCACATAGGCCGAGATTTTTACAAGTGACCACTTAAATTAAAGTTAAAATTAAATTGAAATCCTAAAACAGATTTAAAAAAAACAATTTGAGCCCAGGAGAGCGGAAATTCATTGAGGAGGACGTGGGGGGTACGTGGTGGGTACGAAACGTACCCACCACGTATCCCCCAATGGGTATGAGCACATAGGCCGAGATTTTTACAAGTGACCACTTAAATTAAAGTTAAAATTAAATTCAAATCCTAAAACAGATTTAAAAAAAACAATTTGAGCCAGGAGAGCGGAAGTTCATTGAGGAGGACGTGGGGGGTACGTGGTGAGTACGAAACGTACCCACCACGTACCTCCCAATGGGTATGAGCACATAGGCCGAGATTTTTACAAGTGACCACTTAAATTAAAGTTAAAATTAAATTCAAATCCTAAAACAGATTTAAAAAAAACAATTTGAGCCAGGAGAGCGGAAGTTCATTGAGGAGGACGTGGGGGGTACGTGGTGGGTACGAAACGTACCCACCACGTATCCCCCAATGGGTATGAGCACATAGGCCGAGATTTTTACAAGTGACCACTTAAATTAAAGTTAAAATTAAATTCAAATCCTAAAACAGATTTAAAAAAAACAATTTGAGCCCAGGAGAGCGGAAGTTCATTGAGGAGGACGTGGGGGGTACGTGGTGGGTACGAAACGTACCCACCACGTACCCCCCAATGGGTATGAGCACATAGGCCGAGATTTTTACAAGTGACCACTTAAATTAAAGTTAAAATTAAATTCAAATCCTAAAACAAATTTAAAAAAAACAATTTGAGCCCAGGAGAGCGGAAGTTCATTGAGGAGGACGTGGGGGGTACGTGGTGGGTACGAAACGTACCCACCACGTATCCCCCAATGGGTATGAGCACATAGGCCGAGATTTTTACAAGTGACCACTTAAATTAAAGTTAAAATTAAATTCAAATCCTAAAACAGATTTAAAAAAAACAATTTGAGCCAGGAGAGCGGAAGTTCATTGAGGAGGACGTGGGGGGTACGTGGTGAGTACGAAACGTACCCACCACGTACCTCCCAATGGGTATGAGCACATAGGCCGAGATTTTTACAAGTGACCACTTAAATTAAAGTTAAAATTAAATTCAAATCCTAAAACAGATTTAAAAAAAACAATTTGAGCCCAGGAGAGCGGAAGTTCATTGAGGAGGACGTGGGGGTACGTGGTGGGTACGAAACGTACCCACCACGTACCCCTCAATGGGTATGAGCACATAGGCCGATATTTTTACAAGTGACCACTTAAATTAAAGTTAAAATTAAATTCAAATCCTAAAACAGATTTAAAAAAAACAATTTGAGCCCAGGAGAACGGAAGTTCATTGAGGAGGACGTGGGGGGTACGTGGTGGGTACGAAACGTACCCACCACGTACCCCCCCAATGGGTATGAGCACATAGGCCGAGATTTTTACAAGTGACCACTTAAATTAAAGTTAAAATTAAATTCAAATCCTAAAACAGATTTAAAAAAAACAATTTGAGCCCAGGAGAGCGGAAGTTCATTGAGGAGGACGTGGGGGGTACGTGGTGGGTACGAAACGTACCCACCACGTACCCCCCAATGGGTATGAGCACATAGGCCGAGATTTTTACAAGTGACCACTTAAATTAAAGTTAAAATTAAATTCAAATCCTAAAACAGATTTAAAAAAAACAATTTGAGCCCAGGAGAGCGGAAGTTCATTGAGGAGGACGTGGGGGGTACGTGGTGGGTACGAAACGTACCCACCACGTACCCCCCAATGGGTATGAGCACATAGGCCGAGATTTTTACAAGTGACCACTTAAATTAAAGTTAAAATTAAATTCAAATCCTAAAACAGATTTAAAAAAAACAATTTGAGCCCAGGAGAGCGTAAGTTCATTGAGGAGGACGTGGGGGGTACGTGGTGGGTACGAAACGTACCCACCACGTACTCCCCAATGGGTATGAGCACATAGGCCGAGATTTTTACAAGTGACCACTTAAATTAAAGTTAAAATTAAATTCAAATCCTAAAACAGATTTAAAAAAAACAATTTGAGCCCAGGAGAGCGGAAATTCATTGAGGAGGACGTGGGGGGTACGTGGTGGGTACGAAACGTACCCACCACGTACCCCCCAATGGGTATGAGCACATATGCCGAGATTTTTACAAGTGACCACTTAAATTAAAGTTAAAATTAAATTCAAATCCTAAAACAGATTTAAAAAAAACAATTTGAGCCCAGGAGAGCGGAAATTCATTGAGGAGGACGTGGGGGGTACGTGGTGGGTACGAAACGTACCCACCACGTACCCCCCAATGGGTATGAGCACATAGGCCGAGATTTTTACAAGTGACCACTTAAATTAAAGTTAAAATTAAATTCAAATCCTAAAACAGATTTAAAAAAAACAATTTGAGCCCAGGAGAGCGGAAGTTCATTGAGGAGGACGTGGGGGGTACGTGGTGGGTACGAAACGTACCCACCACGTACCCCCCAATGGGTATGAGCACATAGGCCGAGATTTTTACAAGTGACCACTTAAATTAAAGTTAAAATTAAATTCAAATCCCAAAACAGATTTAAAAAAAACAATTTGAGCCCAGGAGAGCGGAAGTTCATTGAGGAGGACGTGGGGGGTACGTGGTGGGTACGAAACGTACCCACCACGTACCCCCCAATGGGTATGAGCACATAGGCCGAGATTTTTACAAGTTACCACTTAAATTAAAGTTAAAATTAAATTCAAATCCTAAAACAGATTTAAAAAAAACAATTTGAGCCCAGGAGAGCGGAAGTTCATTGAGGAAGACGTGGGGTACGAAACGTACCCACCACGTACCCCCCAATGGGTATGAGCACATAGGCCGAGATTTTTACAAGTGACCAATTAAATTAAAGTTAAAATTAAATTCAAATCCTAAAGCAGATTTAAAAAAAACAATTTGAGCCCAGGAGAGCGGAAGTTCATTGATGAGGACGTGGTTGGTACGTGGTGGGTACGAAACGTACCCCCCAATGGGTTTGAGCACATAGGCCGAGATTTTTACAAGTGACCACTTAAATTAAAGTTAAAATTAAATTCAAATCCTAAAACAGATTTAAAAAAAACAATTTGAGCCCAGGAGAGCGGAAGTTCATTGAGGAGGACGTGGGGGGTACGTGGTGGGTACGAAACGTACCCACCACGTACCCCCCAATGGGTATGAGCACATAGGCCGAGATTTTTACAAGTGACCACTTAAATTAAAGTTAAAATTAAATTCAAATCCTAAAACAGATTTAAAAAAAACAATTTGAGCCAGGAGAGCGGAAGTTCATTGAGGAGGACGTGGGGGGTACGTGGTGAGTACGAAACGTACCCACCACGTACCTCCCAATGGGTATGAGCACATAGGCCGAGATTTTTACAAGTGACCACTTAAATTAAAGTTAAAATTAAATTCAAATCCTAAAACAGATTTAAAAAAAACAATTTGAGCCAGGAGAGCGGAAGTTCATTGAGGAGGACGTGGGGGGTACGTGGTGAGTACGAAACGTACCCACCACGTACCTCCCAATGGGTATGAGCACATAGGCCGAGATTTTTACAAGTGACCACTTAAATTAAAGTTAAAATTAAATTCAAATCCTAAAACAGATTTAAAAAAAACAATTTGAGCCCAGGAGAGCGGAAGTTCATTGAGGAGGACGTGGGGGGTACGTGGTGGGTACGAAACGTACCCACCACGTATCCCCCAATGGGTATGAGCACATAGGCCGAGATTTTTACAAGTGACCACTTAAATTAAAGTTAAAATTAAATTCAAATCCTAAAACAGATTTAAAAAAAACAATTTGAGCCAGGAGAGCGGAAGTTCATTGAGGAGGACGTGGGGGGTACGTGGTGAGTACGAAACGTACCCACCACGTAGCTCCCAATGGGTATGAGCACATAGGCCGAGATTTTTACAAGTGACCACTTAAATTAAAGTTAAAATTAAATTCAAATCCTAAAACAGATTTAAAAAAAACAATTTGAGCCCAGGAGAGCGGAAGTTCATTGAGGAGGACGTGGGGGGTACGTGGTGGGTACGAATCGTACCCACCACGTACCCCCCAATGGGTATGAGCACATAGGCCAAGATTTTTACAAGTGACCACTTAAATTAAAGTTAAAATTAAATTCAAATCCTAAAACAGATTTAAAAAAAACAATTTGAGCCCAGGAGAGCGGAAATTCATTGAGGAGGACGTGGGGGGTACGTGGTGGGTACGAAACGTACCCACCACGTACTCCCCAATGGGTATGAGCACATAGGCCGAGATTTTTACAAGTGACCACTTAAATTAAAGTTAAAATTAAATTCAAATCCTAAAACAGATTTAAAAAAAACAATTTGAGCCCAGGAGAGCGGAAGTTCATTGAGGAGGACGTGGGGGTACGTGGTGGGTACGAAACGTACCCACCACGTACCCCCCAATGGGTATGAGCACATAGGCCGAGATTTTTACAAGTGACCACTTAAATTAAAGTTAAAATTAAATTGAAATCCTAAAACAGATTTAAAAAAAACAATTTGAGCCCAGGAGAGCGGAAATTCATTGAGGAGGACGTGGGGGGTACGTGGTGGGTACGAAACGTACCCACCACGTACCTCCTAATGGGTATGAGCACATAGGCCGAGATTTTTACAAGTGACCACTTAAATTAAAGTTAAAATTAAATTCAAATCCTAAAACAGATTTAAAAAAAACAATTTGAGCCCAGGAGAGCGGAAGTTCATTGAGGAGGACGTGGGAGTACGTGGTGGGTACGAAACGTACCCACCACGTACCCCCCCATGGGTATGAGCACATAGGCCGAGATTTTTACAAGTGACCACTTAAATTAAAGTTAACATTAAATTGAAATCCTAAAACAGATTTAAAAAAAACAATTTGAGCCCAGGAGAGCGAAAATTCATTGAGGAGGACGTGGGGGGTACGTGGTGGGTACGAAACGTACCCACCACGTATCCCCCAATGGGTATGAGCACATAGGCCGAGATTTTTACAAGTGACCACTTAAATTAAAGTTAAAATTAAATTCAAATCCTAAAACAGATTTAAAAAAAACAATTTGAGCCAGGAGAGCGGAAGTTCATTGAGGAGGACGTGGGGGGTACGTGGTGAGTACGAAACGTACCCACCACGTACCTCCCAATGGGTATGAGCACATAGGCCGAGATTTTTACAAGTGACCACTTAAATTAAAGTTAAAATTAAATTCAAATCCTAAAACAGATTTAAAAAAAACAATTTGAGCCAGGAGAGCGGAAGTTCATTGAGGAGGACGTGGGGGGTACGTGGTGGGTACGAAACGTACCCACCACGTACCCCCCAATGGGTATGAGCACATAGGCCAAGATTTTTACAAGTGACCACTTAAATTAAAGTTAAAATTAAATTGAAATCCTAAGACAGATTTAAAAAAAACAATTTGAGCCCAGGAGAGCAGAAGTTCATTGAGGAGGACGTGGGGGGTACGTGGTGGGTACGAAACGTACCCACCACGTATCCCCCAATGGGTATGAGCACATAGGCCGAGATTTTTACAAGTGACCACTTAAATTAAAGTTAAAATTAAATTCAAATCCTAAAACAGATTTAAAAAAAACAATTTGAGCCAGGAGAGCGGAAGTTCATTGAGGAGGACGTGGGGGGTACGTGGTGAGTACGAAACGTACCCACCACGTACCTCCCAATGGGTATGAGCACATAGGCCGAGATTTTTACAAGTGACCACTTAAATTAAAGTTAAAATTAAATTCAAATCCTAAAACAGATTTAAAAAAAACAATTTGAGCCAGAAGAGCGGAAGTTCATTGAGGAGGACGTGGGGGGTACGTGGTGGGTACGAAACGTACCCACCACGTATCCCCCAATGGGTATGAGCACATAGGCCGAGATTTTTACAAGTGACCACTTAAATTAAAGTTAAAATTAAATTCAAATCCTAAAACAGATTTAAAAAAAACAATTTGAGCCCAGGAGAGCGGAAGTTCATTGAGGAGGACGTGGGGGGTACGTGGTGGGTACGAAACGTACCCACCACGTACCCCCCAATGGGTATGAGCACATGGGCCGAGATTTTTACAAGTGACCACTTAAATTAAAGTTAAAATTAAATTCAAATCCTAAAACAGATTTAAAAAAAACAATTTGAGCCCAGGAGAGCGGAAGTTCATTGAGGAGGACGTGGGGGGTACGTGGTGGGTACGAAACGTACCCACCACGTATCCCCCAATGGGTATGAGCACATAGGCCGAGATTTTTACAAGTGACCACTTAAATTAAAGTTAAAATTAAATTCAAATCCTAAAACAGATTTAAAAAAAACAATTTGAGCCAGGAGAGCGGAAGTTCATTGAGGAGGACGTGGGGGGTACGTGGTGAGTACGAAACGTACCCACCACGTACCTCCCAATGGGTATGAGCACATAGGCCGAGATTTTTACAAGTGACCACTTAAATTAAAGTTAAAATTAAATTCAAATCCTAAAACAGATTTAAAAAAAACAATTTGAGCCCAGGAGAGCGGAAGTTCATTGAGGAGGACGTGGGGGGTACGTGGTGGGTACGAATCGTACCCACCACGTACCCCCCAATGGGTATGAGCACATAGGCCAAGATTTTTACAAGTGACCACTTAAATTAAAGTTAAAATTAAATTCAAATCCTAAAACAGATTTAAAAAAAACAATTTGAGCCCAGGAGAGCGGAAATTCATTGAGGAGGACGTGGGGGGTACGTGGTGGGTACGAAACGTACCCACCACGTACTCCCCAATGGGTATGAGCACATAGGCCGAGATTTTTACAAGTGACCACTTAAATTAAAGTTAAAATTAAATTCAAATCCTAAAACAGATTTAAAAAAAACAATTTGAGCCCAGGAGAGCGGAAGTTCATTGAGGAGGACGTGGGGGTACGTGGTGGGTACGAAACGTACCCACCACGTACCCCCCAATGGGTATGAGCACATAGGCCGAGATTTTTACAAGTGACCACTTAAATTAAAGTTAAAATTAAATTGAAATCCTAAAACAGATTTAAAAAAAACAATTTGAGCCCAGGAGAGCGGAAATTCATTGAGGAGGACGTGGGGGGTACGTGGTGGGTACGAAACGTACCCACCACGTACCTCCTAATGGGTATGAGCACATAGGCCGAGATTTTTACAAGTGACCACTTAAATTAAAGTTAAAATTAAATTCAAATCCTAAAACAGATTTAAAAAAAACAATTTGAGCCCAGGAGAGCGGAAGTTCATTGAGGAGGACGTGGGGGGTACGTGGTGAGTACGAAACGTACCCACCACGTACCTCCCAATAGGTATGAGCACATAGGCCGAGATTTTTACAAGTGACCACTTAAATTAAAGTTAAAATTAAATTCAAATCCTAAAACAGATTTAAAAAAAACAATTTGAGCCCAGGAGAGCGGAAATTCATTGAGGAGGACGTGGGGGGTACGTGGTGGGTACGAAACGTACCCACCACGTACTCCCCAATGGGTATGAGCACATAGGCCGAGATTTTTACAAGTGACCACTTAAATTAAAGTTAAAATTAAATTCAAATCCTAAAACAGATTTAAAAAAAACAATTTGAGCCCAGGAGAGCGGAAGTTCATTGAGGAGGACGTGGGAGTACGTGGTGAGTACGAAACGTACCCACCACGTACCACCCCATGGGTATGAGCACATAGGCCGAGATTTTTACAAGTGACCACTTAAATTAAAGTTAAAATTAAATTGAAATCCTAAAACAGATTTAAAAAAAACAATTTGAGCCCAGGAGAGCGGAAATTCATTGAGGAGGACGTGGGGGGTACGTGGTGGGTACGAAACGTACCCACCACGTATCCCCCAATGAGTATGAGCACATAGGCCGAGATTTTTACAAGTGACCACTTAAATTAAAGTTAAAATTAAATTCAAATCCTAAAACAGATTTAAAAAAAACAATTTGAGCCAGGAGAGCGGAAGTTCATTGAGGAGGACGTGGGGGGTACGTGGTGAGTACGAAACGTACCCACCACGTACCTCCCAATGGGTATGAGCACATAGGCCGAGATTTTTACAAGTGACCACTTAAATTAAAGTTAAAATTAAATTCAAATCCTATAACAGATTTAAAAAAAACAATTTGAGCCAGGAGAGCGGAAGTTCATTGAGGAGGACGTGGGGGGTACGTGGTGGGTACGAAACGTACCCACCACGTATCCCCCAATGGGTATGAGCACATAGGCCGAGATTTTTACAAGTGACCACTTAAATTAAAGTTAAAATTAAATTCAAATCCTAAAACAGATTTAAAAAAAACAATTTGAGCCCAGGAGAGCGGAAGTTCATTGAGGAGGACGTCGGGGGTACGTGGTGGGTACGAAACGTACCCACCACGTACCCCCCAATGGGTATGAGCACATAGGCCGAGATTTTTACAAGTGACCACTTAAATTAAAGTTAAAATTAAATTCAAATCCTAAAACAAATTTAAAAAAAACAATTTGAGCCCAGGAGAGCGGAAGTTCATTGAGGAGGACGTGGGGGGTACGTGGTGGGTACGAAACGTACCCACCACGTATCCCCCAATGGGTATGAGCACATAGGCCGAGATTTTTACAAGTGACCACTTAAATTAAAGTTAAAATTAAATTCAAATCCTAAAACAGATTTAAAAAAAACAATTTGAGCCAGGAGAGCGGAAGTTCATTGAGGAGGACGTGGGGGGTACGTGGTGAGTACGAAACGTACCCACCACGTACCTCCCAATGGGTATGAGCACATAGGCCGAGATTTTTACAAGTGACCACTTAAATTAAAGTTAAAATTAAATTCAAATCCTAAAACAGATTTAAAAAAAACAATTTGAGCCCAGGAGAGCGGAAGTTCATTGAGGAGGACGTGGGGGTACGTGGTGGGTACGAAACGTACCCACCACGTACCCCTCAATGGGTATGAGCACATAGGCCGAGATTTTTACAAGTGACCACTTAAATTAAAGTTAAAATTAAATTCAAATCCTAAAACAGATTTAAAAAAAACAATTTGAGCCCAGGAGAGCGGAAGTTCATTGAGGAGGACGTGGGGGGTACGTGGTGGGTACGAAACGTACCCACCACGTACCCCCCCAATGGGTATGAGCACATAGGCCGAGATTTTTACAAGTGACCACTTAAATTAAAGTTAAAATTAAATTCAAATCCTAAAACAGATTTAAAAAAAACAATTTGAGCCCAGGAGAGCGGAAGTTCATTGAGGAGGACGTGGGGGGTACGTGGTGGGTACGAAACGTACCCACCACGTACCCCCCAATGGGTATGAGCACATAGGCCGAGATTTTTACAAGTGACCACTTAAATTAAAGTTAAAATTAAATTCAAATCCTAAAACAGATTTAAAAAAAACAATTTGAGCCCAGGAGAGCGGAAGTTCATTGAGGAGGACGTGGGGGGTACGTGGTGGGTACGAAACGTACCCACCACGTACCCCCCAATGGGTATGAGCACATAGGCCGAGATTTTTACAAGTGACCACTTAAATTAAAGTTAAAATTAAATTCAAATCCTAAAACAGATTTAAAAAAAACAATTTGAGCCCAGGAGAGCGTAAGTTCATTGAGGAGGACGTGGGGGGTACGTGGTGGGTACGAAACGTACCCACCACGTACTCCCCAATGGGTATGAGCACATAGGCCGAGATTTTTACAAGTGACCACTTAAATTAAAGTTAAAATTAAATTCAAATCCTAAAACAGATTTAAAAAAAACAATTTGAGCCCAGGAGAGCGGAAATTCATTGAGGAGGACGTGGGGGGTACGTGGTGGGTACGAAACGTACCCACCACGTACCCCCCAATGGGTATGAGCACATATGCCGAGATTTTTACAAGTGACCACTTAAATTAAAGTTAAAATTAAATTCAAATCCTAAAACAGATTTAAAAAAAACAATTTGAGCCCAGGAGAGCGGAAATTCATTGAGGAGGACGTGGGGGGTACGTGGTGGGTACGAAACGTACCCACCACGTACCCCCCAATGGGTATGAGCACATAGGCCGAGATTTTTACAAGTGACCACTTAAATTAAAGTTAAAATTAAATTCAAATCCTAAAACAGATTTAAAAAAAACAATTTGAGCCCAGGAGAGCGGAAGTTCATTGAGGAGGACGTGGGGGGTACGTGGTGGGTACGAAACGTACCCACCACGTACCCCCCAATGGGTATGAGCACATAGGCCGAGATTTTTACAAGTGACCACTTAAATTAAAGTTAAAATTAAATTCAAATCCCAAAACAGATTTAAAAAAAACAATTTGAGCCCAGGAGAGCGGAAGTTCATTGAGGAGGACGTGGGGGGTACGTGGTGGGTACGAAACGTACCCACCACGTACCCCCCAATGGGTATGAGCACATAGGCCGAGATTTTTACAAGTTACCACTTAAATTAAAGTTAAAATTAAATTCAAATCCTAAAACAGATTTAAAAAAAACAATTTGAGCCCAGGAGAGCGGAAGTTCATTGAGGAAGACGTGGGGTACGAAACGTACCCACCACGTACCCCGCAATGGGTATGAGCACATAGGCCGAGATTTTTACAAGTGACCAATTAAATTAAAGTTAAAATTAAATTCAAATCCTAAAGCAGATTTAAAAAAAACAATTTGAGCCCAGGAGAGCGGAAGTTCATTGATGAGGACGTGGTTGGTACGTGGTGGGTACGAAACGTACCCCCCAATGGGTTTGAGCACATAGGCCGAGATTTTTACAAGTGACCACTTAAATTAAAGTTAAAATTAAATTCAAATCCTAAAACAGATTTAAAAAAAACAATTTGAGCCCAGGAGAGCGGAAGTTCATTGAGGAGGACGTGGGGGGTACGTGGTGGGTACGAAACGTACCCACCACATACCCCCCAATGGGTATGAGCACATAGGCCGAGATTTTTACAAGTGACCACTTAAATTAAAGTTAAAATTAAATTCAAATCCTAAAACAGATTTAAAAAAAACAATTTGAGCCCAGAAGAGCGGAAGTTCATTGAGGAGGACGTGGGGGGTACGTGATGGGTACGAAACGTACCCACCACGTACCCCCTAAAGGGTATGAGCTCATAGGCCGAGATTTTTACAAGTGACCACTTAAATTAAAGTTAAAATTAAATTCAAATCCTAAATCAGATTTAAAAAAAACAATTTGAGCCCAGGAGAGCGGAAGTTCATTGAGGAGGACGTGGGGGTACGTGGTGGGTACGAAACGTACCCACCACGTACCCCCCAATGGGTATGAGCACATAAGCCGAGATTTTTACAAGTGACCACTTAAATTAAAGTTAAAATTAAATTCAAATCCTAAAACAGATTTAAAAAAAACAATTTGAGCCCAGGAGAGCGGAAGTTCATTGAGGAGGACGTGGGGGGTACGTGGTGGGTACGAAACGTACCCACCACGTACCCCCAATGGGTATGAGCACATAGGCCGAGATTTTTACAAGTGACCACTTAAATTAAAGTTAAAATTAAATTCAAATCCTAAAACAGATTTAAAAAAAACAATTTGAGACCAGGAGAGCGGAAATTCATTGAGGAGGACGTGGGGGGTACGTGGTGGGTACGAAACGTACCCACCACGTACCCCCCAATGGGTATGAGCACATAGGCCGAGATTTTTACAAGTGACCACTTAAATTAAAGTTAAAATTAAATTCAAATCCTAAAACAGATTTAAAAAAAACAATTTGAGCCCAGGAGAGCGGAAGTTCATTGAGGAGGACGTGGGGGGTACGTGGTGGGTACGAAACGTACCCACCACGTACCCCCCAATGGGCATGAGCACATAGGCCGAGATTTTTACAAGTGACCACTTAAATTAAAGTTAAAATTAAATTCAAATCCTAAAACAGATTTAAAAAAAACAATTTGAGCCCAGGAGAGCGGAAATTCATTGAGGCGGACGTGGGGGGTACGTGGTGGGTACGAAACGTACCCACCACGTACCCCCCAATGGGTATGAGCACATAGGCCGAGATTTTTACAAGTGACCACTTAAATTAAAGTTAAAATTAAATTGAAATCCTAAAACAGATTTAAAAAAAACAATTTGAGCCCAGGAGAGCGGAAATTCATTGAGGCGGACGTGGGGGGTACGTGGTGGGTACGAAACGTACCCACCACGTACCCCCCAATGGGTATGAGCACATAGGCCGAGATTTTTACAAGTGACCACTTAAATTAAAGTTAAAATTAAATTCAAATCCTAAAACAGATTTAAAAAAAACAATTTGAGCCCAGGAGAGCGGAAGTTCATTGAGGAGGACGTGGGGGGTACGTGGTGGGTACGAGCGTACCCACCACGTACCCCCCAATGGGTATGAGCACATAGGCCGAGATTTTTACAAGTGACCACTTAAATTAAAGTTAAAATTAAATTCAAATCCTAAAACAGATTTAAAAAAAACAATTTGAGCCCAGGAGAGCGGAAGTTCATTGAGGAGGACGTGGGGGGTACGTGGTGGGTACGAAACGTACCCACCACGTACCCCCCAATGGGCATGAGCACATAGGCCGAGATTTTTACAAGTGACCACTTAAATTAAAGTTAAAATTAAATTCAAATCCTAAAACAGATTTAAAAAAAACAATTTGAGCCCAGGAGAGCGGAAATTCATTGAGGCGGACGTGGGGGGTACGTGGTGGGTACGAAACGTACCCACCACGTACCCCCCAATGGGTATGAGCACATAGGCCGAGACTTTTACAAGTGACCACTTAAATTAAAGTTAAAATTAAATTCAAATCCTAAAACAGATTTAAAAAAAACAATTTGAGCCCAGGAGAGCGGAAATTCATTGAGGCGGACGTGGGGGGTACGTGGTGGGTACGAAACGTACCCACCACGTACCCCCCAATGGGTATGAGCACATAGGCCGAGATTTTTACAAGTGACCACTTAAATTAAAGTTAAAATTAAATTCAAATCCTAAAACAGATTTAAAAAAAACAATTTGAGCCCAGGAGAGCGGAAGTTCATTGAGGAGGACGTGGGGGGTACGTGGTGGGTACGAAACGTACCCACCACGTACCCCCCAATGGGTATGAGCACATAGGCCGAGATTTTTACAAGTGACCACTTAAATTAAAGTTAAAATTAAATTCAAATCCTAAAACAGATTTAAAAAAAACAATTTGAGCCCAGGAGAGTGGAAATTCATTGAGGCGGACGTGGGGGGTACGTGGTGGGTACGAAACGTACCCACCACGTACCCCCCAATGGGTATGAGCACATAGGCCGAGATTTTTACAAGTGACCACTTAAATTAAAGTTAAAATTAAATTCAAATCCTAAAACAGATTTAAAAAAAACAATTTGAGCCCAGGAGAGCGGAAGTTCATTGAGGAGGACGTGGGGGGTACGTGGTGGGTACGAGCGTACCCACCACGTACCCCCCAATGGGTATGAGCACATAGGCCGAGATTTTTACAAGTGACCACTTAAATTAAAGTTAAAATTAAATTCAAATCCTAAAACAGATTTAAAAAAAACAATTTGAGCCCAGGAGAGCGGAAGTTCATTGAGGAGGACGTGGGGGGTACGTGGTGGGTACGAAACGTACCCACCACGTAACCCCCAATGGGTATGAGCACATAGGCCGAGATTTTTACAAGTGACCACTTAAATTAAAGTTAAAATTAAATTCAAATCCTAAAACAGATTTAAAAAAAACAATTTGAGCCCAGGAGAGCGGAAGTTCATTGAGGAGGACGTGGGGGGTACGTGGTGGGTACGAAACGTACCCACCACGTACCTCCCAATGGGTATGAGTACATAGGCCGAGATTTTTACAAGTGACCACTTAAATTAAAGTTAAAATTAAATTCAAATCCTAAAACAGATTTAAAAAAAAACAATTTGAGCCCAGGAGAGCGGAAGTTCATTGAGGAGGACGTGGGGGGTACGTGGTGGGTACGAAACGTACCCACCACGTACCTCCCAATGGGTATGAGCACATAGGCCGAGATTTTTACAAGTGACCACTTAAATTAAAGTTAAAATTAAATTCAAATCCTAAAACAGATTTAAAAAAAAACAATTTGAGCCCAGGAGAGCGGAAGTTCATTGAGGAGGACGTGGGGGGTACGTGGTGGGTACGAAACGTACCCACCACGTACCTCCCAATGGGTATGAGCACATAGGCCGAGATTTTTACAAGTGACCACTTAAATTAAAGTTAAAATTAAATTCAAATCCTAAAACAGATTTAAAAAAAACAATTTGAGCCCAGGAGAGCGGAAGTTCATTGAGGAGGACGTGGGGGGTACGTGGTGGGTACGAAACGTACCCACCACGTACCCCCCAATGGGTATGAGCACATAGGCCGAGATTTTTACAAGTGACCACTTAAATTAAAGTTAAAATTAAATTCAAATCCTAAAACAGATTTAAAAAAAACAATTTGAGCCCAGGAGAGCGGAAGTTCATTGAGGAGGACGTGGGGGGTACGTGGTGGGTACGAAACGTACCCACCACGTACCCCCCAATGGGTATGAGCACATAGGCCGAGATTTTTACAAGTGACCACTTAAATTAAAGTTAAAATTAAATTCAAATCCTAAAACAGATTTAAAAAAAACAATTTGAGCCCAGGAGAGCGGAAGTTCATTGAGGAGGACGTGAGGGGTACGTGGTGGGTACGAAATGTACCCACGACGTACCCCCCAATGGGTATGAGCACATAGGCCGAGATTTTTACAAGTGACCACTTAAATTAAAGTTAAAATTAAATTCAAATCCTAAAACAGATTTAAAAAAAACAATTTGAGCCCAGGAGAGCGGAAATTCATTGAGGAGGACGTGGGGGGTACGTGGTGGGTACGAAACGTACCCACCACGTACCTCCCAATGGGTATGAGCACATAGGCCGAGATTTTTACAAGTGACCACTTAAATTAAAGTTAAAATTAAATTCAAATCCTAAAACAGATTTAAAAAAAAACAATTTGAGCCCAGGAGAGCGGAAGTTCATTGAGGAGGACGTGGGGGGTACGTGGTGGGTACGAAACGTACCCACCACGTACCTCCCAATGGGTATGAGCACATAGGCCGAGATTTTTACAAGTGACCACTTAAATTAAAGTTAAAATTAAATTCAAATCCTAAAACAGATTTAAAAAAAACAATTTGAGCCCAGGAGAGCGGAAGTTCATTGAGGAGGACGTGAGGGGTACGTGGTGGGTACGAAATGTACCCACGACGTACCCCCCAATGGGTATGAGCACATAGGCCGAGATTTTTACAAGTGACCACTTAAATTAAAGTTAAAATTAAATTCAAATCCTAAAACAGATTTAAAAAAAACAATTTGAGCCCAGGAGAGCGGAAATTCGTACGAAACGTACCCACCACGTACCTCCCAATGGGTATGAGCACATAGGCCGAGATTTTTACAAGTGACCACTTAAATTAAAGTTAAAATTAAATTCAAATCCTAAAACAGATTTAAAAAAAAACAATTTGAGCCCAGGAGAGCGGAAGTTCATTGAGGAGGACGTGGGGGGTACGTGGTGGGTACGAAACGTACCCACCACGTACCTCCCAATGGGTATGAGCACATAGGCCGAGATTTTTACAAGTGACCACTTAAATTAAAGTTAAAATTAAATTCAAATCCTAAAACAGATTTAAAAAAAACAATTTGAGCCCAGGAGAGCGGAAGTTCATTGAGGAGGACGTGGGGGGTACGTGGTGGGTACGAAACGTACCCACCACGTACCCCCCAATGGGTATGAGCACATAGGCCGAGATTTTTACAAGTGACCACTTAAATTAAAGTTAAAATTAAATTCAAATCCTAAAACAGATTTAAAAAAAACAATTTGAGCCCAGGAGAGCGGAAGTTCATTGAGGAGGACGTGGGGGGTACGTGGTGGGTACGAAACGTACCCACCACGTACCCCCCAATGGGTATGAGCACATAGGCCGAGATTTTTACAAGTGACCACTTAAATTAAAGTTAAAATTAAATTCAAATCCTAAAACAGATTTAAAAAAAACAATTTGAGCCCAGGAGAGCGGAAGTTCATTGAGGAGGACGTGAGGGGTACGTGGTGGGTACGAAATGTACCCACGACGTACCCCCCAATGGGTATGAGCACATAGGCCGAGATTTTTACAAGTGACCACTTAAATTAAAGTTAAAATTAAATTCAAATCCTAAAACAGATTTAAAAAAAACAATTTGAGCCCAGGAGAGCGGAAATTCATTGAGGAGGACGTGGGGGGTACGTGGTGGGTACGAAACGTACCCACCACGTACCTCCCAATGGGTATGAGCACATAGGCCGAGATTTTTACAAGTGACCACTTAAATTAAAGTTAAAATTAAATTCAAATCCTAAAACAGATTTAAAAAAAAACAATTTGAGCCCAGGAGAGCGGAAGTTCATTGAGGAGGACGTGGGGGGTACGTGGTGGGTACGAAACGTACCCACCACGTACCTCCCAATGGGTATGAGCACATAGGCCGAGATTTTTACAAGTGACCACTTAAATTAAAGTTAAAATTAAATTCAAATCCTAAAACAGATTTAAAAAAAACAATTTGAGCCCAGGAGAGCGGAAGTTCATTGAGGAGGACGTGAGGGGTACGTGGTGGGTACGAAATGTACCCACGACGTACCCCCCAATGGGTATGAGCACATAGGCCGAGATTTTTACAAGTGACCACTTAAATTAAAGTTAAAATTAAATTCAAATCCTAAAACAGATTTAAAAAAAACAATTTGAGCCCAGGAGAGCGGAAATTCATTGAGGAGGACGTGGGGGGTACGTGGTGGGTACGAAACGTACCCACCACGTACCTCCCAATGGGTATGAGCACATAGGCCGAGATTTTTACAAGTGACCACTTAAATTAAAGTTAAAATTAAATTCAAATCCTAAAACAGATTTAAAAAAAACAATTTGAGCCCAGGAGAGCGGAAGTTCATTGAGGAGGACGTGGGGGGTACGTGGTGGGTACGAAACGTACCCACCACGTACCTCCCAATGGGTATGAGCACATAGGCCGAGATTTTTACAAGTGACCACTTAAATTAAAGTTAAAATTAAATTCAAATCCTAAAACAGATTTAAAAAAAACAATTTGAGCCCAGGAGAGCGGAAGTTCATTGAGGAGGACGTGAGGGGTACGTGGTGGGTACGAAATGTACCCACGACGTACCCCCCAATGGGTATGAGCACATAGGCCGAGATTTTTACAAGTGACCACTTAAATTAAAGTTAAAATTAAATTCAAATCCTAAAACAGATTTAAAAAAAACAATTTGAGCCCAGGAGAGCGGAAATTCATTGAGGAGGACGTGGGGGGTACGTGGTGGGTACGAAACGTACCCACCACGTACCTCCCAATGGGTATGAGCACATAGGCCGAGATTTTTACAAGTGACCACTTAAATTAAAGTTAAAATTAAATTCAAATCCTAAAACAGATTTAAAAAAAAACAATTTGAGCCCAGGAGAGCGGAAGTTCATTGAGGAGGACGTGGGGGGTACGTGGTGGGTACGAAACGTACCCACCACGTACCTCCCAATGGGTATGAGCACATAGGCCGAGATTTTTACAAGTGACCACTTAAATTAAAGTTAAAATTAAATTCAAATCCTAAAACAGATTTAAAAAAAACAATTTGAGCCCAGGAGAGCGGAAGTTCATTGAGGAGGACGTGGGGGTACGTGGTGGGTACGAAACGTACCCACCACGTACCCCCCAATGGGTATGAGCACATAGGCCGAGATTTTTACAAGTGACCACTTAAATTAAAGTTAAAATTAAATTCAAATCCTAAAACAGATTTAAAAAAAACAATTTGAGCCCAGGAGAGCGGAAGTTCATTGAGGAGGACGTGGGGGGTACGTGGTGGGTACGAAACGTACCCACCACGTACCCCCCAATGGGTATGAGCACATAGGCCGAGATTTTTACAAGTGACCACTTAAATTAAAGTTAAAATTAAATTCAAATCCTAAAACAGATTTAAAAAAAACAATTTGAGCCCAGGAGAGCGGAAGTTCATTGAGGAGGACGTGGGGGGTACGTGGTGGGTACGAAACGTACCCACCACGTACCCCCCAATGGGTATGAGCACATAGGCCGAGATTTTTACAAGTGACCACTTAAATTAAAGTTAAAATTAAATTGAAATCCTAAGACAGATTTAAAAAAAACAATTTGAGCCCAGGAGAGCGGAAATTCATTGAGGAGGACGTGGGGGGTACGTGGTGGGTACGAAACGTACCCACCACGTATCCTCCAATGGGTATGAGCACATAGGCCGAGATTTTTACAAGTGACCACTTAAATTAAAGTTAAAATTAAATTCAAATCCTAAAACAGATTTAAAGATTTTGAGCCCAGGAGAGCGGAAGTTCATTGAGGAGGACGTGGGGGGTACGTGGTGGGTACGAAACGTACCCACCACGTACTCCCCAATGGGTATGAGCACATAGGCCGAGATTTTTACAAGTGACCACTTAAATTAAAGTTAAAATTAAATTCAAATCCTAAAACAGATTTAAAAAAAACAATTTGAGCCAGGAGAGCGGAAGTTCATTGAGGAGGACGTGGGGGGTACGTGGTGAGTACAAAACGTACCCACCACGTACCTCCCAATGGGTATGAGCACATAGGCCGAGATTTTTACAAGTGACCACTTAAATTAAAGTTAAAATTAAATTCAAATCCTAAAACAGATTTAAAAAAAACAATTTGAGCCAGGAGAGCGGAAGTTCATTGAGGAGGACGTGGGGGGTACGTGGTGGGTACGAAACGTACCCACCACGTATCCCCCAATGGGTATGAGCACATAGGCCGAGATTTTTACAAGTGACCACTTAAATTAAAGTTAAAATTAAATTCAAATCCTAAAACAGATTTAAAAAAAACAATTTGAGCCCAGGAGAGCGGAAGTTCATTGAGGAGGACGTGGGGGGTACGTGGTGGGTACGAAACGTACCCACCACGTACCCCCCAATGGGTATGAGCACATGGGCCGAGATTTTTACAAGTGACCACTTAAATTAAAGTTAAAATTAAATTCAAATCCTAAAACAGATTTAAAAAAAACAATTTGAGCCCAGGAGAGCGGAAGTTCATTGAGGAGGACGTGGGGGGTACGTGGTGGGTACGAAACGTACCCACCACGTATCCCCCAATGGGTATGAGCACATAGGCCGAGATTTTTACAAGTGACCACTTAAATTAAAGTTAAAATTAAATTCAAATCCTAAAACAGATTTAAAAAAAACAATTTGAGCCAGGAGAGCGGAAGTTCATTGAGGAGGACGTGGGGGGTACGTGGTGAGTACGAAACGTACCCACCACGTACCTCCCAATGGGTATGAGCACATAGGCCGAGATTTTTACAAGTGACCACTTAAATTAAAGTTAAAATTAAATTCAAATCCTAAAACAGATTTAAAAAAAACAATTTGAGCCCAGGAGAGCGGAAGTTCATTGAGGAGGACGTGGGGGGTACGTGGTGGGTACGAATCGTACCCACCACGTACCCCCCAATGGGTATGAGCACATAGGCCAAGATTTTTACAAGTGACCACTTAAATTAAAGTTAAAATTAAATTCAAATCCTAAAACAGATTTAAAAAAAACAATTTGAGCCCAGGAGAGCGGAAATTCATTGAGGAGGACGTGGGGGGTACGTGGTGGGTACGAAACGTACCCACCACGTACTCCCCAATGGGTATGAGCACATAGGCCGAGATTTTTACAAGTGACCACTTAAATTAAAGTTAAAATTAAATTCAAATCCTAAAACAGATTTAAAAAAAACAATTTGAGCCCAGGAGAGCGGAAGTTCATTGAGGAGGACGTGGGGGTACGTGGTGGGTACGAAACGTACCCACCACGTACCCCCCAATGGGTATGAGCACATAGGCCGAGATTTTTACAAGTGACCACTTAAATTAAAGTTAAAATTAAATTGAAATCCTAAAACAGATTTAAAAAAAACAATTTGAGCCCAGGAGAGCGGAAATTCATTGAGGAGGACGTGGGGGGTACGTGGTGGGTACGAAACGTACCCACCACGTACCTCCTAATGGGTATGAGCACATAGGCCGAGATTTTTACAAGTGACCACTTAAATTAAAGTTAAAATTAAATTCAAATCCTAAAACAGATTTAAAAAAAACAATTTGAGCCCAGGAGAGCGGAAGTTCATTGAGGAGGACGTGGGGGGTACGTGGTGAGTACGAAACGTACCCACCACGTACCTCCCAATAGGTATGAGCACATAGGCCGAGATTTTTACAAGTGACCACTTAAATTAAAGTTAAAATTAAATTCAAATCCTAAAACAGATTTAAAAAAAACAATTTGAGCCCAGGAGAGCGGAAATTCATTGAGGAGGACGTGGGGGGTACGTGGTGGGTACGAAACGTACCCACCACGTACTCCCCAATGGGTATGAGCACATAGGCCGAGATTTTTACAAGTGACCACTTAAATTAAAGTTAAAATTAAATTCAAATCCTAAAACAGATTTAAAAAAAACAATTTGAGCCCAGGAGAGCGGAAGTTCATTGAGGAGGACGTGGGAGTACGTGGTGGGTACGAAACGTACCCACCACGTACCCCCCCAATGGGTATGAGCACATAGGCCGAGATTTTTACAAGTGACCACTTAAATTAAAGTTAAAATTAAATTGAAATCCTAAAACAGATTTAAAAAAAACAATTTGAGCCCAGGAGAGCGGAAATTCATTGAGGAGGACGTGAGGGGTACGTGGTGGGTACGAAACGTACCCACCACGTATCCCCCAATGGGTATGAGCACATAGGCCGAGATTTTTACAAGTGACCACTTAAATTAAAGTTAAAATTAAATTCAAATCCTAAAACAGATTTAAAAAAAACAATTTGAGCCAGGAGAGCGGAAGTTCATTGAGGAGGACGTGGGGGGTACGTGGTGAGTACGAAACGTACCCACCACGTACCTCCTAATGGGTATGAGCACATAGGCCGAGATTTTTACAAGTGACCACTTAAATTAAAGTTAAAATTAAATTCAAATCCTAAAACAGATTTAAAAAAAACAATTTGAGCCAGGAGAGCGGAAGTTCATTGAGGAGGACGTGGGGGGTACGTGGTGGGTACGAAACGTACCCACCACGTATCCCCCAATGGGTATGAGCACATAGGCCGAGATTTTTACAAGTGACCACTTAAATTAAAGTTAAAATTAAATTCAAATCCTAAAACAGATTTAAAAAAAACAATTTGAGCCCAGGAGAGCGGAAGTTCATTGAGGAGGACGTGGGGGGTACGTGGTGGGTACGAAACGTACCCACCACGTACCCCCCAATGGGTATGAGCACATGGGCCGAGATTTTTACAAGTGACCACTTAAATTAAAGTTAAAATTAAATTCAAATCCTAAAACAAATTTAAAAAAAACAATTTGAGCCCAGGAGAGCGGAAGTTCATTGAGGAGGACGTGGGGGGTACGTGGTGGGTACGAAACGTACCCACCACGTATCCCCCAATGGGTATGAGCACATAGGCCGAGATTTTTACAAGTGACCACTTAAATTAAAGTTAAAATTAAATTCAAATCCTAAAACAGATTTAAAAAAAACAATTTGAGCCAGGAGAGCGGAAGTTCATTGAGGAGGACGTGGTGGGTACGTGGTGAGTACGAAACGTACCCACCACGTACCTCCCAATGGGTATGAGCACATAGGCCGAGATTTTTACAAGTGACCACTTAAATTAAAGTTAAAATTAAATTCAAATCCTAAAACAGATTTAAAAAAAACAATTTGAGCCCAGGAGAGCGGAAGTTCATTGAGGAGGACGTGGGGGGTACGTGGTGGGTACGAATCGTACCCACCACGTACCCCCCAATGGGTATGAGCACATAGGCCAAGATTTTTACAAGTGACCACTTAAATTAAAGTTAAAATTAAATTCAAATCCTAAAACAGATTTAAAAAAAACAATTTGAGCCCAGGAGAGCGGAAATTCATTGAGGAGGACGTGGGGGGTACGTGGTGGGTACGAAACGTACCCACCACGTACTCCCCAATGGGTATGAGCACATAGGCCGAGATTTTTACAAGTGACCACTTAAATTAAAGTTAAAATTAAATTCAAATCCTAAAACAGATTTAAAAAAAACAATTTGAGCCAGGAGAGCGGAAGTTCATTGAGGAGGACGTGGGGGGTACGTGGTGAGTACAAAACGTACCCACCACGTACCTCCCAATGGGTATGAGCACATAGGCCGAGATTTTTACAAGTGACCACTTAAATTAAAGTTAAAATTAAATTCAAATCCTAAAACAGATTTAAAAAAAACAATTTGAGCCCAGGAGAGCGGAAGTTCATTGAGGAGGACGTGGGGGTACGTGGTGGGTACGAAACGTACCCACCACGTACCCCTCAATGGGTATGAGCACATAGGCCGAGATTTTTACAAGTGACCACTTAAATTAAAGTTAAAATTAAATTGAAATCCTAAAACAGATTTAAAAAAAACAATTTGAGCCCAGGAGAGCGGAAATTCATTGAGGAGGACGTGGGGGGTACGTGGTGGGTACGAAACGTACCCACCACGTACTCCCCAATGGGTATGAGCACATAGGCCGAGATTTTTACAAGTGACCACTTAAATTAAAGTTAAAATTAAATTCAAATCCTAAAACAGATTTAAAAAAAACAATTTGAGCCCAGGAGAGCGGAAGTTCATTGAGGAGGACGTGGGGGTACGTGGTGGGTACGAAACGTACCCACCACGTACCCCCCAATGGGTATGAGCACATAGGCCGAGATTTTTACAAGTGACCACTTAAATTAAAGTTAAAATTAAATTGAAATCCTAAAACAGATTTAAAAAAAACAATTTGAGCCCAGGAGAGCGGAAATTCATTGAGGAGGACGTGGGGGGTACGTGGTGGGTACGAAACGTACCCACCACGTACCTCCTAATGGGTATGAGCACATAGGCCGAGATTTTTACAAGTGACCACTTAAATTAAAGTTAAAATTAAATTCAAATCCTAAAACAGATTTAAAAAAAACAATTTGAGCCCAGGAGAGCGGAAATTCATTGAGGAGGACGTGGGGGGTACGTGGTGGGTACGAAACGTACCCACCACGTATCCCCCAATGGGTATGAGCACATAGGCCGAGATTTTTACAAGTGACCACTTAAATTAAAGTTAAAATTAAATTCAAATCCTAAAACAGATTTAAAAAAAACAATTTGAGCCCAGGAGAGCGGAAGTTCATTGAGGAGGACGTGGGGGGTACGTGGTGGGTACGAAACGTACCCACCACGTATCCCCCAATGGGTATGAGCACATAGGCCGAGATTTTTACAAGTGACCACTTAAATTAAAGTTAAAATTAAATTCAAATCCTAAAACAGATTTAAAAAAAACAATTTGAGCCAGGAGAGCGGAAGTTCATTGAGGAGGACGTGGTGGGTACGTGGTGAGTACGAAACGTACCCACCACGTACCTCCCAATGGGTATGAGCACATAGGCCGAGATTTTTACAAGTGACCACTTAAATTAAAGTTAAAATTAAATTCAAATCCTAAAACAGATTTAAAAAAAACAATTTGAGCCAGGAGAGCGGAAGTTCATTGAGGAGGACGTGGTGGGTACGTGGTGAGTACGAAACGTACCCACCACGTACCTCCCAATGGGTATGAGCACATAGGCCGAGATTTTTACAAGTGACCACTTAAATTAAAGTTAAAATTAAATTCAAATCCTAAAACAGATTTAAAAAAAACAATTTGAGCCCAGGAGAGCGGAAGTTCATTGAGGAGGACGTGGGGGGTACGTGGTGGGTACGAATCGTACCCACCACGTACCCCCCAATGGGTATGAGCACATAGGCCAAGATTTTTACAAGTGACCACTTAAATTAAAGTTAAAATTAAATTCAAATCCTAAAACAGATTTAAAAAAAACAATTTGAGCCCAGGAGAGCGGAAATTCATTGAGGAGGACGTGGGGGGTACGTGGTGGGTACGAAACGTACCCACCACGTACTCCCCAATGGGTATGAGCACATAGGCCGAGATTTTTACAAGTGACCACTTAAATTAAAGTTAAAATTAAATTCAAATCCTAAAACAGATTTAAAAAAAACAATTTGAGCCAGGAGAGCGGAAGTTCATTGAGGAGGACGTGGGGGGTACGTGGTGAGTACAAAACGTACCCACCACGTACCTCCCAATGGGTATGAGCACATAGGCCGAGATTTTTACAAGTGACCACTTAAATTAAAGTTAAAATTAAATTCAAATCCTAAAACAGATTTAAAAAAAACAATTTGAGCCCAGGAGAGCGGAAGTTCATTGAGGAGGACGTGGGGGTACGTGGTGGGTACGAAACGTACCCACCACGTACCCCTCAATGGGTATGAGCACATAGGCCGAGATTTTTACAAGTGACCACTTAAATTAAAGTTAAAATTAAATTGAAATCCTAAAACAGATTTAAAAAAAACAATTTGAGCCCAGGAGAGCGGAAATTCATTGAGGAGGACGTGGGGGGTACGTGGTGGGTACGAAACGTACCCACCACGTACTCCCCAATGGGTATGAGCACATAGGCCGAGATTTTTACAAGTGACCACTTAAATTAAAGTTAAAATTAAATTCAAATCCTAAAACAGATTTAAAAAAAACAATTTGAGCCCAGGAGAGCGGAAGTTCATTGAGGAGGACGTGGGGGTACGTGGTGGGTACGAAACGTACCCACCACGTACCCCCCAATGGGTATGAGCACATAGGCCGAGATTTTTACAAGTGACCACTTAAATTAAAGTTAAAATTAAATTGAAATCCTAAAACAGATTTAAAAAAAACAATTTGAGCCCAGGAGAGCGGAAATTCATTGAGGAGGACGTGGGGGGTACGTGGTGGGTACGAAACGTACCCACCACGTACCTCCTAATGGGTATGAGCACATAGGCCGAGATTTTTACAAGTGACCACTTAAATTAAAGTTAAAATTAAATTCAAATCCTAAAACAGATTTAAAAAAAACAATTTGAGCCCAGGAGAGCGGAAATTCATTGAGGAGGACGTGGGGGGTACGTGGTGGGTACGAAACGTACCCACCACGTATCCCCCAATGGGTATGAGCACATAGGCCGAGATTTTTACAAGTGACCACTTAAATTAAAGTTAAAATTAAATTCAAATCCTAAAACAGATTTAAAAAAAACAATTTGAGCCAGGAGAGCGGAAGTTCATTGAGGAGGACGTGGTGGGTACGTGGTGAGTACGAAACGTACCCACCACGTACCTCCCAATGGGTATGAGCACATAGGCCGAGATTTTTACAAGTGACCACTTAAATTAAAGTTAAAATTAAATTCAAATCCTAAAACAGATTTAAAAAAAACAATTTGAGCCCAGGAGAGCGGAAGTTCATTGAGGAGGACGTGGGGGGTACGTGGTGGGTACGAATCGTACCCACCACGTACCCCCCAATGGGTATGAGCACATAGGCCAAGATTTTTACAAGTGACCACTTAAATTAAAGTTAAAATTAAATTCAAATCCTAAAACAGATTTAAAAAAAACAATTTGAGCCCAGGAGAGCGGAAATTCATTGAGGAGGACGTGGGGGGTACGTGGTGGGTACGAAACGTACCCACCACGTACTCCCCAATGGGTATGAGCACATAGGCCGAGATTTTTACAAGTGACCACTTAAATTAAAGTTAAAATTAAATTCAAATCCTAAAACAGATTTAAAAAAAACAATTTGAGCCAGGAGAGCGGAAGTTCATTGAGGAGGACGTGGGGGGTACGTGGTGAGTACAAAACGTACCCACCACGTACCTCCCAATGGGTATGAGCACATAGGCCGAGATTTTTACAAGTGACCACTTAAATTAAAGTTAAAATTAAATTCAAATCCTAAAACAGATTTAAAAAAAACAATTTGAGCCCAGGAGAGCGGAAGTTCATTGAGGAGGACGTGGGGGTACGTGGTGGGTACGAAACGTACCCACCACGTACCCCTCAATGGGTATGAGCACATAGGCCGAGATTTTTACAAGTGACCACTTAAATTAAAGTTAAAATTAAATTGAAATCCTAAAACAGATTTAAAAAAAACAATTTGAGCCCAGGAGAGCGGAAATTCATTGAGGAGGACGTGGGGGGTACGTGGTGGGTACGAAACGTACCCACCACGTACTCCCCAATGGGTATGAGCACATAGGCCGAGATTTTTACAAGTGACCACTTAAATTAAAGTTAAAATTAAATTCAAATCCTAAAACAGATTTAAAAAAAACAATTTGAGCCCAGGAGAGCGGAAGTTCATTGAGGAGGACGTGGGGGTACGTGGTGGGTACGAAACGTACCCACCACGTACCCCCCAATGGGTATGAGCACATAGGCCGAGATTTTTACAAGTGACCACTTAAATTAAAGTTAAAATTAAATTGAAATCCTAAAACAGATTTAAAAAAAACAATTTGAGCCCAGGAGAGCGGAAATTCATTGAGGAGGACGTGGGGGGTACGTGGTGGGTACGAAACGTACCCACCACGTACCTCCTAATGGGTATGAGCACATAGGCCGAGATTTTTACAAGTGACCACTTAAATTAAAGTTAAAATTAAATTCAAATCCTAAAACAGATTTAAAAAAAACAATTTGAGCCCAGGAGAGCGGAAATTCATTGAGGAGGACGTGGGGGGTACGTGGTGGGTACGAAACGTACCCACCACGTATCCCCCAATGGGTATGAGCACATAGGCCGAGATTTTTACAAGTGACCACTTAAATTAAAGTTAAAATTAAATTCAAATCCTAAAACAGATTTAAAAAAAACAATTTGAGCCCAGGAGAGCGGAAGTTCATTGAGGAGGACGTGGGGGGTACGTGGTGGGTACGAAACGTACCCACCACGTACCCCCCAATGGGTATGAGCACATAGGCCGAGATTTTTACAAGTGACCACTTAAATTAAAGTTAAAATTAAATTCAAATCCTAAAACAGATTTAAAAAAAACAATTTGAGCCCAGGAGAGCGGAAGTTCATTGAGGAGGACGTGGGGGGTACGTGGTGGGTACGAAACGTACCCACCACGTACCCCCAATGGGTATGAGCACATAGGCCGAGATTTTTACAAGTGACCACTTAAATTAAAGTTAAAATTAAATTCAAATCCTAAAACAGATTTAAAAAAAACAATTTGAGCCCAGGAGAGCGGAAGTTCATTGAGGAAGACGTGGGGTACGAAACGTACCCACCACGTACCCCCCAATGGGTATGAGCACATAGGCCGAGATTTTTACAAGTGACCAATTAAATTAAAGTTAAAATTAAATTCAAATCCTAAAGCAGATTTAAAAAAAACAATTTGAGCCCAGGAGAGCGGAAGTTCATTGATGAGGACGTGGTTGGTACGTGGTGGGTACGAAACGTACCCCCCAATGGGTTTGAGCACATAGGCCGAGATTTTTACAAGTGACCACTTAAATTAAAGTTAAAATTAAATTCAAATCCTAAAACAGATTTAAAAAAACAATTTGAGCCCAGGAGAGCGGAAGTTCATTGAGGAGGACGTGGGGGGTACGTGGTGGGTACGAAACGTACCCACCACGTACCCCCCAATGGGTATGAGCACATAGGCCGAGATTTTTACAAGTGACCACTTAAATTAAAGTTAAAATTAAATTCAAATCCTAAAACAGATTTAAAAAAAACAATTTGAGCCCAGAAGAGCGGAAGTTCATTGAGGAGGACGTGGGGGGTACGTGATGGGTACGAAACGTACCCACCACGTACCCCCTAAAGGGTATGAGCTCATAGGCCGAGATTTTTACAAGTGACCACTTAAATTAAAGTTAAAATTAAATTCAAATCCTAAATCAGATTTAAAAAAAACAATTTGAGCCCAGGAGAGCGGAAGTTCATTGAGGAGGACGTGGGGGGTACGTGGTGGGTACGAAACGTACCCACCACGTACCCCCCCAATGGGTATGAGCACATAGGCCGAGATTTTTACAAGTGACCACTTAAATTGAAGTTAAAATTAAATTCAAATCCTAAAACAGATTTAAAAAAAACAATTTGAGAAAGGAGAGCGGAAGTTCATTGAGGAGGACGTGGGGGGTACGTGGTGAGTACGAAACGTACCCACCACGTACCTCCCAATGGGTATGAGCACATAGGCCGAGATTTTTACAAGTGACCACTTAAATTAAAGTTAAAATTAAATTCAAATCCTAAAACAGATTTAAAAAAAACAATTTGAGCCAGGAGAGCGGAAGTTCATTGAGGAGGACGTGGGGGGTACGTGGTGGGTACGAAACGTACCCACCACGTATCCCCCAATGGGTATGAGCACATAGGCCGAGATTTTTACAAGTGACCACTTAAATTAAAGTTAAAATTAAATTCAAATCCTAAAACAGATTTAAAAAAAACAATTTGAGCCAGGAGAGCGGAAGTTCATTGAGGAGGACGTGGTGGGTACGTGGTGAGTACGAAACGTACCCACCACGTACCTCCCAATGGGTATGAGCACATAGGCCGAGATTTTTACAAGTGACCACTTAAATTAAAGTTAAAATTAAATTCAAATCCTAAAACAGATTTAAAAAAAACAATTTGAGCCCAGGAGAGCGGAAGTTCATTGAGGAGGACGTGGGGGTACGTGGTGGGTACGAAACGTACCCACCACGTATCCCCCAATGGGTATGAGCACATAGGCCGAGATTTTTACAAGTGACCACTTAAATTAAAGTTAAAATTAAATTCAAATCCTAAAACAGATTTAAAAAAAACAATTTGAGCCAGGAGAGCGGAAGTTCATTGAGGAGGACGTGGTGGGTACGTGGTGAGTACGAAACGTACCCACCACGTACCTCCCAATGGGTATGAGCACATAGGCCGAGATTTTTACAAGTGACCACTTAAATTAAAGTTAAAATTAAATTCAAATCCTAAAACAGATTTAAAAAAAACAATTTGAGCCCAGGAGAGCGGAAGTTCATTGAGGAGGACGTGGGGGGTACGTGGTGGGTACGAATCGTACCCACCACGTACCCCCCAATGGGTATGAGCACATAGGCCAAGATTTTTACAAGTGACCACTTAAATTAAAGTTAAAATTAAATTCAAATCCTAAAACAGATTTAAAAAAAACAATTTGAGCCCAGGAGAGCGGAAATTCATTGAGGAGGACGTGGGGGGTACGTGGTGGGTACGAAACGTACCCACCACGTACTCCCCAATGGGTATGAGCACATAGGCCGAGATTTTTACAAGTGACCACTTAAATTAAAGTTAAAATTAAATTCAAATCCTAAAACAGATTTAAAAAAAACAATTTGAGCCAGGAGAGCGGAAGTTCATTGAGGAGGACGTGGGGGGTACGTGGTGAGTACAAAACGTACCCACCACGTACCTCCCAATGGGTATGAGCACATAGGCCGAGATTTTTACAAGTGACCACTTAAATTAAAGTTAAAATTAAATTCAAATCCTAAAACAGATTTAAAAAAAACAATTTGAGCCCAGGAGAGCGGAAGTTCATTGAGGAGGACGTGGGGGTACGTGGTGGGTACGAAACGTACCCACCACGTACCCCTCAATGGGTATGAGCACATAGGCCGAGATTTTTACAAGTGACCACTTAAATTAAAGTTAAAATTAAATTGAAATCCTAAAACAGATTTAAAAAAAACAATTTGAGCCCAGGAGAGCGGAAATTCATTGAGGAGGACGTGGGGGGTACGTGGTGGGTACGAAACGTACCCACCACGTACTCCCCAATGGGTATGAGCACATAGGCCGAGATTTTTACAAGTGACCACTTAAATTAAAGTTAAAATTAAATTCAAATCCTAAAACAGATTTAAAAAAAACAATTTGAGCCCAGGAGAGCGGAAGTTCATTGAGGAGGACGTGGGGGTACGTGGTGGGTACGAAACGTACCCACCACGTACCCCCCAATGGGTATGAGCACATAGGCCGAGATTTTTACAAGTGACCACTTAAATTAAAGTTAAAATTAAATTGAAATCCTAAAACAGATTTAAAAAAAACAATTTGAGCCCAGGAGAGCGGAAATTCATTGAGGAGGACGTGGGGGGTACGTGGTGGGTACGAAACGTACCCACCACGTACCTCCTAATGGGTATGAGCACATAGGCCGAGATTTTTACAAGTGACCACTTAAATTAAAGTTAAAATTAAATTCAAATCCTAAAACAGATTTAAAAAAAACAATTTGAGCCCAGGAGAGCGGAAATTCATTGAGGAGGACGTGGGGGGTACGTGGTGGGTACGAAACGTACCCACCACGTATCCCCCAATGGGTATGAGCACATAGGCCGAGATTTTTACAAGTGACCACTTAAATTAAAGTTAAAATTAAATTCAAATCCTAAAACAGATTTAAAAAAAACAATTTGAGCCCAGGAGAGCGGAAGTTCATTGAGGAGGACGTGGGGGGTACGTGGTGGGTACGAAACGTACCCACCACGTACCCCCCAATGGGTATGAGCACATAGGCCGAGATTTTTACAAGTGACCACTTAAATTAAAGTTAAAATTAAATTCAAATCCTAAAACAGATTTAAAAAAAACAATTTGAGCCCAGGAGAGCGGAAGTTCATTGAGGAGGACGTGGGGGGTACGTGGTGGGTACGAAACGTACCCACCACGTACCCCCAATGGGTATGAGCACATAGGCCGAGATTTTTACAAGTGACCACTTAAATTAAAGTTAAAATTAAATTCAAATCCTAAAACAGATTTAAAAAAAACAATTTGAGCCCAGGAGAGCGGAAGTTCATTGAGGAAGACGTGGGGTACGAAACGTACCCACCACGTACCCCCCAATGGGTATGAGCACATAGGCCGAGATTTTTACAAGTGACCAATTAAATTAAAGTTAAAATTAAATTCAAATCCTAAAGCAGATTTAAAAAAAACAATTTGAGCCCAGGAGAGCGGAAGTTCATTGATGAGGACGTGGTTGGTACGTGGTGGGTACGAAACGTACCCCCCAATGGGTTTGAGCACATAGGCCGAGATTTTTACAAGTGACCACTTAAATTAAAGTTAAAATTAAATTCAAATCCTAAAACAGATTTAAAAAAACAATTTGAGCCCAGGAGAGCGGAAGTTCATTGAGGAGGACGTGGGGGGTACGTGGTGGGTACGAAACGTACCCACCACGTACCCCCCAATGGGTATGAGCACATAGGCCGAGATTTTTACAAGTGACCACTTAAATTAAAGTTAAAATTAAATTCAAATCCTAAAACAGATTTAAAAAAAACAATTTGAGCCAGGAGAGCGGAAGTTCATTGAGGAGGACGTGGTGGGTACGTGGTGAGTACGAAACGTACCCACCACGTACCTCCCAATGGGTATGAGCACATAGGCCGAGATTTTTACAAGTGACCACTTAAATTAAAGTTAAAATTAAATTCAAATCCTAAAACAGATTTAAAAAAAACAATTTGAGCCCAGGAGAGCGGAAGTTCATTGAGGAGGACGTGGGGGGTACGTGGTGGGTACGAATCGTACCCACCACGTACCCCCCAATGGGTATGAGCACATAGGCCAAGATTTTTACAAGTGACCACTTAAATTAAAGTTAAAATTAAATTCAAATCCTAAAACAGATTTAAAAAAAACAATTTGAGCCCAGGAGAGCGGAAATTCATTGAGGAGGACGTGGGGGGTACGTGGTGGGTACGAAACGTACCCACCACGTACTCCCCAATGGGTATGAGCACATAGGCCGAGATTTTTACAAGTGACCACTTAAATTAAAGTTAAAATTAAATTCAAATCCTAAAACAGATTTAAAAAAAACAATTTGAGCCAGGAGAGCGGAAGTTCATTGAGGAGGACGTGGTGGGTACGTGGTGAGTACGAAACGTACCCACCACGTACCTCCCAATGGGTATGAGCACATAGGCCGAGATTTTTACAAGTGACCACTTAAATTAAAGTTAAAATTAAATTCAAATCCTAAAACAGATTTAAAAAAAACAATTTGAGCCCAGGAGAGCGGAAGTTCATTGAGGAGGACGTGGGGGGTACGTGGTGGGTACGAATCGTACCCACCACGTACCCCCCAATGGGTATGAGCACATAGGCCGAGATTTTTACAAGTGACCAATTAAATTAAAGTTAAAATTAAATTCAAATCCTAAAGCAGATTTAAAAAAAACAATTTGAGCCCAGGAGAGCGGAAGTTCATTGATGAGGACGTGGTTGGTACGTGGTGGGTACGAAACGTACCCCCCAATGGGTTTGAGCACATAGGCCGAGATTTTTACAAGTGACCACTTAAATTAAAGTTAAAATTAAATTCAAATCCTAAAACAGATTTAAAAAAACAATTTGAGCCCAGGAGAGCGGAAGTTCATTGAGGAGGACGTGGGGGGTACGTGGTGGGTACGAAACGTACCCACCACGTACCCCCCAATGGGTATGAGCACATAGGCCGAGATTTTTACAAGTGACCACTTAAATTAAAGTTAAAATTAAATTCAAATCCTAAAACAGATTTAAAAAAAACAATTTGAGCCCAGAAGAGCGGAAGTTCATTGAGGAGGACGTGGGGGGTACGTGATGGGTACGAAACGTACCCACCACGTACCCCCTAAAGGGTATGAGCTCATAGGCCGAGATTTTTACAAGTGACCACTTAAATTAAAGTTAAAATTAAATTCAAATCCTAAATCAGATTTAAAAAAAACAATTTGAGCCCAGGAGAGCGGAAGTTCATTGAGGAGGACGTGGGGGGTACGTGGTGGGTACGAAACGTACCCACCACGTACCCCCCCAATGGGTATGAGCACATAGGCCGAGATTTTTACAAGTGACCACTTAAATTGAAGTTAAAATTAAATTCAAATCCTAAAACAGATTTAAAAAAAACAATTTGAGAAAGGAGAGCGGAAGTTCATTGAGGAGGACGTGGGGGGTACGTGGTGAGTACGAAACGTACCCACCACGTACCTCCCAATGGGTATGAGCACATAGGCCGAGATTTTTACAAGTGACCACTTAAATTAAAGTTAAAATAAAATTCAAATCCTAAAACAGATTTAAAAAAAACAATTTGAGCCCAGGAGAGCGGAAGTTCATTGAGGAGGACGTGGGGGGTACGTGGTGGGTACGAATCGTACCCACCACGTACCCCCCAATGGGTATGAGCACATAGGCCAAGATTTTTACAAGTGACCACTTAAATTAAAGTTAAAATTAAATTCAAATCCTAAAACAGATTTAAAAAAAACAATTTGAGCCAGGAGAGCGGAAGTTCATTGAGGAGGACGTGGTGGGTACGTGGTGAGTACGAAACGTACCCACCACGTACCTCCCAATGGGTATGAGCACATAGGCCGAGATTTTTACAAGTGACCACTTAAATTAAAGTTAAAATTAAATTCAAATCCTAAGACAGATTTAAAAAAAAAACCATTTGAGCCCAGGAGAGCGGAAGTTCATTGAGGAGGACGTGGGGGGTACGTGGTGGGTACGAAACGTACCCACCACGTATCCCCCAATGGGTATGAGCACATAGGCCGAGATTTTTACAAGTGACCACTTAAATTAAAGTTAAAATTAAATTCAAATCCTAAAACAGATTTAAAAAAAACAATTTGAGCCAGGAGAGCGGAAGTTCATTGAGGAGGACGTGGTGGGTACGTGGTGAGTACGAAACGTACCCACCACGTACCTCCCAATGGGTATGAGCACATAGGCCGAGATTTTTACAAGTGACCACTTAAATTAAAGTTAAAATTAAATTCAAATCCTAAAACAGATTTAAAAAAAACAATTTGAGCCCAGGAGAGCGGAAGTTCATTGAGGAGGACGTGGGGGGTACGTGGTGGGTACGAATCGTACCCACCACGTACCCCCCAATGGGTATGAGCACATAGGCCAAGATTTTTACAAGTGACCACTTAAATTAAAGTTAAAATTAAATTCAAATCCTAAAACAGATTTAAAAAAAACAATTTGAGCCCAGGAGAGCGGAAATTCATTGAGGAGGACGTGGGGGGTACGTGGTGGGTACGAAACGTACCCACCACGTACTCCCCAATGGGTATGAGCACATAGGCCGAGATTTTTACAAGTGACCACTTAAATTAAAGTTAAAATTAAATTCAAATCCTAAAACAGATTTAAAAAAAACAATTTGAGCCAGGAGAGCGGAAGTTCATTGAGGAGGACGTGGGGGGTACGTGGTGAGTACAAAACGTACCCACCACGTACCTCCCAATGGGTATGAGCACATAGGCCGAGATTTTTACAAGTGACCACTTAAATTAAAGTTAAAATTAAATTCAAATCCTAAAACAGATTTAAAAAAAACAATTTGAGCCCAGGAGAGCGGAAGTTCATTGAGGAGGACGTGGGGGTACGTGGTGGGTACGAAACGTACCCACCACGTACCCCTCAATGGGTATGAGCACATAGGCCGAGATTTTTACAAGTGACCACTTAAATTAAAGTTAAAATTAAATTGAAATCCTAAAACAGATTTAAAAAAAACAATTTGAGCCCAGGAGAGCGGAAATTCATTGAGGAGGACGTGGGGGGTACGTGGTGGGTACGAAACGTACCCACCACGTACTCCCCAATGGGTATGAGCACATAGGCCGAGATTTTTACAAGTGACCACTTAAATTAAAGTTAAAATTAAATTCAAATCCTAAAACAGATTTAAAAAAAACAATTTGAGCCCAGGAGAGCGGAAGTTCATTGAGGAGGACGTGGGGGTACGTGGTGGGTACGAAACGTACCCACCACGTACCCCCCAATGGGTATGAGCACATAGGCCGAGATTTTTACAAGTGACCACTTAAATTAAAGTTAAAATTAAATTGAAATCCTAAAACAGATTTAAAAAAAACAATTTGAGCCCAGGAGAGCGGAAATTCATTGAGGAGGACGTGGGGGGTACGTGGTGGGTACGAAACGTACCCACCACGTACCTCCTAATGGGTATGAGCACATAGGCCGAGATTTTTACAAGTGACCACTTAAATTAAAGTTAAAATTAAATTCAAATCCTAAAACAGATTTAAAAAAAACAATTTGAGCCCAGGAGAGCGGAAATTCATTGAGGAGGACGTGGGGGGTACGTGGTGGGTACGAAACGTACCCACCACGTATCCCCCAATGGGTATGAGCACATAGGCCGAGATTTTTACAAGTGACCACTTAAATTAAAGTTAAAATTAAATTCAAATCCTAAAACAGATTTAAAAAAAACAATTTGAGCCCAGGAGAGCGGAAGTTCATTGAGGAGGACGTGGGGGGTACGTGGTGGGTACGAAACGTACCCACCACGTACCCCCCAATGGGTATGAGCACATAGGCCGAGATTTTTACAAGTGACCACTTAAATTAAAGTTAAAATTAAATTCAAATCCTAAAACAGATTTAAAAAAAACAATTTGAGCCCAGGAGAGCGGAAGTTCATTGAGGAGGACGTGGGGGGTACGTGGTGGGTACGAAACGTACCCACCACGTACCCCCAATGGGTATGAGCACATAGGCCGAGATTTTTACAAGTGACCACTTAAATTAAAGTTAAAATTAAATTCAAATCCTAAAACAGATTTAAAAAAAACAATTTGAGCCCAGGAGAGCGGAAGTTCATTGAGGAAGACGTGGGGTACGAAACGTACCCACCACGTACCCCCCAATGGGTATGAGCACATAGGCCGAGATTTTTACAAGTGACCAATTAAATTAAAGTTAAAATTAAATTCAAATCCTAAAGCAGATTTAAAAAAAACAATTTGAGCCCAGGAGAGCGGAAGTTCATTGATGAGGACGTGGTTGGTACGTGGTGGGTACGAAACGTACCCCCCAATGGGTTTGAGCACATAGGCCGAGATTTTTACAAGTGACCACTTAAATTAAAGTTAAAATTAAATTCAAATCCTAAAACAGATTTAAAAAAACAATTTGAGCCCAGGAGAGCGGAAGTTCATTGAGGAGGACGTGGGGGGTACGTGGTGGGTACGAAACGTACCCACCACGTACCCCCCAATGGGTATGAGCACATAGGCCGAGATTTTTACAAGTGACCACTTAAATTAAAGTTAAAATTAAATTCAAATCCTAAAACAGATTTAAAAAAAACAATTTGAGCCCAGAAGAGCGGAAGTTCATTGAGGAGGACGTGGGGGGTACGTGATGGGTACGAAACGTACCCACCACGTACCCCCTAAAGGGTATGAGCTCATAGGCCGAGATTTTTACAAGTGACCACTTAAATTAAAGTTAAAATTAAATTCAAATCCTAAATCAGATTTAAAAAAAACAATTTGAGCCCAGGAGAGCGGAAGTTCATTGAGGAGGACGTGGGGGGTACGTGGTGGGTACGAAACGTACCCACCACGTACCCCCCCAATGGGTATGAGCACATAGGCCGAGATTTTTACAAGTGACCACTTAAATTGAAGTTAAAATTAAATTCAAATCCTAAAACAGATTTAAAAAAAACAATTTGAGAAAGGAGAGCGGAAGTTCATTGAGGAGGACGTGGGGGGTACGTGGTGAGTACGAAACGTACCCACCACGTACCTCCCAATGGGTATGAGCACATAGGCCGAGATTTTTACAAGTGACCACTTAAATTAAAGTTAAAATAAAATTCAAATCCTAAAACAGATTTAAAAAAAACAATTTGAGCCCAGGAGAGCGGAAGTTCATTGAGGAGGACGTGGGGGGTACGTGGTGGGTACGAATCGTACCCACCACGTACCCCCCAATGGGTATGAGCACATAGGCCAAGATTTTTACAAGTGACCACTTAAATTAAAGTTAAAATTAAATTCAAATCCTAAAACAGATTTAAAAAAAACAATTTGAGCCCAGGAGAGCGGAAATTCATTGAGGAGGACGTGAAGGGTACGTGGTGGGTACGAAACGTACCCACCACGTACTCCCCAATGGGTATGAGCACATAGGCCGAGATTTTTACAAGTGACCACTTAAATTAAAGTTAAAATTAAATTCAAATCCTAAAACAGATTTAAAAAAAACAATTTGAGCCCAGGAGAGCGGAAGTTCATTGAGGAGGACGTGGGGGTACGTGGTGGGTACGAAACGTACCCACCACGTACCCCCCAATGGGTATGAGCACATAGGCCGAGATTTTTACAAGTGACCACTTAAATTAAAGTTAAAATTAAATTGAAATCCTAAAACAGATTTAAAAAAAACAATTTGAGCCCAGGAGAGCGGAAATTCATTGAGGAGGACGTGGGGGGTACGTGGTGGGTACGAAACGTACCCACCACGTACCTCCTAATGGGTATGAGCACATAGGCCGAGATTTTTACAAGTGACCACTTAAATTAAAGTTAAAATTAAATTCAAATCCTAAAACAGATTTAAAAAAAACAATTTGAGCCCAGGAGAGCGGAAGTTCATTGAGGAGGACGTGGGGGGTACGTGGTGAGTACGAAACGTACCCACCACGTACCTCCCAATAGGTATGAGCACATAGGCCGAGATTTTTACAAGTGACCACTTAAATTAAAGTTAAAATTAAATTGAAATCCTAAAACAGATTTAAAAAAAACAATTTGAGCCCAGGAGAGCGGAAATTCATTGAGGAGGACGTGGGGGGTACGTGGTGGGTACGAAACGTACCCACCACGTATCCCCCAATGGGTATGAGCACATAGGCCGAGATTTTTACAAGTGACCACTTAAATTAAAGTTAAAATTAAATTCAAATCCTAAAACAGATTTAAAAAAAACAATTTGAGCCAGGAGAGCGGAAGTTCATTGAGGAGGACGTGGGGGGTACGTGGTGAGTACGAAACGTACCCACCACGTACCTCCCAATGGGTATGAGCACATAGGCCGAGATTTTTACAAGTGACCACTTAAATTAAAGTTAAAATTAAATTCAAATCCTAAAACAGATTTAAAAAAAACAATTTGAGCCAGGAGAGCGGAAGTTCATTGAGGAGGACGTGGGGGGTACGTGGTGGGTACGAAACGTACCCACCACGTATCCCCCAATGGGTATGAGCACATAGGCCGAGATTTTTACAAGTGACCACTTAAATTAAAGTTAAAATTAAATTCAAATCCTAAAACAGATTTAAAAAAAACAATTTGAGCCCAGGAGAGCGGAAGTTCATTGAGGAGGACGTGGGGGTACGTGGTGGGTACGAAACGTACCCACCACGTACCCCCCAATGGGTATGAGCACATAGGCCGAGATTTTTACAAGTGACCACTTAAATTAAAGTTAAAATTAAATTGAAATCCTAAAACAGATTTAAAAAAAACAATTTGAGCCCAGGAGAGCGGAAATTCATTGAGGAGGACGTGGGGGGTACGTGGTGGGTACGAAACGTACCCACCACGTACCTCCTAATGGGTATGAGCACATAGGCCGAGATTTTTACAAGTGACCACTTAAATTAAAGTTAAAATTAAATTCAAATCCTAAAACAGATTTAAAAAAAACAATTTGAGCCCAGGAGAGCGGAAGTTCATTGAGGAGGACGTGGGGGGTACGTGGTGAGTACGAAACGTACCCACCACGTACCTCCCAATAGGTATGAGCACATAGGCCGAGATTTTTACAAGTGACCACTTAAATTAAAGTTAAAATTAAATTGAAATCCTAAAACAGATTTAAAAAAAACAATTTGAGCCCAGGAGAGCGGAAATTCATTGAGGAGGACGTGGGGGGTACGTGGTGGGTACGAAACGTACCCACCACGTACCTCCTAATGGGTATGAGCACATAGGCCGAGATTTTTACAAGTGACCACTTAAATTAAAGTTAAAATTAAATTCAAATCCTAAAACAGATTTAAAAAAAACAATTTGAGCCCAGGAGAGCGGAAGTTCATTGAGGAGGACGTGGGGGGTACGTGGTGAGTACGAAACGTACCCACCACGTACCTCCCAATAGGTATGAGCACATAGGCCGAGATTTTTACAAGTGACCACTTAAATTAAAGTTAAAATTAAATTCAAATCCTAAAACAGATTTAAAAAAAACAATTTGAGCCCAGGAGAGCGGAAGTTCATTGAGGAGGACGTGGGAGTACGTAGTGGGTACGAAACGTACCCACCACGTACCCCCCAATGGGTATGAGCACATAGGCCGAGATTTTTACAAGTGACCACTTAAATTAAAGTTAAAATTAAATTGAAATCCTAAAACAGATTTAAAAAAAACAATTTGAGCCCAGGAGAGCGGAAATTCATTGAGGAGGACGTGGGGGGTACGTGGTGGGTACGAAACGTACCCACCACGTATCCCCCAATGGGTATGAGCACATAGGCCGAGATTTTTACAAGTGACCACTTAAATTAAAGTTAAAATTAAATTCAAATCCTAAAACAGATTTAAAAAAAACAATTTGAGCCAGGAGAGCGGAAGTTCATTGAGGAGGACGTGGGGGGTACGTGGTGAGTACGAAACGTACCCACCACGTACCTCCCAATGGGTATGAGCACATAGGCCGAGATTTTTACAAGTGACCACTTAAATTAAAGTTAAAATTAAATTCAAATCCTAAAACAGATTTAAAAAAAACAATTTGAGCCCAGGAGAGCGGAAGTTCATTGAGGAGGACGTGGGGGGTACGTGGTGGGTACGAAACGTACCCACCACGTATCCCCCAATGGGTATGAGCACATAGGCCGAGATTTTTACAAGTGACCACTTAAATTAAAGTTAAAATTAAATTCAAATCCTAAAACAGATTTAAAAAAAACAATTTGAGCCAGGAGAGCGGAAGTTCATTGAGGAGGACGTGGGGGGTACGTGGTGAGTACGAAACGTACCCACCACGTACCTCCCAATGGGTATGAGCACATAGGCCGAGATTTTTACAAGTGACCACTTAAATTAAAGTTAAAATTAAATTCAAATCCTAAAACAGATTTAAAAAAAACAATTTGAGCCCAGGAGAGCGGAAGTTCATTGAGGAGGACGTGGGGGGTACGTGGTGGGTACGAAACGTACCCACCACGTACCCCCTAATGGGTATGAGCACATGGGCCGAGATTTTTACAAGTGACCACTTAAATTAAAGTTAAAATTAAATTCAAATCCTAAAACAAATTTAAAAAAAACAATTTGAGCCCAGGAGAGCGGAAGTTCATTGAGGAGGACGTGGGGGGTACGTGGTGGGTACGAAACGTACCCACCACGTACCTCCCAATAGGTATGAGCACATAGGCCGAGATTTTTACAAGTGACCACTTAAATTAAAGTTAAAATTAAATTCAAATCCTAAAACAGATTTAAAAAAAACAATTTGAGCCCAGGAGAGCGGAAATTCATTGAGGAGGACGTGGGGGGTACGTGGTGGGTACGAAACGTACCCACCACGTACTCCCCAATGGGTATGAGCACATAGGCCGAGATTTTTACAAGTGACCACTTAAATTAAAGTTAAAATTAAATTCAAATCCTAAAACAGATTTAAAAAAAACAATTTGAGCCCAGGAGAGCGGAAGTTCATTGAGGAGGACGTGGGAGTACGTGGTGGGTACGAAACGTACCCACCACGTACCCCCCCAATGGGTATGAGCACATAGGCCGAGATTTTTACAAGTGACCACTTAAATTAAAGTTAAAATTAAATTGAAATCCTAAAACAGATTTAAAAAAAACAATTTGAGCCCAGGAGAGCGGAAATTCATTGAGGAGGACGTGGGGGGTACGTGGTGGGTACGAAACGTACCCACCACGTATCCCCCAATGGGTATGAGCACATAGGCCGAGATTTTTACAAGTGACCACTTAAATTAAAGTTAAAATTAAATTCAAATCCTAAAACAGATTTAAAAAAAACAATTTGAGCCCAGGAGAGCGGAAGTTCATTGAGGAGGACGTGGGGGGTACGTGGTGGGTACGAAACGTACCCACCACGTACCCCCCAATGGGTATGAGCACATAGGCCGAGATTTTTACAAGTGACCACTTAAATTAAAGTTAAAATTAAATTCAAATCCTAAAACAGATTTAAAAAAAACAATTTGAGCCCAGGAGAGCGGAAGTTCATTGAGGAGGACGTGGGGGGTACGTGGTGGGTACGAAACGTACCCACCACGTACCTCCCAATGGGTATGAGCACATAGGCCGAGATTTTTACAAGTGACCACTTAAATTAAAGTTAAAATTAAATTCAAATCCTAAAACAGATTTAAAAAAAACAATTTGAGCCCAGGAGAGCGGAAGTTCATTGAGGAGGACGTGGGGGGTACGTGGTGGGTACGAAACGTACCCACCACGTACCCCCCAATGGGTATGAGCACATAGGCCGAGATTTTTACAAGTGACCACTTAAATTAAAGTTAAAATTAAATTCAAATCCCAAAACAGATTTAAAAAAAACAATTTGAGCCCAGGAGAGCGGAAGTTCATTGAGGAGGACGTGGGGGGTACGTGGTGGGTACGAAACGTACCCACCACGTACCCCCCAACGGGTATGAGCACATAGGCCGAGATTTTTACAAGTTACCACTTAAATTAAAGTTAAAATTAAATTCAAATCCTAAAACAGATTTAAAAAAAACAATTTGAGCCCAGGAGAGCGGAAGTTCATTGAGGAAGACGTGGGGTACGAAACGTACCCACCACGTACCCCCCAATGGGTATGAGCACATAGGCCGAGATTTTTACAAGTGACCAATTAAATTAAAGTTAAAATTAAATTCAAATCCTAAAGCAGATTTAAAAAAAACAATTTGAGCCCAGGAGAGCGGAAGTTCATTGATGAGGACGTGGTTGGTACGTGGTGGGTACGAAACGTACCCCCCAATGGGTTTGAGCACATAGGCCGAGATTTTTACAAGTGACCACTTAAATTAAAGTTAAAATTAAATTCAAATCCTAAAACAGATTTAAAAAAACAATTTGAGCCCAGGAGAGCGGAAGTTCATTGAGGAGGACGTGGGGGGTACGTGGTGGGTACGAAACGTACCCACCACGTACCCCCCAATGGGTATGAGCACATAGGCCGAGATTTTTACAAGTGACCACTTAAATTAAAGTTAAAATTAAATTCAAATCCTAAAACAGATTTAAAAAAAACAATTTGAGCCCAGAAGAGCGGAAGTTCATTGAGGAGGACGTGGGGGGTACGTGATGGGTACGAAACGTACCCACCACGTACCCCCTAAAGGGTATGAGCTCATAGGCCGAGATTTTTACAAGTGACCACTTAAATTAAAGTTAAAATTAAATTCAAATCCTAAATCAGATTTAAAAAAAACAATTTGAGCCCAGGAGAGCGGAAGTTCATTGAGGAGGACGTGGGGGGTACGTGGTGGGTACGAAACGTACCCACCACGTACCCCCCCAATGGGTATGAGCACATAGGCCGAGATTTTTACAAGTGACCACTTAAATTGAAGTTAAAATTAAATTCAAATCCTAAAACAGATTTAAAAAAAACAATTTGAGAAAGGAGAGCGGAAGTTCATTGAGGAGGACGTGGGGGGTACGTGGTGAGTACGAAACGTACCCACCACGTACCTCCCAATGGGTATGAGCACATAGGCCGAGATTTTTACAAGTGACCACTTAAATTAAAGTTAAAATTAAATTCAAATCCTAAAACAGATTTAAAAAAAACAATTTGAGCCCAGGAGAGCGGAAGTTCATTGAGGAGGACGTGGGGGGTACGTGGTGGGTACGAATCGTACCCACCACGTACCCCCCAATGGGTATGAGCACATAGGCCAAGATTTTTACAAGTGACCACTTAAATTAAAGTTAAAATTAAATTCAAATCCTAAAACAGATTTAAAAAAAACAATTTGAGCCCAGGAGAGCGGAAATTCATTGAGGAGGACGTGAAGGGTACGTGGTGGGTACGAAACGTACCCACCACGTACTCCCCAATGGGTATGAGCACATAGGCCGAGATTTTTACAAGTGACCACTTAAATTAAAGTTAAAATTAAATTCAAATCCTAAAACAGATTTAAAAAAAACAATTTGAGCCCAGGAGAGCGGAAGTTCATTGAGGAGGACGTGGGGGTACGTGGTGGGTACGAAACGTACCCACCACGTACCCCCCAATGGGTATGAGCACATAGGCCGAGATTTTTACAAGTGACCACTTAAATTAAAGTTAAAATTAAATTGAAATCCTAAAACAGATTCAAAAAAAACAATTTGAGCCCAGGAGAGCGGAAATTCATTGAGGAGGACGTGGGGGGTACGTGGTGGGTACGAAACGTACCCACCACGTACCTCCTAATGGGTATGAGCACATAGGCCGAGATTTTTACAAGTGACCACTTAAATTAAAGTTAAAATTAAATTCAAATCCTAAAACAGATTTAAAAAAAACAATTTGAGCCCAGGAGAGCGGAAGTTCATTGAGGAGGACGTGGGGGGTACGTGCTGAGTACGAAACGTACCCACCACGTACCTCCCAATAGGTATGAGCACATAGGCCGAGATTTTTACAAGTGACCACTTAAATTAAAGTTAAAATTAAATTGAAATCCTAAAACAGATTTAAAAAAAACAATTTGAGCCCAGGAGAGCGGAAATTCATTGAGGAGGACGTGGGGGGTACGTGGTGGGTACGAAACGTACCCACCACGTATCCCCCAATGGGTATGAGCACATAGGCCGAGATTTTTACAAGTGACCACTTAAATTAAAGTTAAAATTAAATTCAAATCCTAAAACAGATTTAAAAAAAACAATTTGAGCCAGGAGAGCGGAAGTTCATTGAGGAGGACGTGGGGGGTACGTGGTGAGTACGAAACGTACCCACCACGTACCTCCCAATGGGTATGAGCACATAGGCCGAGATTTTTACAAGTGACCACTTAAATTAAAGTTAAAATTAAATTCAAATCCTAAAACAGATTTAAAAAAAACAATTTGAGCCAGGAGAGCGGAAGTTCATTGAGGAGGACGTGGGGGGTACGTGGTGGGTACGAAACGTACCCACCACGTATCCCCCAATGGGTATGAGCACATAGGCCGAGATTTTTACAAGTGACCACTTAAATTAAAGTTAAAATTAAATTCAAATCCTAAAACAGATTTAAAAAAAACAATTTGAGCCCAGGAGAGCGGAAGTTCATTGAGGAGGACGTGGGGGTACGTGGTGGGTACGAAACGTACCCACCACGTACCCCCCAATGGGTATGAGCACATAGGCCGAGATTTTTACAAGTGACCACTTAAATTAAAGTTAAAATTAAATTGAAATCCTAAAACAGATTTAAAAAAAACAATTTGAGCCCAGGAGAGCGGAAATTCATTGAGGAGGACGTGGGGGGTACGTGGTGGGTACGAAACGTACCCACCACGTACCTCCTAATGGGTATGAGCACATAGGCCGAGATTTTTACAAGTGACCACTTAAATTAAAGTTAAAATTAAATTCAAATCCTAAAACAGATTTAAAAAAAACAATTTGAGCCCAGGAGAGCGGAAGTTCATTGAGGAGGACGTGGGGGGTACGTGGTGAGTACGAAACGTACCCACCACGTACCTCCCAATAGGTATGAGCACATAGGCCGAGATTTTTACAAGTGACCACTTAAATTAAAGTTAAAATTAAATTGAAATCCTAAAACAGATTTAAAAAAAACAATTTGAGCCCAGGAGAGCGGAAATTCATTGAGGAGGACGTGGGGGGTACGTGGTGGGTACGAAACGTACCCACCACGTACCTCCTAATGGGTATGAGCACATAGGCCGAGATTTTTACAAGTGACCACTTAAATTAAAGTTAAAATTAAATTCAAATCCTAAAACAGATTTAAAAAAAACAATTTGAGCCCAGGAGAGCGGAAGTTCATTGAGGAGGACGTGGGGGGTACGTGGTGAGTACGAAACGTACCCACCACGTACCTCCCAATAGGTATGAGCACATAGGCCGAGATTTTTACAAGTGACCACTTAAATTAAAGTTAAAATTAAATTCAAATCCTAAAACAGATTTAAAAAAAACAATTTGAGCCCAGGAGAGCGGAAGTTCATTGAGGAGGACGTGGGAGTACGTAGTGGGTACGAAACGTACCCACCACGTACCCCCCAATGGGTATGAGCACATAGGCCGAGATTTTTACAAGTGACCACTTAAATTAAAGTTAAAATTAAATTGAAATCCTAAAACAGATTTAAAAAAAACAATTTGAGCCCAGGAGAGCGGAAATTCATTGAGGAGGACGTGGGGGGTACGTGGTGGGTACGAAACGTACCCACCACGTATCCCCCAATGGGTATGAGCACATAGGCCGAGATTTTTACAAGTGACCACTTAAATTAAAGTTAAAATTAAATTCAAATCCTAAAACAGATTTAAAAAAAACAATTTGAGCCAGGAGAGCGGAAGTTCATTGAGGAGGACGTGGGGGGTACGTGGTGAGTACGAAACGTACCCACCACGTACCTCCCAATGGGTATGAGCACATAGGCCGAGATTTTTACAAGTGACCACTTAAATTAAAGTTAAAATTAAATTCAAATCCTAAAACAGATTTAAAAAAAACAATTTGAGCCCAGGAGAGCGGAAGTTCATTGAGGAGGACGTGGGGGGTACGTGGTGGGTACGAAACGTACCCACCACGTATCCCCCAATGGGTATGAGCACATAGGCCGAGATTTTTACAAGTGACCACTTAAATTAAAGTTAAAATTAAATTCAAATCCTAAAACAGATTTAAAAAAAACAATTTGAGCCAGGAGAGCGGAAGTTCATTGAGGAGGACGTGGGGGGTACGTGGTGAGTACGAAACGTACCCACCACGTACCTCCCAATGGGTATGAGCACATAGGCCGAGATTTTTACAAGTGACCACTTAAATTAAAGTTAAAATTAAATTCAAATCCTAAAACAGATTTAAAAAAAACAATTTGAGCCCAGGAGAGCGGAAGTTCATTGAGGAGGACGTGGGGGGTACGTGGTGGGTACGAAACGTACCCACCACGTACCCCCCAATGGGTATGAGCACATGGGCCGAGATTTTTACAAGTGACCACTTAAATTAAAGTTAAAATTAAATTCAAATCCTAAAACAAATTTAAAAAAAACAATTTGAGCCCAGGAGAGCGGAAGTTCATTGAGGAGGACGTGGGGGGTACGTGGTGGGTACGAAACGTACCCACCACGTATCCCCCAATGGGTATGAGCACATAGGCCGAGATTTTTACAAGTGACCACTTAAATTAAAGTTAAAATTAAATTCAAATCCTAAAACAGATTTAAAAAAAACAATTTGAGCCAGGAGAGCGGAAGTTCATTGAGGAGGACGTGGGGGGTACGTGGTGAGTACGAAACGTACCCACCACGTACCTCCCAATGGGTATGAGCACATAGGCCGAGATTTTTACAAGTGACCACTTAAATTAAAGTTAAAATTAAATTCAAATCCTAAAACAGATTTAAAAAAAACAATTTGAGCCCAGGAGAGCGGAAGTTCATTGAGGAGGACGTGGGGGTACGTGGTAGGTACGAAACGTACCCACCACGTACCCCTCAATGGGTATGAGCACATAGGCCGAGATTTTTACAAGTGACCACTTAAATTAAAGTTAAAATTAAATTCAAATCCTAAAACAGATTTAAAAAAAACAATTTGAGCCCAGGAGAGCGGAAGTTCATTGAGGAGGATGTGGGGGGTACGTGGTGGGTACGAAACGTACCCACCACGTACCTCCCAATAGGTATGAGCACATAGGCCGAGATTTTTACAAGTGACCACTTAAATTAAAGTTAAAATTAAATTCAAATCCTAAAACAGATTTAAAAAAAACAATTTGAGCCCAGGAGAGCGGAAATTCATTGAGGAGGACGTGGGGGGTACGTGGTGGGTACGAAACGTACCCACCACGTACTCCCCAATGGGTATGAGCACATAGGCCGAGATTTTTACAAGTGACCACTTAAATTAAAGTTAAAATTAAATTCAAATCCTAAAACAGATTTAAAAAAAACAATTTGAGCCCAGGAGAGCGGAAGTTCATTGAGGAGGACGTGGGAGTACGTGGTGGGTACGAAACGTACCCACCACGTACCCCCCAATGGGTATGAGCACATAGGCCGAGATTTTTACAAGTGACCACTTAAATTAAAGTTAAAATTAAATTGAAATCCTAAAACAGATTTAAAAAAAACAATTTGAGCCCAGGAGAGCGGAAATTCATTGAGGAGGACGTGGGGGGTACGTGGTGGGTACGAAACGTACCCACCACGTATCCCCCAATGGGTATGAGCACATAGGCCGAGATTTTTACAAGTGACCACTTAAATTAAAGTTAAAATTAAATTCAAATCCTAAAACAGATTTAAAAAAAACAATTTGAGCCAGGAGAGCGGAAGTTCATTGAGGAGGACGTGGGGGGTACGTGGTGAGTACGAAACGTACCCACCACGTACCTCCCAATGGGTATGAGCACATAGGCCGAGATTTTTACAAGTGACCACTTAAATTAAAGTTAAAATTAAATTCAAATCCTAAAACAGATTTAAAAAAAACAATTTGAGCCAGGAGAGCGGAAGTTCATTGAGGAGGACGTGGGGGGTATGTGGTGGGTACGAAACGTACCCACCACGTATCCCCCAATGGGTATGAGCACATAGGCCGAGATTTTTACAAGTGACCACTTAAATTAAAGTTAAAATTAAATTCAAATCCTAAAACAGATTTAAAAAAAACAATTTGAGCCCAGGAGAGCGGAAGTTCATTGAGGAGGACGTGGGGGGTACGTGGTGGGTACGAAACGTACCCACCACGTACCCTCCAATGGGTATGAGCACATGGGCCGAGATTTTTACAAGTGACCACTTAAATTAAAGTTAAAATTAAATTCAAATCCTAAAACAAATTTAAAAAAAACAATTTGAGCCCAGGAGAGCGGAAGTTCATTGAGGAGGACGTGGGGGGTACGTGGTGGGTACGAAACGTACCCACCACGTATCCCCCAATGGGTATGAGCACATAGGCCGAGATTTTTACAAGTGACCACTTAAATTAAAGTTAAAATTAAATTCAAATCCTAAAACAGATTTAAAAAAAACAATTTGAGCCAGGAGAGCGGAAGTTCATTGAGGAGGACGTGGGGGGTACGTGGTGAGTACGAAACGTACCCACCACGTACCTCCCAATGGGTATGAGCACATAGGCCGAGATTTTTACAAGTGACCACTTAAATTAAAGTTAAAATTAAATTCAAATCCTAAAACAGATTTAAAAAAAACAATTTGAGCCCAGGAGAGCGGAAGTTCATTGAGGAGGACGTGGGGGTGCGTGGTAGGTACGAAACGTACCCACCACGTACCCCTCAATGGGTATGAGCACATAGGCCGAGATTTTTACAAGTGACCACTTAAATTAAAGTTAAAATTAAATTCAAATCCTAAAACAGATTTAAAAAAAACAATTTGAGCCCAGGAGAGCGGAAGTTCATTGAGGAGGACGTGGGGGGTACGTGGTGGGTACGAAACGTACCCACCACGTACCCCCCCAATGGGTATGAGCACATAGGCCGAGATTTTTACAAGTGACCACTTAAATTAAAGTTAAAATTAAATTCAAATCCTAAAACAGATTTAAAAAAAACAATTTGAGCCCAGGAGAGCGGAAGTTCATTGAGGAGGACGTGGGGGGTACGTGGTGGGTACGAAACGTACCCACCACGTACCCCCCAATGGGTATGAGCACATAGGCCGAGATTTTTACAAGTGACCACTTAAATTAAAGTTAAAATTAAATTCAAATCCTAAAACAGATTTAAAAAAAACAATTTGAGCCCAGGAGAGCGGAAGTTCATTGAGGAGGACGTGGGGGGTACGTGGTGGGTACGAAACGTACCCACCACGTACCTCCCAATGGGTATGAGCACATAGGCCGAGATTTTTACAAGTGACCACTTAAATTAAAGTTAAAATTAAATTCAAATCCTAAAACAGATTTAAAAAAAACAATTTGAGCCCAGGAGAGCGGAAGTTCATTGAGGAGGACGTGGGGGGTACGTGGTGGGTACGAAACGTACCCACCACGTACCCCCCAATGGGTATGAGCACATAGGCCGAGATTTTTACAAGTGACCAATTAAATTAAAGTTAAAATTAAATTCAAATCCCAAAACAGATTTAAAAAAAACAATTTGAGCCCAGGAGAGCGGAAGTTCATTGAGGAGGACGTGGGGGGTACGTGGTGGGTACGAAACGTACCCACCACGTACCCCCCAATGGGTATGAGCACATAGGCCGAGATTTTTACAAGTTACCACTTAAATTAAAGTTAAAATTAAATTCAAATCCTAAAACAGATTTAAAAAAAACAATTTGAGCCCAGGAGAGCGGAAGTTCATTGAGGAAGACGTGGGGTACGAAACGTACCCACCACGTACCCCCCAATGGGTATGAGCACATAGGCCGAGATTTTTACAAGTGACCAATTAAATTAAAGTTAAAATTAAATTCAAATCCTAAAGCAGATTTAAAAAAAACAATTTGAGCCCAGGAGAGCGGAAGTTCATTGATGAGGACGTGGTTGGTACGTGGTGGGTACGAAACGTACCCCCCAATGGGTATGAGCACATAGGCCGAGATTTTTACAAGTGACCACTTAAATTAAAGTTAAAATTAAATTCAAATCCTAAAACAGATTTAAAAAAAACAATTTGAGCCCAGGAGAGCGGAAGTTCATTGAGGAGGACGTGGGGGGTACGTGGTGGGTACGAAACGTACCCACCACGTACCCCCCAATGGGTATGAGCACATAGGCCGAGATTTTTACAAGTGACCACTTAAATTAAAGTTAAAATTAAATTCAAATCCTAAAACAGATTTAAAAAAAAACAATTTGAGCCCAGGAGAGCGGAAGTTCATTGAGGAGGACGTGGGGGGTACGTGGTGGGTACGAAACGTACCCACCACGTACCCTCCCAATGGGTATGAGCACATAGGCCGAGATTTTTACAAGTGACCACTTAAATTAAAGTTAAAATTAAATTCAAATCCTAAAACAGATTTAAAAAAAACAATTTGAGCCCAGGAGAGCGGAAGTTCATTGAGGAGGACGTGGGGGGTACGTGGTGGGTACGAAACGTACCCACCACGTACCCCCCAATGGGTATGAGCACATAGGCCGAGATTTTTACAAGTGACTACTTAAATTAAAGTTAAAATTAAATTCAAATCCTAAAACAGATTTAAAAAAAACAATTTGAGCCCAGGAGAGCGGAAGTTCATTGAGGAGGACGTGGGGGGTACGTGGTGGGTACGAAACGTACCCACCACGTACCCCCCAATGGGTATGAGCACATAGGCCGAGATTTTTACAAGTTACCACTTAAATTAAAGTTAAAATTAAATTCAAATCCTAAAACAGATTTAAAAAAAACAATTTGAGCCCAGGAGAGCGGAAGTTCATTGAGGAAGACGTGGGGTACGAAACGTACCCACCACGTACCCCCCAATGGGTATGAGCACATAGGCCGAGATTTTTACAAGTGACCAATTAAATTAAAGTTAAAATTAAATTCAAATCCTAAAGCAGATTTAAAAAAAACAATTTGAGCCCAGGAGAGCGGAAGTTCATTGATGAGGACGTGGTTGGTACGTGGTGGGTACGAAACGTACCCCCCAATGGGTATGAGCACATAGGCCGAGATTTTTACAAGTGACCACTTAAATTAAAGTTAAAATTAAATTCAAATCCTAAAACAGATTTAAAAAAAACAATTTGAGCCCAGGAGAGCGGAAGTTCATTGAGGAGGACGTGGGGGGTACGTGGTGGGTACGAAACGTACCCACCACGTACCCCCCAATGGGTATGAGCACATAGGCCGAGATTTTTACAAGTGACCACTTAAATTAAAGTTAAAATTAAATTCAAATCCTAAAACAGATTTAAAAAAAACAATTTGAGCCCAGAAGAGCGGAAGTTCATTGAGGAGGACGTGGGGGGTACGTGATGGGTACGAAACGTACCCACCACGTACCCCCTAAAGGGTATGAGCTCATAGGCCGAGATTTTTACAAGTGACCACTTAAATTAAAGTTAAAATTAAATTCAAATCCTAAATCAGATTTAAAAAAAACAATTTGAGCCCAGGAGAGCGGAAGTTCATTGAGGAGGACGTGGGGGGTACGTGGTGGGTACAAAACGTACCCACCACGTACCCCCCAATGGGTATGAGCACATAGGCCGAGATTTTTACAAGTGACCACTTAAATTAAAGTTAAAATTAAATTCAAATCCTAAAACAGATTTAAAAAAATAATTTGAGCCCAGGAGAGCGGAAGTTCATTGAGGAGGACGTGGGGGGTACGTGGTGGGTACGAAACGTACCCACCACGTACCCCCCAATGGGTATGAGCACATAAGCCGAGATTTTTACAAGTGACCACTTAAATTAAAGTTAAAATTAAATTCAAATCCTAAAACAGATTTAAAAAAAAACAATTTGAGCCCAGGAGAGCGGAAATTCATTGAGGAGGACGTGGGGAGGACGTGGTGGGTACAAAACGTACCCACCACGTACCCCCTAATGGGTATGAGCACATAGGCCGAGATTTTTACAAGTGACCACTTAAATTAAAGTTAAAATTAAATTCAAATCCTAAAACAGATTTAAAAAAAAACAATTTGAGCCCAGAAGAGCGGAAGTTCATTGAGGAGGACGTGGGGGGTACGTGGTGGGTACGAAACGTACCCACCACGTACCCCCTAATGTGTACGAGCACATAGGCCGAGATTTTTACAAGTGACCACTTAAATTAAAGTTAAAATTAAATTCAAATCCTAAAACAGATTTAAAAAAAAACAATTTGAGCCCAGGAGAGCGGAAGTTCGTCGGGGGGGACGTGGGGGGTACGTGGTGGGTACGAAACGTACCCACCACGTACCCCCCAATGGGTATGAGCACATAGGCCGAGATTTTTACAAGTGACCACTTAAATTAAAGTTAAAATTAAATTCAAATCCTAAAACAGAATTAAAAAAAAACAATTTGAGCCCAGGAGAGCGGAAGTTCATTGAGGAGGACGTGGGGGGTACGTGGTGGGTACGAAACGTACCCACCACGTACCCCCCAATGGGTATGAGCACATAAGCCGAGATTTTTACAAGTGACCACTTAAATTAAAGTTAAAATTAAATTCAAATCCTAAAACAGATTTAAAAAAAAACAATTTGAGCCCAGGAGAGCGGAAATTCATTGAGGAGGACGTGGGGGGGACGTGGTGGGTACGAAACGTACCCACCACGTACCCCCCAATGGGTATGACCACATAGGCCGAGATTTTTACAAGTGACCACTTAAATTAAAGTTAAAATTAAAATCAAATCCTAAAACAGATTTAAAAAAAATTTTGAGCCCAGGAGAGCGGAAGTTCCTTGAGGAGGACGTGGGGGGTACGTGGTGGGTACGAAACGTACCCACCACGTACCCACCACGTACCCCGCAATGAGTATGAGCACATAGGCCGAGATTTTTACAAGTGACCACTTAAATTAAAGTTAAAATTAAATTCAAATCCTAAAACAGATTTAAAAAAAAACAATTTGAGCCCAGAAGAGCGGAAGTTCATTGAGGAGGACGTGGGGGGTACGTGGTGGGTACGAAACGTACCCACCACGTACCCCCTAATGTGTATGAGCACATAGGCCGAGATTTTTACAAGTGACCACTTAAATTAAAGTTAAAATTAAATTCAAATCCTAAAACAGATTTAAAAAAAAACAATTTGAGCCCAGGAGAGCGGAAATTCATTGAGGAGGACGTGGGGGGTACGTGGTGGGTACGAAACGTACCCACCACGTACCCCCCAATGGGTATGAGCACATAAGCCGAGATTTTTACAAGTGACCACTTAAATTAAAGTTAAAATTAAATTCAAATCCTAAAACAGATTTAAAAAAAACAATTTGAGCCCAGGAGAGCGGAAGTTTATTGAGGAGGACGTGGGGGGTACGTGGTGGGTACGAAACGTACCCACCACGTACCAACCAATGGGTATGAGCACATAGGCCGAGATTTTTACAAGTGACCACTTAAATTAAAGTTAAAATTAAATTCAAATCCTAAAACAGATTTAAAAAAAACAATTTGAGCCCAGGAGAGCGGAAGTTCATTGAGGAGGACGTGGGGGGTACGTGGTGGGTACGAAACGTACCCACCACGTACCCCCCAATGGGTATGAGCACATAGGCCGAGATTTTTACAAGTGACCACTTAAATTAAAGTTAAAATTAAATTCAAATCCTAAAACAGATTTAAAAAAAACAATTTGAGCCCAGGAGAGCGGAAATTCATTGAGGAGGACGTGGGGGGTACGTGGTGGGTACGAAACGTACCCACCACGTACTCCCCAATGGGTATGAGCACATAGGCCGAGATTTTTACAAGTGACCACTTAAATTAAAGTTAAAATTAAATTCAAATCCTAAAACAGATTTAAAAAAAACAATTTGAGCCCATGAGAGCGGAAGTTCATTGAGGAGGACGTGGGGGGTACGTGGTGGGTACGAAACGTACCCACCACGTACCCCCCAATGGGTATGAGCACATAGGCCGAGATTTTTACAAGTGACCACTTAAATTAAAGTTAAAATTAAATTCAAATCCTAAAACAGATTTAAAAAAAACAATTTGAGCCCAGGAGAGCGGAAATTCATTGAGGAGGACGTGGGGGGTACGTGGTGGGTACGAAACGTACCCACCACGTACCCCCCAATGGGTATGAGCACATAGGCTGAGATTTTTACAAGTGACCACTTAAATTAAAGTTAAAATTAAATTCAAATCTTAAAACAGATTTAAAAAAAACAATTTGAGCCCAGGAGAGCGGAAGTTCATTGAGGAGGACGTGGGGGGTACGTGGTGGGTACGAAACGTACCCACCACGTACCCTCCAATGAATATGAGCACATAGGCCGAGATTTTTACAAGTGACCACTTAAATTAAAGTTAAAAATAAATTCAAATCCTAAAACAGATTTAAAAAAAACAATTTGAGCCCAGGAGAGCGGAAGTTCATTGAGGAGGACGTGGGGGGTACGTGGTGGGTACGAAACGTACCCACCACGTACCCCCCAATGGGTATGAGCACATAGGCCGAGATTTTTACAAGTGACCACTTAAATTAAAGTTAAAATTAAATTCAAATCCTAAAACAGATTTAAAAAAAACAATTTGAGCCCAGGAGAGCGGAAATTCATTGAGGAGGACCTGGGGGGTACGTGGTGGGTACGAAACGTACCCACCACGTACCCCCCAATGGGTATGAGCACATAGGCCGAGATTTTTACAAGTGACCACTTAAATTAAAGTTAAAATTAAATTCAAATCCTAAAACAGATTTAAAAAAAACAATTTGAGCCCAGGAGAGCGGAAGTTCATTGAGGAGGACGTGGGGGGTACGTGGTGGGTACGAAACGTACCCACCACGTACCCCCCAATGGGTATGAGCACATAGGCCGAGATTTTTACAAGTGACTACTTAAATTAAAGTTAAAATTAAATTCAAATCCTAAAACAGATTTAAAAAAAACAATTTGAGCCCAGGAGAGCGGAAGTTCATTGAGGAGGACGTGGGGGGTACGTGGTGGGTACGAAACGTACCCACCACGTACCCCCCAATGGGTATGAGCACATAGGCCGAGATTTTTACAAGTGACCACTTAAATTAAAGTTAAAATTAAATTCAAATCCCAAAACAGATTTAAAAAAAACAATTTGAGCCCAGGAGAGCGGAAGTTCATTGAGGAGGACGTGGGGGGTACGTGGTGGGTACGAAACGTACCCACCACGTACCCCCCAATGGGTATGAGCACATAGGCCGAGATTTTTACAAGTGACCACTTAAATTAAAGTTAAAATTAAATTCAAATCCCAAAACAGATTTAAAAAAAACAATTTGAGCCCAGGAGAGCGGAAGTTCATTGAGGAGGACGTGGGGGGTACGTGGTGGGTACGAAATGTACCCACCACGTACCCCCCAATGGGTATGAGCACATAAGCCGAGATTTTTACAAGTGACTACTTAAGTTAAAGTTAAAATTAAATTCAAATCCTAAAACAGATTTAAAAAAAACAATTTGAGCCCAGGAGAGCGGAAGTTCATTGAGGAAGACGTGGGGTACGAAACGTACCCACCACGTACCCCCTAATGGGTATGAGCACATAGGCCGAGATTTTTACAAGTGACCACTTAAATTAAAGTTAAAATTAAATTCAAATCCTAAATCAGATTTAAAAAAAACAATTTGAGCCCAGGAGAGCGGAAGTTCATTGAGGAGGACGTGGGGGGTACGTGGTGGGTACAAAACGTACCCACCACGTACCCCCCAATGGGTATGAGCACATAGGCCGAGATTTTTACAAGTGACCACTTAAATTAAAGTTAAAATTAAATTCAAATCCTAAAACAGATTTAAAAAAATAATTTGAGCCCAGGAGAGCGGAAGTTCATTGAGGAGGACGTGGGGGGTACGTGGTGGGTACGAAACGTACCCACCACGTACCCCCCAATGGGTATGAGCACATAGGCCGAGATTTTTACAAGTGACCACTTAAATTAAAGTTAAAATTAAATTCAAATCCTAAAACAGATTTAAAAAAAAACAATTTGAGCCCAGGAGAGCGGAAATTCATTGAGGTGGACGTGGGGGGGACGTGGTGGGTACAAAACGTACCCACCACGTACCCCCTAATGGGTATGAGCACATAGGCCGAGATTTTTACAAGTGACCACTTAAATTAAAGTTAAAATTAAATTCAAATCCTAAAACAGATTTAAAAAAAACAATTTGAGCCCAGGAGAGCGGAAGTTCATTGAGGAGGACGTGGGGGGTACGTGGTGGGTACGAAACGTACCCACCACGTACCCCCCAATGGGTATGAGCACATAGGCCGAGATTTTTACAAGTGACCACTTAAATTAAAGTTAAAATTAAATTCAAATCCTAAAACAGATTTAAAAAAAACAATTTGAGCCCAGGAGAGCGGAAGTTCATTGAGGAGGACGTGGGGGGTACGTGGTGGGTACGAAACGTACCCACCACGTACCCCCCAAAGGGTATGAGCATATAGGCCGAGATATTTACAAGTGACCACTTAAATTAAAGTTAAAATTAAATTCAAATCCTAAAACAGTTTTAAAAAAAAACAATTTGAGCCCAGGAGAGCGGAATTTCATCGGAGGGGACGTGGGGGGTACGTGGTGGGTACGAAACGTACCCACCACGTACCCCCCAATGGGTATGAGCACATAGGCCGAGATATTTACAAGTGACCACTTAAATTAAAGTTAAAATTAAATCCAAATCCTAAAACAGAATTAAAAAAAAACAATTTGAGCCCAGGAGAGCGAAAGTTCATCGGAGGGGACGTGGGGGTTACGTGGTGGGTACGAAACGTACCCACCACGTACCCCCCAATGGGTATGAGCACATAGGCCGAGATATTTACAAGTGACCACTTAAATTAAAGTTAAAATTAAATTCAAATCCTAAAACAGATTTAAAAAAAACAATTTGAGCCCAGGAGAGCGGAAGTTCATCGGAGGCTACGTGGGGGGTACGTGGTGGGTACGAAACGTACCCACCACGTACCCCCCAATGGGTATGAGCACATAGGCCGAGATTTTTACAAGTGACCACTTAAATTAAAGTTAAAATTAAATTCAAATCCTAAAACAGATTTAAAAAAAACAATTTGAGCCCAGGAGAGCGGAAGTTCATTGAGGAGGACGTGGGGGGTACGTGGTGGGTACGAAACGTACCCACCACGTACCTCCCAATGGGTATGAGCACATAGGCCGAGATTTTTACAAGTGACCACTTAAATTAAAGTTAAAATTAAATTCAAATCCTAAAACAGATTTAAAAAAAACAATTTGAGCCCAGGAGAGCGGAAGTTCATTGAGGAGGACGTGGGGGGTACGTGGTGGGTACGAAACGTACCCACCACGTACCCCCCAATGAGTATGAGCACATAGGCCGAGATTTTTACAAGTGACCACTTAAATTAAAGTTAAAATTAAATTCAAATCCTAAAACAGATTTAAAAAAAACAATTTGAGCCCAGGAGAGCGGAAGTTCATTGAGGAGGACGTGGGGGGTACGTGGTGGGTACGAAACGTACCCACCACGTACCTCCCAATGGGTATGAGCACATAGGCCGAGATTTTTACAAGTGACCACTTAAATTAAAGTTAAAATTAAATTCAAATCCTAAAACAGATTTAAAAAAAACAATTTGAGCCCAGGAGAGCGGAAGTTCATTGAGGAGGACGTGGGGGGTACGTGGTGGGTACGAAACGTACCCACCACGTACCCCCCAATGAGTATGAGCACATAGGCCGAGATTTTTACAAGTGACCACTTAAATTAAAGTTAAAATTAAATTCAAATCCTAAAACAGATTTAAAAAAAACAATTTGAGCCCAGGAGAGCGGAAGTTCATTGAGGAGGACGTGGGGGGTACGTGGTGGGTACGAAATGTACCCACCACGTACCCCCCAATGAGTATGAGCACATAGGCCGAGATTTTTACAAGTGACTACTTAAATTAAAGTTAAAATTAAATTCAAATCCTAAAACAGATTTAAAAAAAACAATTTGAGCCCAGGAGAGCGGAAGTTCATTGAGGAAGACGTGGGGTACGAAACGTACCCACCACGTACCTCCCAATGGGTATGAGCACATAGGCCGAGATTTTTACAAGTGACCACTTAAATTAAAGTTAAAATTAAATTCAAATCCTAAAACAGATTTAAAAAAAACAATTTGAGCCCAGGAGAGCGGAAGTTCATTGAGGAGGACGTGGGGGGTACGTGGTGGGTACGAAACGTACCCACCACGTACCTCCCAATGGGTATGAGCACATAGGCCGAGATTTTTACAAGTGACCACTTAAATTAAAGTTAAAATTAAATTCAAATCCTAAAACAGATTTAAAAAAAACAATTTGAGCCCAGGAGAGCGGAAGTTCATTGAGGAGGACGTGGGGGGTACGTGGTGGGTACGAAACGTACCCACCACGTACCCCCCAATGAGTATGAGCACATAGGCCGAGATTTTTACAAGTGACTACTTAAATTAAAGTTAAAATTAAATTCAAATCCTAAAACAGATTTAAAAAAAACAATTTGAGCCCAGGAGAGCGGAAGTTCATTGAGGAAGACGTGGGGTACGAAACGTACCCACCACGTACCCCCCAATGGGTATGAGCACATAGGCCGAGATTTTTACAAGTGACCAATTAAATTAAAGTTAAAATTAAATTCAAATCCTAAAGCAGATTTAAAAAAAACAATTTGAGCCCAGGAGAGCGGAAGTTCATTGATGAGGACGTGGGGGGTACGTGGTGGGTACGAAACGTACCCCCAATGGGTATGAGCACATAGGCCGAGATTTTTACAAGTGACCACTTAAATTAAAGTTAAAATGAAATTCAAATCCTAAAACAGATTTAAAAAAAACAATTTGAGCCCAGGAGAGCGGAAGTTCATTGAGGAGGACGTGGGGGATACGTGGTGGGTACGAAACGTACCCACCACGTACCCCCCAATGGGTATGAGCACATAGGCCGAGATTTTTACAAGTGACCACTTAAATTAAAGTTAAAATTAAATTCAAATCCTAAAACAGATTTAAAAAAAACAATTTGAGCCCAGGAGAGCGGAAGTTCATTGAGGAGGACGTGGGGGGTACGTGGTGGGTACGAAACGTACCCACCACGTACCCCCCAATGGGTATGAGCACATAGGCCGAGATTTTTACAAGTGACCACTTAAATTAAAGTTAAAATTAAATTCAAATCCTAAAACAGATTTAAAAAAATAATTTGAGCCCAGGAGAGCGGAAGTTCATTGAGGAGGACGTGGGGGGTACGTGGTGGGTACGAAACGTACCCACCACGTACCCCCCAATGGGTATGAGCACATAGGCCGAGATTTTTACAAGTGACCACTTAAATTAAAGTTAAAATTAAATTCAAATCCTAAAACAGATTTAAAAAAATAATTTGAGCCCAGGAGAGCGGAAGTTCATTGAGGAGGACGTGGGGGGTACGTGGTGGGTACGAAACGTACCCACCACGTACCCCCCAATGGGTATGAGCACATAGGCCGAGATTTTTACAAGTGACCACTTAAATTAAAGTTAAAATTAAATTCAAATCCTAAAACAGATTTAAAAAAAAACAATTTGAGCCCAGGAGAGCGGAAATTCATTGAGGTGGACGTGGGGGGGACGTGGTGGGTACAAAACGTACCCACCACGTACCCCCTAATGGGTATGAGCACATAGGCCGAGATTTTTACAAGTGACCACTTAAATTTAAGTTAAAATTAAATTCAAATCCTAAAACAGATTTAAAAAAAACAATTTGAGCCCAGGAGAGCGGAAGTTCATTGAGGAGGACGTGGGGGGTACGTGGTGGGTACGAAACGTACCCACCACGTACCCCCCAATGGGTATGAGCACATAGGCCGAGATTTTTACAAGTGACCACTTAAATTAAAGTTAAAATTAAATTCAAATCCTAAAACAGATTTAAAAAAAACAATTTGAGCCCAGGAGAGCGGAAGTTCATTGAGGAGGACGTGGGGGGTACGTGGTGGGTACGAAACGTACCCACCACGTACCCCCCAAAGGGTATGAGCATATAGGCCGAGATATTTACAAGTGACCACTTAAATTAAAGTTAAAATTAAATTCAAATCCTAAAACAGTTTTAAAAAAAAACAATTTGAGCCCAGGAGAGCGGAATTTCATCGGAGGGGACGTGGGGGGTACGTGGTGGGTACGAAACGTACCCACCACGTACCCCCCAATGGGTATGAGCACATAGGCCGAGATATTTACAAGTGACCACTTAAATTAAAGTTAAAATTAAATCCAAATCCTAAAACAGAATTAAAAAAAAACAATTTGAGCCCAGGAGAGCGAAAGTTCATCGGAGGGGACGTGGGGGTTACGTGGTGGGTACGAAACGTACCCACCACGTACCCCCCAATGGGTATGAGCACATAGGCCGAGATATTTACAAGTGACCACTTAAATTAAAGTTAAAATTAAATTCAAATCCTAAAACAGATTTAAAAAAAACAATTTGAGCCCAGGAGAGCGGAAGTTCATCGGAGGCTACGTGGGGGGTACGTGGTGGGTACGAAACGTACCCACCACGTACCCCCCAATGGGTATGAGCACATAGGCCGAGATTTTTACAAGTGACCACTTAAATTAAAGTTAAAATTAAATTCAAATCCTAAAACAGATTTAAAAAAAACAATTTGAGCCCAGGAGAGCGGAAGTTCATTGAGGAGGACGTGGGGGGTACGTGGTGGGTACGAAACGTACCCACCACGTACCTCCCAATGGGTATGAGCACATAGGCCGAGATTTTTACAAGTGACCACTTAAATTAAAGTTAAAATTAAATTCAAATCCTAAAACAGATTTAAAAAAAACAATTTGAGCCCAGGAGAGCGGAAGTTCATTGAGGAGGACGTGGGGGGTACGTGGTGGGTACGAAACGTACCCACCACGTACCCCCCAATGAGTATGAGCACATAGGCCGAGATTTTTACAAGTGACCACTTAAATTAAAGTTAAAATTAAATTCAAATCCTAAAACAGATTTAAAAAAAACAATTTGAGCCCAGGAGAGCGGAAGTTCATTGAGGAGGACGTGGGGGGTACGTGGTGGGTACGAAACGTACCCACCACGTACCTCCCAATGGGTATGAGCACATAGGCCGAGATTTTTACAAGTGACCACTTAAATTAAAGTTAAAATTAAATTCAAATCCTAAAACAGATTTAAAAAAAACAATTTGAGCCCAGGAGAGCGGAAGTTCATTGAGGAGGACGTGGGGGGTACGTGGTGGGTACGAAACGTACCCACCACGTACCCCCCAATGAGTATGAGCACATAGGCCGAGATTTTTACAAGTGACCACTTAAATTAAAGTTAAAATTAAATTCAAATCCTAAAACAGATTTAAAAAAAACAATTTGAGCCCAGGAGAGCGGAAGTTCATTGAGGAGGACGTGGGGGGTACGTGGTGGGTACGAAATGTACCCACCACGTACCCCCCAATGAGTATGAGCACATAGGCCGAGATTTTTACAAGTGACTACTTAAATTAAAGTTAAAATTAAATTCAAATCCTAAAACAGATTTAAAAAAAACAATTTGAGCCCAGGAGAGCGGAAGTTCATTGAGGAAGACGTGGGGTACGAAACGTACCCACCACGTACCTCCCAATGGGTATGAGCACATAGGCCGAGATTTTTACAAGTGACCACTTAAATTAAAGTTAAAATTAAATTCAAATCCTAAAACAGATTTAAAAAAAACAATTTGAGCCCAGGAGAGCGGAAGTTCATTGAGGAGGACGTGGGGGGTACGTGGTGGGTACGAAACGTACCCACCACGTACCTCCCAATGGGTATGAGCACATAGGCCGAGATTTTTACAAGTGACCACTTAAATTAAAGTTAAAATTAAATTCAAATCCTAAAACAGATTTAAAAAAAACAATTTGAGCCCAGGAGAGCGGAAGTTCATTGAGGAGGACGTGGGGGGTACGTGGTGGGTACGAAACGTACCCACCACGTACCCCCCAATGAGTATGAGCACATAGGCCGAGATTTTTACAAGTGACTACTTAAATTAAAGTTAAAATTAAATTCAAATCCTAAAACAGATTTAAAAAAAACAATTTGAGCCCAGGAGAGCGGAAGTTCATTGAGAAAGACGTGGGGTACGAAACGTACCCACCACGTACCCCCCAATGGGTATGAGCACATAGGCCGAGATTTTTACAAGTGACCAATTAAATTAAAGTTAAAATTAAATTCAAATCCTAAAGCAGATTTAAAAAAAACAATTTGAGCCCAGGAGAGCGGAAGTTCATTGATGAGGACGTGGGGGGTACGTGGTGGGTACGAAACGTACCCCCAATGGGTATGAGCACATAGGCCGAGATTTTTACAAGTGACCACTTAAATTAAAGTTAAAATGAAATTCAAATCCTAAAACAGATTTAAAAAAAACAATTTGAGCCCAGGAGAGCGGAAGTTCATTGAGGAGGACGTGGGGGATACGTGGTGGGTACGAAACGTACCCACCACGTACCCCCCAATGGGTATGAGCACATAGGCCGAGATTTTTACAAGTGACCACTTAAATTAAAGTTAAAATTAAATTCAAATCCTAAAACAGATTTAAAAAAAACAATTTGAGCCCAGGAGAGCGGAAGTTCATTGAGGAGGACGTGGGGGGTACGTGGTGGGTACGAAACGTACCCACCACGTACCCCCCAATGGGTATGAGCACATAGGCCGAGATTTTTACAAGTGACCACTTAAATTAAAGTTAAAATTAAATTCAAATCCTAAAACAGATTTAAAAAAATAATTTGAGCCCAGGAGAGCGGAAGTTCATTGAGGAGGACGTGGGGGGTACGTGGTGGGTACGAAACGTACCCACCACGTACCCCCCAATGGGTATGAGCACATAGGCCGAGATTTTTACAAGTGACCACTTAAATTAAAGTTAAAATTAAATTCAAATCCTAAAACAGATTTAAAAAAAACAATTTGAGCCCAGGAGAGCGGAAGTTCATTGAGGAGGACGTGGGGGGTACGTGGTGGGTACGAAACGTACCCACCACGTACCCCCCAATGGGTATGAGCACATAGGCCGAGATTTTTACAAGTGACCACTTAAATTAAAGTTAAAATTAAATTCAAATCCTAAAACAGATTTAAAAAAAACAATTTGAGCCCAGGAGAGCGGAAGTTCATTGAGGAGGACGTGGGGGATACGTGGTGGGTACGAAACGTACCCACTACGTACCCCCCAATGGGTATGAGCACATAGGCCGAGATTTTTACAAGTGACCACTTAAATTAAAGTTAAAATTAAATTCAAATCCTAAAACAGATTTAAAAAAAACAATTTGAGCCCAGGAGAGCGGAAGTTCATTGAGGAGGACGTGGGGGGTACGTGGTGGGTACAAAACGTACCCACCACGTACCCCCCAATGGGTATGAGCACATAGGCCGAGATTTTTACAAGTGACCACTTAAATTAAAGTTAAAATTAAATTCAAATCCTAAAACAGATTTAAAAAAATAATTTGAGCCCAGGAGAGCGGAAGTTCATTGAGGAGGACGTGGGGGGTACGTGGTGGGTACGAAACGTACCCACCACGTACCCCCCAATGGGTATGAGCACATAGGCCGAGATTTTTACAAGTGACCACTTAAATTAAAGTTAAAATTAAATTCAAATCCTAAAACAGATTTAAAAAAAAACAATTTGAGCCCAGGAGAGCGGAAGTTCATCGGGGGGGACGTGGGAGGTACGTGGTGGGTACGAAACGTACCCACCACGTACCCCCCAATGGGTATGAGCACATAGGCCGAGATTTTTACAAGTGACCACTTAAATTAAAGTTAAAATTAAATTCAAATCCTAAAACAGAATTAAAAAAAAACAATTTGAGCCCAGGAGAGCGGAAGTTCATTGAGGAGGACGTGGGGGGGTACGTGGTGGGTACGAAACGTACCCACCACGTACCCCCCAATGGGTATGAGCACATAAGCCGAGATTTTTACAAGTGACCACTTAAATTAAAGTTAAAATTAAATTCAAATCCTAAAACAGATTTATAAAAAAACAATTTGAGCCCAGGAGAGCGGAAATTCATTGAGGAGGACGTGGGGGGGACGTGGTGGGTACGAAACGTACCCACCACGTACCCCCCAATGGGTATGACCACATAGGCCGAGATTTTTACAAGTGACCACTTAAATTAAAGTTAAAATTAAATTCAAATCCTAAAACAGATTTAAAAAAAATTTTGAGCCCAGGAGAGCGGAAGTTCCTTGAGGAGGACGTGGGGGGTACGTGGTGGGTACGAAACGTACCCACCACGTACCCACCACGTACCCCCCAATGAGTATGAGCACATAGGCCGAGATTTTTACAAGTGACCACTTAAATTAAAGTTAAAATTAAATTCAAATCTTAAAACAGATTTAAAAAAACTATTTGAGCCCAGGAGAGCGGAAGTTCATTGAGGAGGACGGGGAAGGTACGTGGTGGGTACGAAACGTACAAGATTTTTACAAGTGACCACTTAAATTAAAGTTAAAATTAAATTCAAATCCTAAAACAGATTTAAAAAAAAACAATTTGAGCCCAGGAGAGCGGAAGTTCATTGAGGAGGACGTGGGGGGTACGTGGTGGGTACGAAACGTACCCACCACGTACCCCCCAATGGGTATGAGCACATAGGCTGAGATATTTACAAGTGACCACTTAAATTAAAGTTAAAATTAAATTCAAATCCTAAAACAGATTTAAAAAAAACAATTTGAGCCCAGGAGAGCGGAAGTTCATTGAGGTAGACGTGGGGGGTACGTGGTGGGTACGAAACGTACCCACCACGTACCCCCCAATGGGTATGACCACATAGGCCGAGATTTTTACAAGTGACCACTTAAATTAAAGTTAAAATTAAATTCAAATCCTAAAACAGATTTAAAAAAAATTTTGAGCCCAGGAGAGCGGAAGTTCCTTGAGGAGGACGTGGGGGGTACGTGGTGGGTACGAAACGTACCCACCACGTACCCACCACGTACCCCCCAATGAGTATGAGCACATAGGCCGAGATTTTTACAAGTGACCACTTAAATTAAAGTTAAAATTAAATTCAAATCTTAAAACAGATTTAAAAAAACTATTTGAGCCCAGGAGAGCGGAAGTTCATTGAGGAGGACGGGGGGGGGGGGGTACGTGGTGGGTACGAAACGTACAAGATTTTTACAAGTGACCACTTAAATTAAAGTTAAAATTAAATTCAAATCCTAAAACAGATTTAAAAAAAAACAATTTGAGCCCAGGAGAGCGGAAGTTCATTGAGGAGGACGTGGGGGGTACGTGGTGGGTACGAAACGTACCCACCACGTACCCCCCAATGGGTATGAGCACATAGGCTGAGATATTTACAAGTGACCACTTAAATTAAAGTTAAAATTAAATTCAAATCCTAAAACAGATTTAAAAAAAACAATTTGAGCCCAGGAGAGCGGAAGTTCATTGAGGTAGACGTGGGGGGTACGTGGTGGGTACGAAACGTACCCACCACGTACCCCCCAATGGGTATGAGCATATAGGCCGAGATATTTACAAGTGACCACTTAAATTAAAGTTAAAATTAAATTCAAATCCTAAAACAGTTTTAAAAAAAAACGATTTGAGCCCAGGAGAGCGGAAGTTCATCGGAGGGGACGTGGGGGGTACGTGGTGGGTACGAAACGTACCCACCACGTACCCCCCAATGGGTATGAGCACATAGGCCGAGATATTTACAAGTGACCACTTAAATTAAAGTTAAAATTAAATTCAAATCCTAAAACAGTTTTAAAAAAAAACAATTTGAGCCCAGGAGAGCGGAAGTTCATCGGAGGGGACGTGGGGGGTACGTGGTGGGTACGAAACGTACCCACCACGTACCCCCCAATGGGTATGAGCACATAGGCCGAGATATTTACAAGTGACCACTTAAATTAAAGTTAAAATTAAATGCATATCCTAAAACAGATTTAAAAAAAACAATTTGAGCCCAGGAGAGCGGAAATTCATTGAGGAGGACGTGGGGGTACGTGGTGGGTACGAAACGTACCCACCACGTACCCCCCAATGGGTATGAGCATATAGGCCGAGATATTTACAAGTGACCACTTAAATTAAAGTTAAAATTAAATTCAAATCCTAAATCAGATTTAAAAAAAACAATTTGAGCCCAGGAGAGCGGAAGTTCATTGAGGAGGACGTGGGGGGTACGTGGTGGGTACGAAACGTACCCACCACGTACCCCCCAATGGGTATGAGCACATAGGCCGAGATATTTACAAGTGACCACTTAAATTAAAGTTAAAATTAAATTCAAATCCTAAAACAGTTTTAAAAAAAAACAATTTGAGCCCAGGAGAGCGGAAGTTCATCGGAGGGGACGTGGGGGGTACGTGGTGGGTACGAAACGTACCCACCACGTACCCCCCAATGGGTATGAGCACATAGGCCGAGATATTTACAAGTGACCACTTAAATTAAAGTTAAAATTAAATTCAAATCCTAAAACAGTTTTAAAAAAAAACAATTTGAGCCCAGGAGAGCGGAAGTTCATCGGAGGGGACGTGGGGGGTACGTGGTGGGTACGAAACGTACCCACCACGTACCCCCCAATGGGTATGAGCACATAGGCCGAGATATTTACAAGTGACCACTTAAATTAAAGTTAAAATTAAATGCATATCCTAAAACAGATTTAAAAAAAACAATTTGAGCCCAGGAGAGCGGAAATTCATTGAGGAGGACGTGGGGGTACGTGGTGGGTACGAAACGTACCCACCACGTACCCCCCAATGGGTATGAGCATATAGGCCGAGATATTTACAAGTGACCACTTAAATTAAAGTTAAAATTAAATTCAAATCCTAAATCAGATTTAAAAAAAACAATTTGAGCCCAGGAGAGCGGAAGTTCATTGAGGAGGACGTGGGGGGTACGTGGTGGGTACGAAACGTACCCACCACGTACCCCCCAATGGGTATGAGCACATAGGCCGAGATATTTACAAGTGACCACTTAAATTAAAGTTAAAATTAAATTCAAATCCTAAAACAGTTTTAAAAAAAAACAATTTGAGCCCAGGAGAGCGGAAGTTCATCGGAGGGGACGTGGGGGGTACGTGGTGGGTACGAAACGTACCCACCACGTACCCCCCAATGGGTATGAGCACATAGGCCGAGATATTTACAAGTGACCACTTAAATTAAAGTTAAAATTAAATGCATATCCTAAAACAGATTTAAAAAAAACAATTTGAGCCCAGGAGAGCGGAAATTCATTGAGGAGGACGTGGGGGTACGTGGTGGGTACGAAACGTACCCACCACGTACCCCCCAATGGGTATGAGCATATAGGCCGAGATATTTACAAGTGACCACTTAAATTAAAGTTAAAATTAAATTCAAATCCTAAATCAGATTTAAAAAAAACAATTTGAGCCCAGGAGAGCGGAAGTTCATTGAGGAGGACGTGGGGGGTACGTGGTGGGTACGAAACGTACCCACCACGTACCCCCCAATGGGTATGAGCACATAGGCCGAGATATTTACAAGTGACCACTTAAATTAAAGTTAAAATTAAATTCAAATCCTAAAACAGTTTTAAAAAAAAACAATTTGAGCCCAGGAGAGCGGAAGTTCATCGGAGGGGACGTGGGGGGTACGTGGTGGGTACGAAACGTACCCACCACGTACCCCCCAATGGGTATGAGCACATAGGCCGAGATATTTACAAGTGACCACTTAAATTAAAGTTAAAATTAAATTCAAATCCTAAAACAGTTTTAAAAAAAAACAATTTGAGCCCAGGAGAGCGGAAGTTCATCGGAGGGGACGTGGGGGGTACGTGGTGGGTACGAAACGTACCCACCACGTACCCCCCAATGGGTATGAGCACATAGGCCGAGATATTTACAAGTGACCACTTAAATTAAAGTTAAAATTAAATGCATATCCTAAAACAGATTTAAAAAAAACAATTTGAGCCCAGGAGAGCGGAAATTCATTGAGGAGGACGTGGGGGTACGTGGTGGGTACGAAACGTACCCACCACGTACCCCCCAATGGGTATGAGCATATAGGCCGAGATATTTACAAGTGACCACTTAAATTAAAGTTAAAATTAAATTCAAATCCTAAATCAGATTTAAAAAAAACAATTTGAGCCCAGGAGAGCGGAAGTTCATTGAGGAGGACGTGGGGGGTACGTGGTGGGTACGAAACGTACCCACCACGTACCCCCCAATGGGTATGAGCACATAGGCCGAGATATTTACAAGTGACCACTTAAATTAAAGTTAAAATTAAATTCAAATCCTAAAACAGTTTTAAAAAAAAACAATTTGAGCCCAGGAGAGCGGAAGTTCATCGGAGGGGACGTGGGGGGTACGTGGTGGGTACGAAACGTACCCACCACGTACCCCCCAATGGGTATGAGCACATAGGCCGAGATATTTACAAGTGACCACTTAAATTAAAGTTAAAATTAAATGCATATCCTAAAACAGATTTAAAAAAAACAATTTGAGCCCAGGAGAGCGGAAATTCATTGAGGAGGACGTGGGGGTACGTGGTGGGTACGAAACGTACCCACCACGTACCCCCCAATGGGTATGAGCATATAGGCCGAGATATTTACAAGTGACCACTTAAATTAAAGTTAAAATTAAATTCAAATCCTAAATCAGATTTAAAAAAAACAATTTGAGCCCAGGAGAGCGGAAGTTCATTGAGGAGGACGTGGGGGGTACGTGGTGGGTACGAAACGTACCCACCACGTACCCCCCAATGGGTATGAGCACATAGGCCGAGATATTTACAAGTGACCACTTAAATTAAAGTTAAAATTAAATTCAAATCCTAAAACAGTTTTAAAAAAAAACAATTTGAGCCCAGGAGAGCGGAAGTTCATCGGAGGGGACGTGGGGGGTACGTGGTGGGTACGAAACGTACCCACCACGTACCCCCCAATGGGTATGAGCACATAGGCCGAGATATTTACAAGTGACCACTTAAATTAAAGTTAAAATTAAATGCATATCCTAAAACAGATTTAAAAAAAACAATTTGAGCCCAGGAGAGCGGAAATTCATTGAGGAGGACGTGGGGGTACGTGGTGGGTACGAAACGTACCCACCACGTACCCCCCAATGGGTATGAGCATATAGGCCGAGATATTTACAAGTGACCACTTAAATTAAAGTTAAAATTAAATTCAAATCCTAAATCAGATTTAAAAAAAACAATTTGAGCCCAGGAGAGCGGAAGTTCATTGAGGAGGACGTGGGGGGTACGTGGTGGGTACGAAACGTACCCACCACGTACCCCCCAATGGGTATGAGCACATAGGCCGAGATATTTACAAGTGACCACTTAAATTAAAGTTAAAATTAAATTCAAATCCTAAAACAGTTTTAAAAAAAAACAATTTGAGCCCAGGAGAGCGGAAGTTCATCGGAGGGGACGTGGGGGGTACGTGGTGGGTACGAAACGTACCCACCACGTACCCCCCAATGGGTATGAGCACATAGGCCGAGATATTTACAAGTGACCACTTAAATTAAAGTTAAAATTAAATGCATATCCTAAAACAGATTTAAAAAAAACAATTTGAGCCCAGGAGAGCGGAAATTCATTGAGGAGGACGTGGGGGTACGTGGTGGGTACGAAACGTACCCACCACGTACCCCCCAATGGGTATGAGCATATAGGCCGAGATATTTACAAGTGACCACTTAAATTAAAGTTAAAATTAAATTCAAATCCTAAATCAGATTTAAAAAAAACAATTTGAGCCCAGGAGAGCGGAAGTTCATTGAGGAGGACGTGGGGGGTACGTGGTGGGTACGAAACGTACCCACCACGTACCCCCCAATGGGTATGAGCACATAGGCCGAGATATTTACAAGTGACCACTTAAATTAAAGTTAAAATTAAATTCAAATCCTAAAACAGTTTTAAAAAAAAACAATTTGAGCCCAGGAGAGCGGAAGTTCATCGGAGGGGACGTGGGGGGTACGTGGTGGGTACGAAACGTACCCACCACGTACCCCCCAATGGGTATGAGCACATAGGCCGAGATATTTACAAGTGACCACTTAAATTAAAGTTAAAATTAAATTCAAATCCTAAAACAGTTTTAAAAAAAAACAATTTGAGCCCAGGAGAGCGGAAGTTCATCGGAGGGGACGTGGGGGGTACGTGGTGGGTACGAAACGTACCCACCACGTACCCCCCAATGGGTATGAGCACATAGGCCGAGATATTTACAAGTGACCACTTAAATTAAAGTTAAAATTAAATGCATATCCTAAAACAGATTTAAAAAAAACAATTTGAGCCCAGGAGAGCGGAAATTCATTGAGGAGGACGTGGGGGTACGTGGTGGGTACGAAACGTACCCACCACGTACCCCCCAATGGGTATGAGCATATAGGCCGAGATATTTACAAGTGACCACTTAAATTAAAGTTAAAATTAAATTCAAATCCTAAATCAGATTTAAAAAAAACAATTTGAGCCCAGGAGAGCGGAAGTTCATTGAGGAGGACGTGGGGGGTACGTGGTGGGTACGAAACGTACCCACCACGTACCCCCCAATGGGTATGAGCACATAGGCCGAGATATTTACAAGTGACCACTTAAATTAAAGTTAAAATTAAATTCAAATCCTAAAACAGTTTTAAAAAAAAACAATTTGAGCCCAGGAGAGCGGAAGTTCATCGGAGGGGACGTGGGGGGTACGTGGTGGGTACGAAACGTACCCACCACGTACCCCCCAATGGGTATGAGCACATAGGCCGAGATATTTACAAGTGACCACTTAAATTAAAGTTAAAATTAAATGCATATCCTAAAACAGATTTAAAAAAAACAATTTGAGCCCAGGAGAGCGGAAATTCATTGAGGAGGACGTGGGGGTACGTGGTGGGTACGAAACGTACCCACCACGTACCCCCCAATGGGTATGAGCATATAGGCCGAGATATTTACAAGTGACCACTTAAATTAAAGTTAAAATTAAATTCAAATCCTAAATCAGATTTAAAAAAAACAATTTGAGCCCAGGAGAGCGGAAGTTCATTGAGGAGGACGTGGGGGGTACGTGGTGGGTACGAAACGTACCCACCACGTACCCCCCAATGGGTATGAGCACATAGGCCGAGATATTTACAAGTGACCACTTAAATTAAAGTTAAAATTAAATTCAAATCCTAAAACAGTTTTAAAAAAAACAATTTGAGCCCAGGAGAGCGGAAGTTCATCGGAGGGGACGTGGGGGGTACGTGGTGGGTACGAAACGTACCCACCACGTACCCCCCAATGGGTATGAGCACATAGGCCGAGATATTTACAAGTGACCACTTAAATTAAAGTTAAAATTAAATGCATATCCTAAAACAGATTTAAAAAAAACAATTTGAGCCCAGGAGAGCGGAAATTCATTGAGGAGGACGTGGGGGTACGTGGTGGGTACGAAACGTACCCACCACGTACCCCCCAATGGGTATGAGCATATAGGCCGAGATATTTACAAGTGACCACTTAAATTAAAGTTAAAATTAAATTCAAATCCTAAAACAGTTTTAAAAAAAAACGATTTGAGCCCAGGAGAGCGGAAGTTCATCGGAGGGGACGTGGGGGGTACGTGGTGGGTACGAAACGTACCCACCACGTACCCCCCAATGGGTATGAGCACATAGGCCGAGATATTTACAAGTGACCACTTAAATTAAAGTTAAAATTAAATTCAAATCCTAAAACAGTTTTAAAAAAAAACAATTTGAGCCCAGGAGAGCGGAAGTTCATCGGAGGGGACGTGGGGGGTACGTGGTGGGTACGAAACGTACCCACCACGTACCCCCCAATGGGTATGAGCACATAGGCCGAGATATTTACAAGTGACCACTTAAATTAAAGTTAAAATTAAATGCATATCCTAAAACAGATTTAAAAAAAACAATTTGAGCCCAGGAGAGCGGAAATTCATTGAGGAGGACGTGGGGGTACGTGGTGGGTACGAAACGTACCCACCACGTACCCCCCAATGGGTATGAGCATATAGGCCGAGATATTTACAAGTGACCACTTAAATTAAAGTTAAAATTAAATTCAAATCCTAAATCAGATTTAAAAAAAACAATTTGAGCCCAGGAGAGCGGAAGTTCATTGAGGAGGACGTGGGGGGTACGTGGTGGGTACGAAACGTACCCACCACGTACCCCCCAATGGGTATGAGCACATAGGCCGAGATATTTACAAGTGACCACTTAAATTAAAGTTAAAATTAAATTCAAATCCTAAAACAGTTTTAAAAAAAAACAATTTGAGCCCAGGAGAGCGGAAGTTCATCGGAGGGGACGTGGGGGGTACGTGGTGGGTACGAAACGTACCCACCACGTACCCCCCAATGGGTATGAGCACATAGGCCGAGATATTTACAAGTGACCACTTAAATTAAAGTTAAAATTAAATTCAAATCCTAAAACAGTTTTAAAAAAAAACAATTTGAGCCCAGGAGAGCGGAAGTTCATCGGAGGGGACGTGGGGGGTACGTGGTGGGTACGAAACGTACCCACCACGTACCCCCCAATGGGTATGAGCACATAGGCCGAGATATTTACAAGTGACCACTTAAATTAAAGTTAAAATTAAATGCATATCCTAAAACAGATTTAAAAAAAACAATTTGAGCCCAGGAGAGCGGAAATTCATTGAGGAGGACGTGGGGGTACGTGGTGGGTACGAAACGTACCCACCACGTACCCCCCAATGGGTATGAGCATATAGGCCGAGATATTTACAAGTGACCACTTAAATTAAAGTTAAAATTAAATTCAAATCCTAAATCAGATTTAAAAAAAACAATTTGAGCCCAGGAGAGCGGAAGTTCATTGAGGAGGACGTGGGGGGTACGTGGTGGGTACGAAACGTACCCACCACGTACCCCCCAATGGGTATGAGCACATAGGCCGAGATATTTACAAGTGACCACTTAAATTAAAGTTAAAATTAAATTCAAATCCTAAAACAGTTTTAAAAAAAAACAATTTGAGCCCAGGAGAGCGGAAGTTCATCGGAGGGGACGTGGGGGGTACGTGGTGGGTACGAAACGTACCCACCACGTACCCCCCAATGGGTATGAGCACATAGGCCGAGATATTTACAAGTGACCACTTAAATTAAAGTTAAAATTAAATGCATATCCTAAAACAGATTTAAAAAAAACAATTTGAGCCCAGGAGAGCGGAAATTCATTGAGGAGGACGTGGGGGTACGTGGTGGGTACGAAACGTACCCACCACGTACCCCCCAATGGGTATGAGCATATAGGCCGAGATATTTACAAGTGACCACTTAAATTAAAGTTAAAATTAAATTCAAATCCTAAATCAGATTTAAAAAAAACAATTTGAGCCCAGGAGAGCGGAAGTTCATTGAGGAGGACGTGGGGGGTACGTGGTGGGTACGAAACGTACCCACCACGTACCCCCCAATGGGTATGAGCACATAGGCCGAGATATTTACAAGTGACCACTTAAATTAAAGTTAAAATTAAATTCAAATCCTGAAACAGTTTTAAAAAAAAACAATTTGAGCCCAGGAGAGCGGAAGTTCATCGGAGGGGACGTGGGGGGTACGTGGTGGGTACGAAACGTACCCACCACGTACCCCCCAATGGGTATGAGCACATAGGCCGAGATATTTACAAGTGACCACTTAAATTAAAGTTAAAATTAAATTCAAATCCTAAAACAGTTTTAAAAAAAAACAATTTGAGCCCAGGAGAGCGGAAGTTCATCGGAGGGGACGTGGGGGGTACGTGGTGGGTACGAAACGTACCCACCACGTACCCCCCAATGGGTATGAGCACATAGGCCGAGATATTTACAAGTGACCACTTAAATTAAAGTTAAAATTAAATGCATATCCTAAAACAGATTTAAAAAAAACAATTTGAGCCCAGGAGAGCGGAAATTCATTGAGGAGGACGTGGGGGTACGTGGTGGGTACGAAACGTACCCACCACGTACCCCCCAATGGGTATGAGCATATAGGCCGAGATATTTACAAGTGACCACTTAAATTAAAGTTAAAATTAAATTCAAATCCTAAATCAGATTTAAAAAAAACAATTTGAGCCCAGGAGAGCGGAAGTTCATTGAGGAGGACGTGGGGGGTACGTGGTGGGTACGAAACGTACCCACCACGTACCCCCCAATGGGTATGAGCACATAGGCCGAGATATTTACAAGTGACCACTTAAATTAAAGTTAAAATTAAATTCAAATCCTAAAACAGTTTTAAAAAAAAACAATTTGAGCCCAGGAGAGCGGAAGTTCATCGGAGGGGACGTGGGGGGTACGTGGTGGGTACGAAACGTACCCACCACGTACCCCCCAATGGGTATGAGCACATAGGCCGAGATATTTACAAGTGACCACTTAAATTAAAGTTAAAATTAAATGCATATCCTAAAACAGATTTAAAAAAAACAATTTGAGCCCAGGAGAGCGGAAATTCATTGAGGAGGACGTGGGGGTACGTGGTGGGTACGAAACGTACCCACCACGTACCCCCCAATGGGTATGAGCATATAGGCCGAGATATTTACAAGTGACCACTTAAATTAAAGTTAAAATTAAATTCAAATCCTAAATCAGATTTAAAAAAAACAATTTGAGCCCAGGAGAGCGGAAGTTCATTGAGGAGGACGTGGGGGGTACGTGGTGGGTACAAAACGTACCCACCACGTACCCCCCAATGGGTATGAGCACATAGGCCGAGATTTTTACAAGTGACCACTTAAATTAAAGTTAAAATTAAATTCAAATCCTAAAACAGATTTAAAAAAATAATTTGAGCCCAGGAGAGCGGAAGTTCATTGAGGAGGACGTGGGGGGTACGTGGTGGGTACGAAACGTACCCACCACGTACCCCCCAATGGGTATGAGCACATAGGCCGAGATTTTTACAAGTGACCACTTAAATTAAAGTTAAAATTAAATTCAAATCCTAAAACAGATTTAAAAAAAAACAATTTGAGCCCAGGAGAGCGGAAATTCATTGAGGAGGACGTGGGGGGGACGTGGTGGGTACAAAACGTACCCACCACGTACCCCCTAATGGGTATGAGCACATAGGCCGAGATTTTTACAAGTGACCACTTAAATTAAAGTTAAAATTAAATTCAAATCCTAAAACAGATTTAAAAAAAACAATTTGAGCCCAGGAGAGCGGAAGTTCATTGAGGAGGACGTGGGGGGTACGTGGTGGGTACGAAACGTACCCACCACGTACCCCCCAATGGGTATGAGCACATAGGCCGAGATTTTTACAAGTGACCACTTAAATTAAAGTTAAAATTAAATTCAAATCTTAAAACAGATTTAAAAAAACTATTTGAGCCCAGGAGAGCGGAAGTTCATTGAGGAGGACGGGGGGGGGGGGGGGGGGGTACGTGGTGGGTACGAAACGTACAAGATTTTTACAAGTGACCACTTAAATTAAAGTTAAAATTAAATTCAAATCCTAAAACAGATTTAAAAAAAAACAATTTGAGCCCAGGAGAGCGGAAGTTCATTGAGGAGGACGTGGGGGGTACGTGGTGGGTACGAAACGTACCCACCACGTACCCCCCAATGGGTATGAGCACATAGGCTGAGATATTTATAAGTGACCACTTAAATTAAAGTTAAAATTAAATTCAAATCCTAGAACAGATTTAAAAAAAAACAATTTGAGCCCAGGAGAGCGGAAGTTCATCGGCGGGGACGTGGGGGGTACGTGGTGGGTACGAAACTAAATTTTAAAATTAAATTCAAATCCTAAAACAGAAAAGGTTCAACGATTCTTAACTGATCGAAATCCACATTCATTTTATTCGTCACAAGATGTAGCTCCCGAAATTGCAAACTCCTTTTATAAACCATAGTTCTGCCCCTCCCTACGAAATGTTATATGGGCGCCCATGACTCTTGCTATTGTTGTCGAAAAAAAGATGCAGCAAACACTTGCGCCGTTTTCGTATGAATCTAGCATCAGGGACGTCATTTCAGTTTTTTCTAGGGGGTGGGACAAATGCCCTTCCTGCCCCCCCACAAATGACGTCCCTGTCTAGCATCGAATTCCAACTAGAGTTTTTCAGCTTTCTAATACTGTCCTGAATTTTGTTGGTTAGATAGTAAACACGAGATTTTGTTACAGGCTCTCTAGTTCTTTGCCATTGTCACCTGAGAGAATTCCTCTGTGGGAGGATATCTCTGGGTGCATTATCAATCAGCAGAGCCTGAAAGTTCTTATCCCTCTTGGGAGTATAGGACTCTACTGCGTTTCGTATATTATTATTTAAATCTAGTATCGTTCTGTCTATTTGTAATACGTAACCATAGAGATATAAATACTGGAGATGACACGCCGTTTTTGTATGAAGCACTTTGAAGCATTTTAAAGCAAAAATGTGTGTAACCAATAGCACGTCAAAATGTTTGAACTTTCTAATCACCCTACCAAATAATTGGTAGAATTAAACCAGTTTACTATAGAAAATTTCCCACCAAAAAATGGTTTTGAACTTGGAGTCACATCGATTGTAGCTTGAACTAGGTGAGGTGAATGGTTGTACGAGTCGATATTTTCCAGGTTTCGGTTTGGGTAGCTGCTAGTTCATCGGCGTCCGATCGAATTGCCTGGGGGTGCAGTCGATTTTAGAAAAACTTTTAGTTTGTTGGGTGGGGGGGGGAATGGTGTCGATGAGGGGGAAAGCAATCGAACACGCAGCAGGTATGAATTATTCAAAATAAACATATCTTTTGGTTTCTGCAGGTTTTTTCCACCTTCTAATGCCGCCGGTACACCAAATGACTAACTAGTTGAGTTTTTTTGGTTTGTTCCATGTTTTTTGAAAACACGGAAAACAAAACTCTCGAACAAATAAATCCAAAACAGTATTTTTAAACAAACCAGTATGTTAAATTGTGTTTCGGTCTATTTTGCAGCTAAAAAGTGATTTTCGTCGTGTAGTAATAAGAATTTACCTTAAATTTTCATTCGATACAATTGAGTTTCGTGCATATTTTGTTTATAAATTTTAAACAACAACTTTTACAACTTACAACTTAATTGTGGCCTTGATATGGTACGGGTTAAATATCAAAAAATTCCGAAATTAGTTTTTTGGCGATAATATAAAAAGTCCATAAAAGTAGAAAGTGACCAAAAGAAAGGTAAGGGAAGGAATGATAAAGTCACTTGGGGGTTTAACTAGTTCAGACACTTGTTGAGGATAATGTAGGGTTTAATATTAAAGATTAGGTGTTTTTTAGGATATTAGTCGTGAAATTGGATAAGCCTACTGATGAGACCCCGTGGCTGGGGTCGAAACTAATCTGGGCTGCCAATAGCTAGAATAGAAAAAGAAATTAATAAAAAAGAATTTTTCTTACTTATTGTCCTCTGTGTGCGACATATGGCTGACGATAAGATGTCCTCCGGAGTTGTCTTTCTTACCAATTTTGTAAGAATATGTAAGAATCTGCGAAAACATATGCAACCTCCTTACACCCACTTGGGGGTTGAATATCCAAAAATCCTGAAAGGAGTAAATATATAAATATGAAGACAGAACGAGAAAGTAAAATCCAATTCAATTTCTTATCACTTCTAAAAGATATGACGAAATTCGCGTAAACTTATTCAACCGTTTTATACCCTCTTAGGGGCTGAAAAATTAAAAAACTTGCAAACAAGTTTTAGGCGATTATTACGCAAGCCCATGAAAGTGAAAAGATATTTGATATTGATCAGACATGGGGATACGGCAGAATTCGTGAAAAAGTATACAACCCCTTTACACCCTCTTAGGGGTCGAATTTCCTGAAAACACTTTCTAGGTAATTATATGAAGAAGCCGTACAATGAAAATGAATTCAATGTTTGGGAAGAACTAATAGATATGACGAAAATCATGAAAATATATGCATTCCATTTTCACTGATCGTTTTTTTCGCCTCCCTTCCGAACGCCAATGGATATTTGAAATTTTTTTTTATTTAAACTAATTTTCTATTTGATTTAGATATAGATACTGAGGGCCAACTTTGTAGCGTAAGCCGTTCTATAGATAGCAAAAACACCCCCCACCCCCGTTCCAAACTATCCATATAAAAAATTATATTTTTCCAATATGCTACTACTCCATGTTTATAGAAAAAGCTAGTTTCAGTTTTATGTCATTATCGGTTCTCGAGATATAAAAATCGGAACTTTTTCTTTTCACCCTCCCCCACCCTAACCCCCTAACCAAACTTTTTTTTCAGATAGGGGTCTATTAGGTCTACTTCTGGTAAAAATTCTAAGCATCTATCTTACACTGTTCTTGAGATATGAGATGTGATTTTTTTAAGCAAATTCTTATCCCCCCCACTTCCATGGTCGACCACGCTTTTAAAAATTTTTAATTTCATCAAACTTTATTTGCCAATCTTTATATAGAAACCGAATTTTTTTTCTAGTGCAATTGTCTCCGATCAATTCTTCTAGTATACCTGCAGATATTCATTAAGTTTTAATTTTGTGACATTAGCAGTTTAGGAGATATGGATTTTAGAATGTCTCAATCTCGGCTTTCGAGCGTCTCGGGCCCATTATTTCCCCCCCCCCCATATCGGCAATTTTTTTACAAATGGGTCCACTATTAAAGCTCTATATAAATTCCAAGTTTCAGCTTCGTAGCATAAGCGGTTGCAAAGATCTAGAAACCAAAATTGTTCGTCTAAAACGCTTCCTCGACCTCCCCCTTACGCCCCCACCCCTCAGCATTTGGTCACTCCAAGGGGCCTACCTAGTCTATCCACGAAAAATTCAACTAAATAGCTCAAAGGGTTTGGGTGCTACGAGCCTTCAAACAATTTTGCGTACACCGGTCGACGTACGACGTACGGCGGACAGACGGACTGAACATTTCAGGGAGGCAACTTCATGTTTACTAGTCATGAAACGCGAAAAAAAAAATTTCAGGGCAGCAAATTTTTTTTTTTTAAAAATCGATCACAATACTCTATTATTGAAATAATAAAGTAATAACTAGGAAGCTATTTGGAACGTTATTTTTTAAGTTGTCAGTCGCATAGTAACCTACATTAAACGCTTTTCGCACTTCCACCAAAAAAATAATAATGTTGCGTCCAGACTGGTGACAAACTCTGCTACAAAAACTATAGAGGGATTTCATTGCACATCTTATAAAATCTCAACGAAGATCATAGAGTCCCGGATTAAACCTTATGCCGAACACCAAATTGCAGAATACCAAGGTGGATTCAGAGCCGGACTATCAACTACGGATCAAATATTCTCAGTGAAACAGGTGCTAGAAAAATGCTGGGTATATACCATCGACGTGCACCAGATATTCGTATCGACAGGATTGTACTGTAAAACATAATGCTCGAATTAGGAATACCACCGAAACTCCTCCGACTGACAAGGCTTACAATAACGAACTCAACATGCTAAGTAAAGATTCAGAACGAGAAGCTTTCAAACACTCTCTGGACTGGCGCAAGGATACTAAACTTTTAATAATCACAATCTTTGAAAAAAAAATCCAGTTGACACCAGAGACCAGAGTGACACTACTGTTACTAATACTACTATGCTGAGAAGGACATTACCCACATCTTGTGTGAATGTCAGGCGGTTGCAACAAGGAGTTTGAAGTGGTTGGGCAGTCTTTCCTTCGACGATTTGGAAGATCTGAGGTTGATAGAGCATGACAAGCTGGTCAAATTTATAAGGGATTTAGGATGTTTTGGGGGTGATTGGTTTTCCACGATGTCTCCGAAGGGATCGCTATGGGCCCTCTTTTGAACGAAGAAACACGTCAATCAGAAAAAATTTAATGAAAGCGGACTATAACATAGAAAACGTGGACAACTTCCTATATCTAGGAGCCATACTCTCTACAGACGGCAATGAAATCAACGAAATCAAAAGACGCTTAATGGTAGCAAACAAGTCATACTATTCGTGCATAGAAAAACGAAGTTGCAAACCTACAAAACTATAACTATAATAAGACCTTTAATCTGCAGAGACAGTGAAATAGGGACCTTAGTACAGGCATCGGAAAAAAATGGTTAATGCTTTTAAGAGGAAGGTATTTCGACGAATCCTCGAACCGGTGAGAGATCCTTGTTCTCTCACCGGTTCGAGGATTCGTGGCGAACTCGAAATATTCAGGAATTGTATACCTACCATCTTTGAGGGCTCAGAAGTCTCTACTCCCATCAAACTTCAAAAGCTGGTTACGTACAGCGATTGGAGGTCAGAAAGTACCCAAACGTGTAACGTGCAAAGGCGGAAGGAAAAAGGCCAGTCGGAAATCCAAGAAAACTCTAGAAGGATTCAATCGACGAAGACAGCAAATCGCTTCTGAAATTTTCATCACGGAGGACGCTGTCATTGGACCGAGAAAATTGAAGACGAAGCATGCAGGAGGCCAAAGTCTGACTTGGGCTGTAGTGCCATTAATGATGATGAATGATGGTATCCAAGAGTGACTGATTCCTGCTCACGCTATCACGTAATCAAGTTGCATCACAGTTCTCTTTTGATAAACACCTCGAGGAGTCACCAGAACTACCGACTTATTTTCGCTGACTCTTACCCAAAGCAGACATGAAGCACTTTCTAATCAATCGCAAACCATTAGATACTACTTTACTCTAACACTCGAGATAATGCACCTAATGACTTGACAGTAATTTGGTAAACGATGATAAAAATTGATTATGCCGTTCAATTAAAGCCTCGCTATGCCGTCGAAAAAATGCTTCCTGGCGTTTCTGTTTTTATTTGTGAATCCTCGGCGGTAGCAATCCAATTGATTTCACTAAATCCGAAAGCTCGTCGCTCTGTATGACACACATGGCGGTCCGGGCCACCATTTGGGCCCCGATTACCTTACGAAGGCCACTTAATGGAATTATGTGGTGACATTCTGCGATATTTTCGGATTTATTAAGTCACACTAATCATGTACGTGGGCCATGCAGTGATAAGCAAATAATAATATAATTTTCCCTTTGATTGCTTATGATTAAACGAACATTTTTATGATTTACTGACGTTTGCTAATTCAGATAGTGTCTCGTATGTAGGTAATTGGGAATGGCACGAAAAGGGGGTATACATGTGGAAAATCATTATTTCGGCAATAATAGTAATTACGTTATTGATAAGTTTATTTGGACAATCCGTAAGTGGCAATTTGCTTAGAAATGAATTAACGAAACATGACAAAGCGGGAATATTAAAAAAATAATTGTAATGGTTAAATCCAATAGACTGCTGACAATATTCGTCAGTTTCTAATCCCCCCATTTTTGTGGCGCGGGGCAGCACATGTGTTCCCCGGCAAGGCCCTTTTTTGATCATAGATACCACACATTCTTATTCTCAGAACTACCAGCTCACTTCACAGTTCATCCTTTTTTCCGCCGAAGTACTTAACGACTGTTTTGGGCAATGGGGCAGTACACAGGGGCTCTAAGAAGTTTGGCCCCCAAAACATGTTTCGCCGAGTAAAGTATACTAAATTTTTGTTTCTAACATTAACTTTATTATTTTAATAATAGAGTATTGTTATTGATTTTTAAAAAAGTAAATTTGTTACCCTAAAAATTTTTTTTTTAAAGGGGTAGTATGATACGGGGGTGAGAGGTGTTTATTTATTATTCAAATTCATCAAATACTGATTACTTATAATGAAAATACAAAATAGAAAATAATAATCAATAGAAAATAAATAAAAAATACATCATTATATGTATACATACACTCCTAAATGCATAAATATGATATTACATTATTTATTTAATAAAGTCGATTTCAACTGCTGAACAGAAATGTTAAAGTCAATTTGACTGTAATTATAATTAAACATACTGCAGTCACGATCGGTAGCAAGTCAATCGTATGATACTTTAGATGAATACTGAACTCCATTTTATATTGTGGGGATAAAGTAGAATTACGTGTGTGCAAGTTGTATGTCCTTTATTAAAGACTTCCATTCGATTGCTATTTGAAAGTAAAAGACAATATCGTCAGTGTTAATTTTCATATCTTGAACTGGTTGAGTCACCGAAAAAAAAATTTTCCTTTTTGAAGGACTGTCACATGGAGGTGAAGGAAGGACTCACGCGATTTCTTATATATTTATCCTTTTCCCCGGAACCATTTAAAAATTAATGTGTACAAAATTTCAAATTCGCAGCTTGAAGCGTTCAAAAGCTATCGGAAAATATTGTTGAACACGTGTCTTAAGGATTTTTTGTATGGAAGGTACCAGAAGGAGTAACACTCAAAACTTATTTTGTACAAAATTCCGAATTCGTAGCTAAGCGATTACTTGAGTTATAGTGAGTTCCGTAAATTAAGTAAAGACATTTCGACAGGATATTTGTATGGCAGCTACACGAAGGACTAATAGGATTTTTTTCATAATCATACATTTAGCTGCAACTATAGGAAAATCAACACATACAAAATTTTAAAGTCGTAACTTAAAGCGTTCTAAAATTATCGTTCAATATTGGTGAATACGTGTTTTAAGGACTTTTGTATGACAGCTACCCGAAGGAGTCGTTGGATGGCGAACTAATTCCTGTAAAATTTTGAATCCCTGCTTTAACTCGTACTAGAGATACAGTGGATTCTGCAACTTGGATACATTTTTGAAGGACTTTTGTAGGCTGCTACACGAAGGACTCATTCGATTTGCATCATATTCGGAACTTTCGCTTTAAACATTGTAAACTTTAAGTATGCAAAATTTCAAGTTCCTAAATTGAAGCATTCGAGCAATAATTGTGGAGTCACCAGAAATTACCTTGAAAGCAAAGGTGGCTCTAAGGACATCTCGTCTATCAACCAGTGATTCCATCGGCAAAAGCTTAAGATGGTAGGAAGGAAGACCTTTAAGGGCGAATCGCAAGAACCTTCTTTGAACCAACTCAATTTTATTTTTATAGAACGGCTTATGCTAGAAAGTTGAAACTCGGTATGTATATGTAAATAAACTAAAAAAGTAATTTAAAAAAAAAAAGGGGGGCAAAAAAAATTATCGGTGAAAATGGAATGCATATATTTTCACGGTTTTCGTCATATCTATTAGGTCTTTCCAAATATTGAATTCATTTTTATTCTACGGCTTGTTCATATAAATACCTGGAAAGTGTTTTCATAATTTTTTGAAATTCAACCCCTAAGGAGGTGGAAAGAGGGTTGTATACTTTTTCACGAATTCTACCATATCCCCAGGTCTGATCAGATATCTAATATCTTTTCACTTTCAATGACTTGTGTAATAATCGCCTAAAATTTGTTTTTAAGTTTTTTCCTTTTCAGCCTCTAAGAGGGTATAAGAGGGTTGAACAAGTTTTCACGAATTCCGTCATATCTTTTAGAAGTGATAAGAAATTGAATTGGTTTTTACTTTCTCGTGCTGTTTTCTTATTTATCTATTAACTCGTTTCAGGATTTTTGGATATTCAACCCCCAAATGGGTGTAAGGAGGTTGCATATCTGATGATATATCGAATTCATTTTTACTTCCTAAGGTTTCGTATATAAGCGCCAAAAAGTGAATTTAAGAATTTTTAGATGGGGTTGTATACTTTTCAAAGCTTCGACATATTTTTTAGGTTTGATGGGATATTAGATCGCTTTGAACTTCCATTGACTTTTTATATAATCGGCTTTCTCAATTTTTAGATATTCAACCCTCAAGGGTTTGGTTGCGTTTTCACAATTTTCGCCATCCCTTAGTTCTGATTAGATATAAAATTGGTTATTACGGCATTTGATGTAATAACCTAAAAACCAATTTCACGATTTTTAAAATTTTAAAAACCAAGGAGGTGTGAAGGGTGTACTTACGTTTTCACAAATTTTTCAAAATCCCTCGTGTCTCAGGAGATATCAAGTTGCTTCTTATGAAATCGTCTAAAAACTTGTTTTTTAAATATTTTTATTTTAAGAATAAAATTAACTTTCCAAGAAATGTCATAATTCCGAAACAACTGATGATATACTCCGACTTTGACCGCTCCCGAACTTTGATCCGAAAAATAATAAAGTTTCGCCCAGATCATTGGCAGATTTTTAGGAAGACTTACGTTTTTGTGATTCTTGGACTGCCCAAATGGGACAAGGCATGGAAACTTAATATTTCCTTTAGAAATGGTAACGACAACTTTTTGGTAACGCTGATGTGTTATAAATGTAACTGTAGTAACAACTCGGCACAAAATTCTTTTTGGGTATGATTAAGGCGTGCATCAAAATTCCTAGGTGTTTATTTTTGAGAGTATGTGTGCTCTTTCCACATATACAAATTGATGAAAATATTTTTAATGAAATAAAATTCATAGTAATTATTAAAACGGTTCATATATCATGAAAAACATTTTATGATTTACTTCATTATTGCAATGATTTTGTCATTAATCCGAAGAATTTCGTTTGATGAAAGCCATTCATTAATGTTAAGAACAGTATTTTTTTCAGTGTACGTTTTCACAAATTTCGTCAAATCTTTTGGGTCTGATGAGACAGCAAATTGGTTCCTACTTCTATGGGCCTAAAAATTAATTTCAGGATTTTTTGATTTTCAATCCCGAAGGGAGTATAAAGGGGTTATAAAGTTTTCACGAAGTGTAACGAAACTCGAGACGTCTAAATGGTCTTTTTATATGTAAAGTAAGCTAAAAATGGATATTTGCGAATTTTTTGCTTCTGTTCTAGTGACAAAATTATCTTTCCATAAAACCTCCCTGTCTCGAAACAACCGATGTAAAATTTCGACTTTGACCGTGTCCCCGAGTACGATCAAATTATGTAACGTATCTGTTAAATGAGGCAGTGGCGTAAGCATTCGATTGTACCCCAACTTTAACCGCTTCCCGAACTTTGTCCCGAAAACTAACAAGTTTCACCCAGACTGTTGGCAGGTTTTTTTTTATGTTACACATTTAAGATGCTTATGTTCTTTTAATTTCGGGGTAGGAGCCTCAACAAAATTTTTCACGGATGTCACCTGAAGCCTAACTACGACTATGGTCTAAAACTGGAACATTCTATGCTCGAAAATGTTTGACGATAGGCTCAATCATTTAGTGTTTTTCTGTTTTCAGTATTTTCTGGACCACTGGATTCACTCGGTAGCCCGAGTCGCAAGTTTCCATTTAATTTGATTAAATCAATTAAATTGGAATAACAAAATATGCTAAAATATTTGTTTTTTTTAAGAAAGACTAGATTAGATCTAAATTAGTCCAGAACCAGCTACTTTTTACGCTTGTCTAAAAAAACCCCCCGACATCTTGATACTACCATTCTTGGTCTCATAAAACTTCACAATTAACTATCCAATTAAGAAATTTGATGCGCGGTCTGTTTTTTTTCTCCAAAGTCTTCAATCCGTGAACCTTTGGCATTACTTATCACGCCTAATTAGATATCATTAATTGGTTTCCCATCGATTTATCTCGTCGAGATATAATTTAGCTCTTGACGGGTATTTGCATTGCAATGGATTAGATTTGGTGGCACGAAACACAGAGGATTTACGTTTTCTATGGCTGTTAGCTAAGTGTGTGATGTGTCCGTATATGGGATACGAGATGCGACTAAATTTTGGGTGTTTTTTGATCAGGCTTCAGGCATTGTCGCGATATAATCCGGGACCAATAGGTGAACTTTGTGGGTGTATCAATGCCGCAATGGCAGTTAATTATTTGGTGATCACTTTATTTAGAAAGGTGACACTTCCTGTTATCGTCACCGCGCTCACCTTCCATTCAGAAAATTTTAGTTTCTCGTGAATGAGTCTTTCAAGTTGATTACCATAATTTGATTCATAATTTTGAATACTTTATTGGCCCGATTTGGCTACGCCTTCTGTCCGTTAGGAATTCGACTATAATGTGGGAACTTTTTCAAACTGGAAGAATTTGAAGATCTCCCAGGCTCTTCTCCGAAAGATCCACCCTCATCCATAGAAGTTCAACGGAATCCAGCAGCCCATATCTTTAGATCACCTCCACAGATTTTAGCACATAATCACCGATTCGCTAATGAAAACTCACTCAACGAATCCAATTGGACTAGCTGGCTAGCTCCTAGGTAGTTTGGAAGTTGTCTTATTTTGCACCACATAGTAATTTTTCCTAAATTGGTTTTCTATCGGAAGGCCCGGGGCTCATTATCATGTATGTTTCGCTACTGGACGTCAATTAATAATTCGCCTCCGTGCTAATGCCCACGTATGGATAGAAGCGGCTCCTCATCGATTCTCGCAACCTTCAGGTCCGATCTTACATTCAATCTGGCCCCGGTGAATGTCTTAATTTACCGTCTTGTAAGGCAACTTTTATTTATTTATTTATTTTTTCGGTTTTTGTTTCCCCGCGGAATCTCATTATCCGTTCGAAAATTATTAATTACACGCGACTCGAAATCATCATAAGGAAGTAACACGGGTGGGGAGTAACTTATATTGCTAGGCAAATAACAACAACAGCGTTTTGTGAAGATTGGCTTTGGATTAGCTTTGGGACTATTCGCTAAGTACATGTGAAAGAGTATTGGCTTTGATTTGTGTGGATACGATCCATGGATAATCTGTAATTGAATGTTATGCCAGTTTCAGACTTGTTTTCTCATCAGGTGGCTGAGAAAATTGAGTTTTGAACTGCCCTGACATTTAATATTTCGAACCGTTTTTTTTAGTTCAAAAATATTAAGCTTCGATTTTAAATTAGAAACTTGTTGACCCAGTTTCTCTCATGTAATTTTTTTCCTTCAAAGAATTGTTTCCAAAAGGGTGTAAGAAGAAAGTTTATTTTTCGTATTTCCAAATAAACAGGTAAACGTATGACACAATAATAAAATAAACTAAAAGTGTTAACAAAAGCTATATTTTTCTTCAAAATGAAAACTGATATCAGAAATGCAACAAAATAAATGTGGGCAAAAACGAAACGGAGGCTTTTTCTTCGATGTTACTTTGTTGCGTTTTTGCTCTCAATAATGTTTGTTTCGTTCATAGATTTGAAGAAAGAACTTGTTGTTTCGTTCATGGATTTGAAGAAAGAACTTGTTGTTTCGTTTTTACGTTGAAGAAAAATGTATCTAACTTCTTTAAATCTTCTTAAAGTTTGTTCTTCTTCTGCGGAGGAGTACCCAAACATATTCTTAGCCTCTTCAGTAATATTTTCTTCAATCGGTTTGAGAACATTGCGAGACCATTGCGACCGGAATTTATTGCTTTTTAGGGAAGTAGTTGTTGGAAATGGATTTTTGGAAATGAATTTTTCTAGAAACTGAAATTTGAACAGTTATGAGTCCAGATAATACGTGAAGAAAAAATTCGATGTTTCTAAATTAGAGCATGTCCAAATAATAACGCGGTTAAAGGATATGAGTATGTGCCATGCGTTTATCGCATTAGTGCAATTTAGTATCTTTGAAATTAAAAATCTTCGTTTTCGTTACCCCCAATTTTGAAGAACCATGTACATGATTATCTTTCTAACGATTAAAAATTAAAGACTAGGTAGAAAATTTGGAATTCTAAAACCAATTTCACTTTATTATTTCAATAATACAGTATTGTGATCGATTTTAAAACAAAAAAATTTGCTACCCTCAACATTTTTTTTACGTTTCATGACTAGTAGACACGAAAAAAGCAAAAAAAATGTTCAGTCCGTCTGTCCGCCGTACGCCGTACTTCGACCGCTGTACGCAAAATTGTTTGAAGGCTCCTAGCTCCCAAACCCTTTGAGCTATTAAATTGAAATTTTTTTTATAAATAGTGTGAGTACGCTTCCTGATAACTCCCTATATGGGACTTCATTAAGGTGTCACGGGTGTGGTATCACAATGGACCAACCGAATGGTCTAAGTTAGTCGATCCATAGTTTGGATGGCTGCCACTATAACCTAACCTAACCTAACGCCTCTTGAAGTGATTATATTTTGAAGGGTGGGGGTGTAAGGGGGGAAGTTTTGGGAAGCGTTTTAAACGAAAAATTTTGGTTTTTAGACCTCAGCAACCGCTTACGCTAGGAGTCTGAGACTTAGAATTTATACAGAACTTGGATGGTGGACCCATTTGCAAAAAACTTGTCGATATGGGTGAAGGGGTGTGGGAGTGGGGGGGGGGAAAATAATGCGTCCGAAACGCAATAAAGCCGAGATCGACACATTCTACAATCCATATCTCCTAAACGGTTAATGTCACGATATTTAAATTTACTGAATATCTGTAGGAATACTTGAAGAATAGACCGGAAACAAATTTTTGAGTGGGTCAGTGGTGTACGGGGGTGGGGGGTGAAAAACTTTAGATTACGATATCTCACGAATCAATTGCACTAGACAAATTAAATTTGGTTTGTGTATAAAGGTTGACAAATAAAGTTTGCTGAAAATAACATTTTTTAAGGGAGCGGCGGAACATGAAAGTTGAGGGAATAAGAATTTTTCTTAAGAATCACGTCTCATATCTCAAGAACAGTGTAAGATAGATGCTTAAAATGTTTACCAGAAGTAGGCCTAATAGACCCCTAGCAGAGTGGGTGAGGGTGTAGATGGTGAGAGTGGGGGAGAATGAAGAGGAAAATGTTCTGATTTTTATATCTCAAGAACGTATAATGATATAAAGCTAAAAGTTGGTATTTAGATAGAGCTATAGTAGTAACATGTTGGAAAAATATAATTTTTTATAGGGGTAGTATAGTACGAGGGTGGGGGGTGTTTTTCCCATCTATAAAACGGCTTCTGCTACAAAGTTGAAACTCGGTATGTATATGTAAATTAACTAAAAAAGTAATTTTGATAAAAAAAATTTCAAATATCCATTAGCGTTTAGAAGAGAGCGAAAAAAATTATCACTGAAAATGGAATGCATATATTTTCACGATTTTCATCATATCTATTAGGTCATCTCAAATATTGAATTAATTTTTTGTCGCGTGCCTTGAAGCGAGCTTGACTAATCAGTGTGCTCTGATCATTGAATTGCTATTAAAACAGCGACAAAGTCATGTCTAGTCAAAAACGTTTTAGACTAAAACTGTTTTTGCTCTTTCAGTGTGCGGCCAGCCTTAGTGTTCATAATATACCGAAATCCGAATAGTCTACACGAGGTTTTTCAATGTTTAATCGGCTAAAAATTTACTTTTTAAATATTTTTATTTTAAGAACAAAATTAACTTTCCAAGAAACCGCATAATCTCGAAACTACTAGTGATATACTCCGACGTTGACCGCTCCCGAACTTTGACCCGACAAATAATAAAGTTTCGCCCAGACCATTGGCAGATTTTTTTCGATTATTTAAAAAGCTTATTAAAGTACTAAAGAATTCTATATCTTATTAGATCTAAAAGATATGTCGGAATTCGTAAAAATGTATATAATCATTTTCTGGGGTTCAATATAGCAAAATTCTGAACTTGATTTTTAGGCGATTATAAATAAAGCGAATTCGATATATCATTAGACCTGAAAGGTTTGTCGCAATTTCTGAGAAGTCAACCACCTTGCACTCTCTTGTGGGTTAAACATAGAAAAATGCATAAATTAGTTTTTTTTAGCGATTGTATTCAAAGCCCTTTGCAGTAAAAACGATTTCGATATCTCATTAAACCCAAGAAATATGTCGGAATTCGTGAAAAGACAGAACTACTTTTCACCCCCTTACTTTTCGAATTCTAGACTCTTATATGAAGAGTCTGCAGAAGTAAAATTAATTCGATATCTCCACAGATGTGACGAATTTCGTGAAAATGTATTGCCGACTGTTGCATTGAAATTTTTTATGCCAACCTCCATAAGTTAGTGGCTCTACATAGATGTCAATTCGTAGTTTTTTATATTTAAAAGAAAGAGGAGACAATTTAAAAATTGTTCTCGGCATGAGGCCTACCGGGCGTGACCCCTATATTCATTTCAAGACTACACCTAAAATATTAGATCATGATATTTAAAACTTGATTTTCATGAAAAATGGTTTTTTTGGGGGGCACACTGGGAGGTCCGCTTTAAATGATCACCTTTTAGGGGGTGGGGTGTTAGAGGGAGAGCGTTTTAGACAAAAAATTTAGGTTTATAGATTTCAACAACCGCTTATGTTAGGAGGTTGAAATTTGGAATTTATATATGGAGTTTTGATAGTGGAGCCATTTGCAAATGTTTTCGATATAAGTAGAGGGATATGAGAATGAGAGGAAATGCTCGAATGCTGAAATCGCCATATTCTCAAATGATCAGTGGAATTAGCTTGCATATATTTCGTTATATTTCGTACGTCTTCTGAAATATTGAATTCATTTTTGTTTCTACAGGTTCTCCAAATAAATGTCCAAAAAGGGTTTTCAGAATTTTTTGAAATTCGACCTCGAAGGGAGTGTAAAAGGGTTGTATATATTTCCACTAATTCAGCTACATCCCTGAGGTCTCAATAGATATCCAATAACTTTTTGCTTAAACTGGTTTCTTACATATTTGTTTAAAAATCGTTTTCACAATTTTTTCTTTTCAACACCTTAGAGGGTATAAAAGAGTTTTGCATGTTTCCACGAATTCCGTCATATCTCTCAGGAGTGATAAGACATCGAATTGAAAGTCCGACGAAGTACTTTCTTTATAATCATATAATAACCTATTTAAGGATTTTTGGAAATTCAACCCACAAGTAAGTGTAAGGGGGTTGCACAGGTTTTTTAATTTTCGCCATACCTCTTAGGTTTTAAATACAACAGGATTAAGGGAATTACACAGTACAATCGAAACGGTGTAAAACCGATACTAAAGAAATTCAGTGCAAAAACCAAATATCGTTTGATTCGTTTTTGACTGGCGTCTCATTTATTTCAATTTAGCTCTAAGAGCTATTTGTTTCGTTCTTTCGATTTGAAACTTTTGTTCAAGTTTCATTTTAAGACGTATTTCAAGAACACTTGTATGTACCCAAACAAGTGGAAGGAAATTGCCTATTAACGAACTTAGCCTTACAAACTCTATTTGATGTATGGTAACACAATTTCTAGGTCAACGCGTTCTTAAGGTATCGCTATACAAATTTTTCGGACTGGATTTAATTTACAATACTTTATATGATTTTACCTAGAGTATGAAATGGTACCGATAACCTTTTGAAAGCTAAAAGTACTGGACTGGACTATAATGCATTATTCGTTATGCGAGGTTCAAAGTTTCAAAATAAAATAAGTTAACATGTTTCGAAATATCACGCATTGAGCAACAGATATGCATAAATTTTTCAAGAACATTCGTATGGAAGCTACTCGAAGGAGTAGATGAATTTCCACGATCTATATTCTTTTATTTCAACGTGGTGAAAGAAAATGAGCGAATAATCGAATTCGTTCTTAAAAGGGCTCTTTAGTTATGTTTGACCATTGGTTTTAAGGACTTTTGTATAGTAAAGGGTTTTCCAATAAGGACTTGACAACTTTTTTTCAAAATAAAATGCAAACCATTTGAGATATTTCAAAAACTTTATTATCGGGTTGAAGTACAATCAAAACATTTATGAATGGAACTCGACTTGGTTCATATGGCCACCGCGGGCACGTTTGCAGCGGTCGATTCGTTGGACCCAATTTTCGATGACTCGGCCACACATTTCGGCCGAAATGGCTGCTATTTCGTGTTCAATGTTGGCTCTGAGCTCTTCCAACGTCGTCGGCTTGTTGGCATAGACCAACGACTTGACGTGGCCCCAAAGAAAAAAGTCCAGAGGCGTTAAATCGCACGAACGAGGCGGCCAATCGACTGGTCCATTTCTTGAGATAACACGCTCATCAAACTTACTCTTCAATAAATCGATTGTAACGTGTGCTGTGTGGCTTGTGGCACCGTCCTGTTGAAACCACATGTTGTCCAAGTCCATATCTTCCAATTCGGGCCAAAAATAATCGGTAATCATGGCGCGATAACGATTACCATTCACAGTAACGTGACGATCATTATCGTCGACGAAAAAATATGGCCCTATGACGCCGCCAGCATGCAAACCGCACCAAACAGTTATTTTTTGTGGATGAAGTGGTCTTTCATGAAGCACATGTGGATTTTCACCGGACCAATAACGCATATTTTGCTTATTGACGAACCCACTGAGCCAAAAATGAGCTTCGTCACTGAAGATGATTTTGCGATGAAATTGATCATCTTGGCGCATCTTTTCCAGAGCCCAATCGGAGAACGTACGTCGCTTCAAATGGTCCATCGGCTTCAATTCTTGAGTCAGCTTGATCTTGTATGGGTGTAAACCAAGATCCTTACGCAAAATTCGCCATAACGTGGTCTGGGCGATGCCCAACACTTGAGAACGCCGTGGAATTGACTGATTTGGATCATTTGCTACGGACGTTTCAACGGCAGCGATATTTTCGACACTTCGACCAACCCGTTGTCTCACTGGCACGGCAACATCACACAACGAATATGTAGACTCAAATTTTTGCACTAAACTTGTTACTGCCTGTCTACTAGGGCGAGAATTACGACCGAAAATCGGAGTTAACGCTCTTAAAGTAGCGGTCACCGACTCCGAATTTCTGTAGTAAATTTTTATAATTTGCAGACGTTGTTCCTTCGTGTACTTTACCATGAAAAAAATGTTAAGTTTACTGAATAAATTGACAGTGACAGTTCGATGATTAGTGAAAGGGTGCGTTCATAAATTGAATTCAAAGTTGTCAAGTCCCTATTGGAAAACCCTTTATATGTACCTGTTGCAGGAGGGAGGAGGGGGTAGTTCCTCATTTTAAATTTGTATTTTCGGGTCAAACGGTTCTCCACCTTTCGTATTTTTGTACAGAAGGACGACAATCGGATTGGCGGTTTTCTTTTGGGGTAGAAATGGGAGTTTTCATATAAGTGAAACAAAAAATATACCTAGTAGTAGTTAGTTCGACACATTACAAACTGTTCGGGCTGAATTAAACTTGGAATTCTTTAGAGTAGAAAAGTATAGGTTTTCTGGTTGTCTGAAACTGTAATCATTATTACTGAACAGTTTGCAACCTATTCAAACGCTGTACATTAGTAAAAAAAAATTCGCACGATTTAAATTAAAAAAGAAACTCACGATATTGTCGTCATATCGTGAGATTTACGTTACTTTCGTATACCTGAAATTGTTCAGGTATTTTTACTTGGCCTGCAAATTACGGTGCAGCACCCAAATGAACAAACAGAGTGTCGATTTTCAACAAGACACAGGGAGTACTCCTGGTTAGCCAAACATCCGTCACGGAACTTTGTCTCTTAATTATCACCTTGCACGAAACAATTCAATTAGGTGCAATTCGCGATCGAAATGTCGACCGTTCCTTTTCACTTTTCTACGAACCCATAGCGAACAAAAATAGTCCGTAGTAATTTCCTCGGCGGCACTGTGCTTTACGGATTGCATGTAAACCGTGGAAACGGTGACGGCGGCACAGCGCCGAACCAGGTTCAAATTAAATAGCGCAATCAAATCTAATTGCAGTTTAATTGTATGCTTTTATCTCTTTATGACCGCCCGGTAATTTCAGATTCACTTTATGACACAAATATTGGATCATCTTGCAAATTCGTTTCCAATCGGACAGAGTTGGTACCGGTACGGTAACCAACCGGTAAGTGTCTGTAGTTGTAGTTTACCTGTGTGAACACCTTCTGCAAGTCGGCTGGCCATCAATTAGACGCGAGGCTCAGCAAAGTTGTGGCAAAGTGTAGCCTGAGGTGTTGTAGCGAGACATAGCCGATTCGTTGGCATGAAGAAACTTAGTACGCCCAGTCCAGTCGTCGCCGGTGTAAATAAAAATGAAAAAGGATGCGCTGGGTAGTCGTGGTGAATGTAAACCCAAAAATGTACCTTATATTGAAGGTATTGCTTACATGTATGAGTTAATGGTGCACCCTGTAACGCTAGTTTGGAAGAAATGGTACCGGCCATCGAGAGGATAATTAAATTGGACTTCGAGAGTTGTAGTTAGAGGAGGGTATCTACAGTCAAAATTTGAAGGTGATACATACATCCTAGGGTTCCTAAGATACGATCTATCCGACCATCCTATAGACAACCGACCACCTAAAAAATATAGGCAATCCCCAACCCTTAGAAGGTTCTGTTCATTTGCAGTGACGGGAGAGCTGGAAATGATTCACATTGAGGATGAATTAGACTGCACTTGTTCATTCCAGTGGCGGTCATATTGCTTTTCCAAGGGGAGTCCATTGAAGTTCAGTAGCTACTGTAGAGAAAATAGGTGCGGTAGCTACCCGTTAATGCAGCGTGGATGGAAACTGTGCAAATGCTATAGTCGCTGGGGTTGGTACTGCTTGAAAATATCAACTTTTCATTTCCGCATCTAAATCGCCAGATTTTGGCAACCGAATTCAGAATATTAAAAAGCATTAACATCGCTCTGAAGGGATTTCTTTTACATCGTTAAATTTATCAGCTGATTGTTAGTCGTTAAGCAATGGAAAATTGAATAGCATGGGTAGGAACTAGAAAATAAAATTAATTGATTCCAAAGCTTGATGCACATAATTTTCGATTTCAGTAGGAGTCGATGTCGATCTCGATTTCGACAAAATTTAGAAGCCCAAACAGGCTTTAAAATCTCTTACATGTATGAGAAAATTTCGAGATTTCGCCAAATCCAGTTTGAAATCATTGGATGTAAATTAGCTGTTTTTTCAGACCATTAGAAAAGTAGGGTAATTAATTTTTGTTAGTTCTACTATCATACAGTTAGTTAAATTTTGTTAGTTCTACTATCATATTTGATGAAACTCAATATTGGGCAATAAAATCCGTACCCTATATCTCCGCCGAAGAAGAGATCACCCTAGTTATTAAGTTATCCTACAATACTTAAAATCTACGAAAGAAAAATTTTCTGTCAATATAATTTATTAGGTATAGATGCCATTTTCGATGGTACACCACCGATATATTTAGAGTTACGATCTCCACATAATGATACTACTTGCTACCCTCAAATGTTTTTTTTACGTTTCATGACTAGAAGACATACGAAAAAGGCAAAAAAAAATTTCAGTCCGTCTGTCCGCCGTACGCTGTACGTCGACCGCTGTACGCAAAAACGTTTGAAGGCTCGTAGCTCCCAAACCCTTTGAGTAGGGTTGCCAGATAGTTGGCTACAGAACCCGCTGAGTGAGCTTATGAAATAGCCCAAAACCCGCATGAAGACTTGTAGCCCAAATACCGCGCTCAACTTTGCAAATTTAAAGAGCTACTTAAACACAATTGCAATTTCAACGACGAACTGTGTTCCAGAATTCTTAAGAAACTCTGTAATGTATAATAAATATTGTGTGAATACCTAAATTCGTATTTATCACCATTTAAAAAATTTTATTTGAAAAACATATTAGGTTCAAATTAAAGGTAAAATTATAATTGAAAAATAATTTCGCCTGGTTTTCAAGTAAAACATAATTCGTTTTCAATTACTACTTGATCGCTTTTATCGATGAAAATCACTTTAAAAATACGCTTTCGCGTAGACCGTCGTTTCACTCTCGCAGTAGAAAAACGCAGAGCCGAGGGATAAGACCTTGGCTCTGCGTCGTTTATATACTGCATGTGCTGAGTCGAGAAATTTCCAGCTTATTCGGTTGTTTGTGTGGAACGCGGCAGAAGTACTTAGAGAACATGCGAGAAGTATATAGAGCTCTCTACATTATTGCAAGGTTGTTGTTTTTCTCTGGAAACTTTAATATCAATAATAAGTGAGTTGTTCGGGTTGGACTGAAATTTTTCCAACACGTGTCTGTAACCAATCCAGCAAAAATTATAATTAATAAATTATGCAAAAAATAAAAGAACTCTATGACGGTCATCAATATAAGTAAATCTATTGTCTCTTGTATGTTATATTTATATGGATATCCATAACTTCAAAGAAAGTGGATCATTTAAAGTCCACAAATAAAGAAGCGATTCTAAATTAATTTTAGTTTACAAATATCAGATAGATATCGGGTGAACTACTATTTTTCAATATTATGACTAGAGAACCGAGACTTAGTGGCACGAGGATTTGTGATATGACGTAGTTTGCAAACGTTTTATTTGAGCCGTTAACACTAGCAGATTTATTTAACCCAAAAGACCACTGAAATTAATTAATTATTAATTCTTATTTTTATTTTATACTCGTAAATCTGGTCTGCTGTAAACTAGCAAAATAACACAATGTACGTTGGCCGAATAGCCCAAAAAGCTATAAGTAGCTTTTTGAAATTTGTACCCGCGAATTGAACATTTAAATAGCCCAAATCGCGGGAAATAGCCCAAATCGCGGGAAATAGCCCAATCTGGCAGCCTTACCTTTGAGTTATTAAATTTAAATTTTTTTGAATAGAGTGAGTACGCCTCTTGAAGTGATTACATTTTGAAGGGTGGGTGTGTAAGGGGGGAAGTTTGAAGAAGCGTTTTAGACGAAAAATTTTGGTTTTTAGATCTCAGCAACCGCTTACGCTAGGAGGCTGAAACTTAGAATTTATATAGAACTTTGATAGTGAACCCATTTTCAAAAAAATTGTCGATATGGGTGAGGGGGTGTGGGAGTGGGGGGAAAAATAATGCGTCCGAAACGTAAGGATGCCGAGATCGACACATTCTAAAATCTATATCTCCTAAACGGCTAATGTCACAAACTTAAAACTTAATAAATATCTATAGGTATACTTGAACAATAGATTGAAAACAAATTGTTGAGTGGGGCAGTGGCGTGCGGGGGTGGGGGGTGAAAAGCTTTAGATTACGATATCTCACGAACCAATCACACTAGATAAATAAAATTCGGTTTGCGTATAAAAGTTGGCAAATAAAATTTTCTGATAGTAAAATTTTTCAAGGGTGCGGTGGAGCATGAAAGTGGAGGGGATAAGAATTTTTCTTAAAAATCACGTCTCATATCTCAATAACAGTGTAAGATAGATGCTGGACTCCTAGCAGAAAAAAAAATGTTTGTGGTGTGGGTGCAGAGGGTGAGAGTGCGGGGAGGGTGAACAGAAAAAGGTTCTGATTTTTATATCTAAAGAACCTATAATGATATAAAGCTGAAACTTGGTATTTAGATAGAGCTTTATTAGTAGCATGTTGGAAAAATATAATTTTTTATAGTGGTAGTATGGTACTGGGGGGTGGGTATCTATAGAACGGCTTATGATACAAAGTTGAAACTCGGTATGTATATGTAAATCAACTAGGAAAGTAATTTTTATAAAAAAAATTTTGAAATATCCATTGGCGTTTGGAAGGGAGGCGAAAAAAATTATCATTGAAAATAGAATGCATATATTTTCACGATTTTCGTCATATCTATTAGGTCATCCGAAATATTGAATTCTTTTTTATTCTACGGCTTTTTTATATAAATATCTAGAAAGTGTTTTCTATTTTTTAAATTCTACCCCTATGGAGGTGTAAATGGGTTGCATACTTTTTCACGAATTCTGCAATATCCCCCAGGTCTGATCAGATATCGAATATCTTTTCACTTTCACGGGCTTGCGTAGAAATCGCCTAAAATTTGTTTTTAAGTTTTTTCCTTTTTCAGCCCTAAGGGTATAAAAGGGTTGAACACGTTTTCACAAATTCCGTCATATCTTTTAGAAGTGATAAGAAATTGAATTGGTTTTTACTTTCTCGTGTTGTCTTCATATTTATCTATTAACTCCTTTCAGGATTTTTTGATATTCAACCCCCAAGTGGGTGTAAGGAGGTTGCATATCTGATGATATATCGAATTCATTTTTACTTCCTAAGGTTTCCTATTTAAGCGCCAAAAAGTCAATTTCAGTATTTTTAGATATTCAATCGTAAGGGGTGTAAGGGGGTTGTATCAGGCACGTAGCATGAATCTTCGCAGGGCTAGCGCAACGATACGATCGCTAAATTTCGTGGAATTTTACTTATCACTTCCTGGTATTTAGTAATCGAAATTTTATTTCTGAATGAAAATTACGTGTTTATAATTATAGAATTTGATGATCGTGTTATTGCTCTAGCCCTACGAAGTTTGACGCTACGCGCCAGGGTTGTATGCTTTTCAAAGCTCCAACATATTTCTTAGGTTTGATGAGATATTAAATCGCTTTTCAGTTCCACAGACTTTTTATATAATCGCCTACAAATCCATTTCTCAATTTTTGGATATTCAACCTCCAAGGGCTTGCATATGTTTTTACAGTTTTCGCCATCCCTAGTTTTGATGAGATATAAAATTTAACGATTTTTCGAATTTCTAACTAATCCTATGGAGGTGCTTCTTCATGTAACAATATGACCAGTCACAGCTATCACTAGGGTTCGGGTCAGATGTTTGCTTAATTTTAGATATTCAGACGTTCTGTTTTCCGAATGCTTCGGCATAAGTAACATATTAAATTGCCAAGTAAAATATCAACTAGAAATAGTTAAATTTGCGGCCAAAGTATGAATAGGTACACATACACAAAAATAAGCAGAAATGAAAAATGACGTTCGAGTTCTAAAATATGCTATATTTAACAAAAAATATCGGGTCTGATAGTCGAATTTTAATATCGATATATAGCTTTAAAAAATATCGGCCGATATTATCGATATATCGTTCAAAAAATATCGGTATTTCGATACTACTTGAGTAGTTAAACCCCTTCTGAAGGACCAGAAGGACATTGGACGCAGAAGAGTCGGCTTGGTGAAGAATCAGAGGAATTGGTAATAGCAATTGCAAAGGTACCGCGGAGAATTGTGCTGTAAGCGAGCAAGAAATAAACCATAGACTAATTTACTTTATTATTTTTTAATAATAAAGTATTGTGATCGACCTGAAATTTCAAAAAAATTTGCTACCCTGAAATTTTGTATTTTCACGTTTTAGGACCAGTAAGCCCCAAAAAAGCAAAAAAAAAATGTCCGTTTGTCCGCCGTAAACGCCGTACGCCGTCCGCCGTACGCCGTACGCAAAATCGTTTAAAGGTGCGTAGCTCCCAAACCCGTTGAGATATTAAATTGATTGATTTTTATGGTGGGTAGATTGGGTGAACCCCTACGACTGGTATATTTTCGAGGGGTGGGGGTACAAGGGGAGAGGAGAGGGGAGCATTTTAGACGAAAAATTTTGGAATGAGTTTTCTCAGGAACCACTTATAATAGGAGGCTGAAACTTGGAACTTGTGTAGTACTATGATAATGGACTCAATTGCAAAAAAAATCTGCCAACAGTCTGGGCGCAACTTTATTATTTTATGGGTAGAAGTCCGAAACGTGTTTAATGATGAGATGCGGTGTAGGTTACTATGCGACTGACAACCTAAAAAATAACGTTCCAAATAGTCTCCTGGTTATTTCTTAGGTTGTCAGTCGCATAGTAACCTATACCGCATCTCATCATTAAACACGTTTCGGACTTCTATACCCATAAAATAATAAAGTTTCGCCCCGACCGTTGGCAGATTTTTTGATATGGTACACCTACTGCATAGAGCTATACAAATAAACTTTGAAGTGTAAGATAGAATCAGTAGAAACTAGTAAATTATAAGAAATAATAAGAACAACGGTTCCAATTCCTATTCAAATACCTAGTGGAAAATTGGGAAAATATAGTAGAGGTCACAAAGGGATGGAAAGTCATCATTAGGTGTGTTTTTTTCAACAGGTTGTGAGTTCGAATGAGATCTGGTCATAGCCCTACTTCCTGAATCGAAGGAATACTAATAAAAAAGTGGGAGTGATCGGCAAGAACAATGATGCTGCTCTATGATCCAGAAGACGGCCTAACGAGCCTAAGAATCTGTCCTGAAGTATCCATCGCTGTAGTGTCTACACTTGGCTCCATACTGTTCTGATTATTATTATTGTATAGCAAAGTACCTAATAATATCCAACCCTTTTCGCCCTTCCTAAAAATCCTTTTAATTTTTTTTCCATTTGCGTGTCGTGAATTTGACTGCGAGACATCCGAAACACCTTGTAGACACCTTTGGAACTTACGGAACGAACCCTGCAGCTCCCAACGCAAAAAGGAAGTGTGAGTTCAGTCGAACAAGTTTTTCATATGGAGCCACGTATGTCTATATCACATTCTACTAGCACTCCCATATCAACCTGGTATAAAGCCAGAGGCGCATAGGATGCATAGGAAACTGAAGAACCTGAAAGCCAGAGCGGAGCGATACCTGGCTGAAGAATAGGTGCATGCATTTGCTATCGTAAATGTTCCATGCATTCATGACCGTTCCGGCGAAATAAAACCGAACCGAGGATCCGAAATGTCGAAAACAATAATAAAATGGTTAGCGGCTTTGTTGAGGCTAATTTAGACATTTTGTAATTTAGTGTAATTTAGCTGTCAGAACGAGTTATTAAGACATCACGGAACCTGATATATGTGTGTGCACACGGACATGGACATGGATGCCGGACACAGGATTTATGTGGCCATCATGGATTGGTTTTAGCCCCAGCGCCTAGCTACTAGGGCCTAGTAAGGCTTGTGCTAGAGTACCTTAGCTAGGCTCCGTACCCCATATGCCTTTTTACGATGGAGGCATATTCTTTGGTACTTTCATGTGCCGATAAATTGCATACTCGTTGCATTGATTAAATATTTTGTACTGCTAGAAGAGAGGTTGTTTTCTTCGGGATTTTGGTTTTGTTTGTATTTGCGAAGAGTACCGTGGAAGTCCATGTGGCCGGCAAACGAGGCGTACAGGTTTAATTGAAAATCTAATCGGAATAGTGAACGCGATTGTACGGCTTGCAGGTAATTGACTTGCTGTTTACTTTAATTTGATTTTGCCATCGACATGTTCGGTTGCCTTCAATTTTCCCTATGAACTTAATAATGGTCGTTGGGGCTTTGTGTATCGAAAATAATTAAAATAATTACATATGAGTAAATTTTATAATGCGTAAGATTGATACATGGAGGAGTAATTACTCGAAGACCACCTAATTGTAAGGGAAGTGTGTCCAAGCAAAGTTCGCCAGCAGAAAGAGTCGCATATGTACACCAAGAACCAGTAAACAATTTTTCGATTTACCGAAGAACTGGGCGCAACTTTATTATTTTTGCATAGAAATCCGAAACGTGTTTAATGCTGAGATGCAATTAGTTTACCTATGCGACTGACAACCTAAAAAATAGCGTTCAAAATTGCCTCCTGGTTATTCTTTAGGTTATCAGTCGCATAGTAACCCTGATCGCATCTCATCATTAAACGCGTTTCGGACTTTTACCCAAAAAATAATAAAGTTGCGCCCTGACTGTTGGAAGCCTTTTTTTTGTTTATTTTCGTATCCTTTTCAATAGAAGATTCAATACAAGTAAAAGTAAATTCGATCCCAATAAACCTAAAAGTTTTTCGAAATTCGTGAAAACTTGAACAATACCTTACACCCCCAGGCGGTTTCATATCGAATAAAGACTAAATTGGTTTTTTGCCGCATATATTTAAAGCCTTTAGAAGTGAAAGTGAATTCGATAGATCACTAGACCTAAGGAATATGCCGGAATTCGTGAAAATGTACACAACCACTTTACACTCCCATAGGGTTGGATATCAAAAAATTTGGAAAAGAATTTCTAGACGCTTATATAGAGAGCCCGAAGTAAAATTACTTTGATAACTTAGACATGTCTAAAAGATGAAACGAAATTTGTGAAAATGTACAAAAACCCTTTTCACGGACATGCTTTTACTTCACATCTGTACGCCAATTAAAATCTGATGAAATCAGATCACTTCTTCTTATTTCCGTATCTTCGTATTTCCATTTCCAGTTTTGTTCAGAAAAATTAAATAAACTATCGGCTCCGAGAATGTATATGTGAGTTTGTTCCAAATTTTATTGAAATTTCGACATTTTTGACAAATTGCAAACCCGCATATAGCACAACAGTGAAAAAGCAGACTATTTAAAAACTATTGCTTTAGAAGTAATCAAAAATTTAACGACAAAAGTATAGCGATAACGCAGTGCTGCTCTAACTTTAAAATTGCGTAAAACTTTAAGTTGACGGTCACGCTGGCGCTGAGGTCGACCGTGGCCATTGTGTTATGCTACACGCGAAAAAGATGATGTTGGCGCTGACCCTCCCATCGTAGATCAGACCACTAGGCCACCGAATCCGTTTTTCTTGTACTTATTTTTTAATACTTACCTTTGGTTTCTTCGATAATTACTTTAATATGTTATGAACGATTGTAGCAGGAAGGAATTATAACTTCCGTTGGAAAATCTAGAAACCTTCTTAGCGAATTTGAACAGTTCTAAAACTTCAATCACACACTGTTTCCATTTTATTAGTAGCCCTACCGTTTTAAAACAATTTTCGTTTGCAAATCTTTCGGAAATAATCGACGTCCCGATTATTGAATACTCGCCATCAGATATATTATGAGAAATTCGGTAGCACCATTAGTAATTAGGCTCAATCGTCTCTAGAAATGATGTGAAAAGAAATTCGTTTGGATTTTGGTCAATTAAAGATCGACGGGTAGCTCATGGGCTCATCGCTCAGCAAGCAAGCACCTGACTTGATTGAGTTGTTATTACGGTCGATTGAGACGGTAAGATGATGCTGAGATACTGCGATGTTGGACCATACGAAGACGATCGACGATGATGCTGCGATTGCTGCAGCATTTGTTGCTGTTGTTGTTGATGATGATGCCAATGATGATGATGATGTTACCATTTTGAATTCAATTTCGGTTTTTAATTTGACGCAATCTCGAGACGGTTTTTCAATTGGTCACGGGTATTTTAAAATTTTCGAGCCCCATCATCATATCGATTTTACGGGCTACAAATTTCGAATCGCCTTAAGCCTCCATCAGCCTGTGAGATTCGGACAATTATTAATTGTGTGATAGCTGTTTGGACGAGGGCTTCCAGTTTCAATTTGTTGTAGGCTCTGCGGCCAATTCCAAGGAAATTTAATTTCCAAATTGCATTGTTTGTATACAAATCATCGCGAACGGATTGGCCACGGTTAGTTCCACGGCGAATTATCGACGTTATTGTATGCGTCGAAGAGAAGATATCGAAGTCGAACTTCACGGTACTGAAGTCCGGTAATTAGCCTATGGAGGAACTAGCGTTTTCAGAATAGACGCCCGAGTTAGATGAAGAGTAAACTAAATTTTCTAGAGATGGTCTATGACTTTGATACACGACGCCTCATTTTGATGGAATTTCGCGCTGGAAGGTGTTAATTATCTCCTTGAAAATTTGACAGCTACAAATCGATATTTGATGTCTACAGTTTATCATTAGCAATTTAAAGCTTAAGTGGGTCGTCGATCGCCCGTTTCTGTTTGTGGAAATTTTATTTCTCTGATCGGTTAACTGAATCGATGTGGTCAGTGTTGTACCCAATTTAGACAATTTGCTGAGGCTTTTTAGATATAATTAACCGAAATCATTTGTTAATGAAAAACGGTAAAACATATATTGTTGGTCTAAGTTTTCGAAATAGGAGCAAATACGTAAGTATGGACTTATTACAATTAAGCGTTGAGAAGAGTGACGTGACAAGCATAAAATCAAGTGAACTGAAAAATGTGAAGAAATTAGCAATAAATGCCTTGGAACTGTTTTTACATTACTATGGGGTCTAGGGGAGATAGAGGAATTATCAGCATCAGTGGCATACCCAACATGCACTGAAACGTGGACATGTGATATGGAGGGTGCTAACGGTGCAAGAATTAATAAATCAAGTCTCCGAAACGAAATTCACAAGTGAAATACATACCATACATAGTGCATAAGATAAGAAACCCTGCCGGAGAGGCAAAAAACAATACCCTACTCCCTACCATCTCCCCAATTTGAACAACATTCATCACGAATAGCGAACTATGTTCATATTAACGTGGAGCACCCAAAACAGCCGCCATAGGTCACACAAACTAGAGAATGATCGCAGCAAAAGCTAGTGTTACACTGTATGCCACGCTTTCAAATATTTGATTATTTTACCTACCAAATGCTGTCATATAGTGTATCCTTTAAAGTTTTGTTTGTCATATTATTTTATTTCCTTTTAAACGAAGTTTATTTTGACGGGAAAAAATTTGGCAGAACTTTTCGTCAAATTGTAATAAAGGGTTATTCAATAGGTACATAACAATTTTTTATTTTAATGCAAACGCACCCTTAAATTTTTATGCTAGTCTGTCAATGTCAAAAGATCTGTCAAAATTTACATTTCTATCATGGTGAAGTTCACGAACGAGCAACGTTGGTAAATTATCTCCATTTAAATATAAAATTCTTACGTCCCTATCGAATAACCCTTGTTATTCAATAGGGACATAACAATTTCGTATTTAAATAAAACACAGAATAATTGAAATAATTTCAAAACGTTGCAAGTTTTACATTTTTATCATGGCGAAATTTACGATCAAGCAACGTTTGGAAATTATCGCAATTATTCTGTGTTTTATTTAAATACAAAATTGTTATGTCCTTATTGAATAACCCTATTAAAACACGCTAGGGTTATTCAATAGAAAAGGGTTTTTCAAATCTTTGGAACTGCTTATGCTAGAAACTTGAAACTTTCTAAAATATACCGTATTTCCTCGGAGCAACCAATAATATGTTTTGACTTTGACGTTGTCCCGGACTATGACTTAAAAACTTAATTCATATGTTCAGGGAGGCAGTGGCGTAAGCACTTCTGTCATACCCAAAGTTTGGTCGCTTCCCGGACTTTGGCCTGAAATTAATGGAATTTGGCCAGTTTTTTTAGAATTGAATAGAATTCTTTAAACAAATTTTGCTTAGTTTTAATATTAATGAGCGAGCATTGAAAATTAAAATTAAGCGACCTTTGAAATGATATACCCAGTTAATACATTTGACTAGATTCACAAAGAAAAACCTTCGGTTTTAAGACTGTCATTTTTTGTTAAAGATTAAGGCATTTTTAATTATTTATTTAAAAACTATTGTTTAGTTACTCGTTTTGTTTTTAGTTCGGTAACTTTTACAATGAATAATAAATATTGTGTTAAGGTAATGCATTTTTTTACCCATTTTTTTTACAGATTTCCTTAAAATTTTAGATCAATCTCTCCGAGCGATAAACAAGATAGATACTGACTTGATAATTTTCATCATGTAAATTGCATGCCTTCGCACTACCATAACACTATCGCACACTCGTTTGACAAGAGAGTTGAAAGCACTATTGTGAAATTTGTAAATCTTTAACGCCAATAATAGAAAGAAAATGTAAACCCAAATATTACGATTTTTTTTACTTTGACGACATCGACTTGACAAACGAATATCGAGTTGACGTTAATTACACTGTATGCCATAGTGTCAAATATTTGGCTAAAAAAATTTGACAAAGAACTCGTTCAAATTTGTTCTCTTAAAATTGACCTTGTACAGAGCAAATAAAATAATGTGACAAACAAAGATTTGACGATTACACTATCTGACAGCATTTGCCAGGGAAAATAGTCAAATATTTGACAGCGTCGCATACAGCTTTAGAGAGGCTACTATCGCATTACTGAACTATCATGTCGTGTACACAACAGGCTGTTGCACTGTCTAGCTCATTAAAAACAATTACCGCGAAAACAAGGCTTTAGGCTTGCTTTTGCTCGGATTGGATAATTTTTGGAATACGGCTGAAAGTCTATGACAGGTATTTCTAGGCGTTCGTTCTCTTCAGATTTACTTGCTTATTAAGAATACATTTTGATAAATCCAATTCAGATTATTCTCCCCACTTCTCAAAGGTTGATAGGCTATAAACCTTTTCTAGGAAAAATTTTAATTTTAATTGAAAACTCAGATTGGATAAAAACGATGATGATGTTGCTAAAATAATACAATAGACAACTAAAAGATTTATTTAACTTAAAAAATAATTTTTTTTTAACAGTATGCAGTAAAGTAACTATTTGCTCTTTCAGAGAACTAGAACACTCATTTTTATCCCATAAAATCGAAACTAATTAATATTTTAAAGTAATAATCATTACATTAACTATTCATTTTCATTTCGAAAATTACTGACCAGATAATCCAGTATTTTTTTCGGTGTAGGTTTTTTTTTATACTCTTAAAAACGGTGAAATAATAACAATTTAGACTTAATAGTTACGCACGATATTCAAACACACTGGCCTAGGTCTTTCGGGTCAGTACTATTTTTGGTGAAATGAAACCACCGGTTTAGCTTAACCTACGTTTCAATACTCGTCTATATACGGACGTAATCCGTAGTCTTAATGAACGCCCTTGCCGTTAAATGCCAAAAAATTGGTTTTCTTTTGATGTGTGATCAATTATCGTGTACCTTCCTTCATTATAAAGTCAAATCAATATGTGAAATAAATTGTGCCGTCGTTTTCAAATATTGATCAGACTAAAGATCACTTAAGAACCGATCGCGTACAGATTAGGTGTCAATTGATATGGGAAAATTTGAATTCGAAGTCACACCCGATTTATAATATAAATTACTTCGAAGGTTCGACTCATGCTTACTTTCTGACGATCGATCACGTATAGCGGTGCAATTTGTAAAGTAATTTCAGATGATATTATGCATTTCTCATTAATTGAAGCCATCCGTTAAGAATTTAGTCAGATAACTTGTTTATCCTCGAACGAACACAAAACATTTTTACGATCAGCTACGAAAGCGATCGACATACCTGAAAATAAGTCCGTATATCTGACGATCATGAATAATCCGAAAACCGTCACAGCAGGATATCGAAGGTGTGAAATCCCTGCTGGGCTCGAGTTAATAAGCAGTGACCAACAAAGGTATAAAAGGCCGTTTGTAAAAGGCTCTCATATGTTCAATTCCATGTAGGCCTATACCGTCAATGATCAGCTCGTATAATTCACCATCGGTTAATATTATATTTCGGTGACCCTCAAGGTGCGATTCTCCCACCATACTATAGGTAGTAGGTACATATTATCGCAGAAGAACAACAACAATTTTTTTCAATTTTTAACGATCATTTGTTGGTTGGATTTCATCTTCCATAACTCAATTAACACGCGGACATAAAAGAAATGTTTGCAGTTGAATATTTTATGATAAAGTCCTTAATAGCATGGATTTGTGTCCGATATGGTTAAATAGCTCAGATGAACCAGGATTTTAAGAATTTCAACTGGAAAATGTCAAGTAATAGTTGATCGAATCGTATAATTAACACAACTATAAAAGCTACGTGATATCGTTATGCAACTTACGTGTATCATGACCGGTGATCATGTCAGGTAGTATCTACTCGTAATTCCCACAGGTATTTTACGGCCGTCATATTGCCGGTGATGTCTATTATACTATAGTTAGGTCGTTTTCAATGTATACGATATCGAAACGATCAAGACAAGTCTCTTCGCGGATGGTAAAAATTATTAAATGGCTCAATCAACACGATTTATAGCCAGCACGTTCTTCTACTATATAAAAGTCGGATCGTATATTGTACCAGCCGATCATATATTACCGGCATGATCTCTGAAATTAACTTGTATAGTGGGAAAAATGAAAATAATATGTATTGCTGGTATATCCCCAAGTTATATCCCCAAGTACGTGGAAAACTGCATGAAAAGCGAGCTGATTTTCATGTCGTTTTGCTCTTATTTATTTAATTATTTTGGTTCTTGTTTTGTATTTTCCATAGAAAATTTAATTTATCCTCAACTTCAATCTCAATATTGTACACTACAGTTGAAACCGGTCAGGCGTAATAATTTTTTTTGCGAAGAAAGGGAATTTCTGATTACGACTAGAGCCAGTTACTCTTTTCTGATTTCCATTAGTTCTGCTATTTTGATGGATTTTGTACTCATTAATTTCATGATAGTAACTTCCTAGTTGGTACATTTCTTTGACATACATGGTACTTACGCCTAAGGATCTCATTTGCGAGATAGGGGAATTTAAGAATTGAAGGGAACCGTGACCTTTTAAATTTTTCCCAAGGGAGTCTAAACAAATTATGTACTCATTGAACTATGCGTGGGGAGGTCCATGCACTACATATCTTAATACAAATTTCCATATGCATACATGCAGTGATTTGAATATAGCCTCCTGGTTAAAACTGAAATGAAGTCCAGCATACTGCCAATGCGATAGAAGTGCGGAAGGTACTGACACCCTTAAAATACAAGTTACGATTGTAGAGAATTGTCCATGATGCGGTCAAATTCAATATACAGCACTGATTGTTTCAGGACCTGGAGGTTATCTAAAAAAAATAATTTTGTCACTAGAATAGTGTGTAGTTGTAAGATACATGTTTCAACATTCATCAGTGGTTCTTCCGTTGAGCAAGAAACTAAAAGAGGGGCTTGTCCCAAAAATTGGAGAGATTAGTTTGTTGCAGTTTTTGCTATGGTGTTGTGGCTACTAAAGTGTATCGGCTTCATTTGCGTATTAGATTGAAATTTTTTTTTACGTGGCCTTAATTTGCGCCTTTTAAAAATATTGTAGTGTAGGTATCTCCAACGTAGCTAGTTGATGCAGGAGATACTTATAATAGCAAACAAGTTCGCCTTAGTTAATGTGATGAAATCTTAACTAGTTCAAATCTTCTTAGTTTGCCTTAGTTCATTGGTTGAAATATTAACTAGTTAATCTCTTCTTTAGTTTAAATTTGTTTATAAAAATTGAAACTTTATTTCTTCAACACTTTAATAAATAAAATCAGCAAAGTTTTTAACATTTAAAACTGGATTTTCATAATTAATTAATATAAATGATTGATGATTAATTGTTAATTAATAGTTAATTTTATCTTCTGACTCAATTAAATTCATTAAAATTGATACTTAATGCACAGTTAAAATTGATATATATTGCATTGGTCCAATCATCAAATTCAAATTCTTATTATTTTAAATATTTAAATTTTATTTACATCAAACTTAAATGTCGACTTGTGAATTGGAGAATAGGTAGATATCAACTGTTTGAAAATTAAAATAAAATTAAAAAAATACAAAAAACGTGCCAACCTTGATTGATCAAAATAATAATCGAAGTTGACTTAAATGTGGTTGAATCGACAGTGACAAAAAGCACTCAGTTAAAGTGACAAAAATGAATTACAACCAGCGCCACCACAGTAGGTTGTCAACAATTAAACAAGAATTTCAGTCTCATTCACGTCCGTATGTAATGAACTGTTCTTTGATAACCTGTTCAATATGTTCTTCATACAAAAATTTAAAAAAATAAAAAGCCCGTGGAAGTAAGCACCTATTCAACATCCAATCATACCTAAAACATATGGCAAAATTCGTAAAAACGCACATAAACCCCTCACCCCACTTAGCGGATTAATATCGCAAAATCCTGAAATTGATTTTTAGGCGATTATAACAAGCCCGTGAAAACCAGGCTGATATCTCTTCAGACCTAAGAGATATGATGGAATTCGTGGAAACGTATATAAACCACCTTAGGGGTTGAATATTAAAAATCCTGAATTCGCTTTTAATAGCTACATCTTTACATCGCCAGGCAACAAAATTTCAAAATCGCAAAAAGCCTTGGCATCGCGCTGACGAGATTTGATTAAAATTTAAGATTTTATGTTTTTCAGCAATGACAAATTGAAGACCATGATCTGAAATGGTATTTCGAGCAAGTGATTTAAAAATTTTATTCAAAATATGAAAGTTCAATGTGGTGGAACAAAAATTTCAGGGTTGCCCTTAAAGAGATTTTAAAATTTCTCAAATGAATTGAAATTCAAATAGATTTTGATAGTTTTTTTAAAATCTTAAGATTTCTTGAAAAGTAGTTCGAAATCCTGTGTAGATCAGCTATTAAGCAAAAGACATGTCGAACTAGAAAGGAATTCGATATTTCATAACACTAAAGCTTTGTAGCGGAAATCGCAAAAACGGGATGAACTTAAAATTAATATAAGAAAAAGAGAACGTTTGTCAAATATCTCCCTTACTGTTTGTCCTATAGAAAAATTAAATACATATATTATAATTAAAGTTGTAGCAAAAGTGATTTCCGATATTTTACGTTTTATGTATATTCTTCTAGGGTTTATGATCCTGGAGATATTTAAGATCTAATGTCCGATATTTTGCTCGAGCCAAATAAAAAAATTTAATAGATTGCAATTTTACGTGATAAGTCTTAGATTAGAAATCCCAAAGTTATTAATTTGAAATACCAGACTTACATAAATAAAATAAAATAAGATTGAAAAATTTTTCTCCTTGGATCTGTTCTAATATCACGGGAAAACGGCTGAACAGAATTTAATGGATTTTTTATTTATGCAAATTGATATTAAGGCTATTATTTTTTTAGTAGTGTCAAGGGTACAGGGGTTTACGTGGATAAAAAACCAGTATTTTTTCAAATAATTACTTTAAATTGTATATTGTTCTATAATTTAAATTGAATAATTGTGATCTTATAGACTTTTATAATTTTTTTCATAAATAGCATGATATTTTCTATTTCACAGAATTTTCAAATGCCCATCTTTAATCAAATGTTTTCTATTGTTATAATTCCACGAAAAGTGGCTTTACGTATAAAAAATGGCACACACGAATTAAATAGTTTATTTTTAAGAAAGTTTTAGGTTCCTATACGATCTTTTCTGTGTGATGTTCTGAGACACACTCAGTTTTTTATTTCAAAAATTGTTTTATTCTTTAGGTTAAAGTTTCCGATTCTATTTATTAAAATCCCGAAATCACAGGATCTCAAAAGTAGCTCTCGATTGAATGTTCACTTAACCTCTGTTCCAGTTATTGTGAACAATCAAAAAACACAGTTTACAATCTATCTAAAGCTGGTATTACACTGTATGCCCCGCGGTCAAATTTTTGACCATTTTCCCTGTCAAATGCTGTCAGGTAGTGTAATTGTCAAATGCTATTTGACAAAATGTTTCATTGGACCGTCTGACACCATTCGACAAAAAATCTGACCACATTTGACCGTTTGCTATTTTTGGAAAAACAATTCTGTCATATGGGTCAAATAGGAAGTGTCATTCGTGAATATTTAATTTTTTGTAGCGATCGGTGAAATAAGTATTTAGTTTAAACTACTTTTGTTTTTCCTCCCGTAACTTTTCTTATTACACTCCTATTTTTGTTGAATCCACTTACGTCTCGTTAATTTATCTGCACGGAGTTATATACTCGAGAATTTGAAGCTCGGAGTGGCATACAGTGTAATAAATACACCAATATAAAATATCTGACCTGATAGCGTTTGACCGTTTGACACGAGGAGAAAATTTGACGATGGTGTCAAATGTATCAGATAGTGTAATATCGCAATCGAGCAGCGTGTCAAATGGATATTTGACAACAAATTCGGTCAAATTTTTATGGTCAAATATTTGACCGCGTGGCATACCGTGTAATACAAGCTTAAGTGGCGTTAAAGGGCACGGCTCTTACTGTGCTCGGAATCCGCTTTGCTGTACACAACACTTAACAACGTGACATTTGTGTTAATTAAGTAACATTTTAAAATATTAGAAATGTCTAAGGTTTAGACACGTTTAAGAATTATGAGTGTATGATTTTTGTATGAAAAAGAAACATTTTAGAATCATGTTATTAAATTTTTAATAAAGCGAATTGGTGTCAAATTTTTGTGAAAAAGATAACGTTAAAAAATCGGTTTAGAATCATCTGCATAAAATTTTTCAAAAAGATTTTTTTGTGATTCTAGTATTGAATAGGTAACAGTTTGGAAATCTAGTGTATAAAATATGCTCGAAGTAATTTTTCGTATACTGAAAGAACCATCCATTGCTCATTTTTGAACCTAGTATGTAAAATGAGTCGCAACTGTTACTTGTTACTATTTCGTTACTTGTTACATACAAGTAGCTTCTAGATATGTTTCAGTTTGGAAACATTCCATCATTTCACCATATTAAATTAATAAAATAAAATTTTTTGCATATTTTCCCAACCAAAAAATACTTATGAAATTTTAAAACTGTAATAATGTAATTTGGACTTAGCAAATGAAATATTTTATATTAGTTATTTACATTTTATTGATTTTAATTTTATTCTTGGAGCAATGTATTTTTTCGTTGTGTTATTGAAATGTGGTAAATGGCCGCCGATAAGTTTCTATAGTTAAAAGATACGTTAAAATAATATTGTACTAATTCGTGTGAACATCTGATGGAAATAATCACAAAATATCGAAAACGGACAAACACAAAAGGCTAGAGTAGTAAGCAAAATAAACGACAGATTCTCTATCTCTGTCGCGTTCTTTACCTCAGAAATGGATACGTATCTAATAGGAATATTATACGTTTATAAAAAAAACAATTTGGCTACCACATGAGATATTGGTGTCAATGATAGCATAGCATTTTATACTCAGGGAAACGAAACAGTTACATAATCGCCGTGTAGGAAGAACAGTGACGCAACTGCAATTTTGCTAATTTTACTGAAGGGCCAAAAAACTATTTTGTGTTTTTGCTATTTTTGGCAAATGTCAAATATGACATTGTTACTCCGAAAAAAATGAGAATTTTTTGCAGTTGCGTTACTGTTCTTCCGACACGGCGATATCACATTATAAAATATCCAGAGACGTATTCGTATTCGTTGTTGTAACGTATTCGTTAAGTAACATGAGTTACAAAATCGAACAAGAGGATAAGTAACAGTTACGTAAATGTTTCAAGGACTCTGCTACTTGTGATAATTTTTTTTTACGTTTGCAGATGTAACCAGGTTTTTATTTCGCGAGGATTATATAGGTATGCATATAATTTCTTTAGCTCCCTTATCATTCCTTCAATGGCGATACGTCCACTTAATTTGCCAGTTTGATTCCTTCGCGACCTTAATCCTCCCGAGATATTTATAGTGCAGTGCGATGTCAAGAATAAGTCGTGAAACTACACTTAGGCTGTACGGTAAACATAAAGAGTGGTACGTATGTGGTTGAAGCAAATTCCAGTGTATGTGCAGACAATTAAAAAAATTTAAGCCAAATATTCGGTACTATTTGTTGCCCAACTCTGCCCACCTATCTTACGTGCTCCTTCATTTCCACAATTTTTTCCAATTTCCCCCTTGCTCAATAGTGGGTAAGGTACCAACGTTAAAAATCACCTTAATTCACTACCTGTACTGACCTGAAAACTCGATTCTTAAAAAGAAGTAAATAAAAATATATATACAGAGTGCACAAAAGAAACCAATTAACAGAGCAATGTGACCTCTGACATAGTCCAATAACATCGTCTTGGGAGCAAAAAAAAAACCTCTCCACGGTTTTAATCACTTAATTAGTTGCATTCGGATCGCTTGAGATTCCATCAATCACAGCGATCGAAAAGGAACGAATCGGAGTCTATCGTTCGACTCTAGCGTCGTTGACGTCGCTTTCTTTGGCCCGATCAAGACCCCGCACGCTGTGTACTGTAGACATTTTATAAGACGCTCAGACGTCAGACCGCAAACACAATCGACCGATCAGCGCAGAGAACACGATCGCATATTCATGCGGCTTTGATTCACTCAACGAGATCGTCTTGTTACAATCAATGATCGAGCGATTGATCTTTTGTTCACTTACGGAATCCTCGACAATGTGGCCAATAAAGGTACATGGGCAGATCGTTCAGGTATCCAACTAGGAGTCGCGACTCCAGCTCAAGTGGGCTGAAATTGAATTGAATGCCGTCATCATATGGGTCTTGACGACAAAAATCTTGGCAAGCAATTAATTGAGAGAAGAAAGTTAAATTGCATTGTTATGTACGAGATTGATTTCCAGGTAAATTACATGTGAAGCCTACGTGGTTATCGAGATGTAATTAATTTGGTGAAAATTGTAGGTACCGTTTGGAGTTCTTTTAAGGCAACATATGGTACACATTTTGCAAAATTTAATTATTTCTCGAATGGCAGGAAATTGACCGAAATGCTGTTTCGGATCGTTACAGCCTTTAAGGACTATCCAGAATGCTTAATATCTGAGAAAAAGATATCGGATCTTCGACGAACAAAATATGTATGTACTTGTATAATTAATTGGTTACATGGATCGGTGGTACTATTGAAGCAACCATATGACGAGTGTGTTGTGTATTATGTGTCGACCACTTAATTAAAGTTTATGCCCTTGCCCAGTTTCCCATATGCGAAGTTATCAATCTCCCTGATACGACTAGCAGGAACAAATAGTTCATATGTTCCTCTATAGAAAATATTGCCGAAGAGTTAAGTGCCGGAAACGCTTCGTCATTTTATGTGTTCTTCTTTTTCGCAAGCCAGCAAAATGTTATTAAATCGACAGTTTGACCGGATATTGAAACGAATTTCCCAAGCGTTATCATTAAGTTCTTATCGAATTAATTGGAGTAAAGCTAAGATGGTCAATCGGACGATGTGCAAACATATGTGCAGCATTTGTAACCGATTTAAATAGACTGCATATTTTAATTATTATTTGTTAGATAGGAACTTTATACTCGAACATACTTGAACTTGAACAAAAGATGATGAGAAGAAGATTCAAGATACTGACAAAGACAATAGAAGACCAATTTTACTTTATTATTTTTTAATAATAAAGTATTGTGATCGAACTAAAATTTCAAAATATTTGCTACCCAGAAATTTCTTATTTTTAAGTTTTACCCCAAAAAAGCAAAAAAAAATGTCCGTACGCCGGCCGTACGCAAAAGCGTTTGAAGGCGCGTAGCCTACAAACCCGTTGGGAAAGTTGAAATTTTGATGGTTGGTACATTGGATGAAACCTTACGAGTTGTGAACCCCTACGAGTTTCAATGTAAATAGGGTTATTCAATAAGGACGTAACAATTTTGTATTTAAATAAAACTGACTGACGTTTTGACATTGGCCGACCAGCAAAAAAGTTTAAGGGTGCGTTTGTATTAAAATACAAAATTGTTATGTACATATTGAATAACCCTTTATAGCATCGTAGGAAGCTCTACACATTTCCTGCATTTCTACACACTTCACCGAATACGCTGGAAATTTTTCGACTCAAAACATATAATAAGCGCAAACATAAAATAAGCGCGGCAGGGTTTATACACGGGATCAGTTTTACTACAGCGAAAGTCAGACGATGATCAGTTTAGCGATCGTGTAGAAAATAAAGTCGCGAAGATTTGCTAATAGTGTGATAATTTAATCCATCCATTATAAGCGTTGTTATTTTAGTATAATAATTTAATCAAATTATGTTAATTGGTGCACCCCTAGCACGCAACATTATTTAGTTGAAACTAGGCTCAAATAGGGCCCTAAAAGTTTAAGCTTAAATTTTGGAGGATACGTCGTAATCGTAATCGGGGTTTTACAACCTTTTGTTCCGTTTATTTGGCCCATACACAATTTTACGCAATCGAAACAATTATGTTAATAACCTTTCACCGAAAAAAGGTAATCAACAAAAGTATTATACCGTGAAATCAACATCTCCTCGTAAATTAAAACTTAATAATTCGTAAAAAAAGGGGTACAATAAATAAACCGGTGTTTCTACATACCACTTCAAATGTAAAGGCCAGATAGGCACATCTCGTAACGAAACCTGTCGTTAATGGCGCGAACACATTGAAAATAATTACAATCAACGCTGCAAGTACGCGTTGTCAGTACGACTGCGTCTTTTACGTTAGCCTGAAAATCGTGGACGCAAGCCTTGAGGGCTAAAACACCGACGAATCTCCGTCGGGTCTTAAGCATATTCAGCCACCTTTTTTCAGGTATTAGCGCACAGTATGCTTGTTAGTCACCTGAATTTTCTCGAGATTATTTCGCGAAACGTAAGGTAAGCGGATCGAAGACGCACGAAGACGCTCGATCCGCATACAGAAATGCGCGAAATTGTAATTAAAACGAAGACGGTCGGATCCGAAAACGACAAAGGCTAAGGTAAACTGATAAATTGCAATTGGCATAGTTTGCATGAGTCGGCCAACGTCTTCTCACCTCCGTATGGTGCTTCACCTTGGCGCAAAGTGTTTTCATCAGCCATCGCTATCCGAAATCCGACAGTCTGCGTGTGTGGATAAAACAATCAGCTAAAATCGTAAAGGTAAGAAAAACTAAAGCGGTCTTTTTTATTGTTATTTATTTTTTCTTCGGCCGACATTCATCTGATCTCGGGATGATTTATGGTGTTTAATAATAGAGCGCTAAGCATAAATTTCTACGCGGGACTGTAAGGTTGCTTCCCCGCTTGCCAAAGCATCGGGTACCTGTAAGGTACCTTGCATCTTAAGTTAAGCTGTTGCTTTGACTGACTGCTCAGGATTATTGCTCCGCGTCTAATAAGAAAGAAATAAGACGAATAGGGCGACTGGAAATTAGAAGAGAACACATAAAAAAAATAATAAACGATGTTCTTCTTAGGCTCGTTTGTTGCTGGCAATAAGATAATTAAATTAATTTCGGTAAGTCGGCAAACAAGAGCTTAATTGGAAGTTCTTCTGAGAGTGAATGGGTTTCGAATGGGTCAGACTCTAAGATTTTTCACAACTTGTTCTTTATTAATGATCTCACCTGATGGCTGATGGTGAAGAGGAAATCGTTGCTAGTTTACGCCGTTTTCAAATATAAGAACTTTAAACCCCAGCCTGGAAAGTTTGAGATGAGCGGGCACGGTCAGTGCATTAAAAATTATAACTAAAGGTAAATAAAAAAAAACATTAGAAGGTAATGTCAAACCCATGAAAGTAATAAGAAAACCCCATGTATATATTTCAAAGGCTAAGTACTTTCGAAAATATCTTTCAGAAATTTAGATCTAACTCCATTTGAACGAATAATTATTTATACCAATGTCGCCCCCAAATATAATGCCCAAAACTAAACACCACAAAATTTCGTTTCTCTTTCCAATAAAACATTTATTTTTTTATTTTTCTAAAATCTATTAGTTTGTATGCGACCCTTTCAAACATTTGACCACAAACATTTGCTGAAATTCAGTCAAATTTTGAAGTTTAAAAAGAATTTGTCAAGGGCAACTAAAACAAATTTTGACAAACAATAATTTGTCGATCACACTGTATTGGCCTGCATTTTTCAGCGAAGAAAGTTATATGCAAACGGTTAAAATCATGTTTTTAAAAATTGTTTTTAGCCGTAAATTTCTTTTTTAGCCGTAAAATTTGTTTATCGAAGAGAAACACATTTACTTTTAAGGTAATGGCTGATCATGAAATGAGAAATTTCATAATTTAGTTAAGCACGAGGCAAACGATCTTTAACTATTGTTTTGACGCCGAATAATTTAGCCTGCAGTAACAGCTCCTTTTTGACGCATACCTGATTGTAACAGGTATGGGTTGAAGAAATGCCTATCGGAAGAGGGTACCTCAAGGGCCTTTTCGTACTTATATCAACTTGGTTTTTTTTACTGCACGTACACCGGTTGTACTCTTCTTGGGTACCTTTTTTGGAGGAGTTTGAGAAGACGAACTCGTACAGGATTTAAATGACAAACTTCTAATTTTCAAATCTCAAAAACAGCTTATTCTAAGAGTTAAAAATATTGTTTCGATTTCAAGTAAAACACAATTCGGTTAAAATTAATAGAAACCATAATTTTTTAATCGCATCACATAATCGCACTAGTAATTGCACTCCAGCAACGCTGGCCGATTTTTTTTTAATATATGATTTTTTTAACAATATGATACAAAAAATTAGTGCTATATGCGAACATTCTAAATGTATACACTGTTTCAAAAAAAATTAATTTTCAATCCAATTTTTACTTGAAATTTATAGTAGGTATATTTAATTTTTTCAAGTTAAAGTACACATTTCAATCACTTTTACATGAAATTAGTGGTATTAGTAAATTATTCCTGTACTTTTCAACTGAACCGTACAATTTACATGAAAAGGCACGACATTTCGTGTAAAATTAACTATGTTTATATATGAATTGAAAATTACGTTCTTTTTCGTGTAATTCTACTTATCTATTTAAATTTTACGACGAAAGACATGTAATATATGAAATCACGAAGTTGGAGGCTTCCTTCGAATTTGTTTTCTACTAAAATGAAAATGAAACGCCTTTAGTAGCGCAGTGGCTACGCGCGCTAAACGTACGCAGCAAAACCAGAATTGATCTCGGGTTCGATTCCTATCTAGAGCCAAGGGTTTTATTAAGAGTAAGTAAGTAAGAAATAATATTAGAAGTAGAAAAAAGTGTATCTTAAAGAGTGCTAATTATACACTTTTTATAGAATGTAAATTCAAGAGAATATCCAGCGAATTTGCTGCTTTCGAAGTTGAAATTTACTGACCGAAAATTGAAAATTACATTCAAATTGACTATTAATTAGATCCCAATGTAAATTTACTTGAAAAGGTGAGGCATATTGGCCTACTATCCAAAATACGTAAAATTCAATGGATTTTTTTTACTGTGTAGTTTTTGACAGAGGAGGTGATAGCCCGATGAACGGACGTGTTTATACCTCAAAATATTAGGATAAAAAGATTTTGAACATTTTTGTTGGTTACTGAGGGAACGGGAAAATACAGTATTTCAGGTAATATACCTAAGACGCCGCTGCCATCCTTGACACATGATCCCGATTTTTTGAATTAAAGTCGGAATGTAAAATTGCTTGTTTCGAGACAAACAGGTTTTTTGGAAAATGAATTTTGTGACAGGAATAGCTGCGTATGAGACACGACTTTCAACATTCATCAGCATTGAAAAAGATGAACTGCTCATAGAAGGGAAAATATCGATTGAATCTTGAAATCAAATTTAAGCCGATTATTAATATAAACACCCGTGCAGACATCTCGAATTTCGTCCTAATTATGAAAATAAATAGTAAAATAAGTTTTTAGGCGATTTCAGAAAAAGCTCGTACAAGCCAAGTTGCTACCTCACCAGACTTAAGAGATGTAGCGAAAGTTGTGGAAACTTATAAAACCTCAAACCTCCACTTGGGGGTTGAATTTCGAAAAATAATGAAATAGGTTTTAGACGATTATTAAAAAAAAATTTAATATCTCATCAGACACTAGAGATTTTGAAAAATTGGTGAAAATGTAAGCAATCCTGTGAAGGGGTTGTTAATTCTCCCTGTGAATTGAATTTCGAAAAATCGTAAAATTGATTTTTAGGCCATTACATGAAATGCTCGTAGAAGTAATAACTAATTGAATATCTCATCAGAACTAAGGGATGACAAAAATTATGAAGACATATGCAAGCCCTTGGGGGTTGAATATCAAAAAATCGTCAAATTGGTTTGTAGGCGATTATATGAAAGTCTGTGGAAGTAAAAACCAATCTGATATCTCATCAAACCTAAGAAGTATGTTGAAAACTGCGAAAAGTATGAAATCCCTTTACACTACCTTAGGGTTGAATATCTATAAATCCTGAAATTATATTTTGGGTGATGATATAGGAAGTGTTTGGAAGTAAAAATTAATTCAATATCTCCTCAGATCTAAGAAATATGTAGGATTTGTGAAAATATGTGCAGCCCCTTTACACCACCTTGTGGGTTGGATATCATCAGAAAATACTAAATTTGATTTGCAGGCTATTATATAAAAACTCTGCAGAAGTTAAAGTCAATTTGATATCTCATCAAACCTAAGAGATATGTCGAAAATTGTGAAAACGTATACACCCAACCCCCTTACACCCACTTGGGGCTTGATTATCCGAAAATCCTGAAACCGGTTTTTTGGAAAATATAAGGAAAGTCCGAGGAAGTAAAAACGTATTCGATGTCTTATCATCTCGGCCGATCCCTGTACAATAGTACAGCATTTTCAATCTCAGCTGGAATTACTGGAATCATTCTTCAACAAATGGAAAATCAAAATTGATCCATCGAAAACGCAAATTATTTATTTTACAAAAAACGGGCAATGCGCAATCTTCCGAACCCCTCTATTAACATCCTTGGTGAACCCATTAACTGGTCGCAAACGATAAAATACCTTGGTCTAACATTGGACAACAAATTAACTTTCCATGAGCATACCGAACAAACCTGCTTAAAAATCTCCAAAACTATTCACACCTTGTATCCATTAATAAGCAGGAAGTCAAACCTCTCACTCGAAAACTGGCTTTTGATTTTCAATATGGTCATGCAACCAATAATCCTTTATGGCGCACCCATCTGGATCAAATGTGCTGGCGTTCACAAGAAAAGACTGCAGATACTGCAAAATAAGTGACTAAAAATTATTTTAAATAAACCCTTCTTCTGTTCCACTCGTATCATACACGAGTTAGCCAATACTCCATTAATAGTGGAAAAGGAAGCCAATTTTAATTTAAGATTCTACGAAAGATGTCGAAACTCAACCAATCCTCTAGTTACGAGTTTTCTGTGTTAGTCTCTATTATCAATTATATTCTTTCCTGTTTCTTTTTATCATTTTATTTATTTTATTTTTTATTTTTCATTTTTCTTTTTTTTAACGTAATTTAATTTAGATCTTAAGTTAGGTTTAAGGCTTGAATCATTAGGTTTTTGAGAGAAGAAGAAATTAACTAGTTCTAAGGCATTTGTGAAGTATTTGTAAACTAATCAAATTTTATTCCACATTGAAGTTGTAAAGACAGTTCTAGTCTAATCACTTGAACTCAATTCTAAACAGCAACTAAGCTATGTAATACTTAACAGTTCAATAAATATATATGTATGTATGATGTCTTATCACTCCAAAGAGATATGACGGAATTCGTGAAAACGTGTTCAACTCTTTTATACCCTCATAGGGGTTGAAAACGGGAAAATCTTGAGAATGCATTTTAGGCGATTATAAAACAAGCCCGCGGAAGTGAAAAGTTATTCGATCTCTAATCAGACCTGACGGATGTGGCTAATTTCGTGAAAATGTATACAACCCCTTTACACCCCCTTACGGGTCGAATTACAAAAAGTCCTGAAAACACTTTCTATTCACTTATGTGAAAAATATGAGGAATTAAAAATTAATTCAATATTTCAGAAGTTCTAAGAGATAAGTATGACAAAATTCGTAAAAATATATGCATTCCGTTTTCATTGTTCATTTTTTTGCCCATCTTCCGTATGCCAATGAATAATTGAAACTTCGTTGGTGTCTATTTTCAAGGTAGCAAATTTTTTTTTTAAAAATCGAAATGTTTTAAAAATTGATAACAATACTTTATTATTAAAATAATAATGTAAAATTAGCATTTTTTTTTCAAGAGTCGATCACAATACTTTTTTATTGAAATAATAAATAACCACGAGGTTATTAGGAAAGCTAATTTTTTTGTAACATATGTTTTTTTTTTTAAATTCAATTTATTTCAATAGTTCTTTCTATCTACAATATTTCATACATATAGTAATAGTTCGTAGTTGCATTATTCTTCTGTACTTCCCAGACAGCAAAAACTGGTATAATGAAAGTAGTGGTAATAAATCCAAGGTAGATAATTATGTTTAAATAATTCAAAAAGGATGCGAAAATAAAAGAAATAATCCAAATGATTAATAAAAGAAGATTTAAGAAAAAACTAAATATCAACAAATTAAGAAACAAATTGAAATAACATAGTACCTACAGTAAAAATGAAAAATAAAAAAAGAGGTAAAAAATAATAAAAAGTAGCTAACAAAAAATTAAGTGAATGAAGAAACAAAGGTGAAACGAAATTATATGTGTAAGATTACTCCTCTTCAGTTAATCATGTCCATATTCCGCCTCATGTTGGACCTACCTGTCCAGTTACCGTTCACCCAGCTTGTGTCGCTGGCTTTCACCCAGCTATGCTGAGTGTCCAACAGACTCTACTGAATGTCAGCCACGTCAGGATTACTCTTTAAGTAGCTTTTCAGCATCTTAGTAAACTTCGTGATGGTTTCCGCAGTTTTGATTAAATCCGGAAGTGCGTTATAAAATAAGACTGCTCCATATATTGGGTCTTCTCGTACTCGGTTTATTCTTGGGCAGTGCAAATTTCTTAGGTTCCCGGCATTTCTAGACGGAGATTGATGTATTTCACTATTAAGCCTTATCGTAATTGATGTTTTTGTATTGCAGTGAAGAGAGTTATAGATAAATTTGGCTCTTTCAATGGCTATTAATTGATTCATGTTATGCCAACCCGTAAGTTCACATAGCTCTACTGACGGAGTCAGATGAGGTAAATCGAAGACAGCTTTAATGCTCTTATTGTGGTAATATTTATTGCTAGTTTGTTGCCATATATCCAGGTCATGTAGTTGTCTAGATCAATATTTATCGTATTTTCCAGCGATTCAAGGGTCTTGCCGCTATATAACAATACTGTGTCATCCGCGAATATCACGTACCTTCCCGTTAGTCCAGCAAATTGCAAATTATGAACGTATAACAAGTAGAGTGTTGGTCCTAGGATCGAACCTTGCGGAATTCCAGTATTGACTGTCAGTTTGATACTTAGGAGCTTGTTATTTTTAGTTATATATATTCTGTCTTTGAGATAACTTGAAATTATTGAGTTGGTTGTACCTCTTATACCTAACTCCTCCAAGCCTTGGAGTAACACTTCGTGGTCAACTGTGTCAAAAGCTTTCCTTAAGTCAATGAAAACTGCAACAGCATAATTAGCTTCATCCAGTTCCTTATTAATATACTGTTACGTGTAAGCCTGGCAACCGCGCAGCCGTACAACTCGATCGTTACACATAATGAAAACAACAACAACCGAATACCTAGTTGCAAAATAACCCAATTAGAAATAAGGCGAAACGGCACGGTTGTATCTCTCTTCTTATCGAATGCTCTCCAATATACTAGAATCCTCTGCACACACCACTGAACGATGATCGAAATCGAAGGCTCTGAAGCTTTCGGGAAGATTCCACAACTGAACGAACGTTCAAGTACACCGGTGAACATTCAAGACTGCAACCGCCTAGTATATAAGCCGGTGAAGCGTTGAGCGAAGAGACAGTAATTTTGATTACGGCGACTGTGACAGACAGCGGGTACACGCGACCGTGTTGAGAGAGAACGAAAGTGAACGAGTCAAGCGATATATGGAATAAGCGGGAAGTGCTGCCATACAGTGCGAATATAATTCTGTGAATTAATAGTGCGATTAAATAAATTATCACTTATTTTTATTTTAACCGAATTATGTTTCACTTGAAATCCCGGTGAACCCCTAGCTCGCAACAATACTGCATTACGGCAACGATTGCCAATGTTGTATTGCTTTTTTGCTGAAACCCGTATTGGTTCAAAGTCAAAACAATAATCAGTAACGGTTACGTAAATGTTTAAAGGTGGTGAACCAATACTTTTACTGGGAAAGGGTTATAAAAACTGGTGTATTTCCTATTTTGTTACATAAAGCAATAAACAAGATTTTTTTTTAAAAAGCACAAGAATTTTGCGACCATATCTTGAAAACGGTACGAAAACGGGCAATGAATTTTTTACCCAATTCAAGCTCTAGAAGAAATAAAAACTTTAGAGCAACACAGCCTGTATGTTGTCTTCAAATTATACTTAATCTCCGATTCGGTTTGATTGTTATTCGCGTACATTTGTACGCATAATTCTAACTTACGTTCGGTAATATTATCCAATGCACACCAACTAAATGTCCATCAATTAATTAAATTTATTTCAATAAAAAATAAAAGAAAATTAAGCACTATTAAACAGTCCCAAAGAACAACTACAAAAAGCCATATTTAATGCGAAAAACAGTTCGCTGGACCAAAGGGACGATAATTGTATAACGCAAGTGAATTAATTTTCATTACGTAATGAAATTACTAAACACACTGTCTGTGTCACATTAATTTAGTCAGGGCTTAAATTTTAATTTTGTCCTGTACGGCAGTTTGGTCACCACATTCCCGAAAAATCCATCGGAACCTCGAAAATGTCGGAAAGCCTTTCTCCAATCCGCGATTGCTTCGGGGGGGCTCGACACACACTACTACAATGTACTAGTCGACGTACCTGTGCGTAGCCACAAACAATATAAAGCGCTTACCCGACCACAAGGTTCCGCAAAATCCATTGAATTTTAATTAAAAAATTAAAAACCGATCTCTAATTAATAATTATGGAGTCAGGGTAGCGCCAATGTACCACAGAACTGTAGTACTAGACGTGTGTCCGTGTACGGCGTGAATGCGGTCTCAATTTAAGTGATAACCCCGCGTAGTGCAGGCCGCGACCGTTGGTGTGGGTGCCGCAATTTCAGGTGTGGGTACGCCGATGTGTGCGAAATCATAAAATGCGCGCCACTCTATTTTGCAATGTAAATTTTCCGATAAATCTGCATAAATTGCAATTAAATGTCAAAAAAGCGAACAAACCGAAATAATGAAGTGCTGGTCGATGATTAATTAAACGACTTTATGGAAAAATGATTATTTTTTTATGTTCACGCTTGGCGCGTTCGGAGGCGGTTTGATGGCGGCGTCGGCAACATTTTTCACAAATCGCTTTTAAGTTTTTCAATTTCAAAAAACCGCCAACGATTCGAAAAACTATCCGACGTTGAATCTCCATCGGGAGCGTAATAAATTTAACAGCAGAGTAGGCGATTCCAATTGAATTGCCAGACATCTTTTCTTGGTGAAGCGAACGAATCTCGGAAGTCGGCGTTCGGCAGGCACACGAGCTCGGCAGTGGAGCGATTAGCAGGTACTTCAGGTATTTAAGTGACCGACATATTTGTTTTCAGTTTGCAGTTATCCGAGAGAAATTATTTGTAATTGGCTTTACCGATTAAATTTCATTCCTTCGTTGTGTTGTTTAGAACGAAAAATCGCGGTTTTGCAATAGTTTATAATTTTCGAAATGGGGGAAAAACGGTTTTATGACCCGGTTCTTGTAAATTAAATTGAATTGATTTATTATGCGGCTTTTGGTTTAAGACTGCTTTTGATTTGGCCAAGAAGAACAATGTTTTATTATTTAACATTAGATTTTTCGAGTTGGGGTTGGTTTCGGTCACCTTTGGTCACTGAAGCCCCAATTGGGCCTATTGTGACGTCCCCCTGGATTGTCTATGATTCCTTTTCGATCCCTGTGCTTTCAATGGAGCTTAGTATTTTTCGAAGAGGAATAGTCAGGAATTCCGATGGTTCCATGTAGCCCTGACCGAAATAGCGAAGTCTTTTGTGAGCAAGTCCCTCACATTTACATCGTCGTCATCGCAAATTCTGCATATTTTGCTTTCAGAGAGATCAATCCTATGGAGATGCATCCTCATGTCCAGTAAGAGCTCCCACTAGGGTTCGGGTGTGATCTCTGCTTAATTTCAGATAATCAGACGTTCTGTTCTTCGAACGCATAAATAGCTTTTCAGACTAGAAACCTTGTTGAAGGACCAAGTGGACGAACCGCTGCTTTTCTTATCAAACTGACCAGAAGAGAATGTGGTAGGATGGTAGGTGTCCTCACAGGGCATAACGTGTGCGGGAATGCATGTATACGGCGTTGATGTTATGAGGATGGAAGAACTCCGTTATCGCTCCCTACCTGTGCTCTTGCAATTCGTGAGGAGAACGAAAAAGTTTGGGTAGAGAATGGGGGACTCGAGTACAATGGGCCATCTTTGCCTGAGTGCTCAAGATGCGCTGCTTTGCTGCGTGTCTTCCCCTGCTTCAAACAACAACAACAACAAATAGCTTTTGCCCGGTGTCAAGTCCCACTGAATGGCAATTTGCCATGTTTGCCACTTTGGAATGTTCATTTTGGCTGTGCTTAACGGTACCCCGCAGAATGGATACGGTCCCATGAAGTTAGCTTCTGAACCTTTTCTAGCCATTGAGTAGGCCATTTCGTTACCTTCGTAGCCGCTGTGTCCCGGAATCCAAATGAAGTTGACCTTGTTCTGGTTTCGGAGTTCAATCGGGTACTGGAGGCAATCCCAAACAGCTATGTGTCGAATCTTCAGAAGTGGTCGTGACTCGTGATTCCGTCAAGGAACGCAGTGGCAGGCGTCGACATCGAAAACCGATGAAAACATCGATAAAATCAAAGAAATGATTGCCAAGAACAGCAAATTAACGATTAGAGAGCTGGAAGACTGGAGTTGAACATCGCCTATGGATTCGTTCAAGACATTTTGGCTAATGTTTTGGGCTTGAGACCAGTCGCTGCAAAGCTGGTGCCGAAAGACATGAATCTCATGCAAAAAGGGACCGCGTTGATGTTGCGAAAGACATGATTTTCATGGCTGAATCCAATCCAACGTTCATCAAACGTATCATTACTGGGGACGAGACGTGGGTTTATCAGTATGGCATTCAATCCAGGCATTAAGCGAGTGAATGGCGAACAGCGAATGAACCAAGATCGAAAAAATCACGTCGTTTCAGTTGAAAAAGAAGGCGATGCTCATTTACTTACTTACAATGGCGCTACAGTCAAAATCGGACCTTGGCCTCCTGCATGTACCGCCTCCAGGCTTCTCGGTTCAGTGACCGTGTCCTCCAGTTTGAGAATCTTAGCAGTGATTTGCTGTCTGCGTCAATAGAATCCTCCCAGCGCTCACGCTTTAATTAAAATAAATTTGCTACCCTGAAAAATTTTTTTTATGCGTTTCATGACTAATAAGCACCAAAAAAAATATTCAGTCCATCTGTGCGCCGTCCGCCTTCCGCCGTCCGCCATACGCAAAACGTTTGAGGGCGTATAGCTCCCAAACCCTAAGAGCTATTCAATTGAAATTTTTTTCTTTAGTAGACTGGGTAGGACTCTTGAAGTGACCACTTTTTTGGGGTGGGAGTGTAAGGGGGGAGGTGGGGGAAGCGTTTTAGACGAAAAATTTTGGTTTCTAGATCTCAGCAACTGCTTATGTTAAGAAGCTGAAACATGGAATTTAGATAGAGCTTCAATAGTGGACCCATTTACAAAAATATTGTTGATATGGGTGAAGGGGTGTGGGAGTGGGGGGAAAATAATGCGGCCGAATTGTTCGAAAGGCGAGATCGAGACATTCTAAAATTCATATCTCCTAAACAGTTAATGTCACGAAATTAAAATTTAATAACCATCTGTAGGTATACTAGGAGAATAGATCGGAAACAAATTTTTGAGAGGGGCAGTGACGCACGGAGGTGGGTGGTGAAAATCTTTAGTTTACGATATCTCACGAACCCATTGCACTGAAGAAATAAAATTTGGTTTCTGTATAAAGGTTGTCAACTAAAGTTGGTGAAAGTAAAATTTTTTAAGGGGGTGGTGGAGCATGGAAGTGGGGTGGAGTAAGAATTTTTTTTAAATATTCACGTCTCATATCTCAAGAACGGTGTAAGATAGATGCTTAATATTTTTACCAGAAGTAGGCCTAATAGACCCCCAGCAGAAAAAAAATTTCCGGAATGAGGGTGGGGGAGGTTGAAAAGTTAAAAGTTCCGATTTTTATATCTTGCTGAAACTTAATATTTTGATAGAGCTATAATAGTAGCATGTTGGAAAAATATAATTTTTTATAGGGGTACTATGGTACGGGGGTGGGGAGTGTTTTTCCTAACTATAGAACGGCTTATGCTAGAAAGTTGAAATTGGGTACGTATATGTAAATTAACTAGAAAAGTAATTCTGATTAAAAAAATCCAATAAAATATCCATTGGAGTACGGAAGGGGGGCAAACGAAATGATCAGTGAAAATGAAATGCATAAATTTTCACGGTTTTCGTCATATCTATTAGGTCTTTCCAAATATTGAATTTATTTTTATTCTGCAGCTTCTTCATATAAGTACCTAGAATGTTTTTCAGGATTTTTTGAAATTCGACCCCCAAGGTGGTGTAAAGGGGATGTATACATTTTCACGAATTCAGCCGTATCCCTCAGGTCTGATTAGATATCGAATAACTTTTCACTTCCACGGGCTTATTTAATAATCACCTAAAACTTGTTTTCAAGTTTTTTCTTTTTCAACCCCTAAGACAGTATAAACGGGTTGAACACATTTTTACGAATTTCGTCATATTTCTTAGGAGTGATAAGACATCAGATTAGTTTTTACTTCCTCGGGCTTTCTTTATATATATCTAAAAACTCATTTCAGGGTTTTTGGATATTCAACCCCAAAGTGGGTGCAAGGGGGTTGAATATGTTTCCACAAATTCCTACATATTTCTTAGTCCTAATGAGATATCGAACTCATTTGTACTTCCTAAGTTTTCCTATATAATTGTCAAAAAGTTGATTTCAGTATTTTTAGATATTCAGCTTCAAGAGGATGTAAGGCTTTCGCCATATTTCTTAGGATTGATGAGATATCAGATTGGTTTTCACTTGTACTGACTTTTTATATTATATAATCGACTACAAATGCATTTCTGATTTCATGTAATGGCCCGAAACCAAATCACGAAAAACCTCCTAATCGCGTAATAACTGATATTTTACTACGACTTAGACCTCGTCCCGAAGTATGACCCAATTATGTAATTCATATGTTATATGTGGCAGCAAAAATAATAAAGTTGCGCTCAGACTGTTGGCAGATTTTTTTTTCGCTTTCACTCCAAACAATAATCCAAATGTAATCCAACCGCCGATACCATACAGTAAAGGGACCCGGTTAGTGCGAATCCAACCTATTTCAAACGACTAACCTGCTGTTTCAAGTACTCACATGCATTATGTTAAACGAGAAGTCTTTTGATTTAACTGTGAGAAATCGCTCAATTCCAATTCCAATGCAAGTTATTTCTTTTGAAAGAAAATTCTTTATTACATAACATCAATGTCGGTTATTATGAAGGTACTTAATTAAAACGTCCACACTTTTGTTTGTATAATAACGTTGACTTATTATAAACGAAAACCTTTTGATTTCATTTTTGCGCATTCAAAATTGGCAACACTTTTGTTTTAAACATACAGTTGCTTAATTCTAATGAAGATATTTTATTTTAAAATTTTATATTTTAAAGAAAAATACTCTAGCATCAAGTGCCATATTTTTAAAGTTAATGCTCATTTATTTCTCTCAGTGTATTGTACTTTTATACTTCAAATGTTTTGTCACGAAATCTCGAGTACATTCCTTGACATGTGTAGTAGATAGAGGACGGTAAAACTTACTACGTTTTTCTCATAATATATTGAATAATTGTGGTTCTGTTTGAAAGCTTTGATTTCTTTGAGAATTGTCTTAGTGAATCGCGTTGTAACAATATTGTAAATTGCGCAAAAATAACAAAAACAATCTGGGTTTTAATTCGTCAATTTTAGGTTCACCCCGCGAACTGGTAGCGTGCAGCTACAATTCCTTATGCTCTTCGCAGACGCGTTACCGCGTAAAACTTTAAAATTAAAAAGCGATTTTACCGTTTGTCTGATGTTTGTTCGTAGCACAAAATTCATACTTTTTCAAGCAGTTTCACATTGGAATTTCATAATTGCACCTACAAGACGAGTAGTTACCTATTTCAGACATACATGAAAATTAAAAAATAAATTCATGGCCTTTGTGTTTTTCTACCGATATTAGTAATTTTATCGTGTTATTAAAAAAACGATACAAAAAAAAAACAGTTCTCTCCGTAAAATTTTTTTGTTCCAAAATTTGAGTAAGTAATCAATCTTTCAATCTATTAAGCTTCGAACGACGAACCAATTTAATAGTTTCCTTAGCATTGCAGATTGAAATTAGATGAAAGAATAGTTCGCATCATCCAATCTCCATGGATAATTAAGTGGTTTCTTAGCGAATCTTCGAGACGAAGGTGTTTGCTTTACAAATTCACCACACTGTAGCTATAAAAGACTACAGTGCGATCGTAGCGTATAATATTCAACGGACATCTTATTCTCTCACCTTCGACTTTATGTCTTTAAGCGGCCTGGGGCTATTTTACGATCTCCACCGCCTCATCTTCATCTTTTAACTTCACGTACTCTACACTTTATGCTCGTTGTCTGTTTGCGTTTTGTTGTAGTCGCTCATATTAATAATTTTCACGCTCTAAGCTTCAATTATTTTGCGATTAGACGTACACACAGGTACACTTAACAAATCCGCTGCTCCTTTACCTGTTTCCGTAGCTCTCAAGCGGCCTGTACATTTACCACTTACCTTTGTCTTTAGTGACCACAGCGCATGAAGAAGATGTTGAGGTGCACAGACTCCGTGGCCGCATCAATTCGCGAAATCTCCTATTTTACTGACTTTAGGCAGCAAATTAATAGGCGGAGGTTTCCGACTGAAGATCATTTATGAGGATAATATTTCGTCTTTAGTAAACAAATTTACGATCGTTAGTTTTGCACCTAGCATTCGAATGCACTGCTAATAGTCATGTTAAAATTTCAAATATGACACCTTCGGATAGTCTCCACTTAAGTGGGTTCGGTGAGTGCCATGCCAATTTTATACAGTCCTGGAGGCGAGGAGCAATATGTTACAATGTTTTTCTGCTTAAGCCGTTAAACAATAGCGCGAAGGTATTCAAGCAACCCTTCAAACAAATAAGTAATTACTATTTTCAACTTTCCTTCCTCATCCGGCCCATACTCTGTCCCAAATCCCATTAAAAGTTCCCATACTACTTTCTCCTAGTCCTTGGAATAATTAAGTCGCGGCGGTTTTATCGGGCAATTAGTGTTACGATATAAGATAAGAATCTTTCGAGTCACTGAAAGTAGAGTGGATTGCGGTGATATTAATAAGGAAAAAAAGTACTTAGCGAACAATGCAAGCTAAGAAATTTATCTTGTAAAATCATCGTGGCGCACCTAAGCAAGTCCGCCAACAGTTCCGCATTCTATCGCTGGGCTACAAGAAGCGCAAGGGTAAAAGTGAAAAATACCGGGGGAAAAAAATTGATAGCAGGTCCACCAGCAACTTCACCCCATCACGAAAGGTGACAACACAAATGAAATTATCGTTTTTTCATCAGTTCCTTTTTCTATTAATAATCCCGCGAAACAACTTAATTAACGCGGACGACTTTCGAAGTGGACAACGCTACGTACCTACTACCTGTACGGAACTCTACGTGTGGACACTAATGACACAAAAAGGTCTACCTCCGCAGTCAAAGGTGAATGAAAAATGATTTCGCGTAATGGTGAAAAAATTGTTTCTTTTTTTTCTTTTTACTGTTCTGCGGAAAGGTGAAACAAGGAACGAAATAATAATTTATTTTATTCCCAAATGATTTGTAAGAAAATTCACATATTTCCGAGAATACAACAGAAAAAAAAACCATGTCACTTTTGTATTTCCATATGAGTGACAGTCGAGATGAACTTCATTTATTTATACACAAGTATAGAATGGTATGTAAAAACATTTGTTTCGATGATTTATTGTTCGCTACCGTACCGCAATTAATTACCTTCAGTTCCGAGTGTACGCATCGTTCCCGTTTTCACTCATACTTTTAATTTTATTAAGAAAAGCTATGGAAATTAGTGCTTAAATTGTACTATGTGTAAATAATTTGAGTTTCGTTGCGATCCACTTTGAAGAATAGAACAACGAGAATCGTTTTTGCCAAAAAACTTTGCAGTTTCTATCATCATTCATTGAATTAGTATGTTAGTCTGATTTAAACCCGGACGATCTATTTAAACTCCCAAAAATATTGTTCATTAAATTAAAGAATTCCGATTCATCGAACTAAGTTATTTGAATGTGGGACAAAATCTAAACGGAAAGATGAACAAAATCGTCAATCATTTTACAGGATTTAGGAATCCTACATTAATCCTAAGAAAACTATTTTATTAAATATTTTCCGAGATCCTCTATGCATGTTATATACACGGTTAGAAAATTTGGGATAATATTTAATAATTTTGCGTTACATATAAGTCCGGACCAATTTTGAATTAAATTTTAGTGTAAAGCGTAGTGTTCAGTTCCCTTAATACTGAAATTATGAACTTTTTTGCATTAAATGCTAAAATTTGGAATTACAGGCTAATAGATATTTGATTAAAATATAAAACGCGGTGTATTTAAGTTTATTTTGATTGAAATAAATATCAGAGGGTATAAAATTGAATTCGATTATTTTTAAGTTAAAAGACGAACTGATATATTTTTCCAAACGTTGCAGTTTAATAACATAACGATTAAGGGGAGGCCTTTTCAGTGGTAATTTCATAACACATTTACTTAGAAACCACTCATCCAATTTGAATAAACTTTTGAACGTTTATTTATTACTAAACAAGAAAATAGAGTGGAGTAGAATTTTAATATTTTTGCAAAAGATGTACATATAGCACATCTAATTTGGACAATCCGAAAGCTTCAAGTCAGTCTCATACTAAACTATAATTAGATAATTAAAAACTTTGAATATCCCTTTACTCTGTTTGTCAACAACTACCTTTGAAATCAATAAAAAATTACACAGTAACAAATTTTTACTATTTTTTTGGCAAATTAGTGCTTACTCTGAGAGCAGTAAAATTACTATTGTCAAATTTAATTACGCACTCCTGTGATTTTTACTATTAATGCGGAAATTCACCCACAAGTGTGGAAATCAATAGTTAAAAATGTGCGTAAAATTACACACGGTGTAGAAAAACTAATATGTACTACAAAAATGTGACATGTTTATGTTGCTTATTATTATTATTAATTTATTGATAATATAAATGTATAAGCTTCAAGCGAATGATCGGCAGATGAATTGCCAGACGTGTTTTGAAGGGCAAAGGACACAGCAATCGACAATTGGAAAAATTCAGTGAGACAACACATGATAATTGGGAAAAAACCAGGATATAGGTCAAAAAGGGTTAAAAAATATAAAACTTTATACATGTTTATTATATAAATTTAATTTATTTCTTTTAAAGCCACAAACTTCACGCTTTATAAACACTATTTTCTTTTTAAATTTTAAATTACGCCTTACACAAAACCACGAAACAAGTGAATTAAACAACGAAACGGTCAAGCTAATACAAATCACAAAAAATAAATTACTACGCTTGAAGTATCAAAATTACATGCAAAATGCGTAATTTTATACACAATGATCAATTTTACACATTTAATGTAGAAAATTTCATGTGATGTTGCAATATTACTACCCAGTCAGTAAATTTATGAATTAAATATGTAAAAATACACATTTTTAAGAATTGCTCTCAATTTTGTTAAATTTACTGAAAATTTGTAAATTTACTACATCAATGCGGAATATTTGACTGCTTTAAGGATAGTAATTTTAACAAAAATTTTTACTGTGTAGTTTTCGATAAAATGGTTCAAACGTATAGAACAAAACTTAAAAACTTTGTTTTTATAGCAATAATGCTGCTGTTTTATGGGTAAGTATGCTTTTTTTTTTACGAAAGTTGCAAGAAATTTCGTTTTGCAAAAGTCATTGGTTTTGTAAAACCTATTCTTTGTTTATCTTTTTGTCAGTTTATTTTAGGATTTGTTTTTGTGATTTTGGATTTTTGTGCACTTTTCTCCCGACCGCCCTAACTTCACAGCTAAATTTATGACACTATCTGACCCAGAATTGAGTCTACAATAAGAATATGCAAAGAAATGGTTTGTTTAACCAAAACAAAGATATGCTCCCCTTAAGCCTTTGTAAGTTGTTCTGGTATCGCCTCCTCATAAAGACGAAAGCCATACCATTTCCTTTTCTTTAAATGTGATAAACTCTTTAAAATAAAAAACTAATAAAATGCAAGTGTTTCGTAAAGTAATATTCTTTTTTTATTTTTAAGAAAAAACCAACATTTTAATTTTTACAATAATGGTTAGTATTTAATAATTAAAAATACCTTTTCAATATTTACATGCATACTATTCTCTTATATGTAAATAAGTTATTTCCAAAAGGAATTTTCATTTTCAAGTTTAGGTAAAATTAAGAGTAATATAAGAAGGAAATTGTTAACTATTTTAGAGTTGTGAAATGAATTTTCTCGAACTAGGTTATAAACTTAATAATTTCAAGTAATAGTAATGGTGTTACTATGTTAAATATTAATAAGTCCTTTTCAAATGGCATTTTCAATTGCAAATTCTCAAGTTATCAAGTATCTCAATGTGTGTTTTATAATTTATAGCAATTAAGAATCTTGTCGAAACTCTAAACTTACTAAAATTTAATACAAGTAAAGTAAGATTTGGTTTTCGATTAACTGTATGTCATTAATAATGGCATCAAAAACCAACTCCAGTTTGTTTGCAGTTGTTCACATTCGGTCTCGTATCTATGTTAGTTTTGAAGCCGGTTTCTCGAGGAATCTTCATGGCGGAGTCTTAAAATATCTACACAATTTAAATGTAATAGTGTAAAACCTTTTATAGAGCAACTTACAAGTTCAGGTTGGAAAAGCAAACTCATCGCATTTGTTGATTTCCACGATGCAGATTACAGTGCGTGTTTTAAAAGTAAGTTTCAACTTTTCCTTTATTAGGTCTAGATGTTCACCGACAACACAATTTTTCAAGAATCTTTTATCCTCTTCATCTAGAGACTCCAAAAGTTCGAAACTTGTCTTTTTCTATCAGTTTTATTTTTTTAACTGCCCAAAAGTTCCTTCCACCTTGTGTTTCTTTGTATTTTAATTTTTACTTTATTATTTTTTAATAATAAAGTATTGTGATCGACCTGAAATTTCAAAAAAATTTGTAACCCTGAAATTTTGTATTTTCACGTTTTAGGACTAGTAAACCCCAAAAAAGCAAAAAAAAAAAAAATGTCCGTCTGTCCGCCGTAGACGCCGTACGCCCCACGCCGTTTTGGATTACAATATCTTCCGAACCAATTACACCAGAAAGATAAAATTTAGTTTGTGTATATGGGATCACAAGAGGAGTCTACCGAAATTAAATTTTTTGAGGGGGAGGTGGAACACGAAAGTGGGGGGACAGCAATTTTTCAAAAAATATAATTCTTATATCTCAGAAACCGTATCAGATATGATCTTGAAAATTTTACAGGAGTTGGGGTCGGTAAACCTCTAGTAGGGAAAAATATTTTGGTGGTGTGAGTGTTGGGGGTGATGGTGAAAGGGGGTAGAAAGGAAAATATTCTGATTTTTATTTCTCGAAAACCATAATGAATAGAAAGCTAACAATTTAGGAATATATAGAGCCACTATGGAGACATCCTAGGAAAATAAAATTTTTGATAGGGGTATCAAGGTACAGGGGAGAGGGGTGGTTTTTTATATCTCAGAAACGGCTTATGCTAGAAAGTTGAAAGTTAGTACGTATATGTAGATGTACTATTAAAATAATTAAAGCAAAAAAAACGTTCAGATTTTTATTGGCGTTCAGAGGTTGAGTTAAAAAAATGTCCTTGAATCCACATTTTCACAAACTTCGTTAAAACTTTTAGACATGTCGAGCTATCAAAGCAATTTTACTTCTGCGGGCTATTTATATAAGCGCCTAGTAACGATTTTCAAAATGTTTCGACATCCAACCCTAAGGGGGTGTAAAGTGGTTGTGTACATATTCACGAATTCTGATATAATTCTAAGGTATATTGAGATTTGGAATTCACTTTTACTTCTAGAAGCTTTAGACGTAGTCGGGGAAAACCCGATTTAAGTATTTTGCCCAATTAAACCCCCTGGGGGTATTGTTCAAGTTTTCACTGATTCCGAAAATCTCTTAAGTTTAATGTGATCGAATTCGCTTTTACTACTATGAATTATTCTATTGATAAAAAAATACGTAAGTAAATAAAAAAAATCTGCCAACAGTCTGGGCGCAACTTTATTATTTTATGGGTAGAAGTCCGAAACGTGTTTAATGATGAGATGCGGTGTAGGTTACTATGCGACTGACAACCTAAAAAATAACCAGGAGGCTATTTGGAACGCTATTTTTTAGGTTGACAGTCGCATAGTAACCTACACAGCATCTCATCATTAAACACGTTTCGGACTTCTACCCATAAAATAATAAAGTTGCGCCCAGACTGTTGGCAGATTTTTTTTATTTACTTACGTAACCGGTGTTCGTTTCAAAATTTTAAAAAGATCCTGAAAATGTACACATAGAAACAAGTTAAATTAAGATTATTCTCTAAGTAAAGCTAGTATTACACTGTATTCCACGCTGTAATATATTTGATTATTTTCGCTGACAAATACTGTCAGATAGTGTCATCGGTAAAGTTTATTTTGATAGAGACAATTTGACAGAATTTCTCATCAAGTTTTTGTGGTCAAATATTTGACTGCATGGAATACTCGTACAAATTAATGAAAACAGTATGAAAAGTTTTCATTAAACTTTGTGTAAATTTTTCAAAGAAATTAAAATTTATCATAAACATAATCATTTCATTTACCGAAAACATGCGAGCCTTAAAAACTTGATCTTTTTAAGAAAGAAAATTATTTTAAAATTAAAACAAAGTTTCCTGAAAACCTTTAGTAACCGCGTAAAAACTTAATTACTTTAGCAATTATCCAATCTTCAAATAAACTGTTCATTAGTATTTTCAATAAAAAGTGTGTTTTTTTGTATAAATTCCATATAAAAACAAAACTTATACTATGTTCAGACTACGAGATTACCACGTTTAAATCGAGTTAAACGCGTTGAAATCACTTCACGAACGCGTTTACGAAAAACGTTGCTACAACGCGTTTAACAGAAAACATGTACTGCGACTAAGGTCGCCAGATTGAGCTATTTCCCGCGATTTGGGCTATTTAAATGTTCAATTCGCGGGTACAAATTTCAATAAGCTACTTATAGCTTTTTGGGCTATTCGGCCAACGCACATAGGGTTATTTTGCTAGTTTACAACAGACCCGATTTACGAGGAAAAAATAAAAATAGAAAAATTAGAAATCTGAATTTCAGTCGTCTCTTGGGTTAAATCTGCTAAAATACAATGCTCAAATACTACGTTTGCAAACTACGTCATATCACAAATCCTTTTGCCACTAAATTTCGGTTGTCCAGTCTGAAAAATAACAGTTCTCACGATATCTATCTGGTATTTGCAAAGCAAAATTAATTTAGAATCGATCCGTTATTTGTGGACTTTCTACAAATGAACTACTTTCCTTGATGACACCGGTAGAAATATAACATACAAGATACAATAGATATATCAATATTGATGACTGTCATTCCTTTATTTTTTGCATATTGTATTTATTTTAATTTTTACTGGATTGGTGGGTTACAGACACGTGTTGCAAAAATTTCAGTCCCTCTAAAGTTATTGTTACATGTGTACTCTGACAACCTGAACAACTCACTTGATATTGATATTAAAGTTTCCAGAGAAAAACAACAACTCTAAAGAGCTCTACATACTTCTCGCGTGTTCTAGACACTTCTCGCATGTAATAAACCTGCACGTTCCACATAAACAACCGCATATATACTGGAAATTTCTCGACTCAACACATGCAGTATATAAAAGCCGCAGAGCCAAGGGATACGTTTTTCTACTGCGAGAGTGAAACGACGGTCTACGCGAAAGAGTATTTTTAATGTGATTTTCATGGATAAAAGCGATTAAGTGTAAATGAAATCGAATTATGTTTTACTTGAAAACCAGGCGAAATTATTTGTCAATTATAATTTTACCTTTAATTTGCATCTAATATGTTTTTCAAATAAGATTTTTAAAATGGTGATAAATACGAATTTATGTATTCACATAATATTTATTATACATTATACGAATTCTGGAACACATTTCGCCGGCGAAATGGCAATTGTGTTCAACACGTTTAAGTAGGTCTTTAAAATTGCAAGGTTGAGCGCGGTATTTGGGCTACAAGTCTTCATGCGGATTTTGGGCTATTTCATAACCTCATTCGGCGGGTTCTGCTGTCTGCTATCTGGCAACCATGACTGCGACCCTCGCGGAAATCGATGTAAACTTTGAAAAAAACTATTTATTGCTGCAGACACTCAATTTTGTGCTTGTGCAACTGCATTAGCTAATTAATTCACTTTTCATTACTGCTATACAAACATTTTTGTTTCAAATAATTTAGAAAGCATAAATTCGCTAATGAAATACAGCTGAATATCTACTTGTCAAAACAAATCACGTCAAGCTGTCATGTATCAAAATAAAACGAGTTGTCTAGTCTGAACACTACTTTTTTAACACGTTTATTTTGCCTACTTAAACGCGTTTAAAACGCATAATATGTACAGGTATTACGATTAAATGAAGTCTTCATGTCGTACGACTTTATAGTAGCTGCAACTTATATGCAACAAGTAGTCACTTTTACTCGTTATGCGACGATAAAGTCAGTGAACGTATATACGTCGTATATCAGTCAGTATAAGTATATAAAATAGCAACTAAGATCGGTAAAAAGTCGTGAATGTAGTTGTTAAGACTTCAAAATGTAGCCAGTAATAACCTAACTAATTGCTATTATGTCAATACGCCGTATGGACTGCTTGGAGTCTCCTGACTTTATAGTTGTAGAACGGAGTGAACTAGAATCTTGACCAAGCCGAGGTGAATTTCGAAGGAAATCGAATTGGCTAAGGGAAGGGAGAAGCCTCCAGTTGTTTTGCGTTTACTCCATGAGAAGCCAAGGATTGGCAGACCAGGACTTAGCCAAGGTGTACAATTCGATTAAACCGGTTTGGGAAAGTGAAGGAACTTGATATACACTTAATTGAAGGGGTGTTCAAAATAAAGACCTAGTCCGGGTTCAACCGGCAAGTGCATAAGCACATTTGAAGTTCTCAACGAAACATGGTGGTACAATGGGTCTCTTTGTTAGCCTAAGTGCCGATAGCACCCTTGCTAAAATAATGGTGGCACCTTTGCTAGTTGATAACAACTTATTGTAATTGCGGTATCAGTCCACATTCTTGGACTCCAAGACGCTGAATAAAAAATATCGTAAATTGAAATTTACAATATCCCTGAATATTCAAATTTCTCAAAAAAAAAATAACGGAGTTACCTAGTCCAGTAACCTCTCTATCTCCAAACTCTCCATTTTACGTTTAAAATATGTGCGTATAAAATTCGTTTTATAGACTGAATGCCATGTTAAAAAATATTTTACTAGTTATTTATTCAAATTTGCAAAAAAATCAGATTGGACAAATAAATCAATTTGAATAATAAATATTTGATGATTACATTTTTTGACTACATTTGGCGTCGAAAATAGTCAAATATTTGACAAAGTGGCATACAATATAATGACTGAACTTCTTAGATCTCGAACTCTGCCGCGTATTTGTGACCTAATTATATTCGAATTGACTTAAATTTGACTGTATCGCAGTTAAAATTTATTAAAAAAAAGTTCTAGTTTAATTCTTACATATTCGTTATTTCGATTTTGAAATAGATAACAATTAGGAGGACAATGTCTTTGAAATTTGGAAGGTCATAATAATTACTTTTGAAGACTCGACCACTCCAGCTATATGTAGTTCGGTTACAACCTCTAAAGCGTGGTTAAAAAAAACATTTAAAAAAGTAATAAAGTCGATATTTAATGCTTATCCGAATGAATTATGGATTTCAATAAAATTATGACACGATCTTTTCTAAAACGATTCAATTCTGTATAATCTCCATGCCATTTCCTCTCTAAATCATTTTCGAATTGCGAAAAAAATCGCAACAAATCAAATCGCTGATAATCATAGAACAAATAGATGCCGCGAATCCACGTTTTCAAAATAGCGGAACGGCAACAGAATTATAAGACTATAATTCATGTCATAAATAATTTGCTAATATCTCACAATTAACTGTCAATTTTACAATCATCTCAGAACTTAGTGTGTGTAGGATAAATGCCTGCGAATCAATAAGATCGATGCACAAACCATTTGAGGAAGAAATAAACCGACCTACCTACCTTCATATTCTTAAATCATTCGCGTGTAGCACCGCCTTATTTCAATTACCACGGTGTAAAAATGCCGACGAATTTCAAAACGAAACGAGATGCAATACGTGTGCAGATTGTCCAATGCCAGTAAGGCAGAAGGGAAACACCTTCTTAAGTGATCATGCCATAAACAACGACCCCTCCTCTACAGAGGAATTGTAGGAATCACCCATTACGCTGAACATCCTAAGTGGTAGGGTGCAACATGTAGCGACTGTAAAAAGTATACATCCAAATCAACCAAGTAAATGATCGTTAGGTTTGGACCAATCCAATTTCAATGATCCTTACTAAAGATCGATCTTGAGATTAGTTGCACCAGTTGACACAGAAACGGGTTCGAAGTTAATAAGATTAGAGAAATTGAATAGGATTCGCGATCATAAAACTCTACTGCGAGTGGGTACCCAACCATTTTGACACGATCGAACTCCATGATCTTTATTAAAACTTATTACATTCGGTAAATATTTTAATTTTTCATGATTCGGGCTGATCGTTGATCACAAATTCAAATACTGAGGCTAGTGTAAAGTTGATCGAAGATCACCGAAACCAAAGTGGTGAATTCGTGCATGAACTGTATTTTCCCGTTTTTTATAGATCACTCCTCCGATCATGACTCCTCTCCTCTGCGCAATCATGTCGACATTGTTTAATATCAGAGACCCAATTTGTGGCCTATCCATTTCCAATGCGATAATTAAATGTCAGACGACAAGAGGTCAAATACAATTGGAATAGTGAGTTGGTGCTGTAATAAATCTCGAACAAAGACTCGCTGACTATTTTTGATGGATTCGTGAAAGTTGTTGGAGGTACTCCGGCTTGTTGGCTTTTTTTATGGTTCAACTACTTTCTGTATAGCATGATGGAAGCGTGGATTGCTGCGGTCTGTAATCTCTGAAATGACGAGGCTCAATTTGATTTAAGCCAACCGGGGACAAGAGAATGGCTTGAACCATTTCACGGTGATTGGTGTGAAATGTTAATTGCGTCAATAATGTTTGGAATAGAGACGATAGCGCGATAGCGGCGTGGTGCGGCTACGTTATTTCTATCGAAAGGGTCATGAAATAATAATGAAATAAATGTAACTCAATTTTATGGGCATAAGAAACGTTATGATTGATGAGAACTTGAGAACTGATATGAGGTTCGGAGTTATGAGCAATGAGCGTTTTTTTATTATTATTGGGTAGATACCTATCTAGTTGTAAAAAAAACAGAATAATAATTATTTGTTTCTTAAACGAAATTGGTCTACATTCAAGAAATTTGGGTTTGGAACCATTACTGATTAGTTTTTTAAAATAAAACAAATTTAGTTAAAAAGAACTTCTTCCGAAATTTCAACTTCCAAGATGCGGCCTGGATTTAGCTCAAAGTATTCCACAAGAGACTTTTTTGAGGTGTAATCAGTGGTAAACCAAAACAAAAAATCTGCCAATAGTCTGGGCGCAACTTTATTACTTTCTTGGTTAGAAGTCCGAAACTTGTTTAATGCTGATATCCGGTCTAGGTTACTATGCGATTGACAACCTAAAGAATAACGTTCAAATAGCCTCCTGACAACCTAAAAAACCTAAAAAATAACGTTCCGAATAGCCTCTTGGTTATTCTTTAGGCTGTCAGTCGCATAGTACCCTACACCGCATCTCATCATAAAACGCCTTTCGGACTTTTACCGAAAAAAAAAATAAAGTTGTGCCCAGACTAGACTGTTGGCAGATTTGTTTTTATTTATTTAGGAATTTGGAAGAATGGAAGATTCACCAAAAGTAACAGCGAATTCGATCCCATTAAATCTAAAAAAAAAATCGGAATTCGTGAAAACTTGAACACCTTACATCCCCAGGGGTTTAATATTGAAAAATGCTTAAATCGGTTGTTCAACCGATTATATTTTAAGTCTTTAGAAGTGAAAGTGAGTTCGATTATTAAACCTAAAATATATATTGGAATTCGTGAAAATGTACACAACCACTTTACACCCTCAAAGGGGTTGGATACCGAAAAATTTAGAAAATCATTTCTGAACACTTATATAGAGAGCCCGCAGAATTCAAATTAATTTAATAACTCAACATATCTGAAAGGTATAACAAAATTTGTGAAAATGTGGAAAAAAACCTATTTCGCGGACACTCCAACTTTGTACGCCAATGAAAATCTTAAATTATTTTTGTTGTGGTTACTTCTTTAGTATATTTACATATACGTACCAGGTATCAACTTTCTAGCATAAGCCGTCTCTAAGATAGAAAAAACCACCCCCCACCCCCACATATTATCCTTGATAACCCTGTCAAAAATTTTATTTGGTTAGGATGTCTCTATAGTGACTCTAAATAGTCGTAAATTTTTAGAAAAAGAAAAATCTGAATTTATTCCTTTCCATTTCCTTTTCATGGGAGTTCAAATATGTTTTTTTTTAAATTTATTGTAGGTATGTGGAAAATTCTAAAAATATTTAAGATCTTCAGCCACACCCTTACTTTTTATGTAATGGGCCCATTTTATAGTTGTGCCAACTTTATGTTTATCGGTTGGAAGAACCATAACCTATAATTTTCCGAGATTTTCTAATTGTCTGTACCAAATATTAGGTTGCTGCAGATGAAATGTCGTTTTTGGTAGTGCAATGTCAAACAACTGTAACTTTTATAAAACTTAATTTTATTAATCAAAATAGGCACCAGTACATGTAATACACTTCTGCCAACGAGATACAAGTGTATTTATGCCAGTTTCGTAGAAGTCCGACTTTCTAGAGCGAAGAAAGTCCTCGAAGGCACTTTTGATGGCTGCTTCTTTATCGAATTGTTTGTTCGCCTAAAAATGATCCAAATGTTTAAAAAAGTTGTAGTCGGTTGGCGAAAGGTCTGGTGAGTATGGTGGATGAGGAAGAGTCTCGTTTAATATTTGGACCGTTGTTCTTGTAACATGAGGCCGTGCGTTATCATGAAGCAGTATAATTCCATCTGTGTTGACCAATCTAGCCCGTTGAACATGCAATGTCTGATGCATTTCATCGAGTTGGGCACAATACTTCTCTGCATTAATGGTTTCACCACGCTTCAAAAAGGAATAGTGAATAATTCCAGCTGCAGACCACCAAACAATCACCATTATCTTCTTCGGATGAAGTCTTGGTTTCGGCATATGTTTTGGGGTCTCATCAGCATCCAGCCATTGTCCCGATCGGCGACGATTGTCGTACAGTATTCACTTTTCATCACATGTCACTATTCTGTTCAAAAACGGATCGTTTCTCTTCCGGGAGAGCAGGGAACTGCAAATTTCCAGTCGACGCGTTATGTTTTGCTCAGTAAGCTCATGCGGAACCCACTTATCAAGCTTTTTGATTTTTCTAAGCTATTGCAAGTGCCGGCAAATTGTTGAATGGTGTTCGATCAATTTCATGCAATGTCCCTTACAGTTTGGCGTGAGTCAGATTCCACTAAAAAATTCAGCTCGTCCTGGGTCCTGGGTTACCACGTGGCTCACTTTGAAGGATCATATCTTCTGATCGGAATTTTTTGAACCATCGCTGTGTAATTCGTTTGTTTACCGTATCAGTTCCAAATGCCCTGTTGATGTTTTCGGTTGCCTCCGTTGGGATGTGGCCAATTTTAAATTCATAAAGGAAAATTACCCGTTTTTGACTCGAATCCATTTTTTTCTCTTTTTTTCTGTCCGATCTTAATGAAGTCCAAAACTGAAATGACTCCATGGATAAATGTAGGGGTATTTATACTTCAATACCCAATACCACTTGTGCCACCTGGCGGCAGTTTGAGACATGGAAAATGGCAACTGACTTCACTTCATAGAGAAAAACGACATTTCATCTGCAGCAACCGAATATATTGTTGATTCTAGTGATCATACTTATAGTTTTCACAACCACGTTTTTTATTTGATTCAATTATTTGTATGGTTGAGTAATTAGAATATGGTTATAATAACCCATGTAGTAAAATTTGCAGTCTTTCACTATTTCATCACTCCTTGTTGACTGAAATTGTGAGAGCCGTAAATATATTTACTGTAATCTTGCAACTAATTTTCACAACCCTTTCTCTTATTTCATTCTACCATAATATATTTATTTCCTGGTACTAATAATAATCAAATTGTAGATTTTTCATTTGTAATAATCATACCAGAGTGGTTGTCGCAACTATAAATTCAACCATAATTTGGTTCTTCAAAAATATGCTAACCCAGAACGATATTAATTTTTTGCTCCATACTTGTTAGTGTGTATATAAATACACAATAAAAAACATACTGCAGTCACGATCGGCTGCAAGCCAATCGTATAATACTCTAGATGAATACTGAACTCCGATTTATATTGTAGTTGGGGATAAAGTAGAATTACGTGTGTGCATGTTGTATGTCCTTTATTAAGGACTGCTATTAGATTGCTACTCAAAACTAAAAGACAATATTCAGTGTTTAATTTCATATCTTAAACTGGGTAAGTCATCGAAAAAAAATGTCCTTTTTGAAGGACTTTCACATGGGAGGTGCAGGAAGGACTCACTCGATTTCTCACGTATTTATCCTTTTCCTTGGAACCATTTAAAAATGAACGTGTACTAAATTTCAAATTCGCAGGTTGAAGCGTTCAAAAGTTATCGAAAAATATTGTTGAACACGTGTCTTAAGGACACTTTGTATGGCACCTACCAGAAGTAGTAAAAGGATTTCGCTGATTAGTAAACCCAAACTTTGTTTTTACTCAAAAATAATTTGTACAAAATTTCCAATTCATAGCTAAAAGATTACTTGAGTTATAGTAAGTTCCGTAAATTAAGTGAAGACGTTTTGACAGGATATTTGTATGGCAGCTACACGAAGGACTAATAGGATTTTCTTCATAATCATACATTTAGCTCCAACTATTGGAAAAATGACACATACAAAATTTCAATATCGTAGCTTAAACCCTTCTGAAGTTATCGGCCAATATTCATAAATACGTGTTTTAAGGACATTTTGTATGGCAGCTACCAGAAGGAGTAAAAGGCTTTCGCTGACTAGTAAAGTCGAACTTTCTTTTCACTCAAAACTAATTTGTACAAAATTTCGAATTCGTAGCTAAAAGATTACTTGAGTCATAGTGAGTTTCGTAAATTAAGTGAATACATTTTGACAGGATATTTGTATGGCAGCTACACGAAGGACTAACAGGATTTTTTTCATAATCATATATTTAGCTCCAACTATTGGAAAAATAGCACATACAAAATTTCAATGTTGTAGCTTAAACCCTTCTAAAGTTATCGACCAATATTCTTGAACACGTGTTTTAAGGACATTTTGTATGGCAGCTACCCGAAGGATTTTGCCCGTTAACGAACTTAGCCTTACAAATTCAACCAAACATCCAGATTCAAAATTTCAAGATCCTAGGTGAAGGCGTTCTTGAGTTATCGTGCTAACGGACAGCCGGACAGCCGGACGGACGTCAAGAGTATTTGAGGTTTTTGGCCACAAATAAACAATAAAGAATATATTACTTTTTTTCGTCCGAGGCTTGGTTCTATGCGTTACAAACTTTTGGGCTGGATTAAACTTATAATACTCTATATGATTTCATCTAGAGTATAAAAATACAGATTCATGATGTATATAAATACACAAAAAAAAAATACAGATTCATAACAATTTTGAAGTTACCCACTTTGTAAATTTGTTCACCAATAGTATAGAAAATATAACGATAACTGATATTTCTCAGCTAACATGCTCAAAGGATTGCAGTCTCTGGTGTCTTACAAAACAACTGTTGAACTTTCAATACATCTAAAGTTTTCGGAAGCTATTTATTGAATATGTTCGACTGAGTTGAATTTCCTTCATTGTGGCTAATATGCTTTTTTATAACTTTGCCAAAATCGACGCAACCCTTTTTGCAGCTCTTAAATACACTCTACCTTGCCATTTACCACAGCTTGAACACGGTTACTACCATTTCTGAGTTTTCAGGTTGACTCATGAATATATAACCACTCCATTTTTAAAGCCTTTTGTATGGTAGCTACAGCCATGAGACCCTTCATAACAACCAACCATTTTCTGGTACCAATGCTTTCAAATTTCGTTCAATAAGTGTAACTACGTGTGACGAAAAGTAGACACCTAAATTTCATCCCAATAAAATAACTAGGGTTTTAAGAACTTTTGGCTTCTCTAAAGATTTAAGTGATTTCCTTCAATAAGAAATGTGAAGTAAAATTTTTTGCTCATGGAAAGTTTTGTATTCTCTATATCTTCAGGCGCGCTCTTATTTTATAGGTGCAACAAAAAAGTCATACTGATTCTTCATAGAATGAAATCCATGTCTAGCATTTCGTTCGTCATATAATAGTCTTAGAAGTCAAACCTTTGCCCGCCCCTACAACACGGCAACATTTAAGGAAGAGATGGAGTCTCGCACGCATGTATGTATAAAGTGGAATTTGTTTCGAGGTGATGAAAAGATACACCGCTACCACGAAGCTAACTGGTAAAATTCTTGCCTATTTCTACGCAGTACACAATAAATTTTTTTCAACTAGATTCTAGTTAAACACCACTAGAATTTAGCTCCTAGATATTCCAGTAAAGATCTAGTGAATAAGTACCCACTAGAATATCAGGGAATTGTTTTACTGGATTTCTATCAGAATCCTGTCAATAATCTAGTTCTATTTACTAGTATTACAGGAAATATTTTTACTGAATTTCTATCAGAATTTGTCAATAATCTAGTTCTATTTACTAGTACTTCAGTTGTTTTGATAAAGAGGCAAGACACTAGTAATCTACCAAACGAAACTGAGTAGTTAGTAGAACTTCAAGCATTATCGCCGCTCTAATGCAGAAAGGTCGTAATTAACATTTTGTTCGAAGCCAAGTTTCTGGTTAATTTTGATAGGTTGCTTACAAAATGCATATCCATTATTTCGGTTGATACATCATATTTCTATTAAAGCTTTTTAAAATGTTTAAGGATGGCGTGTTTTAAGAGTAATTTATCATAAAAGACAAAAACTTTACTCCAAAAAAATGTTAGTACGTCCTTTGAGCGATGATATCTATATGTTTAAATGAATTTCTAATTAAATATGTAAACAAAAAGTTTTCTAAAAATCCAACCATGTATATTGTTCATATATTATATAAGGTTATATCATACATATTACATAATATGTATTACATTATTTTCGAATATTACATATATAATTTTAGACAAATAAATGAAAAATATTTAATCATACAAAATTCAAGAAGTAAATTTTTTTTGTAGAATGCTTGCGACTCCTGCAAGTTTGACATTTTTCATTTTATAGACAAAACATTAAAAAAAATTGAAAAATTTTTGCAGTGCGCTATCAAATTTGATATTAAGAACATAATGTATTTTAAACAAACTATCGAAAACATATAACAAATTATTTTCCATTTCGATGACTTTCTTGTCGGCAATAACATAGTAATTCGACGATGCGGAATCAAATTTACTGTCGCTCCTGCACAGTATAAACGGCTGTCGTTTCTGCAAATCCACTATTAAACCAGGCAAAACCTTTCTACACATAAAACGCATTTTTTTTGGTGACTTAAATTAAAACTACATATAACTACAAATTTTATTAATTCTAACTTTTATTATCCATCCACTCCGTTTTGTAGAAGGAACTGAGGAAATTGCTCAATATCCATTATTAAAAATGAATTTCAAAGAAAAAATCTCCCAATAAAATAAGGCCATTATTAATTCTTTCCGTTTAAAACACCTATTCTGTGAAAGGGTCTTATCAACTTATCCATTTTCCTGCCAGTCTCCATGGAAACGAAATTTGAATTTTTTTTTTAATTCAGTTCTCATGAAAACTGGTGCAGAAAATCCCATCGTTTAAAAAGTCCATAAACTGTTCAAACATTTAAACAATCATCAACTAAGTAGCCTTACCGTTATTCAGAGCCGAAACAAGAATTTGCACTTGTAAAATATTTACACATTCACCTTCACTTTTTAAATTATAACTCACTTTATGATCTCGTGCCTCCGAATGCATAGACAATAATGATGCCTGACCACTTGTCTTTATCACTGTTTTACATCTAGTTCTATTTTCACTAGATTCAGAGTAAATTTATCCAGTTTTCTAGTTGCAACACTTTTTTTCCTAGAAACATAGTGATAAACACTATAAAAACAGTTGAATTGACAAGTGCGAACTGTACTTCTAGTTATTTTCACTAGATTTTTGGGGGTAGGGAATTTTTCACTAGATTATCAGTAGAAAATTTTCACTAGATTGTCTCTAGTTGAACTTTACTAGAAAAAAGATTTGCTGTGTACAAAGCCGACTTCAATGATTTGGATCGTTGTCATCTTATAGTATAAAATTTTAATTTTTCCTTATAAACTGTCTTTGGGCAGATGATAATGAAGCATTCTGATGTATTTTGACCATTTTAAAAACGTTCTATGTTTTGAGAATATGACCCAAAACTTGCAATATTGCCGGATGTTTAGCAGTCCGCTGGATCTGTCTTGTTGTGTTGGTACGCCAGATAGAAATAACTCACAGAAAAGAAGCTTCGACTACAAAATTACGTTCTTCCAATCGCGATTCAAGCGAGTCCTTTTACGAGGTGTCTGATGGACAGTAGTGGTTTCATCGCTGTGCTTTGAAATTCCACATCAGCCAATAAACGTATTAGAACAGTATTACAAGACACAGTCAAACTTTTTTGCGAAAAATGATGGACGAGTATTCTTTTCAAACACACGTAAAATCAGTTTTTTCACTCAAATCCGTTTTCTAGTTTTCCGTACGATCAGGCATCAGGTGATCGATGTTTTTTTTTACGTCGGAATGAAATTTCACCCATTTACTTAAAAAAGTCTTTGACTTTTTCTTGTACATACTTCACAGCGGCTCATTTTCGGTCCTTTTGAATGCTAACATCGAACACGGCTTCGTAACGTAATGCATACGTGGTACACATTTTGAAATATGTTCTTTTTTGATCAAGGTCGATCGAAAACTGATACTTTCTATAGAAAGCGTCATTGGAGAATGGTCACACTACTTGCTAACGTTTGAATTTAACATCTACTAGTTTTCAGAATGGAAGGGTGACCCAAAGTTGCGTATGATTGTCCTCCTCGAAAAAATACATAAAAAAATTTTTCGAAATAGACTAATGGGGGGAGAATGGGTTTGAACTCCCAAACCCTCACCTTACGCACGGACCTGATCTCGAAACATAGTTTTTAAAGACGGTCCCCAAAATATTTGGAAAACGGCTAGACCGATTGCTTCCAAAATTGGACACAATATTTTCGAATCGGTTTTCTACTTCGCAACGTAGGATTTTTTTTTCACCTAATTACTTTTTTAACAAGCCAGAAAGGTCGGAAATTAAGGTTAAAAAATGAATATAAGGGTGTTTCGGATTTAGGCTTGATACACCCTCTGACGAGTCTATGCCATCCGGTGACGAAACAGCTTCGGACCCAGTCCAACACAGTCTTATAAAAAAATCTGCCAACAGTCTGGGCGTAACTTTATTATTTTATGGGTAGAAGTCCGAAACGTGTTTAATGATGAGATACGGTGTTGGGTACTATGCGACTGACAACCTAAAAAATAACGTTCCAAATAGCTTAATGGTTATTTTTTAGGTTGTCAGTCGCATAGTACCCAACACCGTATCTCATCATTAAACACGTTTCGGACTTCTACCCATAAAATAATAAAGTTGCGCCCAGACTGTTGGCAGATTTTTTTTTTTATTTACGTATTTTTTTTATCAATAGAATAATTCATAGTAGTAAAAGCGAATTCGATCACATTAAACCTAAGAGATTTTCGGAATCAGTGAAATCTTAAACAATACCCCCAGGGGGTTTAATTGAGAAAAATACTTAAATCGGTTTTTTCCCGACTACGTTTAAAGCTTATAGAAGTACAAGTGAACTCCAAATCTCAATATACCTTAGAATATATCAGAATTCGTGAATATGTACACAACCAATTTACTCCCCCTTAGGGGTTGGATATCGAAAAATTTTGAAGACCGTTACTAGGCGCTTATATAAATAGCCCGCAGAAGTAAAATTGCTTTGATAGTTTGACATGTCTAAAAGTTTTAACGAAATTCGTGAAAATGTGGATTCACGGACATTTTTTTGACTCAACCTCTGAACGCCAATAAAAATCTGAACTTTTTTTTTGCTTTAATTACTCTAATAGCACATCTACATATACGTACTAAGTTTCAATTTTCTAGCATAAGCCGTTTCTGAGATATAAAAAACCACTCCTCTCCCCCGTACCTTGATACCCCTATCAAAAATTTTATTTTTCTAGGATGTCTCCTTAGTGGTTCTATATAATCCTAAATTTTTAGCTTTCTATTCATTATGGTTTTTGAGAAATAAAAATCAGAATGTTTTCCTTTCTACCCCCTTTCACCACCACCCCCTACACCCACACCACCAAAATTTTTATCCCTACTAGAAATTTATCGACCCCAACTCCTGTAAAATTTTCAAGATCATATCTGATACGGTTTCTGAGATATAAAAATTAAATTTTTTGAGAAATTGCTATCCCCCCACTTTCGTGCTCCACCTCGCCCCTCAAAAAATTTAGTTTTGGTAGACTCCTCTTGTAAGCCCATAAACAGAAACTAAATTTTATCTTCCTGGTGTAATTAGTTCGGAAGATATTGTAATCCAAAGTTTTTCACCCCCCACCCCCACACCCCACCACCTCTCTTAAAAATTTTAGCTCTTGTCTAATCTGGAAGTATCCCTTAGGACAACAACAAAGTTCCAATCTTCTGACATCAATTGTTCAGGAGATATCGATTTTAGAATGTTTCAATCCCGGCTTTCATGCGTTAAAGACTCATTGTTTTCCCCCCCACTTCCACACCCCTTAACCAATATCGACCATTTTTTTGCAATTGAGTCCATTATCATAGTACTATATAAGTTCCAAGTTTCAGCCTCCTAGCATAAGTGGTTCCTGAGATCTAGAAACCAAAATTTTTCGTCTAAAACGCTCCCCTCTCCTCTCCCCTTGTACCCGCACCCCCCAAAAATATACCAGTCGTAGGGGTTCACCCATTCTACCCACCATAAAAATTTCAATTTAATATCTCAACGGGTTTGGGAGCTACGCGCCTTCAAACAATTTTGCGTACGGCGTACGGCGTACGGCGTACGGCGGACGGCGTACGGCGTACGGCGTACGGCGTCTACGGCGGACAGACGGACATTTTTTTTTTTTTTGCTTTTTTGGGGTTTACTAGTCCTAAAACGTGTAAATACAAAATTTCAGGGTAGCAAACTTTTTTGAAATTTCAGGTCGATAACAATACTTTATTATTAAAAAATAATAAAGTAAAACTGGCCTATCCAGTGAAGGTTTTCCAACTGTCATGCCCTGAGGGACAGCGATTAATCAACAGACGGGGATTTCGTGTTGGGGTTTCACACCAGAAACTCCACTGACGCCTGAAAACAACAAAAACTTAAACAAATTTGCTTCTATGGTAGCTTCTAACCATGAAAAATTCCATTCTTACGAGTATAATGAATATAAAGTTCAATCGGCCGCCATTTCGTGAAAAAAAATATTTTCTGAAAAAATCCTATGATTCGAAGGGCATCATACATTACATTTTCAGAATCTTTTTGAAATTTTTGTTTCAGAATGGCAAACCGTGCGAGCGGCCTGCCTTAACAGCAGCGCCCCAGTCGATATATATTTATAAAAAAAAATGTCAGCGTACCTCAACATGTATACTTTTGAATAAAACTAACCTGGATAAAATCGAGCAAATAGTTTTCGAGATAATAATTCCTAAAATTCACCAATTTTTTCCGCTGTCTATTCGGATGTTCCTCCTTCCACTTCACTATGCTCCCTGAAAAAGGTTTTTTCTTGAATTGATGGTTATTCGAGGTTAAGGCATCCAGTCAGTAAACATGATATGAGATGCTATTGTGTGTATTTATTAGTGCAAATCTGATGTTTTCAAGTCTACTGATCTAAAATTGTCCTGCAACTGAAATGCACTACTAAAGTTCGACTCGTTACCTTGACATTTTTCACCGGAGCTCCTTCCACTTATCCCCAAAAGCTGATGAATTAACACCATGGAAATAATTCCGAAACACACACTCATCTATTATCGACGCAAAAGCGAATTGGATTCGTTCTAACAAAACCATTAACTTGACTATCTTGAGGTGAAATCAAAACAATAACGAAATTAAACCCAAAAAGTTTCGGTCAACTCAAATTAATAGCGGCTAAGAAAAAAAAATTCAACATACCCACCCACCTCTTCCAGCTATGTTTAAGGAACAGAAAATGAACATTAGTTTTCGGCTAGTGTATCGCGGAAATAACGAAATTACAGCCAGAGGTGGTCATTATTTCTTACTTTAACATAAACTAACAAGAAATGTGATCAGTAAATTATTCAATGTGTGATTCAATCAGAACGCAAATAAAGAAATTACTACGCCCCATCAAGGTTAATGGAAGTATTTAGGGGGCTGGTGGTGGGAAAGGTACGCGTACGGCAACGAATTCCACGTAAGAATAGTTTCTTAATGGTCGAAATGGACGCATAGAAAACACTTTGCAGCACGAATGAATTTCGAAAATGGGGTGAATGTAACAATTTGTTATAAAATTATAGTGGAGCTCATATATCATGAATTATTTAAATCTATGGGATGATTTATTTGTGGTAGTTGACTCGGTCCGCTTCTCATAGAATAATAATCAATTCGTCCCAATATTTCCCATTTCGATGATTCTGATATCTACAAGTATCACCCACTATGAGGTCTTTATTAATAGTACGGCAATTGTTGCTTCCTGCCATCACCAACCGTCCGTAAACTCATTTATCATCTGTTTGCTTGGCAATTATCTGAAAACACCAATTTCCTGTCCACCAAATGGTCCTACTAGATACAAACCTTAAATTAAATTTCGATAATTTACTACCCTCATAGGTCGAAGAAAATCCTCTTCATATTTTCACCGATCGTTTCTACTGCCGGGAAAATTAAGACACTTTGAATTAAAATTATGCTGTTAATTTTGGAGCCGAAGAAGCGAACATCTTTCTGGTCTGATCCCTAGGAAGGATGTAATTTCAAAATCCACTAATCGACTCGAACTGGCGCGGCGGTTTGTTTTTACCAAACAACTGACCATAATTGCGGGTTTCGATTTTCGAGAATTGAATCCTTCAAAAGATGCCTACGCGGCCCTACGAGTTTAACGTCTTTAGTTCAACGTTACTATGGAATAAGACGTCCAATGAAGTGGTTAGGAGTGAAGAGAATTCAATGATTTTCGTGGCTACCTGGCCTACATAGCGTTTAGCATCGAATTGGAAGATGTAGGTATTATGTTGTGATTAATTGAATCACATTTTGTTTAGCAACCACGAATAGCTCGTCGAGATCTGCGGCATGATCAAAGCCGTTGCTTAATGTCATAATTTTTTGTGTCTGACTTAAGCGAGGATTCAATTAAGGTGGCGTTACTGGTTTGAATTAGTTATAAACATTTTCGACTATAATTTTAAAATATGACAAGGTGGTGTGCTGTGAATAGAAGTAAACAAATAAAACTATTCTAGATCAGCTTATCTAGAAGCTGATTTTATGATTTATATCAGTTAATTCATTGGACTAAACTTAAAATCAACCATATGATTGAGTTTGGCCGCAGACAATATAACACACAAATCGCTGATGCCATTCTAGATACTGAAAGTTAGCTGGCAAACATTTGCCAACTAACGAGTCTAGGGTAAGCGATGGTTTGAAACTACAATAAAGCTTTCACGATTTCAATGAAACATAGGATCGACGGACCATAAAAACACATTTGTAGAGAAATGCCAAATTCATTTACATTTGTACATGAATATAAGGATATTATGAATAGGTACTCATGGCTGTAATGTTGCTTGCATCTTGCAGGTGCAGAGTTCGTACACTATATTTCGTTGTGTTTCCTTCCTTCATCAATATAGGGAAACAACTCTTTTGACATGGCAATTATTTCCCTGGCGCTATTTAACATTTATGTCTGTGGTTCGGCTAATACTGAAACTTGCTCAGTAACTAGATAGTATAAGAGATTTTTATGCAATCAATGCATTAACGAAATCAATTTGCCAACAGTCTGGGCGCAACTTTATTATTTTTTAGGTAAAAGTCCGGAACGAAATTTTCACGTTTTAGGACGGTTGCTAACTCCCTAAACAGAGAAGAAGTAGACGCCGTAGGCCATACGCAAAAACGTTCGAAGGACTGTAGTTCATAATCCCGATGAGATCTTAAGTTGAAATTTTTTTGGTAAGTAGATTGGGTGAACCCCTACCATTTTTATCTTGTATTGGGAGGGGCATGGCGGTGTCACACGGAAAAAAATACTTTATAAAAATTATAGAATCCGCGGTATTTGACAAAATTTTATATATTTTTTTATAAACATTTCATAAATTCATCATTTTCTGCAATGTACTATTCTTAAAGTCAGCATAAACATTATTCGAATTTACGATTGGCAACTTCTTCCAACATGAAAATTCTAAAATTAAAAGAAACTATTCTTCAAATTCCCCTCGATGCGTTTGTGTTGTTGTCACGAAGACACGCTTTTAATTGCTTATAAATTTTTGAACGGCACGGTCATATTCATATGGTTTGAGTGCGTGAATTAAATTTTTTTTTGTAATTACTGTTAAACTACTTTCAAAACCCACTAGAATGATTAACGTTCTCATATTAGATGATGATATTGTGAGAAATAGTGTTGAAAATAGTGTTGAGTATGTCCAAGCATTATTGGAAGAATGTGGCTTCGCTAACCTCAAAAATGATTTCTTCGATAAAGAAATTGATCTAGAGTGCTTAAAGTGCATGACCGTAGAGGACATAAATGATCTAATTCCCAAAGGAAAAGCTAGGACTACGGATTAAATTAATGCAGGTCACGTATTTTTGAGTGGCGCCGATTGAATGTGAGTACTTAATATAATAATTATATCGCTCCTATGTATTTATTATTTTTTTAATTTAGGGATATTGTGCGCCTTTAGTGGACACAATTTCGAATACATCCAGTATTGCCGACTGGACTTTTTCTTCAAACCCTTCACATCGCCATCTACATCAGGAACATTGTCGGAAACTCCACCCGTTGTTTTTGCAAAAAAAACCCTGTAAGTGAACTTATTTGATGTATTTTCATGTCTGAAATTGTGAATTTTCCTCAAGGAATTTAGACAATTAAGGACAATTTTTTGAAGAGGAACTCACTAATTCATTCAGATCGGAATGAGTTATGTACAATTATAGCTGATAATTGGATCTTGGAAAAAAAACATGCTGTTTGATAATTTTAGGAACTAAGTTGAATTATCAACATACTTTCCAATATTACTAATATTATTATTAGCTGTAGATAAGATTGATTTTACTAAAGAAGAATTATTTTTATTATTAGTATTATTATGATTATTTTTTCCTTCTTTCTTCTTTCTTTTTTCTTTTTATTATTTTACTTTTTATTATTATTTAATTAGTTATACGATAGGTTAAGTTAGGTTAATTATATACATAAGGTTTTTTACATTAATTTTCCTTAATTCACAAATAATCAAATTAGTCAAACATCTTACTGCCCAGTGCACCAACCAAAATAAACCATAGTTGTGAAGGCTTTAGATCAGCCTAATCTCTAAACTATGAATATGTATTTTTATATCAGCAATGTATCTGTAATAAGAATAAACTATGAACTGTGAAGTCTTCGTAAAATTAGAAAACAAAAATTACATTACTCTTGAAGATGTTTGGAGTATTCAGAAAATTTAAATATATGGTACGAACTTTCGAGTTAACAATGTTGTAGCTTTTATTGATAACAAAAATGTACTGAGTTTTTATAACATACAATTTATTTTATTTAATTCGAAAGATGAAATTTATTTTGTTACTGTAATGTTAAACGTGGTACATTTTGATGAACATTTTCAGAGTTATATTTTGGATAAAGAAAATACCTTTACTCATCAGTATAATGTAATTAGTTATAAGGAAATCAATTATCCTCCAATGAATGTGAATAAGTTGTGTAATGGACAAATAATGATTAGACTAAGTCTGCCATTTATGTAAATATTGATACTATAATAAAATAATGAATATCTATTAAAAACGATTGTTTTTACTTGTAACCCAACATAACTTTATGGAAAAATATTTTAAAATTGATACAAAATTGCTAAATAAAATTTATAATTTTATTCTAAGAGGAATGCAATTGTTTAAATGAATATCGGAATCATTTACTGAAAAACTATCAATTGAATTCTATAAGTCATGGAATCGGTATCCACTTTTTAAATGATTTAATACAGTTTTCATTGAAAACTTTTCTCCATTTTTCAAAATTAGTTTTTGCAAATCATAGTTAATTCTTAATGAATTTTGGGATGTATTTTAATGACTTTTTTATTTTTTTCCATGAAGATGTGTAGATCTTTCCATAATTTCAAAAGTATTAGATATTATAAATGATAGACACTGGTCTTGCTTATTTATACAATGTGTGGTTATGACCAAAAACCATAGAAATATTTCAAACAATTCATAGCGAACATTCGTTAAAACCATGTAATCTTTTTTTTATGTGCAGGGGACTAGCGTTTCAGATAAAAAAATTTGGTTTCTACATCTCAGGAACCGCTTATTCTAGAAGACTGAAACTTGGAATTTATGTAGAACTATAATAATGGATCCATTTGCAAAAAATTGTTGAAAGGGGTTGAGGGGTGTGGGAGTGGGGGACAAAAAGTGCGTCCGAAACACTGAGAAAGCTGGCATTGAAATATTCTAAATTCCATATCTCCTGTACTGTTAATGTCAGAAGATTGACGCTTTATAATTGTCTTTAGGGATTCTTGAAGCCTAGACTAGGACTTAAATTTTGAAAGGGACAGGTGAGGTGTAGGAGTAAAGAGTAAAGAATTTTGGACTACAATATCTTCCGAACCAGGAAGATAAAGTTTGGTTTATGTACATATATAAGATTACAAGTAGAGTCTACTGAAAGCAACATTTTTGAGGGGGAGTTGGAGCACAAGGGATAGTCATTTTTAAAAAAAATATTGTTGCGAGCTAGGGGTTCGCCGGGATTTCAAGTAAAACACAATTCGGTTAAAATAAAAATAAGTGATAATTTATTTATCCGCACTTTTAATTCACAGAATTATATTCGCACAATAATTCGCACTGTATGGCAGCACTGCCCGCTTATTTCATATATCGCTTGACTCGATCACTTTCGCTCTCTACCAAAACGGTCGCGTATACACGCTCGCTGTCACAGTCGACGTAATAAAAATTACTATGTCTTCGCTGAACGCTTCACTTGCTTATATACTAGGCGGTTGCAGTCTTGAATGTTCACCGGTGTACTTGAACGTTCGTTCAGTTGTGGAATCTTCTCGAAAGCTTCAGAGCCTTCGATTTCGATCATCGTTCAGTGGTGTGTGCAGAGGATTCTAGTATATTGGAGAGCATTCGATAAGAAGAGAGATACAACCGTGCCGTTTCGCCTTATTTCTAATTGGGTTATTTTGCAACTAGGTATTCGGTTGTTGTGGTTTTCATTATGTGTAACGATCGAGTTGTACGGTTGCGCGGTTGCCAGGCTTACACGTAACAATATCTTATGAAACGTGACAGAAAGGAAAAATTATAATTTTTATTTCTCAAAAACCGCAAAGGATAGACAGCTAAAAATTGACGACTATATATGTACAAATAGCTATAGGGACATTCTACAAAAATACAAGTTTCGATTGGGGTAACAAGCTACAGGAATGGGGTTGGTTTTTTATATCTAAGAAACACACTCAGAGAAAAAGCCTGGTAGCATTGACAAAAATTCAGTTCAATTCGACAAAAATACGGTCAATATACGTCCAACAAAATACTTTATCGAATTGACAAATTTAATTATTATTTGATAAGAACCCACTGTCTAGATGACAAAAGAAGTTGTTGAATTGAGAAAAGTTTTACAATAAAAAATTGGTAGTTTTTGTAATCGAACTAGAACTCTGCGCACCGCAGAATTTCTGACAAACATTTTTGTCAATTTAATAAATCGTTTTGTATATATAACAAAATCTTGTACATAGTTCACTTTTGGGCACTCTGACAAAACTTTTATCAATCTCTGTTTCAAAGACAAAATTTAATACTTCTTTCGATACAATAAAAAAATTGTTTATTTGATAAAAATATTTTTCAATATGAAAGAGCGGACATTGGAAATTTTGTCATTTCGATAATACATGTTTTGTTAAAAAATTATTTATTTCGCCGAATTTTTATCAATTTCACAAAAATTTATGAAACTGACTAATTTTTATTTGTTTTGCTGACATATTACTATCAATATGACAAAGGTCCACTGTTTAAATTCAACAAATACTTTTTGTCAATGTTACTAAGGATTTTTCTTTGAGTGCAGCTTAAGCTAGAAAGTTGAAACTTAGTACGTATATGTAGATGTACTACAGCAGTAATTTAAGCAAAAAAAATTGTATTTTGTTTGGCGTACAAAGGGTAAGTAAAAAAAAAAATTCCTTGAAAATGTTTTTTTTTTCACATTTTCTAGAATTTCTTCATATCTTTTAGCTGTGTCGAGTTATCAATTGAATTTTGCTTCTGCGGGCTCTTTCTATAAGCGCCTAGAAACGTTTTTTAAAAATTTCCGATATCGGGAGTGTAAAGTAGTTGTGTCCATTTTCACTAATTCCGAAATATTTCTATCCAATTCACTTTTACTTCTAAAGACTTTAAATATAATCGCGAAAAACAAAATCAAGGATTTTTCGATACTAAAATCCCTGGGGGTGTTGTTCAACTTTTCACGAATTCCGACAAATCTCTTTGGTTTAATGAAATCGAGTTCGCTTTTTCTTCTGTGGGCTTTGTACTCGTATATAATGGTTTACAAATTAATTTCAGAATTTTGCGATATTCAACCTCTGTAAAGTGTAAAATGATTCTACACGTTTTTACGAATTCCGACATATCTCTTAGGTCCGATGAGATATCGAATTGTTTTACTTCAACGGGCTTTTTATATATTCGCCAAAAAATCGGTTTCAGAATATTTTTATATTTAGCCCTCCAAAGGCTATGTCGATATTTTATGCTTATCAAATTAAAAAAAAATTAAATAAATAAATAAAAAACATCTGCCAACATTATTATTTTTTGGGTAGAAGTCCGGAACGTGTTTAATGCGAAGATGCGGCTGACACTGCAATAGCTGCACTTGTACAATTTAAAGTTATAGTAACCAGCGCTCATATCTCGGTTGGTTTGTTTTCAATGTACGAGTATTACATAATACTTTCATCCACTGATCGCCGAAACGAATATACGATCGCGATCATAATCCCTAACAAATTATGATTATTGTTATTAGTCAATGTTTATTATAATCATTAAAATAATTTACGATGCATATAACAACACCATCAGTAAGTTCCTTGCTACGTACAGCCTTGTATCCTGCCCCGATCGCCATATCGAATAAAATCATAAGTCTCGCGAGAGCAACGCTGAAATAGTCGTTGCACGATCGTTTCATAAAAATCGGGAATTAGCTCATCGGCAATAATTGATCCGAATCAGTAATATTAAAAGGCGTCGTCCATTTCGAGTCGATTCAAACTACAACGCCCACAAATAATAATAACAATAATCCGTGGGGTTTTTCTTTTGTGTTTTTCATTTTCACTTTACTTGAAATAATTTTCAGTATTAACAAGAAAATAACGTGTGGATGGGGAATATGTGAGTAACCTACGGTGCGGTGCGAGAACATCCATAGAGGTCCGATCATCGTGAAATTATTAAATTGATGATCCTGTTGCCTGTGCACATAATCAATTTTGGTGATCGCATAAAATGAAAAGAACATCCGTGCCTCTGCCTAGTGTGCGCAAGATTTCATTTATACAGGTACATGAGCGAAATGTGTATGGCATTTTTCTCACCTGAGCGGTGTGATCATAACCGAAATGTATTTCGATTTTTGCGAAGAAGGCGAACTGCAAGGTAGGCTAGTAGTGTAGTGAGTGCCTTTAAGGTGTGGGGATGATCGGTATAATAATCGCAGTTGATCAATAATTTTATTTCGTTGTTTTAACAAATTTACGCATCAATTTATGAGTATAAAGTTATGTACCTAGGGCTGTGTTGTATGCGCGTATTTCATGCTTTATACGATCGAGTGTGAACTATGGAACATGATTGGTATTAAACTCAATGATCTCGAACATGATCGTTTACGGAATATGAAGCAGTCAGTACGGAGCTGTAGAAGAATACAACAACAATAAACGATAGGTGATCATTAAATCGTTTTATGATGATCATTACCTGGTTTTCGTTGTTGTTGGAGGCTATGGAGAAATTCTTATATTTTTTATTCATACATTTTAATAGTCGTCTTTGAGCTTGTATAGCTTATAGGTACACAGAGCGGATTGCTGATCGTCGTGTTCTCAAACAACATCATTCCGAGAGTTGATCGAATTTTATGATTTCAAAATTTTTTTTCTGGACGTTTTTTCTCCCTTTTTCAATATTATGTTGATGTTTTTATGGTGAGCGGCAAATGATCAGTTTTTATGTATGCTGTAACTGATTTGTAGTATCCACATGACGATGAATATGATCGCTTGATGGGTTTTAATTAACTCGATTACTTGATTTGATGGTATGAACTCTTTTATTAATTTTTGAATGGTGCCTATTACATTTGTAAGTCAATGTGGGATTTTCGATGAGATAATAATAAATAAATTCGTTCGAAGGTAGAAAAAAAATCGGAATAAAAGATAAAAATGCAATGAAAGAAAGGTTTATGTAGGAATTTTTTTTTCATTGTTCACATTTGTAAGACGGGCAAAAATGTGCAACTTTATAGCTTCTCTGACAACAGCATTTCCAAGCGAAAACGTGGCTAACCACGTACCCACCCACATGCCTATAATAAACGTTGAAATCGTAGCAGCCGGTTACGAAATGTAAAAAATTGACAACGTAAAAAATAAATAATTGTCACAGATATTTAGGCTACCTGTGGTGCCAGCGTAACCCACAAACATAAATACCTTTCGAAGTAGGAAGTACGCAGGTTGGGTACAATTGGACAGGTACGTACGGTGGGTACGAAAGTTGTGATTATGTACGAAGGCTGGGTACTGTTGTTTAGGTACGTACGGAAGGTACGTATATTACGAACGTAACGTTCGGTGGTTACATGGGATGGTACGTTCTAGAACACTTCGCTATCACCTCACCATTTCACAAATAATTAATAATCAAATGTCGTATTCTGTTCTCGTAGCAGTAAAGATAGAACTGACACGAGACACGACGCGAAAGAAAAAATAAATAAACTGAGCTAAATCAACCACTTAACCGCTATATTTGTTACATATTTAAAAAAATATGTAAATATGTCGGCAGTCTGGACAAAGGTTTATAATTTTTCGTGTCAAAATTTTGGAAGTGGTTTGAGAAAGGTGCGTCAGAAGTACTACACCACTGGTACCCTTACTGCATGAATAAAATTTTTAAGATGTGGTCAAAGCCGAATTGTAACATCGGTTGTTTCAAGACAAGGAGATTTCTGTTATAGTTAATTACAGTTAATTTTTTCACTAGAATTGCTCCTCGTAAGAATCAATTTTATGTAAACTTTGAAAAAAAAAATCAAAAATATGGAAAAACCGTGAAACTGAATTATAGTTTAGTAAAAAGACCATGTAGACATCTCAAAGTTCGTCGTATGTTCGTGAAGACGTATGCAACCCTTTCACACTGTCTTAGCGATTGAATATAAAATAATCCTGAAACCGGTTTTAATGTGATTACATAAAAGCCCGTAAAAGAAAAAACCAATTTATTGAAATTTGTAAAAACGTATACAACCCCTTTATAACCACCCTGCGATTAAAAAGTCCGTAGAAGTTTGATATCCCATCCAACCAAAGATATGGTGGATGGGATGAATGGATATGCAACTTCCTCACACCCGCTGGTAGTTTAAAGGCTGAGGAAATTAAAACCAATTAAATATGTCATCAAACCTTAGAGATATGCCAATATTCGTGAAAATTTTCAATATGAAAAAGTCCTGAAATAGGTTTTTTAACGATTATACAGAAATTTCATGGAAGTGAAAATAAATTTTGTCAGACCAAAGAGATATGGCGGAATTCGTGAAGACGTATACAACCTCCACACGTGTTGAATTACAAAAAATCATGGAAACCATCTATTCTTCCAAATAGGTTTTCTGAGATAAGAACCAAATTTTTTCTTCTAAAACGCGCCCCATGTCCATACTCCCCATAAAATCAACATTTAAAGGGGTACAACCAATCTACACAATAAAAACTTTGAATTTAATAGCTCAAAGAGTTTGGGAGCTACGAGTCTTCAAACGATTTTGCGCACAACGGACGGCGGACAGACGGACTGAAAATTCTTGTTGCAGTTAAAAGGTTTACTAGATCTAAGACGTAAGGCTGACCGCACACTGAAAGAGCAAACGTTTTTGACTAAATATGTTTTTCGTTTCTGTTTAAATGCAAATTTGATTTTCATACGCACACTGATTAGTCGCGTGACTTTTGATAAAATATCACTTCGACTTTTTATTGTAACAGACCTGACACGAAATTTCATTTGTCCGTGATTCTGTTGGGACTTTTGAACGAAGGTGAGCTCCATTTTTGTAAACTTTTCTGTTTTTCCATGTTTTGTATCGGAATAACTCTTTTCTGTTCTTCAACCATCAATGGCGCGACAGCCCAATTCGGTCCCTGGTCTCCTCTTCAAAGTGTACACAAATTTGAGAGAAATGTCTGGAAACTCAATGCAATTTATTGTGGCGGGGTGGACACCTTTTATGAAGAAAAATTTGGTTGTTGTTGTATTAACGACCAGGTTCATCATGCTCTCGTGGTTTTCTGTCAGATCGATAAAAAAATCTAAACAAATAAAAATTTGTCGAAACCTCCACGGTAGTCTCCAGACCTGTATACACGACCGTGATTTTTCCATGCATTTTGGATTGCTACCTGAACGCGGTCTCGAGCGTGTGTGATTCTTGCAAGTAAACGCTTTTTTCTCGAAACAACTTTTACTCCTCTCGCGGAACTGATATTTTCGAAACCACTCAACCGATCTTGATGAATTTTTGACCATCGTCCGGAACTAGAACCAAGTCAACATTTTTATTTTTACTATTTATTTTGTTGCGCAAAAGAGTGTAACAAGTACCACTTTTTAGTTCCTTTTCGAAAAAAGTCCGCCATTTTACTTTATTATTTTTTAAGGTTATTTATGCATATATATTGAAATTTCTTGTTCCGGACAGAATCACAATTGTGCTGAATCCAGACTTTTTGATTTTTTTGTTTAAGATGAGTCTGCTGAACGAAATTAATCCCGTCAGTCACCTACCTATTTTTCGAGCAGTTACTTTTAACACTACTTTTTACTTTTTAACAACAAAACTGTAAAAATTAATTAAATCAAATTTCAGTTACTTTCAGACTATAGCCCAAAAAGAATTGCATCAATATTTATTCTAACAACCTCTAGAAAATTTCCTAAATATAGCACTTTTTATCGTCCAAAGTATAGTAGCATGAACCCATAAATGTTTCAACACGAGACGACGATTGAGCTATTGACGTCGAGCAGCCTAATTGCGACTAAACGCATCTAAACGAGTGTGCTCTGATCATTGAATTGCTTTGAAACAGCGACATAGTCCAATTTAGACAAAAACTTTTTTGACTAAAACTGTTTTTGCTCTTTCAGTGTGTGGCCAGCCTAAGGGTAGCAAAACGAACGAAAAAACCCAGGGAGTACAGTGCGATGCGATCAGCCGCTGCGGTCAGCTGCAAGAACTAGTCATACAAATGAAATGGCATATTAACACGTCGTACCAACGTCGTATCAACGTCATACCAACGTCATACCAACGTCGTATCGACTTAAAATTTAGTAAGCTGGAGTTATCGACCAAAATGTTATACTTTTGTGACTGCACAACGTCGGTTCCGAGTTATTTTAACTTAGTAGTTATCGTGTGCTATTCTGGAGGGAAGGGTGTAGAAAGAGCTTATATAAGGACCAACACAGCTCTTATAAAATTTTGGAGAGTGGTTGTGCTTCGTAGAAGCGGCTGCGAAAGTTTAAAAAGTGCAAACCATAAAAGTGATGAGCTCTTTGAAAAATGATTTTTTAAGGCGCCAACAGTTTAACAACTAATGTAGCATCTTAACATCAATTCCACCCGGAGTTTTACTCAAAAAATAATGAAAGTGCACTCAGACTGCTGAAAAATGTTTTTTTGTTGATAAAAGTTTCTATCGAGCCTAAAGAGGATATATTTCTTTATTATCAATTGCCACGGAAACGCATGTGGTTTTATCAATGCATGTAATATATGCCCCTGTACATTAATTGTTTATCAAGAGTAAAATAAATGAACGTGACGTGACATCCAAATAACCGGATAATAGAATCTGGTTTAAAGTATATGATTATTCACCAAAAAATGCGATCCTGTTCTAGTTCCATAAAAAAATTGTAAATTTATAGATCAATATTAATAATCTAATCTACACGTCCAAATTCATTCAAAAATCAAAAATCACATTCCGAATCAAATCTATTGGAAGTTTGTGATGCTTTTAAGCCGCCTAGAGTATATTAGCTTCTACTCAACGCTCGAATATACATATTTCGACTCAATAACAACAAATTAAGTCCTCGTTAAAACCTCAAAACTAAAAAATTATTACCGGATCAAATCAGCATCCATATAATCTAAACGCTAATTGCTGAAAGCCGAAAAGAAAATCCCAATTTAATCAACAACCAAAAAAACCAAAAGTGAGAAATTATACAAATTATATCTTAAAATAAAATGAACAAATTAAAAAAAAAACCATACGACGAAATTCATTACCAAATCAAAGAATTCTCCCACCGATTTCTTAAACTGATGGTCCCATTAGCAACATTTAGTATGTTCGATGATCGTCGCGGAATTGAATTGAATCCGTTCGAAAATCTCGTCCGAAACGTGAAACTAAGTGATAAATTATCACCTTAAATAGTCACACCAATTCGAGCAATATAGTGAGGATCGCTTTTGACGTTCTGACAATCGTTGGAATCCAATTCGAATAGGTAAAAACAACAAATGATTATCATAAAGACATCATATGGTGACAGGATCGTTTAAAAAAAACAGACTTATGGAATATCTTACCGTCTATGCACATATGGTAGTATCCCATGTGGATATGGACCGTAACAAATTCGATCGATACGACTACGATCATAATTTTGAGGATCAAAATTAATTTACGATCATCAAAACGATAAGTTCGATCATTTTATGACACAATTATATTATTATTAGTGCCGAACATCGAAGAATGGGGACGACGAAAAAATCGTATCTCTTAATTCGAGGGATCGAGAAAATAGAAGTCGAACGATGAAAATGACTTTCTTTCATAAGCCATACCTTACCGTACACCGACGAGCCTTGTCTTCCCCGACTTGACTATACCTTTTTAACATGTGTAATGTGTAAATCTCACCTGCCCATACGATACCTACTTATGATCATGCTGTGATCGAACTGATCGTTCTACATTTATGAAAATCATATGAATGAAGATTTTTATTATATTGTTCGGTAACTGTTTTCTGATGGCGTGTGACTACTACTACTTGATTTTCGATATTTATTATTATTTTTTTTTTTTAATTCAAGATCATTTTGGAATTTTTATAATCAAGTCATTGAAATTAATAGTCTGGTATTTCCAGTCGATCGTATTTTATCGATTTGAAATGATACGTGTAATACGAGTCATTTAGAGAATCGAAATATTTAATTTTACTTTATTATTGTTGTTTTTTAATATTTATGATATTTATGAATATGCATGTGTAAAATTAAAGATATTTGTTATTTGCAAATTAGTTAGTGGCCGGGGGTTTAGGGTATTGAAATCACATTTGTATGCCATATTTTGAGAATGTGTTTGGCAGAAAACATTGAATAATAGATAATTTTATACATCTATAGTATAGCTGAATAGGAAAATAGTTTAATTAGCAAGGCAAGCAGACTAATAGCGGGCATTGTATTTCAGAATGGAAAATTGTCTATTCGAATTCATTTTGTAAGAGGTAAGAGCAGGGGGTAGCAGAAAGTTGATTTGACTCAGGATGTTTCGCTCCCTAAAACTGCTCAGTGGGTTCCGTTTTTTTAAACGTAAAAAATGTAATGTCCTTAGGGAAATAAAAGGTTGAAGTTGCTTTTTGTTGAATCAAATGGCCGACTCAATGGCTAGGAAAGGTTCAGAAGCTGACTTCATGGGATCATATCCATTCTGTGGGATACCATTAGGCACAGCCAGAATGAACATCCGAATGTGGCAAAAATCGCAAAGTGCCATTCACTGGGACTTGGCACCGGGCAACAGGCACTCAAAGCTTTTTATGCCAAAGCATTCGGAAAAAAGAACTTCTGATTATCTAAAATTAAGCAGATATCAGACACGAATCCTAGCGGGAGCTCTGACTGGACATTGTCACATGAGGAAGCATCTCAATAGGATTGGTCTCTCTGAGACTAAAATTTGCAGAATATGCAATGACGAAGACGAAACACCAGAGCATATCCTCTGTGAATGTGAGGGTTTAGCTCACAAAAGACTTCGTCACTTCGGTCACGGTTTCATGTACCCATCGGAATTCCTGACTATTCCTCTTCGCAAAATACTAGGCTACTACTAGGATCGAAGAGGAATCATAGCTAAACCGGGGGGACGTCACAATAGGCCCAACTGTGGCTGCAGTGATAGAGGTTAACCATACCAACCCTATTTCTAATATATCTATCTGCTTGTTGTTGGTTCAATAAAAAAGAACTCCGCAACTACGAGTACATCCTCATTTCAACACTCATCCAAAACATTTTTGTTGATATTTTTGCAGCTAATTCCTTACTATCTGAATCAATTCCTAGTATACGCCTACAATTCGAAACTGTATTTCATCCATAGGATGATTAAATCATGTGCGCTATTTTGATTTTTAAAAATTTTTTACGTTAAATTAAACAGGAGCTGAAGACTTTAAACATTGTGAGCTAACTTCGCCTGGAAGCTTGCGGATGTCCAGTTCATTCCAAGAACGTGAGATCGTAGCTACTCCGCGTACATCCCAATCGCTACTACATCTTTATTAACAAAAGTAATGAAAACTATAAACAGTTCTCAGTTAGTAAAATATCCTGAAGATATCAAGCTAATTGTCGAAAGTGGCCTACAGGCGACCTGAGTGCTCTATTAGACAAACTTCAAACCTTTGGTCTAAACGCGTCCTTGCTCTCCTAGAATGACAGTTTGTTATGCAATTGCCAATTGCATATTGTAAGAATGGTGTCAACACGGAAAAATTCGCAATGACTGCTGGTGTTTCTCAAGGCTGTATTATCGCGCCTACCTTTTAATACTCTAGATGAAATTTTAAATCTGTATAGTATTGTAAGTTCAATCCAGTCCAAAATTTTGTAACGCGTGCAAAAACAAAAAAAACACCAAAAACCACCAAACTCGCTTGCTTCAGTACGCACGATAACTCAAGAACGCGATGACCTAAAAAGCTGAAATTTGGTATCCATTGGTTAAATAGGTTTTTTAAGGTTAAGTTTGTTAACGGTCAAAATCGTCCCATTCCGTCGCTAACTTCAGGTACGACTTTGAAATTTTGTATAAAAGGTGTTGTCAGTTTTTTAGTACTGCTGGTAGACATCTCAACTCATCTATTTGACACTAACACCAACACTAGATGTGGTGACTAAAATGTTTCTATTTTGTAAGCGAATAATATTCTTAACAGTTACGTATCCGTTTCGGAAGTGAAGACTGCGACAGAGATACAGAATCTAAAGTTTACTTTTCTTTCTACTTTTCTGACCTTATTGCAACCGTACATACTCATTTAATAATGATGTTTAAGTTTTCGATATTTTTGTCATTTTTTACATCAGATGTACAAGTAGGACAATATGATTTTAACGTATTTCTTAACTATGAAGACATAAACGAGCGGCATTTATTCTTAAGCACATTACCGCGAGAATAAAATAAGTATTACTTTATTATTTTTTAATAATAAAGTATTGTGATCGACCTGAAATTTAAAACAAATTTGCTACCCTGAAATTTTATATTTTCACGTTTTAGGACTAGTAGAACACAAAAAAGCGAAAAAAAAAAATTTCCGTCTGTCCGCCGTAGACGCCGTCCGCCGTACGCCGTACGCAAAACCGTTGTAGGCGCATAGCTCACAAACCCGTTGAGATATTAAATTGAAATTTTTATGGTGGGTAGATTGGGTGAACCCCTACGATTGGTATTTTTTTGGTGTGTGGGTGTGTAAGGGGGGAGGAGAGGGGTGCGTTTTAGACGAAAAATTTTGGTTTCTAGATCTCAGGAACTGCTTATGGTAGGAGGCTGAAATTTGGAACTTTTGTAGTACTATGATAGTGGACCTATTTGCAATTGGTGATAAGGGTTGAGGGGTGTGGAAGTGGGGGGGGGGGAAACAATGTGTCCGAAACGTTCGAAAGCTGGGATTGAAGCATTCTAAAATCCATATCTCCTGAACCATTGATCTCAGAAGTCTGAAACTTGTAGTTATCTGAAGGGATACTAGAAGAGTAGACAAGAGTTAAAATTTTTAAGAGGGGAAGTGGAGTGTAGGGGTGAGAGGTGAAAAACTTTAGATTACAATATCTTCCGAATTAATTGTACCAGGAAAATGAAATTTGGTTTCTGTATATAATATCACAAGTAGAGTCTACTGAATGTAAAAATTTTGAGAGGGGAGGTGGAGTACGAAAGTGGGGGATAACCATTTTTCAAAAAATTTAATTTTTATATCTCAAGAACCAAGTAGACTTCCAGTAGGAAAAAAAATGTTGGTGGTGCTGTCGAAAGGAGTGACGGTGGGAGGGGGTGGAACGAAAAGAATTCTGGTTTTTATTTCTCGAAACCCGCAAGGCATACTCGTAGAAAGCTAAAAATTGACGACTATATAAAGTCACTGTAGAAGTGTCATAGAAAAATAAAATTTTTGATAGGTGTAGCAAGGTGCCGGGAGGGGGGTTTTTTTTTCATATATCAGAAACAGCGTATGCTAGAAAGTTGAAACTTAGTATGTATATGTAGAAGTAATACAGGAGTAATTAAAGCAAAAAAAAGTTCAAAATTTTATTGATGTACGGAGCTGGAGTAATGCGGTGTAGGTCACTATGCGACTGATAACTGAAAGATTAAACAGGAGGCTATTTGGAACGTTATTTTTTAGGTTATCAGTTGCATAGTGACCTACACCGCATCTCAGTATTAAGCACGTTTCGGACTTCTGCCCAAAAAATAATAAAGTTGAGCCCAGACTGTTGGCAGATTTTTTTTTTTACATTTTAATATAATGATATTCCTAAGTAATATTAATATAAAATTTTCTTAGCAACCGTAAGTATTTTTTAGACTGGAAAATGTGAAACATTTTTTAAATGTCGAAATTATGAAATATTTCCAAGCTTAACCATATCTGAGAGGGTGTTCAAAAGGTACTTGTATGTTTCGGAATAGTAAAATGCAACATTTGGATCTCTTTTTACAAACTTGAATCTAAAGTGAGCAATGGATGTTATAGTATACGAAAAATTATTTTTAGCACATTTTATACAGAAGATTCTAATACGAGTCCAAACTATTACATATTTGATACCGAAATCACATAGAAACTCTTTCGAAACATTTTGTGCAGATGATTCTGTAACGGATCCAATAGTTACTTTTTTCACAAAAATTCGACTCAGAACAGTTTTAGATAAAATTTAGGAACATGATTCCAATATGTTCTTTATTTAATACAAAGGTCGTACTCTTCAATGACCTTAAGTTATATAGCAAACTTTAGTTTTACCTTATTATTTAATTATGGACGAATCCGCAATTTGAAACAATTTGCTATCTTGAAATTTTCTATTTTTTTTTAGACAAGTAGACTCCAGAAAAAAATGTCTGTCTGTCGACGTACACGGAAAAAAAATTATAGCTGGTTTTCGCATTTTTTAAATTGAAATTAAAACATTTTCAAAGTTGAAAATAACTCCATTAAATTTTGCCAAATTACCGGGAGTCTCATGAAATTTAACCATAATAATTTACGAATTTTCATATGATTATAGGGCAATAATCTTTTCTTACTTAGGTAATAATCCAATACTGAAGGGCAAAATATGGGAATATTTTTGGTGTTTTTCTCAATGGTATTGTACATTTTCCTATGTTACGTGTGTCTGCATACTATATTAAATTGCATTTTAAACAATATTTAAATTAAAATTTCCACAATAATCATTTCTAATTTCCAATGTAAATGGCTTCTTTTTCAATATCATTTGCAAAAAGAAGCAAAATATCTTCTGAAGATTCATACGTGAAATAAGAAAAATGCCTATAGAATTGGCGAATATCCTTTGTACTATCGGGTATCATTCCACCTTGATTTCTATTGTATCACAATGGTTAATGTAAAACAAGTAGATAAAAAAAATATATAAAATGTCGTATTTTCACTCAATTCAATTCTATTACAAATAGGTATAATACTAATTCACATTTTCAAAGCAATAGAAATCTATTTTAAATTTTATACAACATAGACATTTGACTTAAATTTTTACAAAGAAAAGGTTTTAATAATACTCTTATCTAACTTCATAATATCATATTGCTCAGTTTTTTTAATTACGTAAGAAAAAATATGATAATCAAAATATAAAGTTTACTTAATTAAAAATTTCATTAAATGCAGCCACGTCTCCTTTCGTGACTTGTGAACATGTAACTGTGGAAAAGTTCGATTGAAACATACATTTTTAAATTTTGCTCTAATGGATTGTGGTTTTTTCGCGTTCACATAGGCGATTCTTTTCCAAAAATTGGAAAACATGCTATGTTTATATTTTTATATTTTATATTATATGTTTATATTTTATATTATTTTTTCCTATGATCATAGGCATATCGCATGAAAGACAATTCCAAGAAGAAGTTCTATGACTTAGCTATGAGACGAGAATTTTCGTTTTTGATAATACTGTAGAACCTGAAGAAGTTACCACCTTCCTATCTTGACCACTTGCCTAAAGTTGCAATTTTTTACGGTACCGATGTAAATCAGAAACGGATTTTATTTATTAAATTATTTTTATAATTTGACCAATCGAATAAAGTGACCAATTTTGTACAGTCCTTTGGTTGGTCACTATATAGAGGTTCTACTGTAATTGTATTAAAAACTATGTACATAGGAAAAACAACATTTTGCAATTTTCATGGGTAATATTACAAAACATTATAGTTGTATTTGCTTTTTGAAAGAGGTTTTACATTGAAACACCCTTCGATATTGACTAGGAAAGTAAGCAATGAATATTTTTTTCCGTGTATAAGCCGTACGCAAACACGTTTGAAGGTTCACAAATCTTTTGAGATCTTAAGTCAAATTTGTGGTGAATAGATTGGGCTAATACCTTGAAGTGGTGACTTTTGAAGGGGTGTTAGGGACCTTTATATCTCTTGATCCGTTTATGCTAGTTAGTTGAAATTTGAATATATCTGTGATAATAGAGCAATTGAGAAAAAATGATACTAGTTGATGAAATAGCAATAGAATAGAAATAACCTTTTAAGATCCATTTCTCCTGAGCAGCTAATGTTTGTTTGTAAGCAGACAAGGAGGATATACCAAGATCAAATTTAGTAAGGGTGGAGATGCTTAAAATACCTGCTTAGAAATAATGTAGGCAACTAATGGTTCATGTTAATAAGTTTAAATTTTTCCTACCGGAAAAAGTAGAAGAACTAAATGAGGACGTTTTTCCAGAGTTTTTTTTGGCATCTAGACGAAGAACTCTTAAGATTTACTTTACATTTATTCCCTGAAACTATACGTACACAAAATTTGAAAGTCGTAGCTTAAGACGTTCTGGAGTTATCGACCAATATTCACTTGTTTTAATGACTTTTTGTATGCCAGCTATCCAAAGGAGTAGGACGATTTTGCCTGTTAACGAATTTAACCTTATAAATTCGACTCACCAAACAGATTTAAAATTTTAACATCTTAGTTCAAGGCGTTCTTGAGTTATCTCGTGATCTGATAGACGAAGGGATGGACAGACGGATAGATGGACAGGCGGACAGCCCAACAGACGGATTGGCAGACGGAGAGACGGATTGGCAGACAAAGCTATCCGAAGGAGGAGATCAGACGGACAGACGGATAAATGGACAGGGGGACAAACGGACAGACGGATGGACAATCAGGCGGACAGACGGACAATCAGACGGATGGACAATCAGGCGGACAGACGGGGAATGGACCAATGGATGAACGGACAGGCAGAATCTATCCCGGAAAGAAAGTACCTAACGGAGCATCGAGTCCTACGTTCGATCGGAGAAAAATCATCGAAGAGACCAATGCTCAATTGGACCGATATAAAGAAGATATAAAGAAGAAAACGAAGAAGTATATTTGAGTACAAGACCTAAGAGTTTGGAGTAGAGCATTATTTCGTACACATTTCAATTATATCGAATAAATCAATTTAGCTCCAAGCAAATTTTCTGGAAATTATGCTTAAATCTGATATCATAATTTCGTTGCAAGTCAATTTTTTTTAGAACACATCGCTACTGCGGAACATCATTTCTATTCCCGAAAAGATGGAGATCATAAGCTCGCAACACCCAAACGAAACTCTGCAACAAGGTAATTCTAGTTAATCACCTTCTTGAAATCTAATTTTAACGACATAATAATTGCCTCATCGTTCCAGCCCAATCTTTGCCATAACCCATGTTGTTGTTTTATTTTTCTTTTAAATTCAGGTGAATAAGAATAAGAACCGGGGTCGTGGCCATCGACGTTTGCGGTAATATAAAACCCGGGAAAACAACGAAAATAATAATAATAAAATATAACAACAAGAACACCTCGTGCACTCCACCAGCAACTTAATTATGTCGGGAGACTTCAGCTGTAAATATTTTGATTTCGAAATTTCAATGTACGAAGTGAGACCAGGTAAAAGTTAGGTAGTATAGCCACTTGCATACCTGTGATAGCTCAGAACAGAATAGAATTACTCAGGTAGAAGAGCGGTAGCCTTCGGGGATTTTGAAGAATACGGCTGGCAGGAGCGTCCATCTTCTGACGTAGGAGCAGGACAGGGGCTGCAGGAGCCCTTCGCGTGATGAAGTCACTACGACATAAAATACAACCTGAATAGGTGCCGGCGTATTAAATTATTTTTTAATTAACTTCTCCACGCGGACGGGTTCCCGACTGCTTTTTGTGGTGGATTGCCTTTGGTGGAATTCCGGGAGAGTGTCATACGTGCGATGTAATGGAAGTGGGATTTACTGGTGGGACTGCGATGGAACCAAGTGCGAACTGTTACCTGGATGACGAGTTCATTATTTTGAAATTAAAATGTATACGCGTTTGAAGTGGCGGTTTTTTGAATTCACTATATACACGACAAAGGGGAGTACTTAATTTAATATGAAAGCAGCGACTGTGTCGAGATTGATATTTTATTTATGCACCAGAGGATGTGCTGCGACCTCTTTCGGAATACGTGCATAATGACTTTGAAGGCAGTGCCAGGCCAAACTACTCGCAGATGACAAATCAGTCACGGCGATGAGACGATGTCACAGGAATGAAAATTAGGCGCAGTGTAGTTTTAAATTTATTCATTTATTTCCTTAGTATTTAAAACTATATACTAGATCAGTCAAAAATCCGCTTCTTTGCATTGTGAAAAATAGCGTTCATTATTTCAAAGAATTTTAATTCATCAAACGAAAATTCATCGAAAATAGGTGAAGGTGCTGCCACTTTTTGATGGTTGGGGTTGTGAGGGGGAGGTGGGAGGAGTGTTTTAGAGGAAAATTTAGGGTTTATAGATCTCAACAACTGCTTACGCTAGGGGGCTGAAACTTGGAATTTATATAGAGCTTTGATAGTGAAAGCGATTACTGCGATAGAGAGTCCAGACGAGTAAAAGCTGTAGTCCAATTCGCCATTCATTGGCTGAAGATTGTCAAATATTTCACTGTTCTTGCTGCCAAATACAGCCATTTAGTATAATCGTAAAATTTTTGTATGCCACATTATTTTAATAGCTCTGCACAAGGTCTATTTTGACGGAAAAAATTTGACGCTTGAGAAGGAAGTACACAGAGTTAAAATATAAACAAAATAGATTTGCAATAGTGGGGGGAGTTCCAGCAGTATCACTTAGATGAGTTATAAATGAAGAAATGGTAGTAGTAATAAGTGAAGAATTTACATAATTCCAAAATGATCGTTGCACAAACTGAGTGATGTATTCACACTACGCCCGTATACTCGTACATTTCAAAGGCATTCTTCATTTCTCTTTTAACCAATTTACGAGGATTGCTGTTTCGAGTTTCATTAGTCGGACTGCGAAATCTTTTATAAAGACGATCTTCTGAAATTTATTTTGAAATTCAAATTTTTGCTGCTGCGACCCTAACATTTTTTTGACCAATGTAACTTTTCTCAGAAAACCCCATTATTAAATTGTTATATTAATTTTATTTTTTTATGTGCCATATTATTAGCTAGTAAGTTGCATGCATATGTATGACTTAGGTTTTATTTTTTTGCAGGTAAGAAGCATCTCTAAGTTTTTGTGATTTTGTGCCTTTGAGTCACAAGCATTCAGTTTCTTAATAATCTCAAAGGTTACTTAAGCAAGAACTTGTTCTGCTTAAATTTTAGGAATCATAAGAATAGAGCGAAATGGAGGGAAAGGTACGATAATTTCCATACTACAGCACGATTTTAATACCATACGATAAGCTAAAGACAATCGCATGTTAATTTCCATGAAATACTGAGCCCGATTGAAATTTCTTCCCATTTTCAATTTTACTTACGGTGAGTTCCCGAACAAATTTTCCAATGACTTTTTCAAATCTCCTCTTCGAAGGATTTTTCTGCATTATTTATTGTTCCCTCTGTAACCACTAGCATATTAGGTAGGTAGGTACGAGTGGCTGCCCGTGAGAACACGGACGCACTTAGATCTAAGAAGGTCAATTGTACTACTAGCATAGTAACGCATATAAAGTTTCAAATTCTTAGCTGAAGTTAGTCAACAAGAAAATATACGTATAGACGAATTTAAGGACTTTTGTATGGCAGCCACTCGAAGGTATTGAAACTTCACTAACATACGATTACTAAACTTGTCCTCTCTATCAAATTACTAATTGTCGGCAAGTAGTTACCTGAGACAAGGATGACCACATCCTCAACGTATGCACATGCCTTGACTCCGAGGTTGTCAAGCTCAACAAGGATGTTATTGACCACAAGTATCCAAAGTACAGGTGAGATTACACCTCCTTGAGGGATGCCTCTGGAGACTGACTTTGTTATAAGACACTCTCCTAGTTTGGATTCAATAATCTTGCTCTGTAGCATTACATCGAGCCAATTGTAAATCTCGGTTTCCACTTCCATTGATAGCAGTGCGCTTTTGATAGTCAAGTCGAACGTTATTTAGGGTAACCTTTATGTCAAGGAAAGCGGTGAGTCTATACTCCTTATATGAGAGTGATTTACGTAAGGCCGTATTCACCGACTTACACAGAAAGATATTCATAGGTAAAAATGCCTTTGATCGGGTATTAATTTGCCTAAGTGCTTCGGCATTTGCCCGTCAACTAATGCTTTAGGAAATATACCTAAAATAAATTAGTTATATTACATTTTTCGAACCATGTTTTTTACGTATTTCACCTAATTGGTATACAATAAATTATCAAAACCAATAAGGAATTTTACCCAATACAAATTTTGTATTTTACCTAATACCAATTAGGTTATTTACCTAATAGCAATTAGGTGTTTTATTTTATATCAATTAGGTATTTTACATAACTCCAATTAGGAATTTCACCTGATTGGTGTAATAAATTAGCACAGTTACCTAGGTTGAATCAAACTACACCTTTCACACTCTTTTTGTCTATAAAATATAATGTAAAATACTTAAATCATATATTAGAATGAATAATAATTTTAAAACAATTAAAAAAAAAGTATTGTTTCGATTTTTATTTTTATTTAATTTTTTAATTAAATTATTTTTTTTTACATAACAAATAAAAATCATTTATAAGATTTCTCATCGGATATTTTAACCATTATCAAAGAACTATTTTTCAATGTAGAAGCATAGAAACATATAAGCTGTTGTATTTGAAAGTGGTATAAGTCCATTTTTTCATACATTGAAATATTTAAGGTTTTACGTTTGAAATAATTTAAAAATATTGGTATACGTTAATATAATTCGGGTGATGTTTTAACACTATAAACCTGTTAAATTTTATTATGCAATAATAATTATTAAAATTGTTAAAGAAAATAAACGATTTTTTTAGCTCCAAATGGACTTATACCAATTTCAAAAATAACATATTATAAGAAATAAAAACAAAAGGAAATTTAAGTTCATATTTTTTATTGATATTGACTTTATTAAAATGGACTTTTTAATGTAAAAATAATAATTAAAAATATAATTTTTTTTCGTCCGGTGGACTTATTCAAAAAAGACGGCTCAGATATATTAATTTGAAAAGAAATATTGAACTGCCTTTAAATATGTTTCAGATATATCATCACCGTTAACATAAAATTTTAAGAATTTAAACGTTTCTTCAATATAACAATTGAAGGCTACAATGTGATTTTCATCCTTGGTATCGATACCATAGTTTTAGGTGGATTTTTATTTTTTTCGGGTCAAAAATATGTGTTCTATAAAATAAATTCAATGTTGCCAAAATCCAAAAGAATTTTTACCATGGTTTAAGGGCTCACATACCCTGCACGCGCTGAAAACCAAGTAAATTTTAAAAATTATTGCAAAGGTTATATGTTGAAAAAAAAATTTAATTGTTGAGTTCACATATCTTATTAACTACGTATAAAAAAAAAAATTTTTTTTTTTTAATAATAACTTTGTTAACGGGTATAAATGGACTACTTATGAAAACCATGGCGCCTCCTGGTCGACATCATAACTTCACCAAAAATAATTCAATTTGCAAAAATAAAAAAGAATCTTGTAAAATAATGTAGTAAGTAGTTATAGTCTGACGGAGGGAATTTTATTTTTTTCAAAAATAAATAAGTTACAGTATTTCAAACTTTAGTAATCAGTTTTTTAAATAAATTTTCGTTTGATAATTTATAAAAAAAAACCTCTCGTCGGACTATAGAGAAAATAGTTATTAAATTTTGAAAAAAAAAAGTTAAAAAAAATTGAAAATTGACTGAGTTATCGTACCCGACCATGTCTGAAAACATAGTTTCGAGAAAAATGCGTTTAAAGTTTTTGGTAGGTACAACGTGAACTTACGGCTAGTCTCCCATTCCAGCTTCGTACTGTATCAGTGGCGGATCCAGACTTTGCTGTTGGGGGGGGGGGGGGGCGGAAATTTTTTTGATTTCACTATTTTGTTTGATCAAGTTCTGTGTGAATTTAGCTATATAGACTGCACTTAGCAAAAATGGGATCATATTGTTTTCATCTTATTATGGGTCATTCCATCATGAATCGCCAAAGTTGTGACCTTACCATTTCCGATTCTTTTGAAAATGTTTGTACTTGAAGAACTAGTGAAAAAAATAATTGGAATTCAAGTTTTTGTCTCTATCTCATTTTTTAACTAACAAAAACAACAACAATCTTTAAAATAAGCCCTACTTTATTATTCAAGGATAAAAATTACCAGAGATATGAATTTTCAAAGAGGACTTTTTTCTTTTTTGGGAAATCTTTAACATACTATAACCAAAAAAAAAATGAGATAGAAACAAAAACTTGAAATCATATTTTTTTTCCACTAATTCTTCGAGTACACAAATTTTCAAAAGAATCGGCGATGATAAGGTCACACTTTTGGCGATTCTTGATTAAATTACCTTTTTTCTATAAAATAATTGAGAACCACTATAATGTTCTTCGATTCCATTGAGATCCCAAGTTAATTTTTGGTATGTTTTGAAAAACGGTATAACCTACAAAATATAAAAAAATAAAAAAACCGTTTTGAGATATTCAAGGATAAAGGACAAAATCATTATCCTTGAAAAATATTTCCAGGATCATTTTTATTGCGACAGCCTTCTTCTTTAAAATAAGCCATATTTTATTATTCCAGGATAAAAATTACCAGAGATATTTATTTTCAAAGAGGCCTCCGACACCATTTTTGCGAAAACTTTAACATACTATAACTAACAAAAGAAATGAGATAGCAACAAAAAATTGAATTTCAATTATTTTTTTTAAATTTTCAAAAGAATCGGAGATGGTAAGGTCACAAATTTCGTCATTCTTGGTGGTTCTTGATGGAATGACCTTATTACCTACGCAATATGTTGTCTTGTAGTCTTTTTATCATGGTGCGTTTACATTCACCCTTGAGGCTCGCCTCTACCCCCATCAAGCCATTGCAAACCGGTTTTCGTCGGCTGTGTTCTTTACTGTGTTGAAAGCAATTTACACTCAACATGCCTATAAGTGCGAAACGACAGAAATACTATGAGCGGCGAATTGTGTGGTACCACAGTTCATTGTATGTGTGTACACATATGGAAGCGTGCGTCGGAGAAAAAGTTGAAGGATGTTAGACTCTTGCGACTGCACGAGCCATCTGATTGGTTAATTTTATGGTGGGGATAGAGGCGCGCCTCAAACGTTGAGTGTATGGTAAATCCACCATCATGGTTCTGTTCTGTTCTGTGCTTTGCATTGCACCGCAGAACTACAGTAAATGCTAATTACAGTCCACATTGCAGTGGAGTAAAAAAAATCGGAGAACGGTTGAAGTATGTATGTTTAGAAAATTCGGAATTGCTCTCGGGGGGGGGGGGGGGGCGGGCGGTCGCCCCCTCCGCCCGCCCTGTATCCGCCAATGTACTGTATACCTTCTTGCTCTTATATCTTCATGTTTTTCACAGATGTTTTCTACGAAACCCAGCTTTTGCGAAAAAATAAATGCTAAACGCTGCTGTTGAGAGTGGCGCGGCAATTAGCCAGAAAGCCGCTCCAAACCGATGTCTAGTGACATTTATTGCTATAACTTTGTAATGGAGTGCAATTTTTTAAATTCTAAACTCTTTTTTAATTCTTAAAAGTATAAAAAATAAAAATCTGTAAAAAAAAAAAATTTTTTTGAAAATTTCAGGGATATACGAGCCCTTAATGTACATACACAGTCTGTAACCGGGAGTACTGTAGGTGGATCAAATTAAACTATTGACGTAAATTAAAGATTCTCTGGACGCATTTAGAACTACATCGAAATTAGTAAAATAAATTCATTAATACTTTAATTTTGAAAACTTACATTTTTATTTTGCCATTCACCCAACTTATATTCAAATAAAATTTTGTTGTCTATGGATTTACTGACATCGATATATAACGTTCATTCGTATAGAGCATTCCAGTTGTTGACAGGCTAACAGCTAAAAAATATCAAGTCAAATTCAGCAAAAATATAAGTATCATAAATTATTCCTATTAATTTTACATACCTTTGAAACCTTCGTATAAGTCATATAAGTTCCTTTTTTAAAGTAATACTGATTATAGAACTCTTTGTCTATAAATCCATTACCACTAATAAAAATTTCTGTTGCAGTCTCACTCAAATACCGCGTTGTTCACAAGATTTTCGTATGTTTATCTAGGTATATCCATTTTCATCTGGTTTTTTCCGCATCACCAGTACTACGTAATAACTATATGATTATTCAATCAATATTTATTAGTTATTTCAATTATGTCTACCATCTTATAATTTATAATTTAGAGAACAGATAATTCAATATCTTAACAGCTAAATTAAATCTAGTTAGCACAGCAAAGCGAAGCATCTACGAGAATTTTAGTGAAATAAATTCAAGGAAAAATTTATACAAAAAACCTTGTGTTGTGAGTTTAAAACTAACTTAAATTAAAGGAAAGCAAAAATAGTAAAAAGGTAATTAACTAACTAAAAACTAAAAACAAATTAGACACCAATACATGTCAAGTAGTAGGGTGTTATATGAGTGATAGTATTATCGGATTGTCGACTAGTTCCAGTCTTGTTACAAAAGATGAGTATCTGGTTGAAATTAATTCAAGTACAGTTTGCGCTTTAACTTCTGCGTGGAGACTTCTAGTGGAGAAGAAGAAAGGTTTCTTCATTATTATTTTGAGGCACTTATTTTGTGAGACCTGAAGCTTTTTAATATGTGACTTTGCACAATGACCCCAAACAGGAGAGCTGTATGCGATAATGGGTTGGATTACCATTTTGAACAATAAGATCTTGTTCTCCTCAGAAAGTTGGGATTTTCTATTTATAAGAGGATACAGGGCATACATAGCCTTGCTGACTTTGAAACATATGTTATCTATGTGACAACGAAAGGAGAGTTTTTTATCAAGTAGAACACTAAGGTAATTTAGGTTATCAGACCACGGAATTTTTTGACCAATAAAATTGATTTTGCGACTGGGAAGGTTTGAGCGTTTCCTCTTTTTGGTGAAAAATATAGCTTGTGTTTTTGCTGTTTTAATTTTAATTTTCCACCGATGGTAAAATTGGTAAAGTCTTTGAGTATAAAGTTCGAGTACTGTTAATATCGTGTCTGGATCAATTGAGCTGGTATAGACGCATGTATCATCTGCGAAGGTTGCTAGTTCGCAATTTGGATGTGTTGGGATATCTGCCGTGTAGATGTTGAACAGCGTTGGGCTTAGGCATGATCCTGTATATGATTAACATTAGATTATTAATGAATTAATTGTCGTAGTTGACGAAGAGATCATTTACTGTCAAAATTTATGTTTATCATCTTGGTGTTATCGTTACTAATTTGTATTTCAATAAAACATATCAATAATTTTATAATATTATTTTCTTATATTTTTTTGTACTATTTATTAATAATTGGATATATTATGTTGTGGTAAAGTGGTTTTTAAGTCTGATCACCATTTTCCAAATCTTCTGTTTCGTTTATTACTCCTTTTGCACAATCACTGTTAACAACTGCTGATTTAATTAGATCTTGATAAAGCCTTCTTGTTATAAGTCTTTTGTAAGCCGATATATTTTAAAAGATTTGGCGACAACATTTTTCATAACACTTGAAATGATTCTTACACCCATGTCTAATTTTTAAATGCCCAACTAAACTATTACTGTTATTAAAATGTTGTTGGCACATCAAGCACAACATTATGAGTTTCTACAATTATGAAATGATTTACATATTGAAAATAAAGTAAATAAATAATGATGTACTTACAGAATAAACTAATTTAATGAGATAGATACCTACTTACGTAGCTTCCACTGTATTACTTATTATACTCTACTGCTTATTAATTCCACTGTATTACTTAGATTCCAATATTTGTATTTGGGATTTTAATTTTCACATGACAAGTTTAATCTTAATCACTAAAACCACTGAATGAGAAAAACGTAAAAATCACTAACTTTTACCACGTGTTCACGGGTAAAAGTTGCCTTTGCAAATTACATAAATGTATGTTGAAATGCCCAATTACTAAGGCAATCTGCATATTATGAGAATAATTTCATTCATAATTCATTTGTTTAACTGTTTGCATATCCGTATGCCTATGCTAAGTTGCCTAAATTCTAAGGGAAGCAGAGTTTTCAAATTTTTTTTTGTTAAATTGCCGAAGATCTTAGGCAAGTCGATTTATACAAATTAAACATATACAACACCTATTGTAAAACGCCTAATGTCTTATGTGAACTGCATAACCCGTTTTATGTTAAATTAAATTTTTTTTTAAGGCATGTTATACTAAATACAGTACCCTTAGGTGGATGCCATTAAGCTAATTCCTACTGTCAAATTTATGCAATTTTAAAATTTCATACAAATATTAACGCCTAAGGCGACTTAGATGATTTTACATTGAATATTTCTCTCTGTGTAGTGTTGTGATTTTCCACCTTAAATTATCTGTCCTTTTTCGCTATCGCTTTATCTTTTCTGGGTTCTATTTAAATATGGACGTCGATGTTTAGGCTCTGACAACGTTGTCATTGTTTAATTCTTACGAGAGCTAAGGATAAAGCCTCAGTTACAATGGCTCCGATCCGATCCGGCAACCTGGGATGAGAAAATTTTCTAGACACAATGATTGCGTTCCGACATCCGTCAAAGTGACACTACCGAGGTGTAATTTCGATTTTCAGTTAGGTGAAAGTGGTGGTGAAATTAAATAATTCACCTCTTAGCGCCGGAACGGATAGAAGTTGAAAGTTGGTCAACTTTACCACTCCGTTTTGTGTCTCGGCTAATCAACGGAACGATTGTGACTAGTTGTTCCGAAATTCCCTTTAGATGTGTGTCTGATGGAGAAACTCAACACTGTCCGTTTTCCAGATCGGACCGGATCGGAACCATTGTAGCTGAGACTTAAACGACTCTATTTCGTCAAGCGCGGAGGTTAAAGGCCATCAGGTACAATTTCTGGAAAAGAAAAGCTTTCTTATCACGAAGCCATAGTTTGAATACTTTAAAACAGCTTCCTGTTTGAACAAACCGAATGGGTTCTTCAAATACATTTTATTAAATACTGCTATATAATAGATTCAAACTAGTGAAATTTAATTAGCCTCTTTCCTTTCGAATTGTGCACATTTAGTGCAACACCGCCTCCTGCATGACAACCTTAGCCACCTTCGCGCCAATCTTTCTGTACAAAATTGAACTTCACGATCCTTTCATAATCGGCCGAAACTAATTTTCCGTGAGCATCCACCTTTTCCGTCTAGCCTTAAGCCGAGATTCAAAACGAGATCCATCTCGCAATATCTACCTGTGCATACACTCGACTTATTTGATATCTTCATTAAAACCCGGCTCACACCTCCTTCTGGTTCGGCACTTGGCTTGAACTGTTAGGTCGTGGTCGTAGTCGGTCCGATTGAAATTCTTCACACGTTCGAAGAAAATTAAAATATCTTCGACCCGGCCTCCGCCTAGTTATGATGGTCCAGATACGAGTATTGTGGCTCAGTTGATTCTGCCACCCCATTCGTACAGATAGGTACCTTCGTTACAGATGTATGAGACTACAAGAAAAAGCCGTTCGGGAACGGACACAAGCTGGAATAAAATAATTTCTTCACAAATGAAGAATGGCGGCCGGGGCTAAAGAAGAGGCAAAGCGGTCCGAAAAAGAGCCATAAGATTAATGGAACATCCAAACAATTTGCTCGACAACGCGTGATAAATCATCAGCGGAATCGGAGCTCAGGTACGAAACACCGGCGCTGAACTTCAAGCACCGCTGCTTCATCCAATGACTCTTCACGTTTTTTTTTTTGGTATAGGCACATATGGTTATCGGGCATAACCGATTGCTCGGGAAATTAATTAAAATCTTGCTGTGAATCTGACGCAATTTGGTGGCTAAGGAGATATAAAGGCTCTCTGAGGTATTGTATAATGCGCTGTAACGCCTAAATGAAGATGTCAAGTGCAGGTGGTGCTGAAAAAAGGCTTATGAATTGTACAGTATTATTATTTCCGACGATAAATCGATCAGGCAATTCTCTCAGCCGAAATAACTCTGCCGATCGAGGCACATTCTTTGTGATCGGGAAATAACAGAAAAATATTTGCCAATTAACTTTTCATATGCCGATCAAATAACCAATCAACGGCGCATCTCGATAATCACATTCTCTTCTCATTTTCTTCAAATAAAATCGCTTTGTTGGTGAGTTTATCTAACAACAAAAGGCGACACGATCAAAACAAGATCATCAAACGTAGCCAATAAAAATATTAATATACTCCGGTCGAGGCCAGTATTTCGGAGTCATAATCTGGTCGTACGAAGGTGAGGATCGCGAGGGGGTGCCAGCGACCGGATCAGCCTGACTAGAGCAACCTAACGAATTTGATTTGCACAGCAGGACATCGATTAACGCAGAATACGAAACCAAATGATGATCATACTGATGATGATCATTCCCGCCAGTATCCCGTTGATCTTACGAATGATCATCAATCGGTACCGCCGTGCCGGTACCGGGGGATTGGCATCCATGATCGTGTCAAGATCTTCTTTAGGGACATACCTTACACCTAGTGTGATCCTCAACGATCTTTTATTGAATTTCTTTATTCGATTTGGTTGAAATGTCTTCATCTTCATCTTCGTGTTGTTTTTTTTTCTTGTTTAATACACTTTATTCCGCTCATCGCATAATTTATCATTTAATGGGATTTAGCGTTAAAAATTATTTTCCAACACAAGTCTTAATTTTAAGGATCGGTACTCATACGAGATGTCTGCAGTACTGTTCGACGGGATTGAGCGTCGTTGATCGTTCAATCGATCGAGGCTCGTCTTAAAGATGTTCGGCTGCTGCTGCTGTTGAAATCTTGACAAGGTGATCGTGCCGAACGATAGGAAGAGAATTGGTTGGTTTGGTACCTATCTTTTGTATGGACCGTGTGATCTTTTTTCGTCAGACTATGACGACGTACATTGCTCGGCTATCTAATAATTTATCGATTAGACGTCTTATTTATGTTTCTATTTTGGGTGCTAAACATCTGATTTGACAGTTTCGTTAGCCGTTTTGTAGTTTTTTGATGATGATCGGACTTGGATGTTGTTTGGAGAGTTTTTTTTAGTGATGTAGATGAGTTGTGCTCAGGATTTTGGTATTTTGACCGTATAGTCAGTCGGTCGGTAGTGTTTTTTCTCACCTTTCTAAATCAAAATCTTGTTGAGGATGATAATTGAATTTTTTACATTAGTCGGCTAATAAAAGAGGATTTTTTTGTAATGAGAAGAGTTCTTAGAATATTTTTTATTGTTTGAATTTGGAAATTAAATGGGTTGACTAGTTGATAGTTAAAAAAAAACTGCCGGCACGTTTGCTGTTTTATGTAAGAAATTCAACTATTTATCGATCAATGCAGCACAATTTTATTCACAGATAGACTCAACTGGACAAAGAGAAATAAATTAAAATCAAAAAAGAGATCCGCAAATGGACTCATATCAATTTACAATTAAATAAAAATTCATAACCAATTCCAGTGCTTCTAGCTGACTCTGCATTGTTAATGGATTCTAATGGATGGGATGCCAGTAGAAGTGAAAACTAATTCAATTTCTTATTAGACCTAAGAGATATGACGGAATTCGTGAAAACGTTAGCAGCCGTTTTAAACCCTTTTAGGAATTGAATAGCAAGAAATCCCGACAACTTTCACTAGGGAACTATTTAGAAAACCTGTGGCAGTAAAGACTTATTCGATATCTAATCAGACCCAAGGGATATGGCGGAATTTGTGATGCATGAATGTATGGTAATACTTTGAACTCCCTTAGGGGTTGAATTTAAAATATATTGTGAAACGGTTTTAGGTATTCATATGAAAAACGAAACAAATTCTCTCAAATTACAGTGCAAACCGAACTTTTAACACCTTGATTAGATCGATCAATCAGAATCTCACTGTCTTAATATGAGGATGAACCTGCGCTTCTTCCTATCTAACCTACTGAAGTCAAAACTAACCTCACAAGCCTGGTGTGGTATTCGTTACACAGCTTACAAGTTATCAGGTCGTCAACTGCATCTACTTTCCCACTGTATTGAAAATCATAGACGTGGTGATGACTCCGAAGGCCGGTCAAAACGGATTAGCTTATAGCCTGTCCTTGTCAAAGTAGAACGGAATGCTATTCTCATGCGACTTCAGGAACATGGCCATGTATTTTACCAACTGTACTCTTCGGTTTAAGAGCTGAACATTTGAAGACAACCCAGCTGATCAGTATTATTGAATGCATTACAGAAGGGTTCAATAAAAACTTGAACACTGTGGCGATATCTCCATTTCCAAACTAAATGAACATCGATTTCAAATGAAAGTAGTAAGGTTAGTCTGCTTCTTCTGGAAAACGCCACATAGGCATGCTTACCCGAGTAGAAATTTAATAAATTTAAGTTTATGTGGCCCAGATCTGGCGTGCCTTAAAATAAATCCGGCCTAGATCAGGCGAACCCAATGAGGGCCTAGATCAGTCGAACCCAAAGTGGGCCTGATCAGGGTGTAACGCTCTCGCAACTATGGGCCGGACATGGCGCCTGTCGTAAGCTTGATTTAGCTTAATTCTAAATCGGACTTGAGCCTGATCAAGCCCAAATATGAGCCAGAGTAAGGTCTTACCGAAACTTGAAAAAAAAAGAAAAATAATATTCCCAAATTTTTCCTTTGGTTTCCTTCCAACTACGAATTTATTTTCCTGTATATTATTATTATTTGTTTGAAACATGCAAATTGATTTTAGTTACACCTTTCACACTTTCGGATTCGAACCATGGTCCCGTGACACATTAGTCCGCTACGCTACCCACTAGGTTGATCTGAACATTCTCGTAATAGGGTTGAAGCCGAATCACTTGATGTTTCCAATTAGACATGTCGAGCGAAGCTCGCTTGCAAACCTCCATAAAGCCGTTGGTATTTACTTTCATAAGGCCTTATTACCGAAGCTATGGATTCTGAAATGTTCAGCCTCCGCTCGCAAGTCCTATGGAAGCTTTATCGAAGTTAAGTCCACAACCTGCGCTCAAAGCCTCCGGAAAATCAAAATGCGAAGGGTGTTTGCTAGTTGGGAATCCATACTACATATATATCTGTAGTACGGGTTATTTATAACAGTTCGATCGATCGTAAGCAGGCTTGCCTTACTCATACCAGACGTGGCCCTGATCCGGCGCAAGTCTGGCTTGCCGGATCAGGCTTGCCTTACTCATACCAGACATGGCCCTGATCAGGTATACGGCAAATCAGGCTAGCCTGAGAAAATTTATACTCGGGTACAACTTCGGTGCTAAGATCTCCCAGTAGTCAAGTATCTTGGTGTCAAATTAGACAAGCAACTGACTTTCGGCCAGCATATCCAAACGGTCTTAGACAAATCCCACATGGCCACGAAACTCAACTACCTCATGAACAACACTCGCAGCAGGCTCTACCCTCTCAGCAAACGACTTATCTACAAGAAAATCTTAAGAGCGGCGCTATGTAATGCTTCACGGGTGTAGTCAGCGAAACGTCTTATGTCTAAATTGGAGGTGAAGCAAAACCGTTGTCTTAGAGCAGCCTGAGTTCGCTTGGCTCTCACAAAAGTGAAAAAAAGTGCTTTGAGGTTTTTGCGTCTCCCAGTCATTCAAATCCGCCATATTGTAGAATACGACGATACGTTGGAGACACCCATGTACGAAAAGCAGAACGGCACAGCACAGCACAGGCTTAGTACTGATGCCAGAGTTGCTAGTACTGGCTAATGTTTCGGGCCCAGTATGTGGCCTAGACCAAATCATTGCCGAGCCAATGTCGATTTGATCACACCGGTCCTACTCTTGGTGAAACTCTGGCCCGACCCTGGGCGTCAGCAAAAAAAGAAACGAAAATAAAATTATAATTTTTTTTTTTTAACTACGAATTTATTTTGATATTATTATTTTTTTGAAAAATGCGAATTGATTTTACTTGCACACCTTGGACACTCTCGGATTCGAACCCTGGTCCCGTCACACATTAGTCCGTTACGCTACCCACTAGACCTATGTGACACATTCTCGTAATAGGGTTGAAACCGAATCAATTGATATGTTGAGAAACAACAAATATTTCTACCAAGATGTGCCCAATACAGAGCCGACCGTCGAGCCAATGCCGAAAGAGCTTAGACACCAATAATAAGCCAATTCTAGGCCCGACATAGGCCCAGCAACTCGGACCAAAGTCGGCTCAGATAAAGTGGGAGTACTGATCACCAGGATTGGCACGACACTGGTCTGGTGGTTTGTCAGTACTAAAACAATACCGATCGACAAGTCTTGGCGGACAATGCAATGCCAATTCTGGGCAGTGTACGGAACTCTGGTTAGACTCTGGCATTTCGCACATGGGCATAAGTGCCCTAAGATGGCCTTTTTCGATCATTTAACATAGCCCTCAATAGATGGTATGGACAGGTAGTTCGTTCCGGTGGGCTTTCCGGACAAGGACCCAACAGTAGTCCTTAAAACACGTGTTCAAGGAATGAGCACAATAACTTCAGAACACCATAAGTTCGAGTTCGAGTAAAGTTTCATGCAGTAAGAGTCCTTCTCTTTCGAGTAGCCACCACCATGTAATTGTCTTTAAATGCGTAAACAATGGCTACATGTGAATATTTAATTTTTTAAACTAAAATTAGAATCTAGAGCAGAGTTCTGTTCATCTAGGTTAACATACGATTAGGTACTGTTAATCGTGATTCAGGTGAGAATTACTGATGTAACCAGCGTTACCGTTTTACTACATATGTAGCAGATTTACTACCTTTTTTTAATTTTAAAATTGACTGCACTACTATTTCAAGTCATGAAACACTACGTTTTTGCGATAATTCTCGAAAGTTAGTTGAAAACAGAGAAATGCAACGCACAAGAATGTAATCCATTATTATTTTACATTACTATATGTTAATGTTATTGTGTTATTATTAAAATTCGGTTTCTACTACCTCTTTTTTGAAAAAGGTAGCAGATTTTGCTACTCCAAAAAACCGCCTCGCAGTAACACTGGATGTAACCTTGAGTGTTTTGCCTTCTTCTTCAAAACGTTTAGTCCAGGTCGTGCTCTTCAGTTTTTTTGAGCTTTACTCTCCTACACTTTTCTCTTGTCTTGTCTTTTCTTTTAATTTTTCTTCAGTAGTTCGTCCTCCAAACCAGAGATCATGCATAACACTCAGGTCAAATCATGGGCTGCTCTCTATTCTATTGTATTCAAGGAAAAACATAATTCGATTAAATTAATGAAATAACAACGCTTTCTTATAATCGCATTCAATTATCACACTATTGGAAATTCTTCTCGATTTCATTTACTACGCGATCGCTTTTGTCAAAGAATATCGCTTCACACATCCAATTTTCAGTAAAACTGATTGTCGTCTCGCTTTCGTAGTAGGAAAACCAATCTCGTGCACAAGCTCTGCTGCGCTTATATACTGCATGAATTGACTCGAGATATTTTTTACGTTACTTTAAAATCGATTATTGGAAGGTTGTAGTTTTCTCCAAAAACTTTGATGTCATTGATACGAGGTTCCAGGGTGTGCATGCAACAGTATATAAAAATTATAATAAAAATTAAGTATTGTAATTTTGGCAATACGAGTACAAGAGAATACTACACAGCAAACCAGTTTCATTTAATACAAAAAAAAAATCCAGAAATTTATTTTAAAACTCAATCTTATGTTCAATAAATAATAATAATTTATTTCTTAATCATCATTTCCATCTTTGTTTTAACTCTTTTATACAATTTCCCTTGATTAATTACTAATATTCTTTTATTGTTTCGTATTATTTTCGTTTATTTCTAAAAAAAATGAACAAATCTCTTAACTACTTCGTTACAATACTTCGTAAGTTGAAGTGTTCGTTCCCTACACAAAGTGTCCAATTGCAATTAATTTCATTCACTGATTACCATTAAGTGAATACCATGACAGACTGTTAACCATGACTAAGATTTTTTTTTTATGAATTTCACAGTTCTGAAATATCATCGTTACGTTAATTAGTTACAAGATGGTCAGAGGTGTTAATTTATTATCAAGATTAGATTTGTTTTTGTTGCTAGTATTTCTTTGCTCACAATTCCTAATAAGAAGTTTTGTTGGATAAAATAAGTGATAAAAAGCACGAAATAAAAATAATGAAGGATCGGTGATATGCAGTTTTTTTACTGAAATGACGAGTGAAAATGAAGAAATAAAAATTCACAATTACGATAAAATGGACAAATAATTATCCGTTGCAATATTTTAATTGATCATTCTTGGATTGAAGCTACCAAATAAAATACCATCTTTGATTTGTTTGTGTTTGTTTGTTTTTATTTGCAATTAAATTACCACAAAATATCCTTAACGAAATTTGTTTTAAATAAAATAAAAATAAAATCAAAATTTTTACGTATACGGCAACTTAAAAAATAAATAAAAAATAAAAATGAAATAATTTCTGTTTTCTATCCCTCTCTGTGATATAGTGATATTGCACGAAATTCAAGACCTAACACTCTTGCATACGGTTCTCTTAAATAATATTAAAACTGTCTTTTATTATAATTTCTAAATATTTTACAAGTCTTTAAATTTATTCTATTTTACAAATATTTTTAGAGTAATTGGGGTTAATCACAAAATTCTTTTCCGTTTTTTTAATTTTACTGTACAGTTTTGTTTTTATATCGTTGTATTTATTTGTTTATTTTTCATATTTTGTTTGTATAATTATTTATTTATTTTCTCTGTAAATTGCTTTCAGTTCTTTTGGTCAACTCTTTTGCAATAATTTAATTAAAATAATCCAATAAATTTAACGTTGTGCTAATTTGGTGAATTTGATATGTAAGTTATTAAGATTCAACTGAAATGACACAAAAATAACTCCCTCCCAAAAGAACGGCAAGAAAACCAATAATCAAAAATATTGAAATATCTTTAAAACAGAAAAAAATGCACAATAATATAAATTAATAATTTATAATTAGGTCGATATATTACAATTAGAATTATTTAAATAATTCAAGCATCTAATTTTCACGTATTATTATATAGTAGGGATTCTATACTAAACGGATTCTGTCGGATACTATTTTTAGGCGGATCGCTACTATCGACTATATCGCTACCGTCGTCCGTAAGTATTGATGAGTCGGCGCCGCCCCTGCTATTTCCGTTGCCGCCACTGTTCGTCGTACTATTGCTTCCATTAAAACTACTAACAATACCATTGCTGGTGTGTTTCAGCGAGAAGTCCTCGGGCTCGTCATCACTATCGGCACCGCCAACGACATCAATTTGTATGTCGTCATCGTCCAATTCCGAGTCCGAATTTGTCGCTGTATTGCCTCGATGTTGTGCCAAATATTCGGCCTTTAGCGCCTCAAGGTCGACAGCGATTCCTTTCGCTCGCAGCTTTCGCGCTTGTCGTTCTAACGCTTTTGCTAATTTTTTTCGCCGACGTGCCCTGTACGATCAACACGATCGAAATGAAAAGAGAGAAAACAAATTCTAATAAAAATGGCAATAAAAATTGTATTAAATTTTTTTTTAAATTTCGAATAGACAATTTTTTTTAGAATCTATCCTACGAAGAAACGGATTCAACTCTTTCAAACCCGCTGGGGGTTTAAAAGCAATTTTTGGGTGAAAGCATAAGACAGTTAAAACCAATTCGATATTTTATCAGATCGAAAAGTTATGTTGAAAATAGTCAAAAAGTGTGCAACCCCCTTATTCATCCTGGAGGGTTGAATATGAAAAAGTTCCGAAATCAGTCCGTGGCACTAAAACCAATTTCGTTTAGTATCAAAAAGATATGACATAAATTTTTTCGCGATTATAGAATAGAACGTCGGCGGAAGTAAGAACCAGTTCGATATCTTATCGGACTTAGGAGACATGACGGAATTTTGGAAAACGAGCACAACCCTTTTACACCCTATTTGAAGTTGAAAAAAAAACCCGAAAAAGGAGTTTAAACCCTACAAAGGAGTTTAAACCCTAAAAAGGGGTTCAAAACCTAAAAAGGGTTTAAACCCTAAAAAGGGATTTTATGCGATTATATGTAAAAGTAGAAACTTATTCGATATCTAGTCAGACCTAAGAGATATAGCGGAATTCATGAAAATGTATACAACCTCTTGGCATCCCCTTAGAGATTTAATTTAACTTATGATTAAGATCCACAGGAAAGCATTCAGCAGTCACGATAGACAACAATCGTATGAGACTCTAAAAGAAATACTGAACTTCCGACTTATATTGTTGGGGATAAAGATCAAGTTTGTCGCTTTTAGGACAGTATATCCCATGTTCAATTCCGTAGTGGAATTTTTGGTATATCATTTATGACAAATTTTTCTTTTTCAAGGCCTGCAAGAAGGACTCATCTAATTTTTTCCATATTAATTCCTTTACCTAAATCCATTAAAAAAATTTTATGTTCAAAATTTAAAATTCCCAGCTAGAAGTCTACTGAAGGTACACTACAATACACTTGATGATCAATTAGGTAATTATGGACAAGGTAGTTAATTCATTCACTACAATTTAAATAATAGTTAGAAGCAAAATTAAAATTCACCTTTCTTTAGCTTTGAGCTCATTCGGTGGTATTGGCTCGCCGGAACATGATTGAGGGTGGGCATTGTGAGCAGGTCGACCAGGTCCTTTCTTTGTATGTTCCTTCTTTCGCCATTTCGCTCGTCGATTTTGAAACCAAACCTGCAATTAAGAACGAAAACTTTATTAACTTCAATTACAAATTTCAAACAAAAAACAAAAACGGAGAAAAACTAAAGGAATCCAGTAAAGTCAAGGTTCGAAAAAAGTTCTCAACTTTCAACCCTTAAAATACCATCGCTTGCGATACTATTAAAAAGCCGACGAGCCCTATAATCATTATGTCTTCATTACACCCCTTATATAGGTGTATATCACCTGCATTAATACTTCCATCCAACCCTCTTCAAATCATTTACTCTGGTTGTTGGCCTTTTTTGGGTTTATTGTTTGCCACACAATTGATTAGTTTGCTCCGCCTCTGAACTTCCACCCTACAAATGCCTAAAGCGAAAACCGAGATGTGCATACCGAAAAGCCGACGGTAAATAAATAAAGCAGGAAAGCGCTGTGTAAAATACAAGGACCTGCACTATACGAACAACCGCCCTAAAATAAATTGCTACTCAAACTCAGGAACGTATGCTGCTCGCCGCCCTCACCTCCCCGAAAAGGGATGAGCTGGACATACACGATTCGTTCAGGATAGGGTGCAAAATCGAATTTTCGCCGTCCTACCACCTTTAGCTGCTGTTCATTTAATTTCCTCCTACGAAACTTCGTACATCCAATCTATAGTTTTATATTTATATATCGACATGTGAAGTGAACCATCCCTTGAGAGTCCTTCCTGGTGCAACCCCCATATGGCTCATATTGTCGAAGAATGTGGGGAATGGTGGCAACAGCAACATATTGGAAAACTATTTCCGAAGAGTTCCTTAAGTAAAGTGAACGAGGTGTAAATGGAATTAGATATGTTTCGGTAGTCGAAAAAGGACTCCACATTCTTACATACCAAAGGGTGCCTTAGATATCGAGGGTGGTGTGACGTATATATAGAGAAAGGTTTCTGACTTGTGATTATCTGATTTGGTGTACGAACGAACTGAACGACTTTTCTATTCATTAGGCCATTTTTATGGATAGTGAGACCTGCACAAGTTTCTATAATGGTGGCTTGTAGGTAGGTAAAGGATACCGACCATAAATTACAGGGTATTTCGATTGAATTAGTTGGAAAGTTGTTACTTCGTGGATTAGATGGATATGTTGGTTTTTTGCCGGAGAAAATAAGTACTTATAAAAATTGCTCTCTTACAATTGGATTTTTAGTATTCAACAAGGATAATATTTGTTCACAATTAGGATCAGATAACTTTCTGTCGCACAATATGTCGATATTAAATTGTAGCACAAAGGAGGGACATATATGTGATATACTCATAACCGACGATGGAATCAAGGGTAGCTTACTCTGGTCGTTTTCATGCAGGACAATTACAGGACAAGTTTCAGCCCATCAGTCACGTCTCCTCGGATGGAACAGTATAACAAGTTTTTTTGTGAAAAGGTAACAACATATTAAAATTCAAAAGTAAGCTCAGATCAGACGAAGGAGTAACCCTAATATCTCAAATTCGGTTGGAGATACGCTATAGAAGACGCCAAGGCCGAATTCGAGCTGTATCGCTATTGAATAATGAGAAGATGAACTTAAATAATCTTTTATTCCCTCAGTAGAATTGTACCACGTGCTGTAAAGCCTCATTTTTGCGGTAATATAATATTTACGAAAGCTTATGTCCTTAGTGATACTGCCAAAATAACTCTCAGCGTTTAGACTGCATGATAATTGCTTTGACACTCTCTGAACAGCACTCTCAAACTGGTGTGTTTGACGAGGTTTTTTTTGTAGACTGTCACTGTCACAACTTTCCAGAAAATTTATCTTCATAAAGATTTCTCGAGATGTTATCAAAAAATCCCGTAACCAGTTCTTAACCTTTATAAGCAAAAATTAATTCGATATTTTATCGGACCTAAGCGATATTGGGGAATTCCCTTTTCAACGTTTTGGGTGTTTGGGAATATTGAAAAATACCAAAATTAATACTTATTAGTTTATTTAAGTAGTACGTAGAAGGGAAAATTAATTTCAAATCTTATCGGTCCTGATAGATATTGAGGAATTCGTGTACAAAAATTTAACCCCTTTTCACTACCTTGGGGTTGAATATCGAAAAATTGTGATAGAACATTTTAGCTATTTTCGTAAGAATCCTGCAGAAGCAAAAACTAATTATGCATCTTATCGAGATAAGTAGATATTGAAATTCAAATTCTCTTTATTTTGCCTAATCTGTATAAATTTCAGTGTAAGTTTCTAATTAAGTTACTTTAGAGCTATTGAGTATCTGTACTCATTTCAACTAATGTTTTATGTATTTGTCGTAAGACGTGGGAGTTAGTGTGATTAGTATATAAGATTAAGGAAATACAGCAAAGTGAAAAACCTTATATGATCTTGTCCTTTAATTTTGAAACATTTGCAATTTCATGAAGTTCCCGCGTGGAGAAATACCAGGGTCGGTTTAGCAATAATTTGAGGACTTTATTTTGGGAAATTTGCAATTTTTTGATATGTCAATTTGAGACATCATGCCAAACTGGGGCAGCATACAGAAATATATTTTGAAAAATTACCATGTAAATAATAATAATATTTTCAGTGCTTAACACAGATCGGCGATTTATTAGGGGATATAGAACTCTAATCGCTACATTGATCTCTAATTAAAGCAGTGTGTTTTTCAAAGGTCGGTGTCTTATCGAGAGTGATCCCGAGATATTTAGCTTTGTCTGTCCAAGGAATGTCTTCACCTAGTATTGAAATGTTAGCCTGAGGTAGTAAACAACTTTTTCTATTTCTGGTGAAGAAGGTAGCTTGGCACTTTTCAGGATTGATTTTTAGTTTCCATTTATGAAAATACTCAGATAGTTCTGTGAGAGCGAGTTGTAGGTTGAGACTGATATCTATCGTATTATCACCAGCAGTGGCGGAGCTAATGGTTTTGGCGCCCGGCGCACTTTCTACGTTTTGGTGCCCTAAATTTTATATTTTGTTTTCGAAAAATGAAGGATAGTTTTCAAGATTTAGCATGATATAAATAGAGAAGGTGGTAAAGTGACCGCCGCTCTTATTTCGGCCCCTTAATTATTTCTAATGATTCATAATACCATTTATGGTTTGTGTTACATATCAGAAAGCCAACCTCTAAAGGCACCATAGAACAAAATCGAAGTGCATTGCTTATTCATACGAAGGATCGCCTTGCTTTCTCAAGATTTGCAAAATTTTTTCCATCAACTTCTGTGATTGTCTTTATAGCTGCATCTTATAAGAATCAACGGAAGAATATCAAAACATCTCAAGGAGCGAAACGCCTCGGCCAAGAGTGAGGATGTGATACAGTATCATGAACACCTCAACCTGGATAAAAGTACTGAAAGTGGTGAAAATGAGGCTTCTTCGACTGAATACAATTCGAACAGGGACGTCATTTCAGTTTTACCCAGGGGGCAAGATTTTTTACCCTTGCTATAAATGAATGCATGTGCGTCGATATTAAGGCCGCGGTCCGAATTACGCTCATGATGCTTACATCACTAACAGTACTTACAATCGGTCGGAATTGTTGGTACGCTTATGTCGCTTTCAATTCGAACCGATCGTGTGCACACAGTGTACTCACAGTGCCTATCCTCGAAACCGTGAGCAGTTTAAGCGCCAGAAAACTACCCCTCCATGCAAATTGTATGCGTTGTGAACGCAATTCGGACCGAGCGTAAGAGCGCTAAAAATGCGGAAAGCGTAATTCGGACCGCGGCTTGACCGCACAGTCAAGCCGTACGTACATTTTTAAGCTCCTGTGAAAATAGACTTTCTTGAAAAAATCAAAAAGTCACGGTTACCTTCAATTCTTAAATTTCACTCTCCCCTCCCAATGACGTCCCTGAATTCGACATCTGATATTGAATTTGTGAAGGACCCTTTCTAGTGACCAAAGAAGTGAAATGTGCATTAAATTGTGAATTTTTGAAGCACAATGAATCTCCTGAAGCAGAAGACGATATGCTATATTACCAACACAATTTCAGTGATAGCCGTATGCAAGAATTTATGAATTTAAATAATTTTTTAAAAACTGTCAACTGTTTCTCCATTCTGCAGTGATGTATTGTTAAATTTTCTACCATTTGTAAGGGGATATTTAAAATCACTAATTTCATGCGCTCGCTTTTCTACTATTCGTTCTATGAGTTGATCATTCAGAACTGGCCACAGCCCAGGATCTTCAAAATTATTGTTAGAATTAAGGACCTCAAAAGGCTGTTGATTGTGCACAGATAAACTTTGTAAATCAATTAGCAACGGAATTTCATGGTTTATCATTTCCACGGTGGAGGTGGAAGCTTCAGATAAGGATATGTTGCATGAATGCAATAAATTATTTTGCGTTGAAATTGCAGTATCTTTCAGGAATTTTTTAATTCCGCTTGATAACTTAGCATTTTCAGCTTGAGTAATCTGCCGCTTTATTCGATATTGACTACCGGACAATTTTCTCGGATTAATCGACATTTTTATATATTAAAAACAAAATATAGAAGGTATGTTTAACTTACTAAAAGTTTATTTACACTTAAACACTTGAAAGGTATTACCTATTACCTATTAGCACTTGTTCGTTTTTCCAATAAAACCTATCAAGAAAAATAACACATTTTCTTTGGCCATTAAACAGTGCTTCCAACTCGTGAAAATTCTAAATATTTAAATTTTTTCGTTAACATTAGAACAAATGTACATGTATTGTCGTTTAATTATTAGATAAAACTTTTTAATTACATTCGTATAGTGGTGATCACGTCATGAGAGTTCAATTCCCTATATATTTAAAAAACATACCTAGAGAAAATTAAAAAGCCCATCGGAATTGGAATGAAAAAATAGTGTGCGTGAAGAACTGGAGCGCTGGCACCGCGCATGCGCCTGGGGCATCTGAGGTCCCATTTCATTCATATGGCGCACTTTTATAAACTGCGCCAGATACCATGAATACATATGCACTCAGCGGAATACAACGCATGCCGTCACGCATAAAAACCTTGTACGTTCATGGTGCGTTTACACTCACCCTTGAGGCTCGCCTCGAGGCGAGCCTCTACCCCCATCAGGCCATTGCAAACCGGTTTTCGTCGGCTGTGTTCTTTGCTGTGTTGAAAGCAATTTACACTCAAAATGCCTCTGCGGCGCAACATGCCTATGAGTGCGAAACGACAGAAATACGATGAGCTGCGAATTGTGTGCTGCCACAGTTCATTGTATGTGTGTACACATATGGAAGCGTGCGTCGGAGAAAAGTTGAAGAATGTTAGACTCTTGCGACTCCACAAGCCATCTAATTGGGTGATTTTTTGGTGGGGATAGAGGCTCGCCTCAAACGCTGAGTGTAAATGCACCATCATTGTACCGTGCGTGTTGTATGTCGAACCATGGCGCGGATGAAATATTTGCGCCAAAGAGGAAGTCAATAGATTCGCACATGCATGATCGAACAGTACGTTGCAGACGTGTGGGATCAGTGTAGGAAAATTATGTTTATCATACAAAAAAACTAGTTGGAAGAGAGTGATATGAACATGTATATTTATATGATAAGATCAAACCGCAACCATATTTTTAGGGGAATGAAACAAATATTTGGGTGTACGACGTGTTGTTAAATTGTATTTGGACGGTATATGTGGTAGGATGCCGTGTTCTAGAATTGCAAAATTTACAATCAGTGAATTTAGTGGTAATTGCAGGAACAATTGTGTAGGTAGGTGAAACCGTAGGTGTGGCGCCCTAAAAATTTGGCGCCCGGCGCAGTTGCTCCACTTGCTCCTATGGAAGCTCCGCCCCTGATCACCAGTAGAGAGAACACCGGTATCGTCCGCATACATCGTGACTTCACAATTTGCTGGTATGGGAATATCAGCAGTATAAATAGTGTAGGGAATTGGTCCGAGTGTAGATCCCTGAGGTAGAGCTGGAAAACTATCGATAGTGCTATCGGCACTGTGGGTCATTTAGACGGACTCCACTGTATCCAGCTAAATGGCTCACAATATCCGTGCAGTGCACTCACTACCTCACTCGTCTTTATTGTTGATAGCGTTTGATTGACTCTGACTTTAAATGATCGTTCAGAAAGAAAACTTAAAATGATTTCAGTTAGGTATGGGGAAAAATTGAAATTTATGAGTTTATATATGAGAGCGTCATGCCATACTGTATGGAATGCTGATTGCAAGTCGATTAAGACTAAACCCGTGGATTTTTTGTTTCTAAGATTTGATTTAATACCTCTAGTTACCCGTACCAGAGGGTGTACTGTACTGTGAAAATTGTTCATTAGGGAGAATATTGTTATCATCGAGAAAATGAACTATCTTATCCTTCAATATTCTTTCAAAGATTTTACCAAAAGTGCACAGAAGGCTGATTGGTATATACGACGACAAATTTTCGTGGGGTTTTCCATGTTTTAAGACCGGTATTACTACGAGTATGGCAGACTTCCAAAGCGCAGGGAAGTAATTGAGTTGGATACAAGAGTTAATAATATGTGTCAATCTTATAAGGGCCAGTTTTGGAAGTGCTTTCGAATTTCGTAAACGTTTGATATTAAATCTGATATCTTTAACCTGTACTATACTTTCTGATTTCAATGGCTTCTGGAGGGAATAGAAGCTTTGCAAGCCGTTATGTACTGTAGATGCAGTGTTTATATCAGACATATTAGTAGTCACTATGCTATTGTCATGGAAAATGTCGGCTAGTAGGTTTGTCTTTTCCGCTCAGGAAGAGATTTTATCTCCATTATGAAGTATAGTAGGTATGGGAGAGAATTTCTTCTTCATATTTTGGCCATCTTCCACAACGGTCTGCTACCTTTGTCAATAGTTGAGAGCTTTTCGTTTCATTGAGAATTTCTGAATTCGTATATATTTTTTCTGATGCTTGCATTTAAGCGTTTTAATTCAAGAAGATCTGCTAAAGAATGATACCTTGGTTACTTTCGTCTTACAGCGTTTCCTGTTTTTATAATGTCACTATGGGAGGACTGAGTAGATATTGAAAGATATTGTGAAAATCATACAAATAAAATAAATAAAAACATACTTAACCCCTTTTCACTACTTTGGACGTTGAATATCGAAATATTGTGAAATTTATTTTTAAATTTTTCTTTAAGTTGCCTTTAGGAGGGAAAACAAGTTTGATATTTCATCGATCTAGAAGATGTTGAAGAATTCCTTAAAACATGTTCAACCCCTTTTTATCCTTCGGAGGTTAAATATGAAAAAATCTTGAAATAACATTTTAGGCGCCTTACGAAAATCCTAAACTAAGAGACCTTGTGGACTGCTACTCGAAAATATCAAAAATTCTAATTTTAATACTGGTAGTTTCGAGAATGCCACCCTTAAAAACTAACTTTTTAAATAGCCTCCTGGCAGCCTCGGAATAATTAGTGTTAACTTTTTTTTCCCAAAATCGTAATGTAATTATTTTTGAATGGTTAGGTTAGGTTAGGTAAGGTGGGAGGAAGTACAAGACCACATCTTAGGTAAACCCCGTCAGCCTGACAAACTGCAGAAGCTTGTCTAGCTTAATGTTTGCGAATTCGCACAAGTCCGCCTCCAAGCCAGATCAGGGCATTCGCAAAGCAAGTGGAAAATACTTTCCTCGGTGCAGGGTTCACTACAGCTGCGGCGCAGATCTGCAACGTCCGCAACACCTAATCTTCTGGCGTGCCGGCCGATCCGGCAATGGCCCGTCAGTACACCAATTAGGATACGATCTCAGAGTAGGACAAACTTTGTCCTGCTCGCACTTAGTGTCGGCTAGAGCTGCCTAGCCACGAGACACGATGTGTAGCCTGACCACCTCGTGTTAGCTTCCGATATGGCCGTCACGTCGATAGCTTGTTTAATGTCCTCAATTGGCCTCCTCACTGGAAGAGCTAGCGCTTGATTCAGCCTTGCGAGTTCATCCGCAGCCTCGTTTCCCGGAATCCCGCTGTTTTTTGAGTGGCAATCACATAAAAACTTCTAGAGCATCCCGACTTTGACTTTGTTCCGGAAAATAATGAAGTAGTGCATAGACGGCTCGCAGATTTTTTTAATTTACACTTGTGGTCGAAATTCATAAATGTGTAATGACTGTCAAACTTTTTGCCAAAATTCTATTTAGGGAGGTCAATTATTTATGTAGATGTAATTTCCAACCGCCAAAAAAATACGTTTTCATAACAGTAGAATTCACAATGGACCCATTGGCAGCTTAAGTGTTTGGCTGCTTCAGTGGCAACCCATCTTATCTTCATAATTGTAGTGCATACTAACCCGTATCATCATTTGATTTTTCCTCCAATCTTGAACTTACTCAACCCCAGAACAAAATTAGGAAACCCATTATACCATCATACAATATTCAACAGCATAAAAAAAGAACTTAATGAAAAATCGACTTAATTAATTAATCCCTAAAAATCATAAAATTCAAGTCGACAAGGTCTAAATTAGCGTCATATACAACCACCCTCTCTTATTAAAATCCAATGTTGCCATTCAACAACGACACCAACCTCAAAAGTCTCATAAATATTAAATTCAGCCCAGCTATCCTTTGGGATTCTCCAACAATAATGTCACCCCTTTTTTCGTCGACATGAACACCAACGTAAACCAAATAAATCAGGTCTGAATAGTGCGGGATAAACACCCTCTCATCTGAAAGTATGTTGGCTTTATTTTCTGTAAGGATTCATTTTGCTCTCGTTTCGGTAGCAAGGACGAGCTGGTCTGGGGTTATTTTTTGGTCGTCTTCGATGTTTAAACGATTTTCTAGTTTTCCAGGGATTTATGTCCAAGGATAGAGAGTGAGTTTATCGCTGGTGTAGTAGAAGCGTTTGATTCCCTTAGGGTATTAGAGATGTTTGTGCATACAAGGGTAGCGAATGCCTCCCTTCGAACCTATGTAGGCTGGTTAGCCACCAGTTTATTACACGGAGATTATTGTAATAGGTGAAATAGTAGTCTCTATTTATGGCTGTCTAAGGGTATTTTCAGGATCATTGAGTTTATCCAATTATTGATCGTGTACGGTTTAGAGGGGTTGGTGTTGATGGTTGGAGTTAGATGAGGTTGTGGTCGGGATAATGGGGTTTATCTCATAATTTCAAGTATGAAATTAACTTACGACAATAGGTTCTGGTTCTTGTATGAAAATTCAATGAGAAATGACGAAACTTGAAGATTAAAATCATTACGTAACCTCAATACCGTAACAATAACGTTCAATAGATACCCCCTTCCACCAAACGTTAAAGTTAACTAGTAAACTTACTATTAGGGAATAAGATTGCAATTACGATCAAGTTATTCAAATAAAGTTTGATTGAATCAAAACTTTGTTGGCATTCCTCGACTTTTTTCAAATAATTACACAATACAAAATAAACCGAAAGCCTAACCCTTTCACGAACGTAAAATAGCGCACGTTCATCATTCAACAAAAATTATCTAAAATTGATTTCGATCGCTATAATAAAATTGAAATAATCAGTAGAAAGAACAGTCTGTTGCCACGACATTTCTGCTCAATGGTAGAATGGTCTGCAGGTAATTTACCGTGGCAAGGAAATTGTTTTTAAGCATGAAATGTCATTTCCAAGTCTATTTTGAGCGATAGTTTCATGTGCCTCGATACTTTATAGAAAAACTTGTTAAAATTGAAAAATTTCATGTCTTCTGATAGTCCGTAATCATTTCTTTTCCTTAACCCTTTTTCCATACATTGTTCGTATAGGTAAAATTGCATAAGGTATACCATACTCGTGCATATGCTCGTAATAGAATTCCGCTGTCTGGTATCGGCACGACCTGTTCCAATACACCACAGTCTCGTGCCATTAATTGAAATTGTTATAGTAGCTAGTTAGGGATATTACTGAGCCTTATGAAAATTCAGCTCATATGGACGGAGAAATTTTCTTTCAATCGCTTGAAAATTGCATGCTATTCCCGCTAAGCGGTTCGAAAATTTAAGAAGGCCAACGAGGAATTGCTAGTTATTCGCAATTATAAGTCTGGCATGATATGTGAGTGCGATGGAAATTAGCACATTGCAACCGACTTCACTCCAAAGCACCAGTAGATTAAACTTAATTAATTTGGGTTATTATTATAATTTATTGTCAAAAAGAATTGTATCTTTGGAAGAAAGAGAATCCAGCAAACATTTCAGGAGATAATCTTTCCTGCGATATCGTAATATTATCGTCAGTTAAGCAAATAAAGATATCATTGCGATACCCGATTGGGGATAAAAATCGGAGCCAAGGTGATATGTCCAAAAAATATATATTTACTTTATTATTTGAATAATACAGTATTGTGATCGAAAATTAGCTACCCTGAAAATTGGAACCTAAAGAATAGCCAGGAAGCTATTTGTAACGTTATTTTTAAGGTAGATAGTCGCATAGTGACCTACACTGCATCTCAGCATTAAACGCGTTCAAGACTTCTACCCAAAGTATGAAAATAATAAAGTTGCGCCCAGACTGGCATAGCTGAAACTTGGTATTTAGATAAAGCATGCAAGTGGCATGCTGTAATAATATAATTTTTTATATACTGAACCAAATAGGTACATCTAACCAATTAAAATTTACATCATCATAATATCAAAATCATTGTTTTTGAGCCGATGCAAGTATTCATTAATATTATGCAAAACCGTTCATCATTCCTCGGTTTGCTTTGGGCACTCAGAAAATAACAGAAATGATGTAAAAATTCATTGTTACAATGAACGAGTTCATAATATTCATAAAATCAGTAATTCGTATTAAAGTACTGATTCATTACTACTATTAACTGTGTCACTCTCAGTACAATATGATGAACGAATTCATAATATTAATGAAAAGAGTAATTAATGTTACTAATGTTGTTCCTCGTAATAAAGTATAAATTCATAAATGCGATTAATCCTGTTCACCTCAATAATATTAATACACATATTGATATCAATATGATGAATTTGAACATTAATATTATGAACGTGGATCTGGATATAATTTCGGCTTTTTATGGCATATGAAAACGAATAAAGACTCCCACACACTTGTGCGAAATTATTGCTTCTGCTGCGACTGTTTCTCAGCGGTACAATTGACACCATTTGATTTGATTACGGGCCAACAATTATCTACTAGTGTGTGGGAACCAGAACAAAAAATAGCAGCCAACACAGGATCCGAAACCTTGAACTGTGCGATTGTCGTTTTCTTCAATATAATGAATGCATTCATTATTACTATAAATATAATCAATATGTTTTACGAATACCAAGTAAAGATGCCTTGTTTATAAGAACTTTTTAATCAATATAATGAAGGCGTGCATCAAAATTCCCCGGTGTTGATTTCTGAAAGAATATGTGCCCTTTCCATATACAAATTGATGAAAATATTTTTAAAATATTTGATGATTTTCTACATTGTTGTAACGATTTTTTCATTAATATTAAGAACAGTATTTTTTTCAGTGTAGGGGTAGTATGGTAGATGCTGGTTTGCCTATCTATAAAACAACTTATGCTAGAAAATTGAAACTCGGTATGTACCTATATGAGTCGTTCAGTGGAAGAGTTGGCTAAGCCACATTAGATTTTTTTGTTGCTTAGGCTTTTTCAATTTGACCACAATAACCATATCTATCCGTTCCAAACTTATTTATTCACCATATTATCAGTATATATTGCTTGACAGTATAACAAAATATAAATTTTTTTTTTTTTTTTTGAGAGTAATTTTTCAAATTGTGTCTAAGTTTAGAGCCCGATACCTCATTTCGCAGTAGATGTGGGTGAGGCAACTCTTCCACTGAACCACTCATATGTACATATACTACAAAAGTAATTTAAATGAAAAAAAGCGTACGGAAATGGGGCAAAAAAATTATCAGTGAAAATGGAATGCATATTTTTTTCACGAATTTCGCCATATCTCTTAGGTATTCTAATATATTGAATTACTTTTTATTCTTTGGGTTCTTCACATATGTAAGTGCTTAGAAAGAGTTTTAAGGATTTTTTGAAACTCAACCCCTAATGGAGTATAAAGGAGTGGTATATCTTTCCACGAAATCAGCCATATACCTCAGGTCCGATTTGATTTCACTTCCGCGGACTTGTTGTATAATCACAAAAAAACAATTTTCAACTTTTTTCCTTTTTCAACCGCTAATAGGGTATAAAAGATTTGAGCAAGGTTTCACGAATTCCGTCATATCTCTTAGGAGTTATAAGACATCGAATTGGTTTTTACTTCCTCGGACTTTCTTTGTATTTATCTAAAAACTTCTTTCAGGATTTTTGGATATTCAACCCCCAAGTGGGTGTAAGAGGGTTGCATACGTTTTCACAATTTTCGCCATATCATTTAGGTTTGATGAGATATTAAATTCGCTTAAACTTATGCAGAGTTTTTATTCAATTGCCTACAAACTAATTTTAGGACTTTCTGATATCGAATCCCAAGGTCGTGTAAAGGGGTTGAATACATTTTCACAAATTTCTACATATTGCTTAGATCTGATGAGATATCGAATTAATTTTACTTTATTATTTTTTAATATCTCAGAAACGGCTTATGCTAGAAAGTTGAAACTTAGTACGTATATGTACGAGTAGATGTGCTGTTAGCGTAATTAAAGCAAAAAAAATTCAGATTTTTATTGGCGTTCAGAGGTCGAGTAAAAAAAATGTCCGTGAATCCACATTTTCACGAATTTCGTTGAAACTTTTAGACATGTCGAGCTCTCAAAGCAATTTTACTTCTGCGAACTATTTATATAAGCGCCTAGTAACGTTCTTCAAAATTTTTCGATATCCAACCCTTAAGGGGGTGTAAAATGGTTGTGTACATATTCACGAATTCTGATATACTTATTTATATATATTGAGATATGGAATTCACTTTTACTTCTATAAGCTTTAAACATATGTATAGTCGGAGAAAAAACCGATTTAAGTATTTTTCCCTATTAAACCCCCTGGGGGTATTATTCAAGTTTTCACTTGGGGTTGCATGCTTTTTCACAGTTTTCGATATATTTCTTAAGATTGATAAGATATCAGATTGGCTTGTACTTCCGCAGACTTTTAATAGCCTGCAAACTCATTTCACGATTTGTTGATATTTAACCCACAAGAATGTGTAAAGGGGGTGCATACATATGTCTTTACGAATTCGGACATACTTCTTAAGTCTTATGAGATATCGAATTATTTATTAAAATTTTAAAAATATTTTCAAGACTTTCAGGATTGATGAGGCAACTGTTGGTTCTTATTCATGTGGGCTTTAAGTATAAATAATATACTGAATTTTGAGTCCTTTTTAAACGTTTAATCGGTTGAAGCCTGTAATTTAGATATTTTTACTCTTATTCTAAGGACAAATTTCCCTTCTCAAAAAACCTCCTAATCTCGAAACAACTGATATTATTCTCCGACTTTGGCCGCGTCCCGGAGTATGGCCTATTACGCAATTCATGAGTTATATGTGGCAGTGGCGTAAGCATTCTATTGCGACTCCATTTTAACTGCTTCCCGAACTTTGACCATAATAAAGTTTCGCCCAGACTGTTGGCAGATTTTTTCATTGTTATAATGTACATTTTCATTGCTCGAGCATATCGTTTTGGTGTGAACGACAGAGCTGCAACAATCACTCGGTAATCGCGGCATAGGCGTATGCTGAATGCACAATATCGCAGTATCGCATCATTCACCTTAATTAGGGGCCCCAACAAACCCTATACTTATAGACTTCGGCGTCTTGAAGAACAAGATTAATAATAATTGAATTCATTTACAATAATTATCGGAAATAAAATCTTGCACTTACCGCTACACGACTCTCTTTTAAATCTAATCTCATTGCTAACGCCTCTCGCATAAAAACATCCGGATAATGACTAGCTGAAAACGCTCGTTCTAACTCCTCCAATTGCCACGAATTAAAATTTGTACGCGATCTTCTTCGTTTCGATGCGCTACTCTCATCATCGCCATCTGCTGCTGAGCCTGCAAAATAAAAAAATGAAAAAATTGAAAAGAAGCAGTGCAAAAATTAATAACAAAATGATTTTATTTATATACGACGCGATATTTATAAACTTCGCAGTTAATTTTTCTATCAAGCCGCATTATTAATGATAACCTTTTTCATAATATCGGTTCGTAAGTAAACAGAAGGCCGTTCGGCAACAGCAACGATGATCTCAATATGGCGTCGGTATTTTGATTGAAATTTATTTTTGCAATAATTCCCGCCATTAAATTATTTTTCGAAAGGGAAAAAAAAAAATTGATGAAGTTAGCATAAACTTTCAATTAGTAATTAAATTCATTATTAGATTTTTTTCTAGAGGGACTTTTTAGCACAAAAACTTCGTATCATTTTTTTAAGCAGCGAAATATTCAATTCGAGGTTAGATACGATTCGACCTATTGACTTTTGCCGGCATTTTATACAGATCGTGTTTTTAATGATGTCATCTTTTTAATATTTTGAATTGGAAGAATATTCTGAATTATTTACGATTTGTTTGTTAAATTCGAGACAAGAGAGTCATAAAATCGAATTCCACAAGGAAGTCAAGGATCAATATTAACAAGCGATTGTTTGCGGTGGAATTTACAAAGTTCTCCGAACTAATTACACCGAAGAATTATCTTCCGAAAAACTCAATATTTTTAATGACAATTTGTACAAAAATTTCTGCCCGGTAAAACTCAAATGAGTTCCAAATGATTTTTCAAACACAAGTCCTAATCAGATAAGTGGTTCGTTATGGTGATAAGCGATCTTCGATTATTCACGCACTCCTTTTCCTTGTTCCCAACTCAAATCCCATACCGTAGGTTGAATCAATCAAAAAGCATTTTGTTGTTCAAATATGCGCGCCGTAAGACCTGTCATGCCCGAAAACCGGTGTTCTTTGTAGAACTATCCCAGGCCGGCATTAAAGGTAAGTAAGTCGGAAAGTAAAATCCTGCCGAAATCCCAAGTCGCCAATCTTCAGTTCAAAAGCCCGAAACGTATGCCGGTCACGTGAACGAAACGCTTTATTTACAGTTCAATCTCATTCGTGACACGTGACATTGGTATTAAATATACAAAGCTGGTAACACTTGTATATTTGGGCTGGCAAGTAGCCGTCTATCGCCAGTATTAGTTACCGAAAGCGTACGAGAATTTTCCCGGGCGGATCGAATGTGTACCAGCCACCCTTTTGTCGGTTTTTATGTACATAAATCACGGAAGGGTGTGAGCGATTAGCTCGTTTCTGTTTGGTATTTTTATTCTGTTTTGAGTATTTTTTTTCGGGTTGTAGTGATTTTATTGAGGATAGGGTGGAATTTACCCGGGGTGTTATCGGTGCTCTTTTTTCAGCATTGATTTTACACCCTTGACATTACAAGGGGATATTGTTAACTAATTTGCAAATTATCTTGACTTAGAGATGAGATTACGCGAGAGAAGTGGTTAAATGGAATTTTTGTTTAGGGTACGCTCGCATGCGTTTAGACTGAGGAATATCCTGCTCTTTGATTTCGAGCGTTAACATCGACCTACAAAATCGACCTACACCATCGACTTACACCGTCAAAATACCTGCTGTGAAGCAACAATAATCACCTACTATACTGTCGCACGGCAACATGGTCATTCATTACTTTACTATCCAAACCAGTGAATTCTGACAACGTTGGGAAAACGTAAGGAAAACGTAAGGAGTGGGTTTGTTTGTGACCTAATCCTTCCTCTCAGGCAGGACAACTTTGAATGGCCTCGTGAGATTAAATTTCAGTACCATTGAATCAGAAAGAGGTATCGCTAGTATGGAGTCCTTGTTGACTTGCGCGGAAAGAGTTGGTCAAGCTCGTCCTCCAAGCTCAAAAGTTTGTATGTAGTGAACCTAGCTTCTTTTTGTATTTCTAAGTGTAGAGGTGCTAGGTTGCGAAGCGCCTCTAGGGCAGCTGTGGGAGTGGTGCCCATCACCCAGTGATATCCAAACATGCCAGTCTTTGTAATTTAGTGAGCTTAAGCTGAACAGTTTTCTGGTTTGTTTTCTTCCACCAGACGGATGCCGCATAAGTTATAATGGGCCTAGCAACGACGGTATACATCCAGTAGGTTCGTTTTAGACTCAGTCCCCAGTTCTTATCGAGAAGGGTCCTGTACATCCAGAGAGAGATTCTAGCCCTTTCAAGAACTTTGTCCAAATGATCATTCCAAGTGAATTTTTCATCCAAGATGGCTCTCAGGAGTTTTACCTCACTGGCACATTCTATGCATTCTCCAAAAAGTAGGCCTAGAGTGTGAGGTAGGTTAGGTTACAGTGGCGGCCAAAGCCTCACATAGACCCACGACGGTCCTTAGTGATAGCACTAAAAAACAGGAGACCCAATGTACCTATGATAGTTGCGCTTGCGTTTCGATCTGTACTGATAGCTCCTCGTTTAATTCAAAGGTCCCTGTTACCGTAGCAAAGTTTAGCAGACTCTGCATGCTGTTAAACGAGACTTCTTTAAGATTTGTGAAGATCGGTGCACCAAGAGCCTTCACCCGTCTCCTAGCAAGAGCTGGGCAGTTACACAGAAGGTGTTCTAGCGTTTCCCGTTCCCCGAGTAGTTTAGTTTAATTAGCCCCATTCTGTACGCATGCGCCCCAATCAAACAATGGCCGGTAATAATTCCGACTAAAGTTGCGCATTGCGCCCTTGGTAGTGCTAACAGGAGTTTAGTTTTTTCTCATTTTGCGTGTTCCGCATTTGTTTCGTGGTTCTGGAGGTTGATGTAGCCTGCCACCTGGCCTCGGACGGGCTTATCATCTTCTGCTCTAGGGAGTTGTGAACGACGTTAAGAGGCGTTGGTACCGAAACCGCGGTTTTTTGCCCAAGGTTTGCACCTTTTTTAGCAAGATCATCCGCGAGTCCGTTTCCTAAAATACCACTGTGCCTTGGAATCCAGAAGAGTTCCACTTTCCTATTTGAGCACAGTTTCTGTAAAGCGCGTCGACAGTTAAGTACTGCCTTCGATTTGATAAAGCAGGATTTAAGGTAAACACTTGTATTCTCTTATCTGACGAACGCCATATGGTACAAAGTTGAAATATAGTACCTTCGTATATACGAGGACTGTCCCAGAAGTACACGACCTAACCAAGAAAACACAAAAAATTTTAGAAAAAAAACTTTTCCTATAAAACTACTCCTTGCCTGCAGATGGAACTGGTGTTGATCGAGTAGTACGTAGGACTTTGTTTCAGCAAGGGGATGAACCAAATCTCGACCCGATTTCCACGGGAGAAGTCAAAGCTATTTTGACTGGTCTCGTGGAGAAGAAGGCTCCTGGGCCATGTGGTATTCGCAACAAAGCTTACAAGTTGCTGCCACTCACTTCCATTATGCAATTAGTGGCAATTCTCAATGTCATCCGGCGCTCTGGTTATTTTCCTACGGTGTGAAAAATTGCTGACGTAGTGATGATTCCCAAAGGTGGTCTTAGCGGCAGTCGAAGCTGGCGTGCCTCAGGGCTCGACTTTGTCTCCACTGTTGTTCTCTGTCTATATAGCAGATGCACCAGGAACTGAACGCACTATCTCTGCATTTTATGCAGACGATACTGCGTTCATGTGTCAGTCTTGGAGTCCAATGGTAATTACTAGGGAATTACAAGCGGCTGCCACGAAACTTGAAGACTGGTTTAAGTTGTGGAGAATTAACGTCAATCCTTCCAAGAGTGAGGCCATACTCTTTGCGAAACGGATTAAACCTCCGCATTCGCATGTATCCATTTTTGGGGATATTATCCCCTTGAAGCCAGCCGTCAAGTACCTCGGGGCCAAACTTGACAAGAAGCTGACTTTTGGCCAGCACATCCAATCAGTTCTGGACAAGACTATCATGTCATCCAAACTTCTTTACCCGATTAACAATCATCGCAGCAAGCTTTCTCCGCGCAGTAAGCTACTTATCTACAAGACGATCACAAGGCCAGCCTTGTGCTTCGCATCTCCAGAATGAAACATTTCGCGATTACAGGTAAAGCAGAACCGATGTCTCAGAGCCATAATGAGTGCGCCGCCGTACATCAGGAATCACCAGCTACATCGGGAAGCGAATCTTCCATCTATTCGGGAATCCCTCAAACAGAGTGCTTTGAGGTTTTTCAATGCGTCAGTCATTCACACCAATCCGCTGATTCGCCGTAGTACCGACTACGACGAAACTGCACGGTGGAAACACAAGCGCCCTAGAATGGCGCTTGTAGATCATCCGATTTCTCTTCTGAAGTGAACGGGATGGACGGGTAGCTTGCTCAGGTGGACATTACGTGCGTCGGTGTGAAAGAGTTTCTTCGGAAGCTCTTCTTGCATCCGCCTCGGACGGTTGACCTGTTCAAGCACAGCGTCTATCGCATTCATATCGCAATTACTTAATTGTAACTGAAATTCCACAGGTCTTCCATGGTTTCTCTGCGGAGCGTAGACGAATGTCGTTGCATTCTCAAAAGTCGTTCATGGACGCATGTTAGATTATCCTCAACTGATTTACAGCTCTTCCCGTCTATCAGTTAATCCCATCAGTATGTCCGATTCTTTACCGCCACATCGTTTTTCATTTTTAGGCAACGGAGTCAGCGCCTCGGGCGCGACTCATCTTTAGGCCGACCGAGCCCTACGGGCTCGGCCTTCAACACGAGTATTTGACAGATGGAACTGCCTTCGCCTTCTTTGAAGCCGATTTTCCCCTTTTCTTCTCATTGTTCCTTTGTCTCATATGTGAAGTGATGGACGCATGTTTCGTCCATGGTTATGAAAAACTCGGCTATATTGCTGCGAAACATTGCCAAGTACTCAATTGAAACATTCTCACGACGCTGTTTTGTTCCATTGTTAGCAAACGCGGTAGCCATCTTTCGCACAGCTTCACATCTCCAAATTTTCAGTCAATATGCAATGTACAGCATTTCTTGAAATGCCTACCATGTCTGCAAGCTCGCGCACTTTCAGTTTACGATCATCCAATACAATTTTGTGGATTTTCTTTGCCATTTCTGGTGTGGTCACCTCATTTCGTCGACCACTGCGTTGTTCGTCTTGACAGTTCGTCCGGCCACCTTTAAACTCTGTCATCCAATATTTTATTGTTGTAAGCGAAGGAGCAGACCTTCCCAGAGTAGAATCTAGTTCGGCTTTGATATTGGTTGGACTGAGACCTTTCAAATGAAAGTATTGTATCAAATTCACTGAGAGCGTTTGCTACTGATGGCTGCCAAATAAAGTCTTAACAACGTAGCGTCTTCAAACTTCAAACTTAAGCCTTATAGGGATGGTAGTTTCTACCATAGTATTTTCTTTCAAAGAAAAACCGCCATCTATATCTCAGATCGGATACTTCTGCGATAGCAAGTGATAAGTTTATTCTGTCGGAAGCATTAGCTTTAATTTAGTTAATGTTTTAGGGCCCTGATAGTTTAGTAAATTTCTAAACCTCGAACCTTACGCTTAACGACAATATTCAAAATTTAATATCAATTCAAATAATAATGAAAATGTATAATATATTTTAATCGTGGAAAAAAAATCCTATGCATGATTAGTTGGTCTAATTATATCCGTGGAATTGTCGTATCGCATAAATTTGTCGATAATTGCAAGTATTGCGCATAATACCAATAATAAAATATCAATTAAGCTATCTACTGTTTTATAAAGGCAAACTCATTACTACGCAGATTAATTTATAGCCAATTAAGTCATTAGGGGTCACCAATAATAAGACAATAAAATTGTTCGCTGCGTCAACATTTAACACCTAATAAATTGAAATACTCGATAGTTGTCTCTTACATGCTACATCCATTAATTTATTATCTTTTCGTATACATAGGTAGTCACTATATCGAATTATAGACGATAAAAACATTATGCATTTATTTTATTTATTTTTTTTATACTATTTATGCCGAGACTGTAAATGGGGAGCGGAGAAAAAATGCAAATTCCATTCGAAAGCATATTTCGTAATTTCTTATCTTTTATTGCTGTGCACATGAGCCAGTTATCAGTTCGATATTTCTATGATTTATGATTGGTACAGGGTTGCGCTATAGGGTGACTCCTGTATAGTCTTGGCTTTCGTTCAGCACCGATATCATGTGCACAGTAGCGTCCTACCTACACACAATGCGAAGGCCATAAAATGACTCGATTTTGGCCAAGAATCGAGATACGCACCAATTATTTGCCATCCACATGTGTAGGTCGTTCGTATGGGGATGTTCACGAAGGACGAGGCTCCAGTCAATTGGTAGCAATGTTTTACTCGTACGTAGACACAAGAATATATGCCATATACGAAACAAGAGAGATTTCGGGCTACAGTGAATTTAATGAAATAAACACACAGAAGACTTACACAAGATGTAATGCCTCAGATAAAGATAAACAAGGGATAAATTGAGATACAGAACAGCCGTTTTATTAGCTGCACAGACCACAGAATCATGCCGAATTGGTTCGCTGTATCGAAACCGGCAGACAGTCGAAACATTATTTTATCGATTCGGCCAATGAATGATATTATTGGATGTTCTGATAATACGACACTTAAATTGCTTTTGAATTTCTATTAGAGATTGATTTGATTCGGTAGTGCCATCCGGAGATAACTATTTGCATTTCTAATAGCAAATTTTCCAGAGCAAACTCACCAGATTTGTGGTTGAGTAACTCTTAAAAATTCCGGGTTTTATGTGGTTCAATTAAACCAAGAGGATATCAGATTCTCTAACAGACAATGATTCTAAGATGCACTACAGAGAAGGTCCGGTTCATCCTGGAATATTTAATTTTTCTTGATTTCTCCGTCTTATTGGACGTTTCTCGGTAAACATTTCAATTCTATTTGCCATCGCTAAGAATTTTGGAGACCGTCCTTCACTCAACCGGAAATCGACCGCCTTCTGACCAATCCATGAATTTGATCCATCTTTCCGATCTGTTCATGTTGGGGTTACTATCAGGAATTGCCATCACTATTTGGTAGAACCTACTTTTCTATAGTTATAGAAAGTCCTTACTAATTCATTCTTTACTTGCAGTGCAAACAAACTGTAATTTTAATTTAACTGATATATTATAAGAAGTAGCATTGATTATGATTTTTACAATTTTGCATTTCCTGACCATTAAGTTAGATCCAAATCCAAAAATGTTAAAAAAATCTGACAACAGTATGGAGTTAACTTTATTACTTTTGGGTAATAGTCAGGAAGGTGCTTAAAACTGAAATGCTATGCAGATTAGTATGCGAATGAAAACGTAAAGAAAAGTTTCAAATAGCCTCCTGGTTAATTTTTAGGTTGTCGCAAAGTAATTGATTAATTGGCACCGCATCTCAGCATTAAACGCATTCAGGACTTCCACACAAAAAATAATAAAGTTGCGCCCAGACTGTTCCAGATTTTGTATTTACTAATTTTACTTTATTATTTCAATAATACAGTATTGTGATCGATTTAAGAAAAGAAAAATTTGCTACCCTGAACATTTTTGTTTTCACGTTTCATGACTTGCAGACACCAAAAAAAGCAAAATAAATGTTCAGTCCGTCTGTCCGCCGTACGTCTACTGGTGTACGCAAAATTGTTTGAAAGCTAGTAGAACCCAAACCCTTTGAGCTATTTAGTTGAATTTTTTTTCGTGGGTAAAGTGGGTAGGCCCCCTGAAGTGACCAAATTCTGAAGGGTGGGGGTGTGAGGGGGGAGGTGGAAGAAGCGTTTTAGACTGAAAATTTCGGTTTCTAGATCTCAGCAACCGTTTATGCTACGAACTTGGAATTTATATAGAGCTTCAATAATGGACTCAGTTGCAAACAAATTGCCGATATGAGTGAAAGGGTGAAGGAGTGGGGAAAAATAATGCGTCCGAGACGCTCGAAAGCCGAGATTGAGACATTCTAAAATCCATATCTCCTAAACTGTTAATGTTACGAAATTAAAACTTAATGAACATATGTATGTGTACTAGGAGAATAGATCGGAAACATATTTTTGAGTGGGGGCAGTGGCGTGCGGGGTGAACAACTTTAGATTACTATATCTCAAGAACCAATTGCACTAGAAAAATTCGGTTTCTGTATTAAGGTTGACAAATAAAGTTTGATGAAAGTAAAAATTTTGAAGAGGGATAAGAATTTTTCTAAAAAATCACGTCTCATATTACAATAAGAGTGTAAGATAGATACTTTTTACCAGAAGTAGACCTAATAGACCACTATCAGAAAAAAAAAGTTTGGGGTGGAGGTGTAGAGGGTGAGGGTGGGGGAGGAGGGAAAAGAAAAAGTTTCGCTTTTTATATCTCGAGAACCTATAATGATATTACAACTGAAACTTGGTATTTCGATAGACATGTGGTAGTAGCATGTTGGAAAAATAAATTTTTTTTATAGGAGTAGTATGGTACGGGGGGGGGGGGGGGTGTTTTTTCTATCTATAGAACGGCTTAAGCTCGAAAGTTGAAACTCGGTACGTGTATGTAAATCAACTAGAAAAGTAATTTATATAAAAAAAAAATGCAAATGTCCATTGCCGTTCGGTAGGGGGCGAAAAAAATTATTAGTGAAAATGGAATGAATATATTTTCACGATTTTCGTCATATCTATTAGGTCTTCCCAAACATTGAATTCATTTTTATTCTACGACTTCTTTATATAAATACCTAGAAAGCGTTTTCAGGATTTTTTTAAATGCGACCACTAAGAGGGTGTAAAGGGGTTGTATACTTTTTCACGAATTCTGCCTTATCCCCCAGGTCTGATCGATATCGAATATCTTTTCACTTCCATGGGCTTGCGTAATAATCGCCTAAAACTTGTTTTTAAGTTTTTTCTTTTTTCAGCCCCTAAGAGGGTATAAAAGGGTTGAACACGTTTTCACGAATTTCGTCATATCTTTTAGAAGTGATAAGAAATTGAATTGATTTTTACTTTATCGTGCTGTCTTCATATTTATTTATTAACTCCTTTCAGGATTTTTGGATATACAACCCCCAAGTGGGTGTAAAGAGGTTGCATATGTTTTCACAGATTCCTACATATTGCTTAAATCTGATGATATATCGAATTCATTTTTACTTCCTAAGGTTTCCTATATAACCGCCAAAAAGTCAAATTCAGTATTTTTAGATATTCAATCCTAAGGGGTGTAAGTGTATGCTTTTCAAAGCTTCGACATATTTCTTAGGTTTGATGAGACATTAGATCGCTTTTCACTTCCACAGACTTTTTAAATAATCGCCTACAAACCCATTTCTCAATTTTTGGATATTCAACCCCCAAGGGTTTGCATATGTTTTCACAAATTTTGCCATCCCTTATTTCTGATGAGATATAAAATTGGTTATTACGGCATTTGATGTAATGACCGAAAAATCAATTTCACGATTTTTCGAATTTCAAGAACCACGGGGGTGTAAAGGATTCGCTTACGTTTTCACAAATTTTTCAAAATCATTAGTGTCTCATGAGATATCAAGTTGCTTCTTATGAAATCGTCTAAAAACCTGTTTCACTATTTTTTCGAAATTCAAACACCAAGTGGAAGCAATGGGTTTGTATACGTTTTAACAATTAGTCATATATCTTAAGTCTGATAAGGTAACAAATTCGTTTTTACTTCTATTGGCTTTTATTGTACATAATATACAGAAATTCGAATAGTCTACACGGGCTTTTTCAGTGTTTAATCGGCTAAAAATCTCTATTTCAAATATTTTTATTTTAAGAACAAAATTAATTTTCCAAGAAATCTAATAATCTCGAAACAACTCATGATATACTCCGACTTTGACCGCTCCCGAACATTGACTCGAAAAATAATAAAGTTTCGCCCAGACCATTGGCAGATTTTTTTAATTTAATATATCGACAAAACCACTTAGAGATTAAATATAAAAAAATCCGTAACCGATTTTCGCGCGAAAGACCGTTAAATTTAAAAATAAACATTTAGACATGTTATTGGACCCAACAGATATATTGGAATTCATAAAAACGTAATTATTTAAAACCCCCTTGGGGAATACATAACACAAAATGCTGAATTAGTTTTTAGCCGAAGCCCATAGAAGTACAAGCGAATTAAATACCTCATTAGACCTAAAAGATTTGTCGAAACTCGGGAAAATTTACACAACTACGCCACATGAATATTGAAAAACGCTTAAATTTGAATTTATTGTTTCTTTAAACCACAAAAAAGCGAAATAATTGTCCCCATTGACTTGAGAAATATGTTGGAATTCGTGAAAACGTACACAAGTGGTTTAAAATCAAAATATTTCGCAATTCACCCTATCCAACTCTCACCCAAAAGTGTTGGGGTGTAGCCCCAATGTTTATATTAATTATATTATATATTATTAATATTTTTCGGTTTGGGATCCGTTGTTGCCGTTTGGTGCGGCAAAAATGTTTAGCACATGAATAATGTTAGTGACAGTCCGAGACATACTAAGTTTCAACTTTTTAGCATAGGCTGCACCTGAGATACAAAAAACACCCCACCTTAATATTTCTGCCCTGCTACTCCAATTAAATTTTAAGTGTGCCCATATAGTGATTCTATACAGACGTCTACGCTTAGCTTTGTGGTTCTCACGAAAATACAAATAAACTTTTTTGCTTTTCACACTCACAGCCAAAATTGTTTTATCACCTAGAGTTCTACTGGACCCAACTTCTGTTTAAATTTTAGGAAGATGTCAGTTCAGTACGGCTCTTGAGATATAGAAACCGATTTTTTTTTAAAAATGGTTATCCCCCTACAATCGTGTTTCACCTCAAAAATGTTACTTCTTATCTTAATGGTGATTTTCACCAAACCCCTCCCCACTCCCTCACACACACCACGCTCCTCCTTAAAATTAAAATTATTTTATTTCCAATATACGCTCTTAGTATGACTACAAAAAAAACACAAGGATTTAGCGTTCTGACATAAACTGTTCAGTAGATGCGTCGCTCGTTGTTGCCAAATTGTCGCGATCATACATTCAAAATTTCAACTTTCTAGCATAAGAGGTTCCTGAGATATAGAAACCAAAATGTTTCATCTAATACACCCTCCACCCCCAACTCCCACAAAAGTCACACCCAACCCATCAAAAAAATATGAACTTAATGTCTGAACGGGTTTCAAAGCCTTTAAACGCTGTACGGCGTATTCGGTGAACAGACGGACATTTTTTGTTGCTTTCTTGGGGTATACTAGTCCTAAAACGTGAAAATATCATATAAAATTATATTATTAAGAAATAATAAAGTAAAAAGTATTAACATAGACAAGGAATCCTTGTCCAAGCTCGAATTACCACAACCATGTACTTAATTTTATATGAAAAAGTAGATATTTCGGTAACTTGATGAATTAAAAATCTCTGCAAGAGTCATCACTCTATTTAACCATCTTACAAATCGTTTAACAAAACAATATTCTTACAAACAATTAACAATCATCGCTAGAATCAACTATGCTCTTCTATGCTTTGGCCCAGCAATTATGCAGCTACATATCGCTAGCAGACAACAATTGCCTATTTAAGTTCTCGCAATTCTTCTTATGCCTCCATCGGGCGGTAATTAGCATTTCACTTAAACTAATTACGGCCAGTAAGCGAAAATTCAAACATTAAAACGAAAAATTAACGTTGCTAACAATAAATAGCCGGCAGTTATGTCGGGTATTGTCCGGACAGTCGGTAGTCCGGCCAAACCAAGTACAGTGACTGGTACTGCGGGCTGAAAATTTTCCGATTTATAGCAAGCAAAATTCGTCCTCCCTTGAAGAGATGGGGCGAGTCCACAGTAAAATGTTAATTAAGTACTTCTCTAAATTTTGGTCACTTTACAGTCTGGTGGCGGTCAACATATCCGTACGTACCTATATAATTTTATTTGAACTGAACAACACGCCCAACACTATCTAGGAGGAATCCCATTAAAGTGTTGCCATTCGATGGGTCAGCGCAGGATATGCAATAGGATGGGATATGGGATGCGATGGGATAGCCACAAGTTTTGGCTTATGTTTGGGCATACACACAGCGAAGTAGTACAGCGGGTCGAGCACCCTTAGACCATCTTTTCTCATGCGGAAAAGGCTCTAATTTGGCTCGGCTTCAATATCTTTAGGCATGGGAGATAAAGTTTCCATGCGATGTACTGTAGGAATTTTCAGACCATGATAGACACTATAATTCTATAAACTTTACACTGACTGGATAGTGGCGTATTTTGGTGTTAGTTTCCAATGAAATTTGCGTATGTTGCCATGTGGTGCTGGTGGAATTAGAAAGTTGGATTTGGGGTAGTTAATTAAAATTTTGTTATTCTTTATAGTTTGTATATTTCTGTTGTGGAGTTTGTTCACTTTATTATGTGTATAGTTTATACTAGAAAATTTAAACTTTAAACGTATTTCAACTCTTCAGTAGCGCACGAAGATGGGGCAAAAACAATCACGAAACTATGCTCCGTACCATTGCTGAGCTTTATGAAAAAATCTTCCAATTCGTCTGTTTTTTACCGTCGCCTGGTTTTGAACAAAACGATTGAGTTAATCTCAAAATATTGCGAATAATATGGTTGACATATCTGCTTCATAGTTGACATTTTCTTCCCTGAAATTTAACTTACAGGAAGTTCGGATTGTGTTGATCAACGTCGACTGTATTCCAATCCCTGTATACGGATTTGTGTTTTGAAATTTGTTTCACTGGACTTGACAATAATAGAAGTTGATTTTGATGCCGGTGAATTGGTAATTCAAACTAAATTTGATTCGAAAACGCCATCTGTGTGTCGAAATTTAAATGAAGAACAGATTAACTCAGAAGATCTTTATATTCTATTCTGATTACAATTTTCATACATTTAGTTATAATCAGGAGCCTGATCCAGTAAAAAAAGTCGTCCCTTTAGTAATGCGCGGGTATGGATTTACCGGTATGACGATGTTAAGGAATGCAGTCTTGTTTTGATTGAAACAATTGTTGTGAGTGACAATTGAGGTTAATTATTTCCTTGATCGTTCGTTACACAGTAAAAAATGTTAAAATGTTACTCTGAAAGCAGTAAAATTACTATTGTCAAATTTCTTTACGCACTCTTGTGATTTTTACTACTTACGTTGTAACACATCACTATTAATGCGGAAATTCACACATAAGTCTGGAAATCAATCGCTAAAAATGTGTAAATTTACTGCTGGTGTGAAAAGCCAAAATTTTACAATACGTAAAATTACAAACGGTGAGGAAAAACTAATATGTACTTACTACAAAAATGTGACATGTTTATTATTATTAATTTATTGATAATATAAATGAATAAACTTTAAGCGAATGATCGGCAGATGAAATTCCAGACGTATTTTGAAGGGCAAAGGACACAGCAATCGACAATTGGAAAAAATCAATGAGATCAATCGACACATGATAAATCGGACAAATCTGCCAACAGTCTGGGCGCAACTTTATTATTTTTTCGGTAGAAGTTCGGAACCAGTTTAATTCTGAGATGCGGTGTAGGTTACTATGTGACTGAAAACCTAAAAAGAAGTTTGGGAAGCGGTTAGAATGAGGTCGCGCTAGAATACTTACGCCGCTGCCACATATAACATATGAATTACATAATTGGTTCATACTCCAGGACGAGGTCTAGTCCTAGTATAATATCAGTTGTTACGCCATTAGAAGGTTTTTCGTGATTTGGATTTGGGCCATTACATGACATCGGAAATGCGTTTGTGGGCGATTATATAAAAAGTCTGTGGAAGTGCAAATCAATCTAATATATCATCAATCCTGAGAAATATGTCGAAAGCTTTACGTCCTATTGGAGTTGAATAAAAAAATCCTAAAATCAACTTCTGACGATTATGTACGAAGCCTAAATGTAGTAAAAATTAATTCGATATCTCATTAGAACTAAGAAATATGTAAGAATTTGTGAAAACATATGCATCCCCTTGCACCCACTTTGGGGTTGAATATTAAAAAATCCTGAAATGCGTTTGTAGATATATATAAAGAAAGCCAGAGCAAGTAAAAACCAATCCGATGTCTTATCACTTCTAAGAGATATGACGGAATTCGTGAAAACGTGTTCAACCCGTTTTTACCCTCTTAGGGGTTGAAAAAGGAAAAAACTTGAAAAAAAGTTTTAGGTGATTATTAAATAAGCCCGTGGAAGTGAAAAGTTATACGATATCTAATCAGACCTGAGGGATACGGCTGAATTCGTGAAAATGTATACAACCCCTTTACACCACCCTGGGGGTTGAATTTCAAAAAATCCTGAAAACACTTTCCAGCTATTTATATGAAAAACCCGTACAAAAAAAATGAATTCAATATTTGGAAAGACCTAAAAGATATGACGAAAATCGTAAAAATATATGAATTCCATTTTCACTGATCATTTTATTTGCCCCACTTCAAAACTCCAATGGATATTTGAATTTTTTTTTTAACAGAATTACTTTTCTAGTTGATTTACATATACATACCGAGTTTCAACTTTCTAGCATAAGCCGTTCTACAGTTCGGAAAAACAAAAATACCCCTATACAAAATTATATTTTTCCAATATGCTACTACCATAGCTCTATCTAAATACTAAGTTTCAGCTTTATATCGTTGTAGGTTCTCGAGATATAGGAATCGGAACTTTTTCCTTTTCACCCTCCCCCAGCCGCACCCTCTACACCCTCACCTTCAAAATTTTTTTTTCTGCTGGGGGTCTATTAGGCCTATTTCTGGTAAAAATTTTAAGCATCTATCTTGCATCGTTCTTGAGATATAAGACGTGATTTTTTAAAAAAATTCTTACCCTCTCCACTTCCATGCACCACCACGACCTAAAAAAATTTTACTTTCAGCAAACTTTATTTGTCAATCTTTATAGAAAACCCGAATTTTATTTCTCTAGTGCAATACGTTCGTGAGATATCGTAATCTAAAGTTTTTGAACCCCCACCCCCGTACGTCACTGCCCCCACTCAAAAATTTGTTTCCGATCTATTCTCCTAGTATACCTACAGATGACTATAAAGTTTGAATTTCGTGACATTAACCGTTTAGGAGATTTGGATTTTAGAATGTCTCGATCTCGCCTTTCGAACGTTTCGGATGCATTATTATTCCCCCCACTCCTACACCATATCACCCATATCAACAATATTTTTGCAAATGGGTCCACTATCGAAGCTCTATATAAATTCCAAGTTTCAGCCTCCTAACATGAGCGGTTGCTGAGATCTAGAAACCAAAATTTTTCGCCTAAAACGCTTCCCCCACCTCCCCCTCATACTCCCACCCCTGTCACATCAAGGGGCCTACCCAGTCTATTAAAGAAAAAAATTTCAAGTCAATAGCTTATAGGGCTTAGGAGTTATAAGCTTTCAAACGTTTTGCGTACGGCGGACGGCGGACGGCGCACAGACGGACTGAACATTTTTTTTGCTTTTTTGGTGCTTATTAGTCATAAAACGTATAAAAAAAAATGTTCAGGGTAGCAAATTTTTTTTTTTTAAAAATCGATAACAATACTTTATTATTAAAATAATAAAGTAAAAAGGGTAGAAAGTATAAAACACTATACAAGTTTATTATATAAATTTAATTTATTTCTTTTAAAGCCACAAACTTTTAAATTTTAAATCAAGCCTTACACAAAACAACGAAATAAGTGAATTAAACAACGAAACGGTCATATCACAAAAAACAAATTACTACGATTGAAGTATCAAAATCACATGCATAATGCGTAATTTTATACTCAATGACAAATTACTACGCATAGAGTATCAAAACTACATGCAAAGTGCGTAATTTTATACACAATGATCAATTTTACACATTGTATGTGGAAAATTTCATACGGTGTTGCAATATTACTTCCTAGTCAGTAAATTCATGAATTAAATGTGTAAAAATACAAAGTTTTAAGAATTACTATCAATTTTGTTAAATTTAATGAACATTTGTAAATTTACTACATCAATGCGGAATATTTTACTGCTTTAAGGACAGTTATTATTATTTCACAAAATTTTTTACTGTGCACTTTTGATTTCGTCATTTTTTCTTTCATCAACTAATATCGACATTCTTTTATCATCTTGAGTACATTAGACGGTTGGATACCTGTCGTTAGTGCGATATGATTTACTTAAGAAACTGTAGTAATAGGAAGTCACTTGGAATTTCGAACAATAGCTCACATAATCTAGTATTCCATTGTATGTCGTCACGAGTGTCAAATATTTTACTAAAAAAATTTAACGAAAAACTCAAATTTTTTCTATCGACATAGACCTTGTCCAGAGCAGATAAAATAATTTGGCAAATACAAATTTGACGATTACACTATCTGATAACTTTTGCCAGGGAAAATAGTCGGTATTTGACACCGTGGGATACTGTATAATACTAGCTTTACCGATATGGACTAGAAGAATAAATAATTTTTTTTAGAATCCGTAATAACTTCCCATTCTACAGTGCCGTAACAATTAAATTTTTCCCGATGAAAATTATTGCAATTAACTGCACTTGCAACTTTCCACACACCCCATAACAATTCTACCGCGAGAATAGCGCAAGATGTTTTCCACGAATAATTAAAATTGAACAAAGTATCGATTATTACAAAACAATTGCATTATCCTATTGGCAGAAATGCATCAATTAGATAAAAAAAAACCAAGAATTTATAATACTAATGTACTACAAAATGTTATCAAATATTACAGTGCAATCCATCTATCGATCGTGGAAAATTAAGCGGCCATTAATTGCGTCCGATACTACAATTTTCTTCATAACAATTTATCGGCGTGAATGGGGGAAAATGTCGAGGTATTCAAGTGAATAGAAAAATAGCCAATGCTTATTAAACAATAAGAAATTTGAAACATTCTTTCAGGACTATTATAAAGCTATTAATAATAAACAAAACAACTTTACCAACACTTTCTATTACCCGATTAGATTACATGACATTGCCGGGATAATTATTTTAATAGTGGCCATTTATTTAAGTAAAAGTCGAAAATAATTGTTCTGTTTTTACCATACATGTTCATTTCGATTCGGTAGAGTTACAGCTGATCAGTGAAAATGGATTAATAATGGCAGAATAATAATTTCCAGACACCTGATGTAACACTGGCCACTACATACTCGTGTTTTATTATTTTGTGATGTACGAGTTATGAATTGAATGTAATCGTTCGTTCTGTTTATTACGAATTAATATCTTTCTCTATAATACACAACTATTTAATGTCGATTACTAAATAATAATGGCTGACTGTAGGTACATTTGTGTGTATGAAAATAGTACAGATTCAATGGAAATTAAAAGTTAATTAACATGTTTTAAGAATGTTGGCTATGTCATACGTGGACCTATCAAAAATAGTAAATGCTTCAACTATGTTGTTCTTCATAGTTAAATTCATGAAATGACCTTGGGCTCAAATATTTGCGCTTTTAGTCAAAAATGAAAATTACGTTCGATTGTAATCGTAGAAAATCGAAAAGAAAATCCAAATAAATAAAATAAATAATATTTCCAGTAAATCCTGCACAAAAGACACCTCTCATACATGGATGACTCCTTACGACGATTATATATACGAGTGTTGTCTGAAAAGCTTCCGACCTCAATATGAAGATGGCAGCACTCGTCAACAAAAGCTAGGGAATATGCTTGCGCATCTTTTGAAAGGTACTCACCAAAATTTCAGCCATTTTGGACGCGTAGTTGTTGTTTGACAATCGTTTGAGTGAGTCGAAGTGAGTGTTTTTGTGAAAATAGATAAATTGGAGTATCGAGTTGTCGTTAAGTATTTGTTTTTAAAAGGCAATACGCCTACGCAAATCAAAGACGAGTTGGACGCTGTGTACGGGGACTCTGTACCATCATTTACCACCGTGAAGTTTTGGGCAGTTGAATTAAAACGTGGCCGTACCAGCTTGGGAGACGAGGAACGTTTGGGACGTCCAAAAACTGCAACCACTGATGATAACGTCGGTCAAGTTCACCAAGCACCATTTGGTTAGACTGTCGAATTAAAGTGAGAGAGATAACAGAGGCTATGTATATGTCCAAAGAACGTGTTTGTCACATATGGAATAAAGATTTAGGCATGAGAAAGCTGTCCGCGCGTTAGCTGCCGCGTTGGCTCACGTTGGTCCAAAAACGTATTCGAATGAACATTTCCAACGCTCTGTTGGCGCAGTTTAGGTGCAATAAATCAGAGTTTTTTCGCCGATTAATTACTGTAGATGAAACTTGGATACACCATTATACCCCAGAAACAAAAATACAGTCAAAACAGTGGATTCCGGAGGAAAAATAGATCCAAAAAAAGCAAAAACTGTTTTTTTCGGCTGGAATAGTGATGGCGACTGTTTTTTGCGATAGTCATAGAGTTGTCTTAATCGATTATCTTCAAAAAGGAAAAACCAGTACATGACAATACTACGCATATATACATGACAAGCTGAAGGCGGAAATTGCGAAAAAAACGGCCACATTTGCGGAGACAATGCGCCGTCTCACACCTCAGCGGTTGCCATGGCGAAAATCCACGAATTACGGATTGAACTACCTGACCAGCAAATCTACCCCCAAGCGACTTTTTTTATTCCCTAAGCTAAAAGTTGCGCACGGAGGACAGAGATTTTCGTCAAATATGAAGGCCATCTCCTTCGTAAACAATTATTTTGCAGAGAAAGACGTCGAATACCATTTGGACGGGTTAAAGAGATCGGAGCATCGCTGGGAGAAGTGTGAAGTGTGTTAAAAGGAGACTATGTAGAAAAATAAAAATAAATTTGAAGAAAAAATGTCTGGTATATTTGTTAGGTCGGAAACTTTTCAGACTACCCTCATATATATATATTTTCATTTTACTTTATTGATAATAATCAATGGCGCAACAGCCCAAATTGGGCCCTAGGCCTTGAAGTAGACCAACGGAACACTAGGAGATGAAGTGGTCAGTCACACGCTCGTCCGTGATTATTACCCCGATTTTTAACTCAGGTACTCATTTACAGCTGAGTGAACTGGTAGTCCTGCACCCAATCCGCTTCTCGAAAATTACTTGTCGCCAAAAAGATTCGAACCTGGTACCAGGTGCACCGAAGGCAAGTGCTCTAGCCACTAAGCCACCCAGACTACTTTATTACTTTAAGTAAAAATAATAAAGTATAGTGGTCGACCTGAAATTTTAAAAAAATTTGCCATAGTGAAATTTTTGTATTTCGCTTTTCAAAAAAAGCAAAAAAATGTCCGTCTGTCCGCCGTAGACGCCTTACGTAATAGCGTTTGAAGGCATGTAGCTTATTAACCTGTTGAGATATTAAGTTGTTATTTCTTTGAAGGGAAGATTGGCTGAACCCTCTTGAGTGTTAACTTGGAAGGGGGTGGGGGGGGCAGGAGTTAGTAAGTACAACTATGACAGTGGACATATTTGCAAAACAAATGGTTGATATGGGTGGAGGGGTATTGGAGTGGGAGGAAATAATGCGTTCGAAACGCTTGTATCAGCTGGGATCGGGATATTCTAAAATACATATCTGCTGAACGGTTCATGTCAAAAGGTTGAAACTTTGTAATTGTTTCTGGACATACTGTGAACATAGATAGACTAAGATTTTATAGGAGTGAGGTGGAGTGCGGAGGTTGGGGTTAAAAATGTTGGATTAGAATATATCTATCGAATTAATTATACCAGGAAGATAAAATTAGGCTTACATTTATACTAAATGGAAAATTTACGATGAGGGTGAAGGAGGAGCACGGAAATAGAGGATAGCAATTTTTAAAAAAATTCAATTTTTATATCTCAAGAACCGATTCAGATAAGGTTTTAAAATGTTTACAGGAGATAGGTGCAGTAGAGCTCTAGTGGGAGAGGTGTGGCTGGGAGAGGGTTGAAAGTAAGAAATTCTGATTTTTATTTCTTGAAAATCGCAAGTGATAAAAAGCTTAAAGTTGATGACTCTATAGAGCCACGATAGGTGCATTCCAGAAAAATAAAATGTTTGATAGCGAGGTACGAAGGTGGGGCATGGTTTTTTGTATCTCAGAAAAGGCTTATGGTAGAAAGTTGAAACTTACTGCGTACATGAAGTTGTATTGCAGAAGTAAGTTAACCAATTAAAAGTTCCATTGGAGTACGGAGGTTTGGCGAAAGAATTGTCAGTGAAAAGGGCTTCTTACAGATTTTCACAAATTTCAATTTACTTCTGCGAGCTCTTAATTAAACCGCCTAGAAACTCTTTTCCAAATTTTTTGATATTCAAATCCTAAGGTGATGTGAAGTGGCTGTGAACGCTTTCACGAATTTTGCCATAGTTTTAAGGTTTAATGGTATGTCAAATACGCTTACATTTCTAAAGGCTTTTAAAAATGTTTAATCGGAGAAAAAAGATATACGCTTTTTTGATATTTAACTTCAATTTTTAACATCGCTTTCGATGGCTAATTAGTAGTATACCCATTTTTACTAATATAATTTTTTTCCGCTATTTTCTCTAAGCATGCTATATAACACGTGATTACTTTAAAGGTTTAATAACCAGTGCCGACGTTGTACCGACAGACGTTCCGCAGTCAAGCGAGTTCAACGTTTTGATCGTTATATTACATTTTTTCTATTGTTAAGTCGGGGAGATGTTATTCCGATCGTAACTAAGTTTCATAATAACTCAATTTTATCAAGTTAGCAACTTCTGAAACATCCAAGTAGCCAGAAAGAAGAACTGTCGTCCATTAAATGACCACAAAGTAACTTTTAAATCAATTAATTGGACACAATGTAACAGATTGCACAAACAACCTATAATTGACTTCTTTTAACAAGTTAGACATGATCCGGTGCACAGCTATGCGGAAGTAAGGATGAAATCATTACCAAAATTAATCGGTGAAGGCCTACCATTTTGGTGACCAATGGTGCTTTTGTCATGCCGACGTCGATTTGACTGAGCGTTTTACGTATGCAACCTAAGATATTGATCACATATTAAAGTTCGTTTCGTAGATAATCTGTATTATTTCAATTAATGAACTGTTCAATTTTACACCAGCATCTCTAGGAATCAATCAATCAAGACACTGGGCCACGTGAACCGAGTAACTGCTCTTCTGGAATGTGTGAGCAAAACTATAGTTAGTAAAATACATTTAACTCAAGAAAATATTCGACTGAAATTAACATAATAATGAATATTTGATTTGTTATTTGATGGTATTCTTGGAGATCTGATATGAACCCACAGACCTCTACTGGCAAAGTTACATACTTCAAGTACGAATCACGATACACTCGACAACCAAAAGCATAAAAAATTTAAACCTGACGCAAACAAACAGCAAAACCTTATTATGCTCTCTACCCCTTCTATCAAAAACCCAAACTTATCATTACAATCAAATCAGTTATTTATTTCTACTTCGACTTTCTCCAGAAAATGATTGATGAACTTTTCTTTGACATATTTCATTATCGGCAACAACTATTTGCGCAAAAAACCATTAGGCACTGGCTCAAACTCCAAGCCACTGTGAAAGGGTGTTAAAATGATGGAAAATGAAAATAATGAAGAAAAAAACCAGACCGTCGGTCTTCGTCGTTCTTGCCAGGATTCAATTCGACATTTTAATTAGAATCACGTCCGCTTTTAGTTTTTCCGGGCATAAACACATCTCTCCTATCCGATGCCAATTTCAATCAACCAATACAGCCATGCAAGGATTTCCATCAAAATTTGCCAAGTAATCAACGTTGGGTGGAAAAAGGGATGTGATATAGGTGGGAATTTTGGCTGGTGTCTGACTTCAAAAGGAAAAGCTTCAGGACACAAATTTTGATGGGACATGGGCGCTAGAAGATGATATTGTAATATTTTTGGGGACACTCTTCACCAATTCCTTTTTTTTAAAGTCATAGTTAACTACAAGGAGCTAGATAAATATTCATAGCCATTTTATGCTTCAAAGTAGACAGCTTAAGTCTCGATGATAAAGAAAGGAAATTTAGCGGAATTTTCGCAAAATTTTCACTTTTAAAACAACTCCATCAAAGTTCGAATAAAAGTATTTCATTATCCTTCCAGAAATTTAATACAATGTCAAGCATCACATAAACACCACAAAATAATAATCGTCGCTTATCGCTCCGAATAAAACTGTCGTATTCTTGAAAAACAACAATAAAAACTCTGAAAGAAAATTTTCTAATCCGTCAATCTTTGGCCATAAAGTCGTCCAGGATTTCTTCCTAACACCTAAAATTTCTGGCATCCTCTTAACATGAAAACTGTTTCATCCATCATTAAGGTCGGTCCGTTTTCATCCGCTTGTAATACAGGGAAATTTCCCACTTAATGCCTCGAAAATTTCCCTCGATTCTCCAATATTATCCACGATATGTACATCAGTCGGTTATAAATCCAGCAGGATTGGATGTAACTCAAATCGGAATTCCGTGACACCAGGATAACGGATAAAAGTGGGCGGTCAGTTCCGAAACGCCTCTTCATCATCAACGTACACATACACGCCGCGGGAAAACGGGGAAATGTCCTTGTTCGAATTCGTTAACGTTAAAACTGCGCATGTTTTCCTGCCCCTATATGGATACAATTTAAGGATGGAAAATTGATTTCCAGCGAAATTTACCATAGAGTCTACGGTAGTAAAAAAGGACACAAAAAGCTCCAGAATGGGCACATACCGAAAAATAAACAATTTTCTTTCGGAATTTTCATATGTGAAGAGTCACATACGGGAGTATAAATCATGGCGGAAAAGATGGTCCTGTATTACAAGGGGTTCATTTCGGTGGAGTAGAGAGCACGCTGTTGATGTGCTCCATTTTGTTGAACCGAAATTCACCAGAGAATTTCTTTTAATAGAAAATTTAAAATTAATAAAAGTTTTATGATCGTTGCCTTTTATGATGTGCTGTGATTTTATGCGATGGCGTTGTGATGAGCAGAGATATGACGATGATAGACGACGAGATGCTGATTTTTGTGTTCATTATTTCTGTAGTGGAGAATATTTTGAATCAATTTTTACCATGGCATTTTGTTGTTCTTTTTGGTTGAATTGATCAAGACTCGAGATGATTGGTTAAAAATTGATTTTTTACTGGTTGTCTGGAAAACATAAATAGGGAATTTTTATAATTGAAAGAAAAATTAATAACGCAGAAGATGGTCGTGAAAAAAAGAAATTAAAGAGCTTATTTCTAAAAAATCCAATACAAAATTGTCCTAAGTTTACTTCTCGACTTATTTAACTTTCAGAAAGGCTCAAATTATTCAACCCTTATAATTATACTCTAGATGAGTTCTATAGAGTTATTAAGTTAAATTTAAACTTCTCATCTTTTTCAGAGCTCTAGCGGAACTGTAGTATTGACTAAATAACTTTATTATTTTTTAATAATAAAGTATTTTGTTATCCTGAATGACCTGAACATCGATGGGGAGTACTCGACCTTTACTGAAATTTAATACTGCAAATTTTGAGATACCTATACGTTACTGAATTTTTTTTTTACAATTATCATAAACATAGATTTATTTCAGTTTTTTAAAAAAAATAGTACGTACAATTAACAATTTCAGTGATCAGATATTACATCTTTGCATCTGTAGTTACAATTTGGTTTTTTGCTAAGATTAGTTCTTTGTTTATTATTTTAATTCATGTTCAAGGAAAAATTATATAAAAAAACTTGCTCGTTAAATCCTACCTAACTTACAAACTAACTTACATACTAACTTACAATCTAATATGAAATAAAATGAAAATAATAGGGAATTTCAGTAGTTACTTACTATAGGTTAAATATGTATATAAATATATGTGTTATAGAAAAGATGCAATAAGCGGGTTGTCTACTATCTGGGACCGTAGCAAAAATGAGGAGAGTTTGGATTCGGCCAGTTCCTGAATGGTATAAACACCAGCATGAGCGTGTAGTATTCTAGTTGAATAACAGAAAGGTTTATTCATTGCTATTTTAAGGCACTTATTTTGGCAGACCTGCAGTTTTTTCTTGTGAACGCTAGCGCATTGACTCCAGATGGGAGCACCGTAGGAAATGATAGGTTGAATTACTACTTTAAAAATTAAGACTTTATTTTCCGCAGAAAGGAAGGATTTCCTGTTTATAAGAGGGTACAGCGCATGAATGCATCCTGAGACCTTGAAGCATATATTTTCGATTTGGCTAGCAAATGTAAGTTTATTGTCAAGCGTAAGGCCAAGATACATTAAATTAGAAGACCAAGGGATGAGTTGCCCGATAAAATTTATTTCGCGGTCTGGCAAATAGGTTCGCTTCCTTTTTCTCGTGAAGAATATTGCTTTAGTTTTGGTTGTATTTATTTTAATTTTCCATCTGTGGTAGAATTGATACAACCGTTCCAAGAAGGATTCAAGCACTAAGATTATTGTAATTTTTACAATTAATAATGAATCAGAAGTATTAATGTTTTTTCTCAACTTTTATTTCCTGGTAATAGGCATCTAATACTTAAAAACTTTCTAATTACTGCTTTTATATTATTTCTTTAATCTTAAGTCTATATAAAACTAAAACTTTTCGATTTTCGCAAGTGACACCTCAAACGAAAGATGAGCTTAACAGCCGCTCAAAAATCCAAACAAAAATTAAAATTAGATCAAAAGTGGGGTAATGGACGCCAAAAACGTCGACAAAAAATCAAAATTTGCGACTCTTTTTTGCCTCTTCTGTTCGTAAACTTTAAAATTTTTAAATCTTTTTGCGGATTTAAAAGGGAGGCGGCCAGCACCTTTAATTTCAGGAGTCACTTGTCATTTAAAAAAAAACATACTGCAGTCACGATCGGCTGCAAGCCAATCGTATAATACTCTAGATGAATACTGAACTCCGATTTATAGTATATTGTAGTTGGTGATAAAGTAGAATTACGTGCGTGCATGTTGTATGTCCTTTATTAAGGACTACCATTAGATTGCTACTCGAAACTAAAAGACAATATCATCAGTGTTTAATTTCATATATGGAACTAGGTGAGTTTCCGAAAAAAATTTCCGTTTTAAAGGACTTTCACATGGGAGGTGCAGGAAGGACTCACTCGATTTCTTACATATTTATTCTTTTCCTTGGAACCATTTAAAAATTAATGTGTACAAAATTTCAAATTCGTAACTTGAAGCGTTCAAAAGTTATCGGAAAATATTGTTGAACACTTGTCTTAAGGATTTTTTGTATGGAAGGTACCAGCAGTAGTAAAAGGATTTCGCTGACTAGTAAACTCGAACTTCGTTTTAACTCAAAACTAATTTGTACAAAATTCCGAATTCGTAGCTAAACGATTACTTGAGTTATAGTACGTTCCGTAAATTAAATGAAAACATTTTGACAGGATATTTGTATGGCAGCTACACGAAGGACTATAGGATTTTATTCATAATCATATATTTAGTTCCAACTATTGCAAAATGAACACATACAAAATTTCAGTAGTAGCTTTACCCTTCTGAAATTATCGACCAATATTCTTGAACACTTGTTTTAAGAACATTTTGTATGGCAGCTACCAGAAGGAGTAATACGATTTTGCCTGTTAACAAACTCAGCTTTACAAATTCAACCAAACTACCAGATTCAAAATTTCAAGATTCTAGGTCAAGGCGTTCTCGAATTATCGTGCTAACGGACAGACAGACGAACGGACGCACGGACGTCAAGCGGATTTGGAGTTTTTGGCCACAAATAAAGAAAAAATAATATATAACTTTTTTTCGTCCGAGGCTTGGTTCTATGCGTTACAAACTTTTGGGTATTTTTTCAAAAAATCAATTTTTTCGATTTTCGCAAGTGACACTGCAAACGAAAGGGGAGCTCAACAGATGCTCAAAAATTTGAACAAAATTAAAATGGAAGCCAAAATGGAAGCCAAAAACGTCGAAAAATATCAAAATTTGCGACCCTTCTTTTGCCTCTTCTCGCAACGAATTATAATTTTTTTTAAATCTGTTTGCGGATTTAAAAAGGGAACTTAAGGTCACTTGTCAAAATCGGACAATTTTTAAAAAAATGCCCTAAAATTTTTTAAAAAAATGCCATGACCATGTCATTTTTTGAAAAAATAAGTCGCTAAGTCACATTTCTGGTGTCTCACTATGTCCCGAAAGATGGCAAAAAACCTCTGAAGAAATTGAGAAAAAATATTGTGCGACTCTTCTTTTGCCTCTCCGGCCGCAAATTGAAGAATTTTTTTAATTCTGTTTTCGTTATTTTGTAGATTCCTTGGCATGTTTTTTTGTTAAAGATATACATAGTATAAGGGATCTATATAACTCCCATTAAATTCAGACCGATTAGAAAAATATTTCCAGATTTCGAAAATATTCAGCAGGAGTCTTGATCCTATTAACAATTACAAATTTTAGTACTGACTTTATTATTTGGATCCTTTATGAAATTAAAAAAAACTGTAAAAAAATCAAAATCATTTGAATATTTGAAAAGAGTGTAGAATGTACTGTACTGTACTGAATATTATTATCTGTGTTATAATTCACATTGTATTTAATATCTAGTATAATATAATATTTGAGAAGATGCATTATATTTGCCGACCATTTTTTATTTATTAACTATTTAAATACATTCCTACTGCTACGCACTTAGAAACCTACTAACTTTTCTGAAATTCTACTATTATTTTTCAAAGAAGACACTAGTATTTAACGAGACTGAAATAACGTATTTGTATATTCCACTTACAGTTACAGTTTGAATGTTTGAACAGTACTGACTTTAAAACTTTAAATCAATATGCCAAAATGATTTTTACTTACGTAAACAGGACTAGTTTAAAGTAAAATATTGTGATTTTAGCAGCTTTTTACAGCTCTGACCATTAGGAAAATCAGAAAAGCAAGCAATTTGTTCTAACTTCAGATCACCGATAACAATAACTTCGCGAATGCATGGATTAGACGCGCATTTACGGATTAGACGCGAGTTCATGGATTCTGATGAAGAAGACACCGCAGCTGCATAAGAGAATTTTTACGAATTTAATATCTTAAAATTATGGGCTTCTGGCAGGCATATCAACATGATGAAGTTACTAAAAGTATTGAAGGACTGACGCAAGATTTCTTTTAAGTCAAGTATAAACAGTTAGTTCACTGTTTTATAATGATGGAGCTGGCAATACCATATTTACTGGACAGAAGGAGAGATTGGAGTCATTACATTTGAGATTTGTCTTAACAATCTCTAACAATTCTTTTTTTTTAAAAATTCATACAGTACTGTCGCAGTGCTGATTTCTGAAGTAATTAGTATCACACCGCATGGTTCTTCTGAAATAAATTTTTTTTTAAATACTGACTCAATTCCAATTTAGTACTAAAAAAATTACTTAACAGGAGAAAACAAAAAAAAAACGAATTATGCATTTCGGAATTCTTTCCGACCGTATTCAGCACTAAAAATATATTTTAATTCGCCAAAGTCCGAATTCTTTTTATCGCCAAAGTTCGTATTCAGTTCGACGGTATTAATTCTGGCATTCGCTGGAAGTCATAACGTCATACTAATCGCGTACCGCGGGTAGCGCCACTAACTTGACTTCATCACAGATCCCGAAAATGTAGTAAATTTTTGAATACCAAAAGAACATGTCGTTTAATGCTTAAAGCTTAAAACTGTACCAGACAGTTATCATCAAAAACTGTACCAGTTAGTTCTACCCTATCATAAATCTTTCGCAGTTAACATACCTATGTATTATACCTTCAGACAAAATCCAGTTATATACCTGGTATCGGTGTATCACTCAATTGTGCTGCCATTTTCACGATACCCGATAGTTGACTACTAAATTACCCAAAACACTACCAGTGAATATTCCCGTTAGTTAACTACTAAATTATCCAGACAACAAACAGTGAACATACCCGATAGTCGACTGGTAAATTGACAGCAATTGTAACTTTTCGAAAGCTGGTTGGGATGTGACGGCTTGTGAATTTTATGAAGCATTAACTATAGTGCATTTTCAATAAAACAATGAGATTCATAATACATTGTACTTGTTCATTGTATTGTATTCACGTAATTTGATAAGAACCTGAGTTTCACTTAAAATCAGCGAATTTCGTATACCCCTTAAATGTAGAAAATACAATTTTAATTTAATAAATAATTTATAGTACTATTAATGTTCAATATTTACAATAATCATAGAGAATTTAAAAACAACAGTTTCAGAAAAAAATAAGAATGTGAAGAAAATCTAGTGAGTTGCTTTTATCTTCCATACAAAGGTCCTGGAAAATGTTGTGCATTTATCTTCAGGAACGCACAATGCAAGAACTAGTTTAAGTTAGGCCCTGAATTCGCTGAAATTTTCGCGACGAATTCGTTAGTTAGTTAACTTTCGATGGTTCCAGTGTAATTAAGAACGCTAGTTGTCGTGAAGCAAGTTCACAAGAATAAATTTCCGGGACAAAACGAAATATGGACCATAACTTCGCACAAGAAAATACTAAAGTGATGATAACTTCGATAACATTGTTTCCGTTATGACTTTATTTCTGAAAATTCGAAAGTTATAAAACTAGAGAGACCCGCAAAACAATACCAAATACCTGGGCTCCAAATAAATTTAACAACATGAACAATTTAAAATTTAACAACCGACGAACATGTAATGCGTTAAGTGTAGAAAAAACAACAGAAATCGATCTCAAAGTGTAGGCATTTAATCGGCGGTAGCAATCGCCAATTATTTTTGAAAGTTCAAAATCAAGGTACCAACAAGACAGACGCTGTAGTAGTACGCCAAACGAACGCGATAATCTGTTATCATTTTCATATCACACTATGCAATCTTAGTCAATAAAAGAAAATTTGTGTCTTGTCCGAAAAGTGTAATTATGGAAGATAAAACGGTCAAAAGCTGGGATGAATGTCTTAATTTCGATCGGAAAGCTGTTGTTTTTCTGCCGGCCACTGGCCACAATCAAATTTTAGCGATCACTTGCACCAACGATCGCTTATGTAAATCAATCAGAGCAATTACCGCATGTGAACAAGGTGGATATCGTTGAGGAATTTATTGATTTTTTCCAATCCCTGCGGTGTCCACATCGCCGTATACATATTCACTCGTATGTGGAACGGTTAGTGTGTGGATAGATGACGGGGTAATTTCAAGTCGATTAGTCTTAAGCCTCCAATCAATTATACGATCGACTCGGAAGAGATCATTTCTCTCTATGTGTGTCGGCATCAAGGCGATCGATGATCGTGGTCGACTTTGTAGAGAGCATAAAGAAATGATGGTAATTAGTGGTTAAGGTAAGATAGGTAGAAGGTACATACAAGATTGTAACGTTTGCCGGACTAAAAGCCCTTAAGCCAGTTCCTACCCTGGACTCTTTCGATCGGACTCAAGGATCCTGGTAGACCAGCCGTTCATACGCGTACATACACGACCTATAATTACCCATTTTCATGATGTTTTGTCTTCGTTAGCTGTTTGTTGGCCGCATAATGGCCAGCGTACACGGTCGATTGAAAAATGTCTCAATTTTTGGTGAACATCTTCGTACCATATAAATTTCTCAATCACCAATCGTAGTAAGAATTTTGTGTTATTTTCAATCATAAAAATTAATGGCGTCTCCAATTAAGATTGCCGTTGTTTTCTTTTTGCTCTTGCACAAGGATCCTTCCTGTCTGATCTCCAAGATGCTGCGGACAAATTTATTAATCTGGACAAAAAAGGGCATTTAATGCGTTAGCCGGCTGGCCGTCGAGTTTTCTTATTGTACCTTCGCCATATAATTACAGACTATTGTTACTGTTCAGACCAAATCATTTTAATATATTCCAATTATGCCGTCAGATTGATGGCTTATAATTGAATTTCAGCCTTTTTCTTCAGCCTTTAGAATGCTATGATTGAAAAGAAGTAGAGTCCGATGAATATCTGCATGCATAATACTCGTATGTTGTGGATGAGGCATATACAAAGTAGAAAAAAGAAACGAACAAGATGGCTAATTGCGTGAATAAGTAACACGAGAATAAGATCGGATTTAGAGTATTGGAGAAGAAAGTGTCTTGCACGAACGTCTTGCGGATGAAAAGGAGCTCGTTGGGAGGTGCTAATGAATGAAAATTAAATAAGAAGTGCCATGCAAACATATGCGAGCCTGGTTACCACCCGCGGCGATCAAGTCTATTGTTTGACAGGAAAATAATAAGGTGGAATTCAAGAATAAATGATCGGAATATTTTATAAATTGATGATTCAAGAAGAACTACATATGCAAGTGATAGGTATGTGTAGTGTGATGCACGTTAATTTTCTTGAATAGAAATCTATATCTGAGTATTGCTTTTGTTAAGCTATTGTTCAAATAGATACGGACAAAAATTCTAAAAAACTGAATCAGATGAGCTCACATCCTGGTAAAAACCATCAAAACCCTTCAATTTACATGTGTGCTTGATGCGCTGGATTCAAATATCCCGCCCTTATTGAGGGTATTTTTGATTCGACGTTATTATTTTTTAATAAAAAGGTATTGTGATTGACATGAAATTTCAAATAAAGTTGCAACCCCCCAATTTTCTACTTTCTAGTTTCAGGACTAGTCCCGAGAAAGGCCTAGTATCCAAATCGAGCCAAATTCATTTCTTTGAAGTTTAACGAGCAGATGGCGCTGATCAAACATTCTACAGCAAAATGAGCCGGCACCATAGTTTCACGGTAAAATGTTGACACTCCCAGCAGCAATGTTTCGTATACTATTTGACATGTACAATTTTTGAAAGAGCACTATACGTGGAATATATATGACGATTCTACGTATAATATTCTAGGTGCTTGTACGTATACTATGTACGAGTGATATACGTAGAATATTTCCGGTGATTCTACGAGTGGTGCAACGTGTTTGCTAGCTTATTTTTTTTTCATTTCTACCTCTTACATACAATAGATAAATTACGGATTCTAAATTTGGCTTATAATATAGACGATGCACCAGCTGCCAAAATTTGATTCCTTCTATTTTTAATGGGCAAAGCAGTTCCTTTCAGTGAAGTACTTCACTCCAAGTCACTCACTTTAAGGAGCGAGTTCAGTGAAGTACTTCCATGGAACTGTTCGTTTCATCGTTCCTTCGTTTTCGTTCCATCGTTCGCTCGCGAACTAGTTCGTTCTTTTAGTTCATAGTTCATTACTTGAGGGGAGTTCAGTCGGAAGACAGTAGAGCAAAAAAAGGTCAGTAGATCTAGATTTAGATGAGTAAAAAAAAAGGTCAGTAGATCTAGATCTAGATGAGCAAAAAGAAAAAAGGTTCCTACAGTTCACTCTGTTACTCTCTATTTTTCTTGAGTAGGTATATCGTTTTTAATTTTTTTGTCACGTGTCCAATGGAACTGGAGTTCACCAAAAGGAGTGAGTTACTTCACTCCCCACTTCAATGAAGTGTTCTTTTGGAACAGTTCACTTGTGAACGATCCATCTCTATCGTAATGTTAGAGGGAATTGAAAAAAAAAAAAATAATGTACCTGAAATCTGACTTTAAAACCATTTTTTTAATTCGAAACCTTCGACACATTATTGGGTCGGGTTCTGAGGCTTTCAATAAAAAAAGATCGCTAGCATGGTGGCCAGCGTTGAGTAAGAGTAACAACATAAACAAACTCAGCATAGTTCAAAGTAGAGATGGGTTGTTCACGAGTGAACTGTTCTAAAAGAACACTTCACTGAAGTGAGTGAGTGAAGTAACACACTCATTTTGGTGAGCTGCAGTTCCATTCGACACGTGACAAAAAAATTAAAAACGATATACCTACGCATTAAGGAAAAACAGAGACTAACAGAGTGAACTGTACGATCACGGTGAGAAAGAAGCTAGGCAGACAACCAAAAGAAAATCTTTTCGTTTTGCCCGTCTCCTCAGAGACGGACACACAACGAAGACATAACTTAATTTATTCGCAAAGTATCAGCTCATCTCTCTCAGTGGTTTATCATATATTTCATTCATATTCAGTACTAGTGACTATGAAACGAAGGAACGAAGAGTTCCATTGAGTGAGAGAACACTTCAATTGAAGTGACTACTGAACGAAGGAACGATGGAACGATGAGTTCAATTGAAGTACTTCACTGAACTCGTTCCTTAAAGTGAGTGACTAGGCGTGAAGTACCTACTTCACTGAAAGGAACTGCTTTGCCCATCTCTAGTTCAAAGAATTACAGCTGTTGGAACTCTGCAAAGTCCTACCACCTACCGGATTACGCCAGCCTTTTCCGGGCGGAATTACTGGGGATTCGGGAGGACTGCTGAACTTTGAAGTAATCAAGGCCATAGATTCGATTACCACCTCCTCCAAACTCGTCAAACAGAGAGAAAAGCTAATCTATTTAGGAAGTTAGATCAAAGTAACCCTGCTGACAGCCTTACTTGATTAAAGACTATTTCGTTTTTAACTTATTTCAGTATTTTCCATAAAATAAACTCACCCATCTCCGAAGTATCTGAGAGAAATAACCAGACCCTCACAACAAATATTTAACTTTTACTCTCGTTTTAAGCCCTACTGAGCACATTTTCACGTTAATTTCAATTAATTTCACGCCTCATAAGGTCACATATATCACCATAATTCATCCCTTCTGGTGGTGCTCACCATATTCCCTAGGATTTTCAACTTTAAACAGCCGAAACTAATCGATGTTTGTACAGTTTTGGTACGTTCTAACCATTCCTTACCGATTCTCTCCGGTTCACCCGGACCCTACACTAACCTACCCTTTTGCTCTGGCCAATATTCCCATATTTCACAATTAGCCCATTCAAGTTCACTTTAGAGTTTTCCTCCCACTAGAGGGCCAGCTAGTTGAATGCCACGTGAGGACAAATGGTCTCGGGATTGGTCATATACCGAAAAGGGACACACTTGGTCACATTTACAAAAGGTCTAAATTTACGAGTTTTATTAAAATTAATAAACGACAACGGAATTCAATTACAATGTGAGGTGACACATTATAGTAACTGCGAGTGCATGGATAGCGCTGAAAGGGTTACATGTGCCGAGTATCCTTCGAAGCAAGAAAAAAGGAAACTGTTCCATTGATTGATATTTATGGCCTCGTTCCCGGCCATACCGAGAGATATTCGTTTCTGCAAGGCAGACAGTTTTGCTCTCTATGCTCCGCTTATGTCGTCTTATCGAGATTGCCCAGCCTCCGGGTAATACTTTCTCAAGATGTTCTTTCTTCTTAGATTTCTCGTGTTGTTGTTTCTGTCTTTTGGGAAATTTTTATTGTCGGCGAATTGAAATGCTCGAAAGTTTGCAGGAATTCCAAGCGACTAGTAACCCTACTTCACCCTAATCAAAGTCACATAGCGAATTACGATCTCTGCGCTTTGCTGTTGAGATCAGACGACCGAGATAAGAAATGAAAGTTTCGTTTTGCGAACTGCGAATATAGTGGAGCTTAAGAATGCTCTTAGGACGAAAAAGGACTTTAGCATTGCATATGTTGTTGCCTTTTTGAGTCTTTGTTTCAATAGGATTCAGTTGAATATAATTTTCACAGCACGATATAAGGGGGTTAGTTTCACAGATTTATGACTACTTTATATGAAATTTTTATGGGTTTATTCTTGATAAGTGCCCCTACTTTCTTTAAGCTTTTTTACATACAGACAGACTGTAATTCGAGAACAAATTGTTTAACAAACGAAAACCAGACGATATTTTGTTATTTTCGTCCATATTTGGGATTTGATTAAAAAATTCGTTATTGTTTTTGTAGTGTCACGTTTGGGGCTAGAAAGAGAAAGAAAAATTAAAAAACTGAAATCTGAATTGCTTATTCATCCCGAAAACTTAAGAGCCCTTACAGCAATGATCTTTTCATAGCTAGAATGTAGTGATTCCTAGATTGGAAATAAGGGTTGGTATGGTTAACCTCTGTCACTGCAGCCACAGTTGGGCCTATTGTGATGTCCCCCCGGTTTGACTATGATTCCTCTTCAATCCCTGCGCTTTCAATGAAGCCTAGTATTTTGCGAAGAGGAATGGTCAGGAATTCCGATGGGTCTATGAAACCTTGACCGAAGTGACGAAGTCTTTTGTGAGCAAAACCCTCACATTCACAGAGGATATGCTTTGGTGTTTCGTCTTCGTCATTGCATATTCTGCAAATTTTAGTCTCAGAGAGACCAATCCTATTGAGATGCTTCCTCATGTGTCAATGTCCAGTCAGAGCTCCCTCTAGGGTTCGGCTTAATTTTAGATAATCAGATGTTTTTTTTCCGAGTGTTTTGGCATAAAAAGCTTTGAGTGCCTGTTGCCCGGTGCCAAGTTCCAGTAAATGGCACTTTGCGATTTTTGCCACATTCGGATGTTCATTCTGGCTGTGCTTAATTGTATCCCACAGAATGGATATGGTCCCATGAAGTCAGCTTCTGAACCTTTTTAAGCCATTAAGTCGGCCATTTCATTACCTTCATAGCCGCTGTGTCCCGGAATCCAAATGAGGTTAACTCTGTTCTTATTTCCGAGTTCAATCAGGCATTGGAGGCAATTCCAAAAAAGTTTGGAGTAGATTTAAACGGACTGAAGTGCCATTATTGCAGCCTTGCTGTCCGAGAGAATGTATATTTGTTGGTTTTTGTAGCCCCGTCTGATATTTTCTCTAATGCATAGTTCAATAGCATGAGTTTCCCCCTGAAAAACAGTGGATTTTATGTGCATGCTACAGTAGAATTTGACATTTGGCCGCACTCCATAAACACCTGGTCGGACAAGTTTGAATGGCTTTGTGAAATTAACTTTCGGTACCATTGAATCAGAAAGAGGTATCGCTAGTATGGGGTCCTTGTTGAGTTCCGCGGAGAGAGTTGGGCAAGCTGTTTTGCGCTCTGACTCGTCCTCCGAGCTCAAAAGTTTGTATGTGGTGAACCTAGTTTCTTTCTGTATATCTAAGTGTAGAGGTGCTACGTTGAGAAGCACCTCTAAGGCGGACAGCCTTTCGCAGCTGTGACTCAATAGTCACGAGTCGGCTAGTGTCGAAGTTATTTTCCTGCGTTCTAGCATGGCCTTGATCCAACTGCAGGTTTTCGTATCAATACCACGCAGCAGAGTAGATACTTTAGTAGGCAGTGTTGTCAAAAGCCCCTTCGATATCTAAGAAGCAACCCACAGCTATTCTCTTGTCCGTAATCGTGGCGTGGGTTGTAGACTTCCCTGGTTGATATGCATATTGATTGGAGTGTAAGGGTTGAGATTTCAAAGCCTCATATCTGATATGCCTATCAATAATCTTTTCCATAGTTTTCAAGAGCAATGACGTTAAGCTGATTGGACGATACGACTCAGGATTATTGCTCGAACGGCGCCCTGTTTTTGGTATGTATATCACCTTAACGTTACGCCAGGATATGGGTATAGCCCATGCGTGACTTGCTCTAAATATGGATAACAGTGTTGGTAGATGATGGTCCATTCCTCTTTACAGTAAAGCGGGAAATATCCTGTCTTCTCCAGGGGATTTAAATGGTTTAAAACTACGTATAGACCATTTAACCTTGTTAGCAGTGAAGATGGTGGTTCCTAACCCAAGGGACACAAAATTGTAGCTAATACGCCAGTGGCGTAGCGTGTTAATTCAACAAGGGAATGCAATTGGTTATTATCAAATATTTATTATTATTATTCTTTCCACAAATTTACTGCGTATTAATTGAACCTCCTCCATTAGCTACTTTACATTACCCAGCACCCAGCAATCACGAACGGGGACCAGGAGGCTATTTGCAACGTTATTTGTTGTTAGGTTGTCAGTCGCAGTCACCTACACCGCATCTTATCATTAAACGCGTTCCGGACTTCTACCAAAAAAAATTAATAAAGTAACGCCCAGAGTGTTATATAGTCAAGTTTTAGCTTTCTATGGTTTGCGGTTTTTGAGAAAAAAAAATCGAAGTTCTTTTCTTTCCCTCCCACCATCAGCCCCTTCACCAGTACCTTCAAAATTTTTTCCCTGTTAGAAGTCTATTGGCCCTAACTCCTGTAAAATTTTTAAGATCATATCTGGTACGGTTCTAGATATAAAAATGAAATTTTTTAAAAATTTCTATCGCCCCACTTTCGTGCTCCACGTCCCACCTCAAAAATTTTACATTCAGTGGGCTCCACTTATAATCTTATATACACAAACCAAATTTTACCTTCCTGGTATAATTGGTTCGGAAGATATTATTCTAATCCCAAGTTTTTTACCCCCACCTCTAAACACCACCACTCGATCCAAAATTTTAGCTTTTGATTAATCTCCTCTTATTCCTTAAGACAACTACAGAGTTGCAATCTTCTGACATCAGCCGTTCAGGAGATATGTATTTTAGAATGTTCAAACCCCAGCTTTCAAGCACTTCGAACACATTGCTTTCCCCTCCACTCCCACACTCCTTAATCCTTATCGCCAATTGCAAATAGGTCCACTATCATAGTTCTACATAAGTTCCAAGTTTCAGCCTCCTAGCATAAGTGGTTCCTGAGATCTAAAAACCAAATTAAAAATAATTCAACTATTTGCCACAATTCAATTCCAAACTTTGTTCAGAATTCGATTTCGATTCTACTCTGGTAGCACATATGTCTTATCAGATCTCTGCCTGCTGAAAGCTTCTCCGCTGCAGCCAAGAATGTGTTCTACTACCCGTGGAAGCAAATTCCTTACTATTTTTTTTCATGACGTCACAGTGGGTTTATTATGGAATGAAATGAACGCTCATAGTTGCAACTTTCAAATTGCTTCCATGTGTCTGCTTCTTGGTTTCTTTTCGCTTGCATTTTCGTGGTGTTGTCAATTCGGCTGTGTGAGATATTCACGAGTAGTTTCTTGCGAAGTTTTATTTAGACTGTGCCAGAGAAAATGTTTAAAACATGAATTTTTTTCGCAATTTTTCTGTGCGATTTAGAAAACGCATTTTAGATATTTTTCAGCAAAATGTAAGGGAAGCAATGCTTCCCTTGCTTCCACGGACGCCACGCCACTGCTAATACCGTATTCATCGGTTGGCGTGACTTGCAGTAATGACTACTGACCGTCATAATTTCCCGATATGTTCAACTGACGAAGTTGTAGCGACCCTTAAGCGACCTCGCGTGGAAAAATTTAGAATGGAAGTCGTCACGGCGTCATATCGAATTGTATAACGACGTCCCACCGACGAGTCTAAAGGTTGATATCACCTCCACAATACCTGTACTTTATGTATCCTATACTTACTCGCCAAAGTCTTCTACAATTTGAATCGCTACATCTGCTTCACACATCTCCTCGGAGTATTCAAAATTTTAATTGACTCGTCTAATAACACTCGAAACTTTCAATTATCCACTCGAGATAATCCCATTGTTAGAAGCATGACCTACCACCGTACCACCTCCCTGGAGTAACGTGCTTCGCGGAGAACCCCGAAGAAACAATTTCGCGGTGATCAGCAGAAATTGTAGCATCCGAACCACAGAATACTTTTCCGGTTCGTTCACGTAAAAAATGTGAAAAAGTCCCGCGGGTGCCATTATACCCCAAAAAAAATGCGTTTGCCTTTGCGTTAGTGTTAGCGGTTAATTTCCCGGTATTCCTGGGCGATACATAGGTATACGTTCCAACATACATTGAAACCAGTTGGTTTAGATTTCACTTTCCACCCCTAGGCCTCTGCAGGAGATAATTAAAAAGCCTTAGACGGGACCTATTATTTTTGTGAGTTTGTTTTCTCGTTAGAGAAATGAAGCTTAAACTTAAGTACTTATACGAGTACCTTCATACAGTAGCAAAAATAGAACAAGAAATTCCTCAAGACGTAAGGTAGTACACAAGACAAAGTATTCAGGCAACTAGCCGTGACGAGAAAATTCTTTTTGTAGCTAGGTAGCCGTGAAATTGATTCAAGACAAAAGCCTCGGACTTCGTAAGTTCCACCTTCTTTTCTTATTTTCATGTAGTCGGGCACTAAACTCACCTGGACAAAATGATTTTCGTTTGATAAAACGACCGAAATCTACTTCATTTCTCTGATTAATTGTCAACATGGCGGCTGTGGGTGACCGAATGAATAACTACCGCGTTCTCTTCAAAACTAAGCTACCGATCTTACTTATAGGAAGCTGATGAAAGTTAAATTAAAAACCGCTTTTTTTCTCCAAAGGCATTTTCGAGTCATAGCCATTTGTCAAATCCACTTCGACCTTTAAAATCGCCTTAAATGAAATTAATTATAGCACAAAGCCCATTTATCTAACAGCTAGTTGTGGTCGCTATACACAAGACCGGATTACAAGTAGATTCCGTTTCGGATATCTTTAATAGTGTGGCTTTATCATTTAAATAATTAATTTGATTGTAGACAGTTATGAGGCGGTTTAATTCTTCAGATTGTAAACCATTTAGTGTGAGGTTATTAATTCAAATTTTAAGTAGATACTTTCATTCCACACACACATTAATCTTTGATTAATTTTGTTAAATTGTCATCAAAGGCTTGATACGATATAATTTAGCTGCTTCATGACTTTAGGCCATCATTTAGAAATGATCAACTGCATATTTTTAAAACTTAGTTAAGATTTCAAAAACCATTCAGAACTAGAAAATTATTTTCTTACCAATTTGAAGGTATTAGCAATTCCTGTCTCAATTATAATCTCCGAATATTCATACAGATTATGATAATATAAAATTAGGTTAATTCAAATTAAATGGTAGCTTATGAATTAATCGCGTTAGCAAATTTTGAAATGGATTAAGAAATTATTGCCAAAATGCCATAAGCTACCTATTTTAAATATTTTATGGTTTGATCAATAATTTAAGATATAAATAGTATACGCATTCAATTTACTTTAGAAATACATTTTCATTAATGTTTATGATTAAAAAAAAACAGTTTTAAATAAAGCGTATCCTCCGGATAGTGGATGCCTTAATGAATATCATGAGAATGATATAATCCAGTGATTGTAAATATAAATAAATTTCCGATTTTAAAAGAATAATGTCTTCTTTTTCATAACAAGTGTTATGAACTGTATTTCCGATTAGAACATACGCGAACTTTATTATTTTTCGGTCAAAGTTTGGAACACGATTAAATTAAAAACATTTTAAAGTGCTGTGACCCTGTAAAGATGCCTTAAAGAATATATTACAGATTTAATGCTTAACTCTTAGTAGAGTGTGTCAACCATCTTAAAGGCTGAAGGGAGTATAGTTATCTACAGACTGAAGCCATCCAAAATTTTTTCGTTACATACAAACATATTCTTCTTGTTTCAACTTTCTAGAGTTAAACCTTCAGAGAATATGAATAGCAAAATGCGTATTTTAAAACCTGCCTTGTTACTTTTGAGAAATATTGTTTTCATCCATTTTTGTGGTAAAATCCGTGTAAATTGTTTGCATATTGGTTCACTTCTGTTCTTGTAACTCGATATAAATTCAAAGTTTCAACTTTATAGGCTATTGAAAAAAATGCTTTTTTAAGCTGAACTTCTTTTGCCGTCCTCTTACTTACTCCGTCACTTTGAAGCATAACTAATTACGGATCAAAAACATAAGTTTTTAAGGTCGGAATACGAGAGTATAAACGCTTTTTGAGGCTTTGTTCTTGCTTGTAATGTGTTTTGGTACTCTGAATGAATTCTGTAATCCATAAGTTTAATCCGTCCCAAAAATGTGTAACGCATAGAAGACAGCCTCACTCGAAAAAAAGTTGTGTGTTATTTTAAGTTCAGATGTGGAAAAAAAACCTCAAATACGCCCCATCTGTCCGAATGCATGTTTGGTCCCTCGGTAACTGTAACACAAAAGTCCTTAAAACACGTGTTTACGAATATTAGCCTCATAACGCTTCAAGGCACTATTTTGGAATTTTGCGGAAATAAATATTTAACTAGAAAGTCGAGTTATTCATTGTAGTTTCCATAAAAATATTTGAAAATTTGTGCGGACAAGTTAAAATTATTTCAGAATTAGTTTTGCGTTACAAGTATAGCTGAGTTTGCTATTTAGCGAAATCTCTTCACTTCTTCGGTTAGCTCTCACAAAAGGCATTAAAAAATGTTATCCCGAATATTGACCGATAACTTCATAACGCTTCGAGCTATGAATTTAAAACATATTCATTTTTAATGGTTCATAACTAAATGGATTTACATGCAGAAAATCAAGTGGGTACTTCGGGTAGCTCTCACAAAAAGGTTCTGAAAAATTTGAGAAATCCCGTACAAACCGTACAAAAGTCATTCAGATATGATGACATTTTTTCAAAAATATTGAGCACTGGAAAACATATATTTTTGCCGTATCGTTCAATTTAAGACCAAAAATATAAAAATTCAAATTTTTTGTTTGAATTCAATTGCCAATTATGATATAATAAATGTTAAATCATACCATATTTTTCTTTTTTGAGGCATTTTTATCGAGATTCACTCCTTCAACCCGTAAACATGATCAAGCGCTAAATTTCAATTTGCTTTTATAGGGGATTTCGGATATATGTAAAGTAGAATAATTCTGCCACACACTACACACTATTTCCCAACTCAAAATAACTACAGTGAAACTTCTATTACCGGACACCTCCGAAAACCGGACACCTCCCTATAGAGGACAGTTCTTTATTCCCCAATGAATTAGGTATTAAACTCAATACCCCCGAAAAGCGGACACCTCTTTATAGCGGACACTTTTGAATTCCCCAAAGGTGTCCGCTATAGAGAAGTTACTGTATTTTATTTGACGGATTTCAAATTCTAGGGTCCACAGATATAATTATCAGAATTCCCACTGCCATTCCCTTCACACCTCCAGCTCCACCTATAAAAAATATATCCCTTCTGCGGGCTGTTCACATAAGCGACTAGAAAGGTTTTTTTTTCCCAATTTTTCGGTATCCAACCACGAAGGGGGCGTAAGGTGGTTGTGTACATTTTCACGAATTCCGATATATTTCTTAGGTCTAATGAGATATCGAATTCACTTTCACTTCTAAAGGCTATATATAATCGGGGAAATAGGTTTAACCATTTTTTGATATTAAGCCCCCTGGGGTGCAAAGTATTGTTCAAGTTTTCACGAATTCCGACATTTTTTTGGTATATTGAGATTCAAATTCGCTTTCACTTCTATGGGGTTTGTATATAAAAATTAATTTCAGGACCTTGAGATATTCGACCCCTAAGAGGGTGTAAAATGATTGTGTACGTTTTTACGAATTCCGACATATCACATAGGTCTGATGAGACATCGAATTGTTTTTTTCTTTAACGGACCTTCTATATATAATCACCTAAAAATCGGTTTCAAAATTGTTTGATATTCGACCCCAAAAGAGCTATGTCGATATTATTCCCCTGATTTTATTGAAATTAAAAAAAATCGTACGTAAATAAAAAAATATAACGCAGTCACGATCGGCTGCAAGCCAATCGCATGATACTCTAGATGAAATACTGAACTCCGATTTATATTTTAGTTGGGATTATATCAAAAGAATGAGGAGTGCACATACAATTATTGACCTTTTATTTACAGGTAGAAACTATTGTATAGTGGCTACTCGATGGATGGTTAAACGATTTCTTGAGTTATAGTGAGTTCCATAAATTAAGTTGGGACATTTTTACAGAATTTTTGTATGGCAACTACATGAAGGACATACGGGATATTTTTCATATTAATACCTTCAGCTGCGACTATTATAAAATCAACGTATACAAAATTTTAAAGTCGTAACTTAAAGCGTTCTAAAGTTATCGTTCAATATTGGTAAACACGTGTTTTAAGAACTTTTGTATGACAGCTACCCGAAGGAGTTGATGGATTGCACTAATTAATGAAATGAGTCTTGCTTTTGATATAAAACTAATTCCTGTAAAATTTTGAATCCCTGCTTTAACTTGTACTAGAGTTATAGTGGATTCTGTAACTTGTATACATTTTTGAAGGACTTTTGTAGGCTGCTACACGAAGAACTCATTCGATTTGCATCATATTCGGAACTTTCGTTTCAAACATTGTAAACTTTAAGTATGCAAAATTTCAAGCTCCTAACTTGAAGCATTCGAGCAATAATTGTGAATACGTGTTTTATGGACTCTTGTATGGGAGGTACCCGAAGGAGTGGAAAGATATTGCCCATTAACGAACTTAGCCTTACCTTTTCCATTTTACAGTTTCTGACAAAATTTCAACTTTCTAGGCCAACGGGTTCTTGAGTTATCGTGCAAACGGACGGACGGACGAACAGCAAACGGATTTGGGGTTTTTGGCCACAGCTAAACACAAAATAATATATAACTTTTTTTCGTCCGAGGCTCGGTTCTATGCGTTACAAACTTTTCGGGCTGGATTAAACTTATAATACTCTATATGATTTCATCTAGAGTATAACAATCTGCCAACAGACTGGGCGTAACTTTATTATTTTTTCGAGAATATTTGGAACGTTATTTTAGCATTGAACGCATTCCGTTCTTCTATCCAAAAATAATAATAAAATAATGAGCGCAGACTGTTGGCAGATTTTTATAAAATTTTGTCTTATTACAAATTTTAAGCGTTCATCTTTTGTACTTTTCGTTTTTATGGCAGTTCTCTCCTCATGTGAGAAGGGTAAATTTGTCGCTGTCTGATAGAAGCGCATGCATTTCGAAGGAAATGTTGAAGATTTAGGAGTTTACGTTGGATGGAAAAATCAGGTGGTACGTATGAAGTAAAGATAAAGTATTCTGAAATAAATTTCCTCCAACAAATCGGGATAAATCTACCAGGCTTGCCTGCTTACTCGTTCGATATATTATGAGTAGATAAATCGAATCGAAAATAACTTCATGCGATTCTGAATCCTCAGAAAAGATATGTGAAAACTGCCGAAAAGAAGGTTGGCGTAAGTTGGGCACTGCTGCCAAGTTTTTCTATTGCTATGGAGCGCTCACAAAATAAAAGCTTGTTTTATTCGAATCACCCCACATTGGGCGCCATTGTAACACTGCCAACTTTTAGATTATAACATAATTATTTTACGTATTCTCTACTATCAAAGTTGAAATATCGTTCACCTTCCAAAGATGGATTCGTTAAAATTTTGATGACCTGAATCTTCTAATTTATTACACAGGCTCTAAAATTTTTGCTCAAGTCTTTATAAATTGAAGTGGTTTACATCTAATTTGACCAATAATTTGAAAACAAAAATTAGCACAAACATGAATTTGTACAATGATTGCCACCATTTCAAAATAGCTTCTTAATTTTTTTATACTTTCCAATAACTTCTGGTTTTTTTACACTTAAATCTCAATTTCTTGTTTACAATTGAATACATATATGGCACGGTTACAATAGGCTCAAAAATATTACAAATGATTGGTAAGACATCAAAGCGAAGATCACTCTCTCCACGAATATCGAGACCGGTGATCAAAATAAAAACTTTAAAATGAATGGCTCCTAACTGAAGACATCTCAGCTACTATTTGAACAATTCAAGACATTCAAGTTGGTCATATTTGAAAGCATTCAAGCATGGCCACAATGTATCAAAAGAATTAATCTTGTCCACATTGGCTAGAAAAACGAAGAAAATTAAAGGTGCGGTCAGATACTGTTCGCTGATCATTACGACTCCATAAATCAAACTCAATTCATAGAAAAGCATTGAAACCCGTCGAATTAATTGAAAACCAAATTAAAGGCAAACATAAAAAAAAAAAATTGTCGAAATTTAATTAAAACAAATCACTGTCCGAAGAATCATTAAAAACAATAATTTATTAATTAAAAGTTCTTGTCTGTCGAAAACACGAGCAAATTCCAACAGTGGAAATTCAAATCCCCAGCGACATTTATATTGCTGTTCCGGATATGCAAAACTTTGCAGTCTATGTCGAGTCGTGCCACCCTGTTGTAAAGGCGACACCCGGTGCCCAATTCATTACATTCATGTCGTTCATAAATAATTCCCTCGTTTGCTGTTTGTTATTGTCGTCTCTATTGTTCATTGTGCGGTATCGTCGTTAAGGGATGGAATGTTGGTAACAAAATTCACTTGTTTCGGCTACTTTGTCCGAACACGACAGTTGTTTGCAATTTTCTCGGCGTCTGTCGGTTGTAATTTTCCGAATTGTTACAGAAAATACAAACCTCCCCGAGCACAGAGTGGTAACATTTTAGCTCTGTACAGTCGGAACAGACTGTTGTTGTAGTAGTCCGTCGTGTCTAGTGTACGCTGTACGGTGCAAAAAAGGGGGATGAAGATTTTTATTTATAACACTCCGGGGAGTCGAGATGAAGTACGTAGAAGAAATTCTAAAACATATTTCGAAAGGAGTAGCGGGAAGTTGTGAAGGGGTGGTTGGAGTATAGTGTCATTGAATTCAGTGGAATCTAAAATCGAATATTGTAAGAGAACCCGAAAAGAAAAATTCAATCATATCGAACAGTCTACTTGAGCAGCAACAAGAATAAGCCTGGATTGACTTTGAGTCGATGGGAGACACTTAGAAATCGGTAAGAAGCTATGGTATATCTGCAGTGAAGCAGGTGCTGGGAGTTTAACATCGACGTGCACGAAATTTTTTTAGATTTTAAGCAGGCGTATGAATAGTATTGATCGCAACGTGAAATAATACTTGATTTCAGAATCTCAGCAAAACTGGTCTGGATGCCAAGAGTTACAGGTTGTCCCAAATTTGTAGTGAGTGATTTTTCCGCGTACATCGAACAAAAACACCAGAAACAACTTTCTGTTCCGACATTATTTTGGTGTGAGCACAAAAAATCTCTCTCAGTGGGGGGAGATGAAGTGTAAATCATAACAATAACAAAGCACCAGATAAGAACAGCTTTCAGTCGCACATGTGACCGCAAGGAAATCCATATTGTTTTGAGATGCTAATCGGTCACCGCAAAATTTATTTCTAGATGGAAAATCGACATATATTTGTCGCTGAAATCATTGAAAAGACTGCAATGTTAGCAGAAAGCTCTGCAAGGTTAGAAGAGTTTTGTAACTTTGTTTAATGATGTCCTCATGATCGCCTAGAACAATTCTGTGCACCTTTTAGCTTTGAAACCTGCCACCTGGTTAGTTTTCCTTGCAAATAGAATCACCTTAGTTTTGGCTGGGATTAGCTGAATACAGGCAATGAGCTGATTGCATAACCTCGCCAAGGACTGAGATCAATCTCTCCGAGATTACCCGCTAGATCATCGCTAAAATTGATGCTTTCATACCCTCCTTTATCTAAGTCCATTAACGAGAATGCAAACCATAGTAAGATAATCCCAATTTGCGATATTCTTTCGTGTACGAGATCCATCATGGACTTAAAACTTAATGTTCCGTGAGTTTTATGGTTTTTAAGCGCGAATTGGAGGCAACTGATGGTAATTAGCTCCACATTATGTTTTACAGATGTCCCTCACCAAAGTCTCAACGTCCATTTTGTTAAACACACCTTCGATATCCAGAAACGCTCCCAATATTGACTTCTTTCACGACAGATTCTTCACATCTATGATTAATCCTGGGCTGGTCATATCAAGCGGATGGACGACACAAGAAAACCCAGGGATGTTTTGAGGGGCAAACCACGTAAACGATGGCAGGACTCAATTGACGCCATAGAAAATCGCTACTAAAATTTTCCAACTTGATGACAGGCGGCTATACATTCTGGAGGCCAAGATCCAATTTGGACTGTCTCGCATCGATAATGCTGATACAGAAGTTAAGCTTAAATAAGGAGTTTGCCGAAAAAAAATTAAATAAAAATTAATTCGAAAAAGTACAAGCATCAGCCAAGCCCAAGTAGCACCAATAGTCGTGTACGAACGTTCTGCGAACTATATCATATCACTATATAGTCATGCTTACTTTCGCGAATAGTAGTGATAACGATGATATGATAGTTGTCACAACCAATTTGCCAGTGGGGGCTTAGTAATACATACCACCTCGCTACCTGCAGTGTTACGAATAGTTGTGGCTATGACTTAACAGAATGACCATTTGGTTGTGAGTGGAGTGCATGTGGTTCTCCGAACCATTTACGGACAATCTGCGAACTATTTGAGAACTTTATAGTAAAATATTAGGATCGACTCTCTTCGTTTATCAAAAATGAGTAGCGGTGATAAATCACACACATACGAGTCGAGATGGCGCAGAGAATGTGGGAATGTGTGTTTTTTATGGCTTATCACATACAAATAAGAATACACAAATAAGATGTGAACTTCAATTGAAGTATAAGTTGATGATAATTAGTTTTCAATTGAAAAACTAAATCTAGAACTAATTTTATGGGAAACATAATTTTTACTACAAACATATGTGATGTTTATATGCTTAAAACTTACGCCCCTCCATTAAAAACCATATTGTAATATTTTATAACTTTTTAAGTCTAATTGATTTTTTAAACGGAAGTAGGGGAGGAGCACCAAATATTGGATAGGTGCGCATTACTGGATACCCTGTTAAAATGGAATCTAAATACCGCCATCTAAATTTAGTGGCGGGAACTGAAATATTAAAAGTAGTTGGTCACTTATGTGATGCCAGCAATTCCATATTTACTGTTAGTTGTTTCTGAAAAATCGCGAAGCGTTCTTGCGAGTAACAAGTTTTTAAATTAGCTCCCTTCAAACTGCTCTTAAATACGATATATATTGATATATATTATTTTGGTTTGACATGTTGCTTAACTACATACACCGAAACATGCTTTTAAAATTTATATTCAATTACAAGAAATAGTGAAATTTGTATAAATATATTAGGGGAAATTTCCTATATGCCTCAATACTGGATACTGAACTGTTTCCAATTCTGGATATTAGGGTACTATCCTAGCAGTACACCCAGAGAAAAATCGCATTGTAAACTCTAATAAAAGCAATGTTAAATTAAAAATTTTCGCTAGTTGTAGATTCATATCTCTGTCTTTTAAAATAGTAAATTAAATTTATAAAACTACAAATATCATGTATATTCAACAAGTTATTAGTAAATTGGCAATAAATTGCCATGCCTTTTCTGCTACATATACATATTTACTACTATGCTTGTTAATTCAACGAAACGCGTTCTGATTTTTCTTGTATCTAATGTTCTATTGACATGTTTCATCAGGTATCTTTTTTGTTCTTTGTCACGTACGCGGTAAGAGTTGAAGAACGATGCATTTTGTGTTTGTGTCTCATATTGTGTACATAAAAATAATAGTGCGAGACGATTTTTTTAAGAATTTGTAGCTGAAAAAAGTGCGAAAATGTGTGAAAATTATAAAGTTTCGAGTGAAGTCGAAAGCGTTATTATCATGTCGGAAAATTTTGATGTGGAACTTTATGATGTTCTTATGAAGTGGAATGTAGAAAATCTTTACTCGACATTACGGGGTAAGGAAATATTCGATGACTAATTAAGTAAAACCTTGCAATGTTAATAAATTAATTACATGTGAATGAAAGAAGACTAGTTTTGTAGCTTTTTAATTTTAAAATTACGATTAATTTTCCGAGAATTCGTAGTATCATTAGGTTAAAAGTTTACATTTTGAATCAATAATGAAGTGCCGTGTAAAATTTAAAATTGCTATAAAGTTCAAAATTGCTTTAAAGTCATTATAATATACATCGTCGGCTTACATGGAAAGGAACTAAGTCAGAAAAATATTATAATTTTTTATAAATCATTTTTTGGTATTGAATAGAATCTTGAAATCTCCACTTAATACTGCTTGTATTTAATAAAAAAGTATCATGGTATGCGAGTAATAAATGCTGACTTTGTGAATTTTTCCGGAAGAGAAGTGACGGAAATATTCTCAGTGTCAAATTCGAGAAAACCCGACTTAGTGCCTTTTTCCTGTAAGCCGACGATTTTCAAAAATTAATCACGACAAGTTTTTAGCGTTCATAGCTTTAAAAGCCAAAGTTTTTAAATGACCTACTGAGTTATATTCAACAATATTTTTCACGCAAGAACAGCGCTGCCTTAATTTAACTTTAAATCGTTCATTTTGCAGAAAGTGACATAAGCTACGAAAGTCTTAAATTTTTATCCAAAGAGGATATTAAAGATGCAATACCAAGTATTGGCTTAAGAGCGATATTTAGGGCTAAATTATTTTCATGGAGGAAGTAAATGGTTTGTTAATTACAGGAAAAATATAAGGCAATGACTTAAAATGTTATTGTTCCTTTTCCTTTGCTTTTGCAGTTCGGTATAGACGATGATACTTTATCTGAGTCACGAGTTTTATCATGGCTTAACAGTATTTCGTCGACATCTTTAGGGTCTCCGCCTTTAACCGAAGAATGTCAATCCAGCAATTTCGTAAGTATTCATTTGAAAACTTACCATATTAATGCAATAGGTATTTAATATGCGATATATTTTAGAATCTATCTAAGCTTCTGACTTCTTCTGTCCGTGGACAGAATGTAAAAGATTACTACAGCAAAAACGAACATTTATTAGAGTTTCATAGGCAGCAACTAATTTCAATTATTTTCGAAGATTTCAATTTTGGCGGCAAAACTTTAAGTACGGCTGAATTTCCTTCAATTGTTGAGGAGATTTTATCTGTTTTCCCAACTGAATGCAAGGTAACTAAAAATGACTCATCATTATATAAATACAATTTTTATTTTTTTAGGAATATTACTTCGTCCCTCGTCAAGGTAATAAGAATCCGAGAGGAAAACTTTATGATAAATATATAAATGTAAAAGCTAAAATAAAAAGGCTTAACGGAAATGAAACAAAAACAAAGCCAGACATTAGTGTTCAGCCGGAATTAGACGAAAGTTTATCGCAATCATTGAAATTAACTTTAAGTGGAAAATGTAATGATTGGGAGGAATCCAAGATAAATTGGGAAAAAACATTTCTACTTCGACAAAAGGAACTTAAGCAAAAGTTCCTATCAAATACACAATTTTTGGCAGCATGGCCTATGTACAAAAATTCTAAAGGACATGAGTTGGTAGGACAAGTAATACGAATTTCAAAGAGATATACTTATGTTTTATTTTAATTTCAGATACGAATCGATTTTCGATTGATGTATCCAGGGAGTATGCACTGTTTGCTAAATGGAGTGAATTTAAAAATTTCAAAGTTTAAGTTTAATTACTTCTCAAGCCATATTAACGATAAGGCATCTAAGGAATTGCTTCTGGCCAGCAAACAAATAAAGTCAGAAGGTAAATTAGCTTTCAACATTGAAAATGTTAGTACTAAGTAGTTTTTATTTAGATTCTGTAGATTACATTTACGCAATACTCTTAAATGCTGTATTACTGCCTGCTGCAAGGTTTTCTGATAAGAGTGGACGACACAAACGAAAGGCAACAATAAAGGATGCTCAGGAAAGTTTTGCCCTCCACTTGACATCTATAAACAATTATGAACACAGGATTGGTGAGCTTGTGTCAAAATTTTATAGTGCAGGTTACACTATTCAACCTTTAATTATAGTTATCGGTCCAGATTGCTTTCAAATTGAAGATTTTTATGTTTATTTGGACCAAACTCTTTACAAATTAAATTCATTTCTTGAATGTGTAGATATTTGCCTAAAAATGTTTCATACACTTGGCTTAGAATACCCGAAAGCTTGTCAAGGTCCCTGGACCTTTCTCCAAAAATATTTTCACGAAATTCATACGGATTTCGACAACAATATTCCATCTGTAGCTACCTTAATAATTTTTTTAAATGTAGTTAACATATAAATAAAACAATAATATTCTAATGCCACTAAGTTAAGTAACAGTAAAAAACAGTAATTGATGAAGATTCCTACTTTAAAATTATGTGAATAAGTAATTTTTTTTAATTTATATACCTATGAAATGTTTTTTTTTATTTAAAAATAAATGAAGTAACGTTTTCAAAATTATTATTTTATTTTACTATTCAAAGCATTTTATTTATCAAGGTAAGACAGTGATAGTAGTGACTTTACATGTTGCAATGTCATTTGGAACATATTACTTTGAAAATTTAACAAATACCCATTTTAAGGCATGGATTCTGATGTAGTCAATTAACAATGGTATTTTTAAATTTTACATGATGATATGTTACTTCGTAGGTTTTGGTTTTAAATTTAAATACCACAATTTTTAATTCATTAATACACCATCATCACTTTTCTGTCTAATCGCTATGACCGTACATATCCCCATTTAATTCCAAAATGAAACAAGTGTTAAAACTACATGGAAAGTATTTAAATTTACAAGGACACCTTAGTAGTTCCATAAAGAAGAATGTTGACAGCACAGTTCAAATATTTTTACTATTTCTGTAGTTATTTCAACAAAAAACCTCTATGGCGCCATTTCATAGTGAAAAATAGTTAAATCATTTACGTTTCTGTTGATTTTATAGTGATTTTTCTCTGAGTGTAGTAGCTAGCAAACATGTAAGGTTGGTAGGCTTTTCAAAATTTGCTGTACATCGCATATTTACTGAAAATTAGGACATGAGAGAGCTGTGGGAAAGATGGCTGCCACGTTTGCTCACAATGGAACAAAACAGCGTCTTCAGCATGTTTCGAGTGTTTGGCGATGTTTCACAGCAATAAAGCGGGGTTTTTCGTTGATTCATAACCATGGATGGAACATGTGTCCATAACTTCACACCTAAGACGAAGAAACAGTCAAAACAATGAACTAACAGTGGAGAATCGGCTCCAAAGAAGGTGAAGGCAGTCCTATCTGCAGGCAAGGCCATGGCGTCAGTTTTTGGGATGATCATGGGATAATTTTCATTGATTATCTTTGAAAAAGTAAAACAATTAACAGCGAGTATTATGCGAACTTATTGCAGCGTTTGAGTGATGAAATCAAGAAAAAACGCCGCATTTGACGAAAAAGAAAGTGTTGTTTCATTAAGACAAGGCACTTGTTCACATATCCGTTTTCGCGGTGGTCAAAATAAATGTGATTTAAAGTTCGCCCTATTCGCCAGATTTAATACCCTCACATTATTTTCTCTTTTCAAACTTAAAATAATGGCTCGGTGGTAAAAAATTTTAAAACAGAGAAGAGGTGGATTCTGCGGTTGACGATTATTTTGAGGAGCTCGGCAGTTCTCACAATAAAGAGGGTATTGAATATATCTAACATCGCTGGGAAATGTGAATCAATCGAAAAGGAGACTATGTTTAGAAATAAGGATATTTTTTCTCAAATTATTGTATCTTTTTTGTTAGGGACTAGCATAGTAGATACGTGTCCCAAATATTGGATATCAAGTATTGGGGTACACAAATTTATATTATTATTTTTGAGATCATTTAGAGAAAAAATAATAATGAGGAATTGAAGGAAATCCATAATTTTTCTTTGTTTTTGTTTCTAAGCTTATTGATCTTTGTTAATGTATTGGATAAAAAGTTTTGAATATAATTCCATTGTTTTTTTAATTTTTCAAAAAGTATCCAGTATTTGGTGCGCCTCCCCTACTTTTTTTACTAAAATGGAATAAAACATATTCAAACTAATATTTTAAAGTACGAATAAAAGAATTTTGATTAAAAATATATGTAGCTTTTGTCTAAACTTATAATTCATTTATATTGGAAGCCATGATACGTCTATAAAATATGGCGTCATATTACGTAGCAATACACTACTATTTAGTAGCAATACACTACTATTTAGTAGCAATACACTACTTATGGTAGAAGTTGGCAGGTGATTGTGCGAACCACACACGGACTTAGCAGTGAGGAGTATTCTTAAGGTTGTCCGCAGTAGTTCGCAAAACTATTGTACAACTAGTTAAACGAACTAAATGGTTGTACGACTGTATAGTACTGATATTAAGTTGTTAGAGAGTTTTCGCAACTAAAAATAGTTGTAAGTGCCAACAAAATTAAATACACACAAGCCACAACTAAAAATTAGTCAATCTCGACCCAAATTTATCGCTAGACAGATCTGACTAAGATGGAACAAGAAAACAGTCAACCTACAATCAAGAACATAATATAAGTACTCGTATGTAGGTACGTACAACATTCAACAAAATCTAAGTTGAAAGAAGCTAAAAAAACATACTGCAGTCACGATCGGCTGCAAGCCAATCGTATAATACTCTAGATGAATACTGAACTCCGATTTATATTGTAGTTGGGGATAAAGTAGAATTACGTGTGTGCATGTTGTATGTCCTTTATTAAGGACTGCCATTAGATTGCTATTCAAACCTAAAAGACAATATTCAGTGTTTAATTTCATATCCTGAACTAGGTAAGTCATCGAAAAAAAAAGTCCTTTTTGAAGGACTTTCACATGGAAGGTGAAGGAAGGACTCACTCGATTTCTTACATATTTATCCTTTTCCTTGGAACCATTTAAAAATGAACGTGTACAAAATTTCAAATTCGTAGCTTGAAGCGTTCAAAAGTTATCGAAAAATATTGTTGAACACGTGTCTTAAGGATATTTTGTATGGCAGCTACCAGAAGGAGTAAAAGGATTTTGCTGACTAGTAAACCTGAACTTCGTTTTCACTCAAAACTAATTTGTACAAAATTTCGAGTTCATAGCTAAAAGAATACTTGAGCTATAGTGAGTTCCGTAAATTAAGTGAAGACTATTTGACAGGATATTTGTATGGCAGCTACACGAAGGACCAACAGAATTTTTTTCATAATCATACATTAAGCTCCAACTATTGGAAAAATAACACATACATAATTTCAAAGACGTAGCTTTATCCCTCCTGAAGTTATCGGTAATATTCTTGAACACGTGTTTTAAGGACATTTTGTATGGCAGCTACCCGAAGGAGTAAAAGAATTTCGCTGATTAGTTAACACGAACTTTCTTTTTACTCAAAACTAGCTTCTTTAAAATTCCGAATTCGTAGCTAAAAGATTACTTAAGTTATAGTGAGTTTCGTAAATTAAGTGAATACATTTTGACAGGATATTTGTATGGCAGCTACACGAAGGACCAACAGGATTTTCTTCATAATCATATATTTAACTCCAACTATTGGAAAAATAACACATACAAAATTTCAATGTCGTAGCTTAAACCCTTCTCAAGTTATAGACCAATATTCATGAACACGTGTTTTAAGGATATTTTGTATGGCAGCTACCAGAAGGAGAAAAAGGATTTCGCTGATTAGTAAACTCAAACTTCCTTTTCACTCAAAACTAACTTGTACAAAATTCCGAATTTGTAGCTAAAAGATTACTTGAGTTATAGTGAGTTTCGTAAATTAAGTGAATACATTTTGACAGGATATTTGTATGGCAGCTACACGAAGGACTAACAGGATTTTCTTCATAATCATATATTTAGCTCCAACTATTAAAAAAGTAATACATACAAAATTTCAAAGTCGTAGCTTTAGGCGTTACGAAGTTATTGGTCAATATTCTTCAACACGTGTTTTAAGGACATTTTGTATGGCAGCTACCCGAAGGAGTAGGATGATTTTGCCCGTTAACGAACTTAGCCTTACAAATTCAACCAAACATCCAGATTCAAAATTTCAAGATCCTAGGTGAAGGCGTTCTTGAGTTATCGTGTTCACGGACAGACGGACGGACGGACGGACGGACGGACGGACGGACGTCAGGCGGATTTGAGGTTTTTGGGCACAAATAAACAAAAAATAACATATAACTTTTTTTCGTCCGAGGCTTGGTTCTATGCGTTACAAACTTTTGGGCTGGATTAAACTTATAATACTCTATATGATTTCATCTAGAGTATAAAAAGAATTTTAGGATCAAGTAACAATACGAATAACAAATCTAAAGGTGTTTTTCCAAAAAAAATAGGTGATAGTTATGCTGTCGAATGTTCGTCAACCTTTTCACTCAATTTTTCTTAATGATTTTTTGATTTGACGCCTTCATAGAGAAGCGTACATTACAGCCTCAATATTACACAAACCAATTGCATCTGCGCAACATTCAACCACAAAATTGGCAAATCTCTGCTGTAACAAGTAATTTTCCAGCCGTAAAAAAAAGGCACGCACAAACCCAATAATAGGTTTTTTCTGCATACCACCGAAATTCATAACCATTTCGCGGCTTGATGTTTTAATCCACCAAATCTTGTTGTCTCCCAACCATCTAATCGCGAATCAAAGCCGAAAAAAAGAGATTCTCTCCCGTCACAAAATAATTACATTCCCACCCAAATGATTAAATTCAAATGGCAGTAAAAAATTATCGCAAGCGAGAAAAAAACAGATCGCTAAAAAAGCCAAACAAACAGCAGTTAAAACTAAAATGCTTGCGTCCATATTCAATTTCACCGGTCGTTAAGCACGGCTCTATGGATGCTTTCGGCCGTACATAGAAGGTACGACAGCAACAACAACAACAGAGAAACCCCTCCCCCATTTCTTTTTCTAAAGCGATTTACTTAATGCCGTTGGCACTAATTAGTCTCACTTCGATTGTTTTTCGGTGCGTCCCGAGAAGTTCCTTGAATTTCCAGGAAGGCCCATTATACAACAGCGTCTTGGCTTGCAATGACCCACCGTAGAAAGAACCCTTTTTCTCACCACCACCACTAGTCGATGCCACAACCGAAACTACCCTACCCGACCGTACCCCCATAGATTTCCTGAGGGGGTGACTCGATTATACAACTCTTTTTTTTTTTTAAAAAAAACTCGCCCTGATTTGTAATTTTCTCCACTTTTTTCCATTTTTAATCGTCTGGGGTCACACTTTTTCATTGTAACAATTTTTTTTTTCATTATTTTTTAACTGCACGGGGCGAAATAAAAGGGCGAAAAAAAACCGATAGGTAACATTGCTGGGAGGTGTGACAAATTTCCATGTGTGACACGCACGAGCGAATTCGCGTGTAATTCCTCTAGAAAGCGAACAAAAAAATCAGTCGGACGGTCCCTGACTCGGAAAAGTTACTACTGTTGTTGCGTTTTTTTGCCCAGACGATTAAGTGATTGATCGCTTTATGGAAAGTGTTACCGGTACTGGTGATGCAGCATCTTAATTATGGGAATATAGTCCCGTAGGGTTGATAATGTGAGAACAATTTTCTCCTTGCAGATTGATGATATGGAAAGTCAACTTATTCGTAGGTCCTTTTATTAAGACCTGGCTGGGTCTTTCTGACCCGATAGGAAGGATTCAAATGAGCCAGTCATCTCGGATGCGTCCTCTTGTTTTTTATTCTGATAAGCTTCTGTGCAACGTACAAATTCACTTAAATCCTGCGGGTAAAGTACTCCTCTAATCAAGTACAATCTCAACCACCTAAACAAAGTGGACTCGACATTTTACTGATTGTGAAAACTGAAGTTGTAGTTCAATTACCAAAGGATGCACAAACACATAGGTCTGTAGTTCTGTACTGGAAAATCGGTGACAAATCCAACGTCTTTTAATAATAGTGTAAGATGCAGACATATCATCTACCTGGCACCTAGAGACTTAAAGATTTTCAAGTCTCTAGGTGTCAGGTCATACTGTTCTGATAAAAGCTTTTGTATAAATACAACACTACCTTTTTAAGATAACTAGGCAAATTACGATTTATGTACCCTAAGTATTTGATTACCTGGTATATCGCCAGCTTATAGTTAATGAAATCGAGAATTGTAAGTCCAATTTCTGCAAGTTCAAGCGTTCATCTCACCCAGGGCCGGCTCTATAGTGGTGTATTCACTGTCACATTACGACGAGGGTGCAACATCAAAAAAGGCGCAGGTCCAGCTACACCGGAATATAACTTTCATGTGAATCTTTACAAAAGAAAGAAAGCAATTATAAAGATAATATATAATGTGAGTGGTATGTCCTTTCATGTCCTTTAAGATTAACAACTCCAAAAATTGCAATGATTGCAAAAGGCACGCTTTCTGCACGATGTTCCGTCGGTAGGTTGAAATTATTGTTCTTGGTTCGTGTTTGAGATAGATTTTGGTTTTTCTTTATGATGAAATTCGTGCAAGAAGCATATACACTTTCGAGCGAGAAAGTACGAGTATAATTATTTCTATGTTAGAAGGGCGAAGACTAAAAAGTTTTAACTTCTGTTCAAACTAGAGATGGGCCGTTCACGAGTGAACTACTCTAAAAGAACACTTCATTGAAGTAACTCAGTCATTTTGGTGAACTGCAGTTTAATTCGAAAGGTGAATAAAAACAAATGAATGAAAGTGGAACGAAGACTAATAAAGTGAACTGTATGTATTTTCTTTATCTGTGGTATTTTGTATTGCGAGAACAACCCAGTCGGAACAGTAATGTCTACGGAATCGGATCCGTACAATATACTAGCAGCTCGTACACATTACTCTTTCGATGACAGAACTAATTACTTTAACCCGCATAGGCCCTAGGGCGTAATCGCTTACAAAGCACACTACAAGAAAAGCCTGATTTCGTTGAAGAGTAGTAAATAGTTACAAAGCATATTACATGTAAGGCCTTGTTTCATTAGAGAGTGATAGCAACATACAAATTGCATGAAAAGTAAGGCATTATATCAATAGTGAGTGGTAAATACTTTAAATGTATGAAAAGTAAGGTCTTGTAATAGTCAGATCAGTAATGTGTACTGAATTGATTCCGTACTAGCAACTTGTACACATTACTCTTTCGATAACAGATCTAATTACTTTAACCCGCATAGGCCCTAGGGTGTAAACGCTTAAAAGCACAGGACAAGAAAAGACTTATACCGTTGTAAATACTTATAAAGTATTGTGTTCGTCTCCAATTTAAACTATCCTTTACTTTGTTGAGTTGCAAATAACAACAATATGAAAAATCGAAATTGTTTCAACAGTAAAAACCATTTATTCAATATAAAATAAATTAAAACACGTAAATATTACATAAGAATTCATTCAATAAACAAAATAAAAAATTAACAAAAATAAGATTCATAAATATAAGAAAAAACTCTATCTAACATATAACATATAACACTTATTGGAATTTATTACAAATGAACAGCACTTCGCAACATTTGAAACACTTGGAACGAACTGAATTTAATTATGGGCCCTTTGATATAAAATTAAAACGAAACGTTAATGATTGCATCATCCCTTTACTTATCCGCTTCTAAGACTTACTTTCGTAAATTGTTACTAAAGCCAAGAGCATTTGGCAAAACTGTAAGGTTTCGGATTGTACCACCTCATAACTTACTCGCTTCTAAACCATTACTTTCGTAAGTAGATACTAAAGCCTATACCGTTGGACAAAACTGTAACGTCTCGGATTTCTTCCACTTACTAGCTTCTAAACCATTACTTCCGTAAATAGTAACTGAAGCCAAGAATGTTGGCCATAATTGTACAGAGAGAGCATTCGAGAATATTTTACAGCTATTACACTCTGCATTACTTTGGTAAGGCCTTACAAACTCATTCCTTACTCATTGATTACAAATTCATCTCTTACGAAAAGTCCGACTGGGAAATAGTAACTGTACGAGTATATGTATACATCGCTCTTGTTCCTATTTTGCAACCACAGCCCAATTGAACGACTGACTGACTAGTGAGTGGCTGGCTACTGAATGGCTGGTTAGAGATGAGGAAACACCAATTCATACACTGAGAGAAATGTTTCTAGTAAAATGCAACTATTTCTCTAGTTGAGTCAAATTTTTAACAGTTAATAAAAATTATCTTAAAATTGTAAAATTAGCTAAGAAATAGTTACAATATAGTTAGGTTTTAGATTCAACTAGAAAACTAGTAAGAGTTTATTATTTGCGAAGAATCATCAATACAATTTTATTACAAAACGTCTGATTGAGATATACTTTTTTTCTGGTTAAATAGAAATATTTTCTGGCGCCATACTATTTTCATGTAAGTTGAACCATCTTCTAGTGAGATTTCTACTTTTCTTTAAGCAAGAACTATTTCTTAGAAAAAATTTATCAATATATGGTAAACGTTTACTATATTCTGTTAAAACTATACTATTAATGGTCTAACATTTTCATTATGTTCAAAGTTCAGTTGCAGAGACACCCTCAATCAGAATGGAACTTGTACCTACTTAGAAGAATACATTTATTTTTATACTCTAGATGAAATCATATAGAGTATTATAAGTTTAATCCAGCCCAAAAGTTTGTAACGCATAGAACCAAGCCTCGGACGAAAAAAAGTTATATATTATTTTTTGTTTATTTGTGGCCAAAAACCTCAAATCCGCCTGACGTCCGTCCGTCCGTCCGTCCGTCCGTCCGTCCGTCCGTCTGTCCGTGAACACGATAACTCAAGAACGCCTTCACCTAGGATCTTGAAATTTTGAATCTGGATGTTTGGTTGAATTTGTAAGGCTAAGTTCGTTAACGGGCAAGATCGTCCTACTCCTTCGGGTAGCTGCCATACAAAATGTCCTTAAAACACGTGTTCAAAAATATTAGTCGATAACTTAAGAAGGGTTTAAGCTACGACTTTGAAATTTTGTATGTGTTATTTTTCCAATAGTTGGAGCTAAATATATGATTATGAAGAAAATCCTGTTAGTCCTTCGTGTAGCTGCCACACAAATATCCTGTCAAAATGTATTCACTGAATTTACGGAACTCACTATAACTCAAGTAATCTTTTAGCTATGAACTCGGAATTTTGTACAAATTAGTTTTGAGTGAAAACAAAGTTCGAGTTTACTAATCAGCAAAATCCTTTTACTCCTTCTGGTAGCTGCCATACAAAATGTCCATAAGACACGTGTTCAACAATATTTTTCGATAACTTTTGAACGCTTCAAGCTACGAATTTGAAATTTTGTACACATTAATTTTTGAATGGTTCCAAGGAAAAGGATAAATATGTAAGAAATCGAGTGAGTCCTTCCTGCACCTCCCATGTGAAAGTCCTTCAAAAAGGACATTTTTTTCCGATGACTTACCGAGTTCCAGATATGAAATTAAACACTGAATATTGTCTTTTAGTTTTGAGTAGCAATCTAATGGCAGTCCTTAATAAAGGACATACAACATGCACACACGTAATTCTACTTTATCCCCAACTACAACATAAATCGGAGTTCAGTATTCATCTAGAGTATTATACGATTGGCTTGCAGCCGATCGTGACTGCAGTATGTTTTTGTCTGTGTTTAGTTTAAAGTGTTTGACAGTGGACAATCAACATAAATCTGTGTATTTGATACAATTATGGGCGAAAATATTATTGCTGAAGAACCTATGGTTATCCATAGATGAAAATGTATCAGAAGGAAAATTTTGTTTACAAAACTTTCGAACTTCACTTATTATTTTTTTCTTTTACAGACTCTCGTGATACAATTATCGCTTTCCTATTGCATCCAAAATATAGAATAATATTAAGAGAGGATGGAAAAAAAAATTATTTCTGGCGCCCGAGTATTGCCGCATCCTAGTGGTGGAAAATGTACTTTGTTAATTTATTAACTTTGTGCTACATGATACATGCTATAAAATTCATATGGTGTTAAATTATACATTAGAATCAGAGTTAGTTTGGACATTTATCAAGAGATTTTTCTATTAATTTGCGATAATTAAAATAATAATAATAATAATTAAAATTGTAAACCAACATATGTACGTAATTTTGATATATTTACCTAAAATAATATTTGAACTGGAAAGTACTTTCAAGAAAAGAAAAAATATTTTATTGCTTTTCCGTGTGAAATGTACGAAAGTACATATCTACATTAGCTTATATCGTTGATGATACAATTGCACAACACACGAATAATACTTGTGAATACAGAAACATTATTAGATTGAAGTATTTAACTTCATTATTATTTAATAATATTTAGTTACGTTACGTTATAAAAAATAAAATTCTATGAGTATATCTTAACAGTTTTTTAATTGCCTTAAAAGTAATATTTCGTAAGTCGGTCTCGTTAAAAAAGAGTATGTAAGTATGTATAAATTTAACTTATATATACTATTATAAAGATAAAAGGAGTAAAATCCTACTATTCTCGCTATACTATACTATTATTACTATTTATTTTGGTAAATAGTTATTACTAGTATAAAAGTAAAAAATATGATCAAGATACATCGTACCATATTATAGTCAAAACAACAATTTATAAGAAAAGTGTACTATATTATTGTAAGAATTAACATAGACTATTTTTCTAGTTAATTTAACTACAACTATCTCTATTTTTCTGGTAAGCTGTGTTTCAACTAGAAAACCAGTTAAAAAATGATTCAAATCAAACATTTTTTTTCTGTGTATACTTCTTTCGGGGTCGAATATCAAAAAATTTTGATATAAGTTTTTAGGTGATTATAAAGAAAATTAATGAAGTTGAAAACCAATCCGATATTTCATCAAACCGAAGGAAAAACTTATTCAACCCCCACTATAGAGATTGAATATGAAAAACGCACATAACGAAATAGGTAAAAACCGGTTCAACCCTTTAACTCTCCTCTGGGGTTGAATATCGAAAAAACATGAAACCGATTTCTAGGCAACTCTCTAAAAAAAACCGTGAAAATAAAAACATAGAAATGAAGTGAAATTCCTGGAAATATAACTTCTAAATATCAAAAAATTCTGAGTCTGGTCTTTAAGGGAAAGACCAAAATTAGTATGAAAATTTTCCATTTTATATTATTTTTATTTCAATTCTATAGTTAATTTCTATAGTAGACACCTGTCTTCAGATCTTCAAAATTTAACAGAAGACAAAATGGAAAATTTTTGTATATATCTGTATTTAATGAGAATCTATTTTACTGACACTAGACAGCTACTGTTTACTATTATAGTTAATTGAAATCTCCCTCCTCACAATTTAAAAATCTGCCAACAGTCTGGGCGCAACTTTATTATTTTTTGGGTAGAAGTTCGAAACGTGTTTAATACTGATATGCAACTGATAATTTAAAAAATAACGTTCCAAATAGCCTCCTAGTTATTCTTTAGCTTGAAATAACGAAATTCATGAAAATGTTGGAAAACCCCTTTTCACGGTCATTTTTTTTACTCCAGCTCTGTACATCAATAAAATTTTGAACTTTTTTTTTGCTTGAATTACTGCTGTAGTACTTCTACATATACATACTAAGTTTCAGCTTTCTAGGATAAGCCGTTTCTGAGATATAAAAAACCATCCCCCACCTCCGTACCTTGCTACCCCTATTAAAAATTTTACTAGGATTTTCTAGGATACTTCTACAGTGACTCTATATAATCGTCAATTTTAAGCTTTCTATGCTTTGCGGTTTTCGAGAAATAAATATCAGAATCCTTTTCGTTCCACCCCCTCTCACACCCACACCTTCAAAACTTTAGAGGTCTAATGGTCCTAACTCCTGTAATACGGTTCATGAGATATAAAAATTAATTTTTTTGAAAAATGGCTACCTCCCACCTTTAGCGTTTCACGTCCCCCCTCAAAAATTTTACATTCAGTATACTTCACTAGTAATTGTATATACAGAAACCAAATTTTATCTTCCTAGCACAATTGAGTCGGAAGATATTGTAATTCAAAGTTTTTCACCCCCCACCCCCATACCACACTACTCTCCCTAAAAATGTTAACCCCTTTTTAATCTCCTAGCATCCCTTAATATAACTACAAAATTTCGGCCATCTGACATCAATCGTTTAAGAGATATGAATTTTAGAATGTATCAATCCCAGTTTACAAGCGTTTTGGACGTATTGTTCTCCCCCCCCCCTCCACTCGCACACCTCTCAACCCGTATCGACCACTTTCGCAAATGGATCCACTATCATAGTACTTCATAAGTTCCAACTTTCAGCCTCCTAGCATAAGCGGTTCCTGAGATGTAGAAACCAAAATTTTTCATCTAAAACGTTCCCCCCCCCCCTCCCATTACACCACCACCCCTCCAAAAGCCACTCTACCCACCATAAAAATTTCAACTTAATATCTCAAAGGGTTTGTGAGATACGCACCTTCAAACGGTTTTGCGTACGGCGTACGGCATCTACGGCGGACAGACAGACATTTTTTTTATTGCTTTTTTGGGGTCTACTAGTCCTAAAACGTGAAAATACAAAATTTCAGGGTAACAAATTTTTTTGAAATTTCAGATCGATAACAATACTTTATTATTAAAAAATAATAAAGTAATACGGAAGTACTGCACTTTGTAATACTACTACCTACTTTCTACCTACTAAACCTACACATTTGGATTGATTGTATAAGAACGTTCTTTGCTTAAGGTGTTCTTGCGATAATTGAATTATCGAAGACAAATTAATAGTATTTTTCTGTAAAGAATCGAACATTTTTTGGTCCGTCGGCTCGGATTTGTATATAGAGTTTAATATGAAGCTGAATTGCAAAATGGTTGAGCCACGTGCGATTTGGAAATTAACCTTCTTCCCAATTTCTAATTTGTACTATTTTTCGAATTGGTAGAATGCTGATGGGGCTTTTGGCATTAGATCACAACGGATTGAGCTCTCACACACAAGTCAGTGGCTTATTCAATTAAAATTTTTTGAAATTATAGTTAACATATTTTTTTACAACAAATAAAGAACTATTATTATTATTTCTTATATGAGACATGATTTACTTTAAGATTTAATAATATACACAAACCAAATAATATACCAGAAACTAAATTAATAATAATTAAAAATAATTGTTCAAACCTAGAAACCATTCAGGAGAAATGAATTTTAGAATGTTTCTGTAGCTTTGAAACTCTCCAGAAATGTTGCTCTCCCCACTCCCACACCACTCTACCCATGTTGATTTTTTTTCCTATTTGGCTCCATTATCATGGCTCTATATAATAATAATTTCAACTTTCTTGCATAAGCCGTTCCTGATATTGAAACGAACAACGTTGCTTACAAATCTGTTGAAGATGAACCTCTTTAAGTGGGTTTGAGGTGGAGGGAGTGTTTGAGATGAACAATTTTGGTTTATATATCACAGGAACCGCTTGTGCTAGGAAGTTGAAACTTGGAATTTATATAGGACTATGAAAGGGGAGCAAAAATATTTCAAAAAATTTTCGATATGGGTGGGACTAGGTCCCGGTCTACGACCCAAACCCGAAATTGATTTTTTACGGTTGTAAGTAGCGTAAAGACGTCTGTTGCACACCGACTTTAACAATTTATCGAACCTTGCACCTAAAAATAATAAATTTGCGCCCAGACTGTGTTAGTCGCGTCGTCTTATTCTTATTAAGCTTGTCGGTCTCTTTTTTTTCTACAAGTACGTGTTAAGTGCCGACTATTCATTAAAAAAGCATATTTCATTGCAATTTAATTTTGTTTATAAGTGTTAGAAAATTGAGACTTAAATAAGATTCAAACTTTACTTATCGTTAACACGCGAACAAAAATTATACTTTTGTCAAATAGTAAAAAAATAATACGAAATATAACAAAGACTTTTATATCTAGGCTTTTTGTTAAAATGATTATTTATAAAAGAATAGGCGAAACACAAACGAGACGACAGTTATTTACAAAAATAAGATGAAAAGAATGGTTGCAGATAGAGTCTGGAATAAATTGAGTGAGTCCTTTAAGTAGCTGCCATACAAACTTCCTTGAAAAATATGTGCATTCATCACTCAAACTCCACAATAACTTGAGACATCGTCAAGCTAAGAAGTCGATCTTTTACAGGAATTAACTTTAACTTAAAAGAAAAGTCGAGATTGCTATTGAGCGAAATCCTTTTACTCCTTCGGGTAGCTCTCATACAAAAGTCCGTAAGCCACGTGTCCCCGAGTATTGGCCAAAAAGTTAAAAACGCTTTAAGCCAGCAATTTGAAATTTCGTACACGTTTTATCTAAAAACAACACAAAATAATTCACATGAGTAGGTAGCGTCTTTTTCAATAAAGCCCATTGTCACAATAATTCTAATCAACAATGTTTAATGTTATTGAAAACATGTTTCTGGAATTGTTTTTACATGAATCCCTAAAACCCTCATTAAATCCAACCACACAGCGCATAAGGCAATATCCTACAAAGTCGGAAACCCCTTCAAAAACGTTCGTGATGCTCCTATCAATTTCAACATTATTTGCCTATGTGGACGTCAGCTTTAGATTAACTCTTAGGTCTGAAGTTGTTGTAGTCACGTCTCAATCTGTTCTCGGTCGGTTCATTCTATACGAACCCTCTACGTATGTGATATGAACATAAACATAGGGTGCAAACGTCACATCGAGTTGTAGGTTGATCCCAAGGGTGTCATAACTCTTGACGAGCTCATCTCTTAGTTAACTTCTTCGTCATTTGCCGTTTCTATGCCTCATTCATGTCCCCATCTAAAGTAGCATCCCCCATTTCTATGTATTGATCCCCATGGAGTGAGTATCCTCCCAGGAAGGGAAAAAAATCCAGTCAATCGTTATCGTCTCCAGGAAAGTGGGGTCTTCAAACCACCCTATTCGTATTCTTTCCATTGCTCAACAACAAGTTCCATTTGATGGGGGAGCCGGGAAGCAAGGATTTTCGATGGAGCCGATTGAAGGAGGGGCGGAATGACACCAAAATGGAATGTTTTGGCACTTTCAATTGGGCCCTTTTATTATATTTTAGAGAAAGTTGATTACCAGAACGGGGGGCTAGAAGGAACAAACGGCAATTGGGGTGGCACAAGGACGCCAACGAATACATTGAAAAACTTCAATTGAATTAATTTATAAAGTGCTTTGGGGCTGAAAGAAAATTATTATCATTTTTGCGTTTTTCGGGTTCCATTTTGGAGATGATATTTGGTGTGGGGGTGGATAAAGAGATCGGCTTACGGTTGCCACTGCGGTTGGATATTAGCGAGGTTTGTACGGAAAATCTGCTTCCGCATTCCAGTTGTTTCTTCGACTTATTTAAGTAATTCTTTTAGGAGACAAACTTTCGGATAGATAAGATGCTACTCGATTATCTTTTTAATTAGACGGCAGGCATGAAAACAAATTAGGAGTGTCGCAAAGTTTTGAAATAATAAAGAAATATAGACACAGAAAGTTGATTATATGAGCGAAATTAATTTACGAAATCGAAAATCAGATCTGTACATTTGGGTGATTGTGGAATACAGTTTTTTGGACTGAACACAGTCTTTATATAATAATTTTAAACAAAACTTGTAATTTTGATCCAAAGTGATTTTCATTATACGAAAACAACATTTACGAGGTATAAACTCGGTATTAACCGTGAAACATTACCATACTAGCCCCGAAGGAATATCCGTTAAACTACACTACGTACGCCACAAACACAGCATACCATTACCAAACAACAGAAGCTGATTAAAAACCAATTTCAGCGCGAGAATTGAAAATGACAAAAATTACGGAAAAAAATTTACATAAATTTTCAATTATGAAGCCGGTTGTAGAAATTATGTTGTATACACTCGCTGAATATAAAATAACGTATGTAGCGTAATATCGCACTAAATGCGCTCATAGGCACACATGATTATGGACAGAGTGCCGTGGAGGTTGGATATTAAATTTCATACGAGTATACTCCCGTAGTACGGAAATTAGAGTTGGTAGGTGGCTACTGTACCGCTGGATCTGGTCCATAAATTATGAGCTGACCCGAAATGGGACAAACTGCTGGCAAGTGCTCAATATAATGTGCATATGTCAGCCATACAAAAATTGTTGAGCTCTTTTCATTTTAAATAATGATGTTCGCACGTTTTTAACGAAAATTAAAATAAGTCATGCAATAATTTTTAATTTAATTTAAAATCAAGATAGCACGTAAGCCAGTTTGTTCGGAATAATGTAAATTATTCAAACGTATATTGAAGAGATAAAAGCTTGATTATTTTGTGTATTTGTATTGAATTATACACTAAGAGAAATAATTTGTTGGCAAGAGATTGCTTCAATAAAATTTTCATTGCAGCAATTGAAGTTCATTTACGCTAATATCAATTTGTTTGGAGCAATAGATATTCGGTTGTACAAAAAATATTCGTTTAAGATATTAGAACCATTTTGTCAATTCGGCCAAACCCAGAATTTCGGTTCCAACGATGGGATAGGAACTTTTCCTGCAACCGTTCTAATTCGTTTGGCATACATTTCTATTGCAGCAATAAATCTGTTTTTTAGTGTAGGTTTGTTCTTTTTGCCAGGTGTAGTGTACACACTGTACGAGTACACTTTTCTGTACACTGCACTTAGAGTAGGCGTAGACCAATTTTGAGCATGTAAAAAAAACGCGTTACACAGTAAAAATTTCTTACTACTTTCAGAGCAGTAAAACTACTATTGTTAAATTTATTTTCGCACTCTTGTGATTTTTACTACTTACGCACTTACTATTAATGCGGAAATTTACACATAAGTGTGGAAATCAATCGCCAAAAATGTGTAAATTTACTACTGGTGTGAAAAAGCCAAGTTTTGCAATGCGTAAAATTGTTGCAAACGGTGTGGACAAACTAATATCCACTACATATGTACTACAAAAATGTGCCATGTTTATGTTTGCTTATTATTGTTATTAATTTATTAATAATATAAATGAATGAACTTCAAGAGAATGATCGTCAGATGAATTCCCAGAAGCATTTTGAAGGGCAAAGGACACAGCAATCGATAATTGGAAAAATTCACTTATAAAAAATCGAGAACTAAATAAATGTGCATTCTTTATCACGTTGGATTATAAATTCAATTACGAAAAGTAATAATGATAATAAAAAAATTTAATTAAAATTAATAATTCTAGTACTTTAAAAAAAACTAATAATCCTTGTACTCGTACTTAAAAAAAAAAGACAATTATAAGAATTAGAATATTTTTCACAAAACAGAATTTGATACAAGAATTATGTCTTAATCTGATCGTCACAATTTTGAAAATGGAAACTTTGTGCTATGCTGAATCTTCATAAAATTTCTTCGGTTTTCTTTGGGAAATGTACTAAACTTAAACCTTTGCTTTTAGTATAGTACTGACACAATTATAGTAGATGCTACAAAAATTATTCAATGAATCTGAATGGCTAAATTAGTTGGTCACTTTTGGAAAATTATACTTTTTCTTATTTTATAATCTGCCCCTTTTTGGGCAATTAGCTTAAAGTTAACTTAATAACTATAAAAACATAGTTCAGTCACGATTGATAGGCATCAGTCAGTCGTGTAATACTCTAGATGAAATTTTAAACCAGTTTAGTGATGAAACAATATAATGAGGTGCCATCATATAGTGAATCCTTAAAAGAAGCTAACCTCTGACAAGCACTGGGAGCATTGTATGTGTTTTGCTACATCATAGTCAAAATATGATATACCCATTTTACTCTGATAACGTTAAAATTCTTGAATGGGAAGGAAAGAATAGAAACGAATTCAACGCATCGAAAACGCAAAACTGTCTTTTAACTCTAAGAAAAATACTTATGCTTTCGTTGATATAGCCTCAAAATACTTGGTATTACCTTATCTGAATCCTAGCATTGGAAGTGTTGCAAAAATGGCAATGCATTGCTTAAGATTCCTTAACAGATGTAAGAGTATGTCTTTATGATATTTTGACTTTATCGACTTTTATTTACAAGAATTAACAAGACGATGTACAGCACTTTTTGAAATACCCATTATGTCTGCTAGCTTGCGCACTTTCAGTCTACGGTCATCCAATACTATTTTTTGGATTTTCTTTACCATTTCTGGCGGTGACCATTGTTCGTCTTGACAGCTCGTACAGCCTCGTTTAAACTCTGCCATACAAAATTTTATAGTTCTAAGCGAAGGAGCAGACCTTCCCAGAGTAGAATCCAGGTTGGCTTTAATATTGGTTGGACTGAAACCATTAAAATGAAAGTATTGTATCACATAACGATGACCAACTTTTTCACTGAGAGCGTTCGCTACTGATGGCTGCCAAATAAAGGCTAAACAACGTAGCGTCTTCAAACTTCAAACATAAGCCTTATAAGATTGGTACTATCTACCATAGTATTTTTTTCAAACAACAAACACCATCTATACTATACGCCAGGACGGATACTTCTCGGACAGCTCTTGTAACTTTTGAACTAATTATGCTGGCGTAATAAATTGGCAAAATTCTATTTTTTAATACCAAAAAAAAGTTTTAGTTCACGATCCCGATTTTTAAAATAATGGCGATAAATAAATAAAATGCATTAAAAATGGGTGCATTTCGACTATAAAAACAGAAATACGATTGTTTTTTAAAGCTCCAAGTATTTTCTTTGATAAATTAAGCATATTGATTGTTGAGTACCGCTTTGCATGGGAAAATGGAAAAAAATCGTTTTCCCAGAAAGTTGTAATTGACTTATGTGTAGAAGATTTTAAATCAAATTTAACACCACATTTTAGTAAACCAGTACAGAATCTGTCAAACTTGTATATAAAATATTTGACTAAAAACATTTCAAGTAAAAAATACACCTTGTCTAGAGTAAATAAAATAGTTTCGCAAACAAAAATTTTTACGATTATACTATGTGACAGCATTTTCCAGCGAGATTTGGCAAATGTTTGATATAGTGGCATACAGTGTAATGCAGGTGTTAACGTTAACACAACGTAAAAGTTAATTTTTAAACAATATATTACGTAACTTAAGAGGAGTTTGTAACAGTGAGATACCTTACAGTCAACTATAAGGCTTTGCTGCGGTAGCATGTTTGATTAAGTTTTTTTTATAGTTCTAGTAACTTCTTTCGGGATATATGACATATATTTTCTGAAACATTGTAGTTAGTGAGAATGACAATAGAAGCTGACCTTTAAGAATTTTTGAAGAATTTGACTGTGTAGAAAAAAACCTTTAATGGAAAGTTCAATTTGAAAACTGTTTTAGATTAGGTCTGAGCAAACTGTTTTATCATCGGGTTAAATATACTCCTCAGAAGGTGTATTACGCAAATATCTGAAACACCGTTAGAGCTGTCAAGGATCCCTTCATATGTGTGCTCATGAACCGCAATTCAGATGGATAGATACAAGCCAAGTTAGGTATAGTCAATTTGGTTGGTCACCAGGAAATTAAATCTAATCATAGGTTGGGTGCAACCTTAATTACTGAAATATTTTTTGTACACAACCCCCTCCCCCTCACATTAAACTAACATGTTTGACCAATGACCATACGTCGTTCACAGTTTCGCATCATTTTTTTACATCCTCTATGTCGTGTAGGTTGCATACACTCCATCGAATCGAAATACTTCAGAGGGGAAAAGACAAGGAATGCATCTCCTAGAATTTAGAAATTATTTCTTCAAAGTTTACACAAGAGATTCATTTTTTGAACTTTGAAAATTTTTTTAAAAATAAATTAAGCTTTGTTGCAGTTTGATAATGAAAAAAACAAAAACTGATTAGAAGAGATCAAAACGTTAAAGGTTCATGAAAAACGATCATACCCACTTTTCTTCATTTGCTCTCTTTTACTGTGTTCAGAAATTAACTAATATTTTCACTTACCACAAAGGTTTTAATGTCAAATTTCAAATAATCAACTTTTTGCCGTTTTTTCGATATTAAGAAAAGTTACAACAATCTTTTAATGTAAAAAAAGGGTTGTTTTATAGTAGAGTCAAAATCAAGTGATTTCGAAATCACGTTGATCTGTTCACACTATTTATTAGGTAGATTTGATTTGTCAGCTAGAATCCAGAGTATTTTTATGAAAAGTTTAACAATGAAAATTGGTAGCATAGAAAAAGGCAGTGTATCATTCCAAATTGGACTTAGCTTAATACCGTACGTAATATGAAGTAAAATTGTATGTTTCAAAACTAACTGAAAATGACAATGTAAAAAATGTGTTGAATTAAGCTGACAAATTTTTTTTATGACATGAGCGAGCATTGACAATAATGCGGGATTTGGTGCATAATTGATTTGAAATTGCTTTTTTTCACGTGATTTGGAAATAATTCATTCGGCTGACCAAAATTATGTGACTTTGATTCAGTTTGAATGTAGGTATTAAAATTTTTTGACTATTAATGAGATCTACTGCAACAGATCGATTACAACGATCTTATTATAGAACAGCATAGTATATAGAACAGTATAGCACAAATTGTGTTCCTTGCATTTGTTCACTTTCATTTTTAAACTCTGAAAGTTGTTTGGATTCTTTTAGTTTAATTATTTCTTCGTTGAAGTTAACTAGAAAAGGGGAGACAAAATATTCGTCTACGAAGCATAAGAACCTAAATTCGGCTGGTGTAGCTATTTAGATATCAACAAATTCTAAAAACAAATAGATGCGATTTTGGTCCGGTGACATAATCCGCACCATTTCTCTATTATCTTTTGTAGATCACCCGACCAATGTTGTCAATATTGTTTGTTGACGAAGTTGTTCAGCCAAAACTGATCTTTATTGCAAGACAAAATGGGAAAATCGAACTCAATTCTGATATAGATAATAAATCTTAATTAGGTATCTGCTTGGTATATATCAGTAGGAGTATATCTAGCCAGGTAAATTGAAATTTGAAATTGATATTTGTTTGCTATGTTGTTTTGTTTGATGTGGGGGAAGACACGCAGCAAAGCAGCACATCTTGTGCACTCAGGCCAACCTGGTCCATTGTACTTGTATGTTATGTTAATTAATGGACAAAAATGTTCACCTTCCTGTTGTTACTTTTCATAGAAAACTCTCCAAAATGTTTGTTAGTTTCCATTAGGATGAATAGTTCTTGAAAAATTAGAGCATCAGTACGACAAAAGTCCTTAGAATTGATGAGCAAACTATTTATTGAAGAATTGCTTGAACCATGAATCTTTGATTGTATGTAGATAGATAGAATAATTCAATGACATATTCATATAGGTACAGTGGAGGAGGTAGGAACATGCATTTTTTTGACCCTAGGGAGTCAAATAATGTAGAAAGTAATTATAATACGGTGGAGTTACCTATCAAATTTAATGTGAAACTTGGGTATTTCAAAAACGTCAATTTTGTAGACCTTTTCTTCAAGTGAAGTCAATATCAGCGAATTTCAAAGCATTTTCTTTTGCAGATAATATGAGACAGTACCATTTTACAAAAAGTGAGTTCTACAAATGTTATGAAGCTTTTGTTGGCATATGTTTGCATACTGCCCTAAAAAGGAATATGACCAGAAATAAGAGAGTCTTACAACAGTTGCTGCTGTCAATTACTGGAACTGCACAATAATTATTAGCCCAAAACCTACCACTAACTGAATTTACAACTAACTTTAGTGTCCTCTGAAAATGTTCAGTCGGAAAATAAGCAGTTACGTCTTTTGGTCCTGGTTTTCACTACCAATCCTGTATTTCATCTAACAACCACTTAATGTTTTATCATAGGCTCACCCTAAAAACCAAACTAAGGTTGGTGTAGAAAAATATATGCACCAGAGTTTCTTCAATTTTTTAATTTCATCGTTTCAAAAAAACTTTATCCTCTAAATAAGTGTGAGAGAATGACAGGCTACCGATTGAATACAATTGAAAAGCTAAAAGGCAGTTTCAATTTGATTTTCTTTTAATGAAAAGAATGGAAAAACCCTGGTTTTTCTTATTTCTAGCATGTCTCAGATTTTTACAATCTCCTCTATTGTTCAACTACAGAAACCAAAAGAGAGAAGTCGAGGTGGTCCTCCCTGTCTAAATCCGGTCCTGGATGAGAAATTGAATATAAATTCCCACACGACATTAAGGCAAATAAGCTCTCTGTGTACTTATTGTACTCCACTGTTTTAATTCTCAATCCAATAGGTACCTACAGTGGCTGAAAACTTATTTCGACCAGCACCTATCAAAAACTTTAACCACCAATAACAACTAAACTAAAAAAGATATCAAAATTATTTCAGCGCAGATTATTAGTCTAGTGTTCAAATCATCATTCATTTTATTATTTTTTTTATATTTTTTCAATATTTCATAACAATTAATAACGAAAAAAGTAACTAAAAACAATGTCACAGCTTTTTTCAACAAAGTAACAGATTCAATGTTATAATTAAGTTGAAAGGCGCAAAAAAATTTAAATATTTAGTATAACCACCTTTCTGGTCAACAACCATTTTTAGCCTCTTAGGCATTGAATCAACCAGTTTTTGTGTCACTTCTGGGGTAAGTTTGGCCCATTCCTCAACCAATGCAGTTTTGAGATCGCTTTTGTTGGATATTTTCCGTTTTCGGATGTTTGTATCCAAAATGGCCCACAAATTTTCGATGACGTTAATGTCGGGCGACTGTGCCGGTGGTTGCATAACATGCGGACAGTAGAGCCGGGTGTTGTTCAGTGCTAGTGTACTAGGTCTTGAAAACATTGCTACCGGGGTTCAATTCCTACTCAATGCATAATTTATTTATATGAATTTTTCAGTTGCTATTAGTTTCAAAATATTAATATAAATCGTGAACAGTGCGGAATGTTTAATAGGGTCACATGTAAAGGATTTAAACCTGAGCAAATGAGTTCTGTTTACATTCTTATCAGATTCACAAATACCATCAGAGCTGCTAGACAGTAGTTGATTTGTTATAGGCAACTTTGCTATTCTGGTAGATCGTATCACAGCCAATAGTACTGAAAAATTATGATCATTAACACCTGCTAGTACACTGCCATACCCGGCCCGATTCCTGATCTTCCTTCCCATTCCTAAAACTGATTAAGTTCGGTATCCCCTTTCTTCTCCGCAATTCCTTCCAACTCTCCTCTCCTTCGCACCAAGAAACATGGAAAAATATTTGATAGAACAATACCGCGGCCAATTGGGCTCAGTTTGTTCTTGAAAATTAGCTAAAAAACAGCCATCAGCCGTAGGCGCCGTGCCGTGGTGCAGTTGGATCACAACGGATTGATTTAGCGGTCTATGTGTTAGCTATCTCTGTCAATACCTACCCACCTAACCTAACATGTGGACAGTTTCAAACCAGCATTGTCTGTACAATACCCGACTTATGCTTCGGGTCATTGTCTTGATAAAATCTGAAGTCATCGCGAATGCCCAGTTTCTCCGAACTTTCAAGCAAATTGGACTTCAAAATTTCAAGATAATGAGACTTATCCATTGTAGTCTCAATAAATTGCAAATTTCCAACTCCCGCTGCGGACATACAGGTTTGACTGTAGCTTTCAAATTTTTGTTTTGCAATTCTGTATTTGGCTTACGCCAAACATATGAGGCTCCATCAGAGCCAAAAATATTAAATGTCGACTCATCAGCGAATACAGCGGTATTCCAAAATCCAGAATCCTTATCCAAATGTTCCTTGGCAAATTTTAAACAGCACTTCTGATTTTTGGCGCTTATAAGCGGCTTCATACGCGCTATTCTACCATTGAACTCATGCTCACACACGGCGAATAGTTTCCGGGTGGCATGACTTGCCCAACTCAGCTTCCACTTCACTGGCAATTTTTGAAGCCGATAGTCTTGGGTTTTCCTGGATTTTCCGGACAATATAGCGCTCGTCCGTTGGATTGAAAATTTGCTGGGAGCATTTCTCCCTTTATCGTGCGTTCTATTTTCGCGGACAAATCGGTATATGATGCTCTGCACTGTAGAATCACTTAGTCCAACCATCTCACCAATTTTCCTGCGCGAATGGCCACTTTTAAAATTACTGAGAACAAGTTCTCGCTGATCAATTGTCGTACGTGGTCCCTGCACGATCTTCTCACAGAATTCAGCAAGACTGAACTTGAACACATTACGAACATAATGACTTAAACATAGAAAAAGAAATAAACCGCTGCATTGCAAGATAACGGATCATTGCACACCTACAAAGTATTTGGTTGAATAAGCTGTGGCATTGGTTTTGGTTGCGTTTAATTGTATTAGAATATTAAAAAAATTTAGAAAAATAAATGAAGTCATATTTGATTAGTTTAAACAATAGACTAGAACAAGTTCAAAAATGTAAGTTATATAATATAATAAATAATACAGTAGTAGTCCGGTCGACGGCTGACGATGAAAAGAGGACGATGTCACTTTGTGTTTTTCGATCATGCATACTTTCGAACTTAACATCGCAAATGATTTGTTGCGATGTTCTACTACTACAAGACTAATAACCTGCGTTTAAATAATGTTGATGTCTTCTTTAGTTTAGTTTTTATAGGCAGTTAAATTTTTTTTACGTACTGGTCGAAATAAGCTGTGCACATTTTCTTTTTCATTCCCGTCGGCAAAAACAGGACATTTCAAAACTAAATTCAACACACTTACCTCGATCTTCGTTCGAATCCTCACTGGGAGGACCAGGCATAGTGCGATTTCCGTTCATCAGCTGATGATGTGCTGCAGCTGCAGCCGCGGCTGCCGCCGATGAAGCTTGAGCGTTCACATTGGCCATAGCTGCACTTAATCCGCTCAAACTGGCCAAAGTGTTGCCATGCGGATTACCGCCGTGACCGCCATTACCACCGTGAACTCCGCCGCCGGTTCCGGTACCGCCGGGACCAAATCGCGGCCGTGTTAAAAACGGCCCAGCAAACACCCCCGGTACACCGAATTGCAAAAATGGCGCCCATGGGGGAACACGTGCTCGTGGCGCTAATTGAGCTGCAGCAGCTGCATATAATTGCAGAGCCGGTTGCAGTCCACCGGACGATAAATTCGGCAAGAGTCCCTGGTGCTCGAGCACCATGTTCGATTTTTCACCCAACTATTCGTTGTCTTCACACACTGTAATACTAGTTTTCTATGTACTAAACAATTTTCCTTCCTCTAAATCAAATTCAACATTTTTTTACACAAAATAATTCCCGGCAAATTTTGTTTCATTTCACACATTTCAATTATTGCAAGTGCACAATCACAAAAATTCCAATGGGAGCACATCAACTCGACAAACGTTCCGGCAAATAAATTATGCGACCCCAACAAGCTAGGGCCAACGTAGTGTAACGCGAGTGTAAACCAGCTCAGCAGCACGTACACTACAAAGCAAAACACCCGACGCTCTTGAATATTCACAATGAACTGAGCGTGTAAGCCGGAAAAATTCACACGGCGACTATACGCCAAACAAAACCAGTCACAGTGGGCGAGGACCTATCCAGCGCGAGGCTCGCATTTCGGGGCTGGCTTCGGCCAAACAACAAGACGTTGCTCAAGTCGCGGAAAGCGGCAGCAGGCAGCGATACAAGAGTGCGGCCGAAACCCGTAAACAACGGGTCGCAGCATTGAATCATTTCCCATCAACCGTTCCCACTTCGCAGTTCTCACACCCCTGACAGATGATAACGACGGGCCGCCACTGGTCGAAGGTGGGAGCATATGGGGGCGGGCTGCATATCATAAAACGATCATGGCAAAGTGACAGAGAAATTCACAAAACCAGAGCAAAAGAAAGACAACGGGGAAAATTGTGCACCCAACCACCCCCTAATTCAACCGGAAATCACTTTACCCTCGTCGGGAAAGTTGTAACCATGGTGAAAAAGGGGATTAAGGCATTTTCGCTGGGTGCGCTCTCCGGTGTTCCTTTTTCCAGAAGAATGGCCCGAGAACTGGTGGTAGGGAGGGGCGTGCCCTCGTCAAAAACCGGATAATATGGCCGTCCGCGTAGTCCAGATGTGCGCAAGTCACACCTCCTGGTCCGGAACGCTCATTGGTGCGTCCATATTTAATTTACCCCCAGCCATTTCATTGTGTGCGTTGCTCTAATGGAATTTAATTAATTCCCACCTAGTGCACTCTCTTTCTGACTTAATGCGATTTTTATGAGCATTTCCCTTCCGCCATGCTTTCCGTCTCGGCTTCTCTCTCGCCTGTTTGTTGATTTTTGGCCACTTTCCCTTGGAGTTTAGTTTAGTGAATCGTTTATCTTCTTTTATGGAGTTCGTGAGGGCAGGCAAGGAAAATCGCTTATGTGTGCATGATTATATCATTTTGGAGTTAGTCGGGGAGGAGGACACCACTTGAGAAGGTAGGCATCTTGCGAAGCGTGTGTGCGAACGGGAGAAAAGAAATTTCGTGTGTGGGGAGGAAAATTCATTAGAATTTAATAATGGAAGAAGAAGAGATGGAATTGATTTTAAGTGTATTTGCGGTCTCTTTTTGTCGTACGGGGGGCTGCTTGGGGACGGGACTATTGATAGATTTTTCTTGAAATGAAAATTCAATCAGTTCCGGGCTACACTCCAACAGCTTGCCAGACTACGGGCTGTATTTTGACTCGATATGGCGGCCAACTGTCTCATTCTGTTTTATAAAATCGCCCGACCCGAAGGGACATTGCGGTTTCCTTCGCATTGAACATTTTGGTCAATAACTTCTAATTGGAACCATCTTTAGATACGGGTGCCTTTTTGTCTCCCTGAATTGTGCGCTCCCTGTCCGCAGCTCCCGTTATCGTGTATGTTTCTGTCTCGTTCTGACTGGCGCATTTTGGATAAAGGATAATCGAATTTTGGTTGCCTACCCACCCGTCGCATCATGTCGAAGATGGTGGCTCACACAACGTGTATCCTTGGAGTGGCAAAGTGATTCTGATCGCGATAATGAGATCGGAAATTAGCAGAAAAGAAGAAAAATTGAAGTTAATTGAAAGAATTTGTAGAATCGAGTGAAAGATTTTTGTCCTTTTTCGCTTTTATGAGAAGGTGGAATTAATTTTTTGATGGCTGTTCGCTATAAAGCACGGGGAGCGGTGAAATGCTTAGATCATCAATCAATCGTTAAAGCTATTATGTAGAATTAAGTATATATATGGTATAGTGTAAAGTAGCCTAATTTCGGCCACCCCCAGTTACCGGCCACACTCTCAAAAAATTCACACTGTTGGTTATATCTGAAACATTTGAAATTGACCTTTTTTTATTTGATTACACCGAAACCCATCCTACATAACACATAAAGCCCCGAACACAATGCTCCCGTTCCGTTCAGCTGTCAAAGTAGACCTTATGGGATGGCCATGTAAATGCACACAACGTTCGTAACGGAACGGATCGGAAAAGCTGACCAAAATTCAACTTTTACGGATCACATAACCTCACTTGTCGTGACGGAACGGAACGGGAGCATTGTGTTCGGGGCTTAAAGGTTTCATCCATGAGCTTCAGTGGTTTGCAAAAATTGTTGAGTTCAGTCGCCAGTGGATCGATTTGACACTTGCATGCATGAAATTCTTGGATTTTCTTAACAAGACGAGGCGCAGGAAATAGGTAAATATTAATTTATGTTGAGGACTTCGGGCTTTGCTGTATGCTTTTCTAGCAGATGACAGATAGTATTCTAGTTATTAACTAAGGTTTGTGATATTTATACTCTAGATGAAATCATATAGAGTATTATGAGTTTAATCCAGTCCGAAAAGTTTGTAACGCATAGAACCGAGCCTCGCACGAAAAAAAGTTATATATTATTTTTTGTTTATTTGTTCCCAAAAACCTCAAATCCGCTTGACGTCCGTCCGTCTGTCCGTGAACACGATAACTCAAGAACGCCTTCACCTAGGATCTTGAAATTTTGAATCTGGATGTTTCCGTCTGTCCGTCCGTCCGTCCGTCCATCCGTTTGCACGATAACTCAAGAACCCGTTGGCCTAGGAAGTTGAAATTTGGCCACCACCTATAAAATGGAAAAAGTAAGGCTAAGTTCGTTAATGGGCGATATCCTTCCACTCCTTTGGGTACCTCCCATACAAGAGTCCTTGAAACACGTATTCACAATTATTGCTCGAATGCTTCAAGTTAGGAGCTTGAAATAATGAATACTTAAAGTTTACCATGTTTGAAACGAAAGTTCCGAATATGATGCAAATCAAATGATTCCTACGTGTAGCAGCCTACAAAAGTCCTTCAAAAAGGTATACAAGTTACAGAATCCACTATAACTCTAGCACGAGTTAAAGCAGGGATTCAAAATTTTACAGGAATTAGTTTTATATCAAAAGCAAGAGTTCATTAATTAGCGCAACCCATCAGCTCCTGTCATACAAAAGTTCTTAAAACACGTGTTCACCAATATTGAACGATAACTTTAGAACGCTTTAAGTTACGACTTTGAAATTTTGTATACGTTGATTTTATAATAGTCGCAGCTGAAGGTATTAATATTGTTACATGTAAGCCTGGCAACCGCGCAACTCGATCGATTACGAATGAGGGAAACAGTAGCAATCGAATACCTAGTTGCAAAATAACCCAATCAGAAAACCCTAGTTGAAGTAAATAAGGAGAGCGGAGCAACACGATTATCCCCCCTTCTTATCGAATGTGCTCGAATGTAGTACTAGAACAGCGTAGAGATGGAAAGATCTCAAGCTCACTAGAACCCCCTGCACATACCACTGAACGAAAATTCAAGAACAGTCTCGACTACATGCACCTAGTATAAAAGTAGATAAAGCTTTGTGTTGGTAGAGAGCGAAAGTGATCGAGTCAAGCGATATAAATAAGCGGGCAGTGCTGCCATACAGTGCGAATTATTGTGCGAATATAATTAATAGTGCGATTAAATAAATTATCACTTATTTTTATTTTAACCGAATTGTGTTTCACTTGAAATCCCGGCGAACCCCTAGCTCGCAACAATATGAAAAATATCCCGTAAGTCCTTCATGTAGTTGCCATACAAAAATTCTGTAAAAATGTCCCAACTTAATTTATGGAACTCACTATAACTCAAGAAATCGTTTAACCATCCATCGAGTAGCAACTATACAAAAGTTTCTACCTGTAAATAAAAGGTCATGCAATAATTGTATGTGCACTCCTCATTCTTTTGATATAATCCCAACTAAAATATAAATCGGAGTTCAGTATTTCATCTAGAGTATCATACGATTGGCTTGCAGCCGATCGTGACTGCGTTATGTTTTTTTATTCATTTAAAAAGATTTTGGCTGGCCGGTATTTGGGTTATAATTTTCAGATGAATTTAATTACTGGCCAGGAACAAATGCTCCCTTTCTTATTACGGCCAATCGCTAAAAATTGGGTAGAATTTTTCCAATAGGTTGTCTACTGGCTTGTAAATTTCAACAACTAACCCAACTTCAATAACCGGGTCCTCAAGAACCATCTATCATGCCCTACTCGGCTAGATCTTCTTTTTCGGCAACGCCCACTGAATAAATCCGGAAAAATTATGTAACTTTAATACGATTCTGCTCGTCAACATCATCCTCTGCAAGTAGTAATTTTTTTCCAGAAGGAGAAATTGCTTTTCTGTTTCTCAAAGCCTTGCAAAGCATCTTTTCTATCAGAAAATCTAGGGAGTCCAACGAAAGGGCCCCGAGTGCAATTTCCTCCAAAGAATTAAGAAAAATGTATGAGTTTAAAGAACAATAAAAGTTGGTCAAAATTGAAGCCGTTAGACAATGAAAAAAAAGAACGTTTAAAAAGGAAACGACTATTGACTCAACAGAAAAATATAAAAAATAATAAAAATAAATCTCCAAAAATCTCGTCCTTAAAACCGAAAAGCAGAAATGTGCCAGAGGAAATTATAAGTGACGTAGAGGATGAATCCATAAGAAATTTTGGGTGCGATAAATGTACAAGACAGTATCACCCGAAATGTACAAATTTTGATTCATATTCACAAGCTGTTGAAAAATATTTTAGATGTAATAATTATCAGAATCAAAGTGATCCATAATACTTTCATAGAATTATGCCATACTATCAGTATTTAATGTGATTTTGTTATTTCTTGTTAGATTATTTGGTTTCGTACCTTGAATTAATTATTTACATACCTATTTTTATAAAGACTGAATAAAAACTTAAATTTATATCTAATAAAAATATATAATATAAATAGATATAAATTCAGTTCATTTTCTAATAATATAAATCCAAATTAAGTTTTTATTTAGTCTTTATAAAAATAGTATAACGTATAATAAATAACTTATTTGACTGAAAATATTTTTCATAATTCTTCATAGAGTTAAATTTGGCCGGAAATTGAATAATTTTTGGCCGGAATTAGAATTTTAGTGGCCGGGAATTGAATTTCTTACTGGCCTTTAGAAAAATTTAAAAAGTTAATAAAAATAATATTAATTAGATATTTCTATTATACTACATATACAAAAAAAGAAGTCATATTAACAAATCAATCATCGGTTTTTTAATACCAATATTTCACAATTTACTACTGAATTTTAAAGTGAAAAAAAAGTTAAGTTACCCTAGCTGATTTACGAGTACATCGCCAGTTTTCGGCTACTAGATTTTAAAATCTCAAAAAGTGCGTTTACATCGCCGTGATGAGTTTCGTTTGACATTTCAATTTCCAACAGCTGACTACCTACTATTGCGACAAAAATTTTAAATTATTTTTCCTGTTCCCTGCAATGGAAAATTGACCAACATCAGCAGAAACTAAATAAAAAAAACTATTAAGCTCTAAATCTTGCATTCCGAGCAAGTAATTTAAAAAAAAATTATTCAAAATGCATACGTGACAGTGAACATTGTGGTGAAACATTTGAGGTCTGTCCAAACCACTTTCAGTAAGTTTCGAGCTGGTGGATTTCCACAAAATCTAGTTACTGGAAGAGGTTTAACAATCGCTTTAGCAGATATCGTTAAAGTTTAGTAAAGTCTTACATTGCAAGACTTTACACAGTAAAAATTATTTGTATTTTTACAACATTTAATGTAATAAAATAATACCCATATCATAGGTAAAAATACCTAATTCATGTATAAACGCTATTACCATTATGTAATTAAGTTTTTTACATGAAATACAATGTAAAATTACAAAGAGATAAAAATTACAATAACTTGTACGGAAACTACATTTCAAAACATGGAGAAATAGTATGATTCCATATGAAAAATAAAATTAAAGACCGAAATTGGAATTTTACATCTCGGCATGCTGTAAATAAAGGGAGATGATGAAATCGAGCGTCGATTTATCATTTCTTGTGCGGAAGTAAGCATCGAGATTCGTTTTTTTTATAATTAGTAGGAAATAACTGTCTGATTTGCTTTAAATGCTATATCATGTTATTTATAATGAAAATGTTTATTTTTATATACGATAATTTTATAGTTTTAAATAAATAAAATAACTTTTTTGGATATAAAACCTCGTTCTTGTTTATTGACAAAAATTACTTCTTTTATTTATTACAAATAAGTGTATTACCATTTTGCTCTTTAAGAAATATAATATTATTAACAATTTAATAGCAGACACATTCTTCTTCTCGCTGAAGACGGTACTTCAGCGATAAAGATTAAATTTGTGCTTAGTTCGTGGAATTTTTCGTTCCGCTAAATCTTAGTATTACATTTTACTTCTAAAACTTTCGATTTACATTAAGTATTATGTAAATTAATTTACAAACAATAATGTAGTTTTGCCTGTGGCTACTTGTACAATTTACCCGTTAAGCGGTAAAATTACATATATGATTGGTAGCATAAATTACTAATAAATGTAATTTCACCGCCCACATTGTAAAATTACTTATATCATGTGATTTATGCTTACTATAAGGCATGTGATTTTACAAAGCCATGTATGTATTTATTACATTTTCGAGTTTGAATTTTGCAGTGAAAATGTAAATTGTTTTGAGACATGTAAATTTACAATTAGTTGCCAAATTTTAACTGTGTAGCTAATACCTAATACTATGTATCCAATTTATTTTTTAATTATTTAATTTTTAATTTTAATTTTAATTAATTTGATTTAGGTATTACAGCTCTTCTTCCGTAGTATTTACGTTATTAATTGTTTCACTCATTGTGTTGTTATCTTTTCAGATTCTGAAAAGCTGAAAGCGCGTTAGCTGCTGCACAAGGAGTGAAATTATTATTATTTCTATACGAGTTTCAACAATTTTTTTAATGTTTATTCTTCTCCATCTTCCATCTTGAACGAGAACGAAGATGACTGTAAGAATATGATTATGACAATCACATTTTGGGAGAACTTTATTCTGATTCAGGTTATAGTTGCCAGAACCGTGTTGCAAAAGGTAACACATTTGTACTAACTGAATTTATGTTTGTAATAACTAAAGGTACACAGTAAAAATTATTTGTAATTTTACAACATTTAATGTAATAAAATTATACCCATATCATAGGTAAAATTACCTAATTCGTGAACGAATTACGGAACGTAATTCCGATTGTGAACGATTACGCCAATCATACAAATCTTGTAACATCGTTACTAGAAATATAGTTATGTTTTTAGGAAACCTGTTCTGGTTGATATTTTTAATTAGAACAACCATTTTGAATTTTCTAAACAGTTTTAACAACATAAGTTTTCTTTGTTATGAACATAATCTGATTATATCAATAATGTTATTATATCGTATGTTACAGAATTTTCAATTTGATTGCTGGAACTATACTTATGTTTCACGAAAATATAATATGTTTGGTTCAATCGAATAAAAAGTAATGAAACCCCAAGAGTATGGTTGAATTATCAATATTTTTGGTCATAATAACTATTCTGATAGTTCTATAACCTTCAGGTTTTCTTCATACGTGGTTCATCGTAAACATATTTTGATTACGGCAACCATACAAATATTTGTACCAAGTTAATAATAAGGGTAGGAGAATTATAATCATATTCATAAGAGCCATTAAAGTGAACTTCCACCGCGAACGATACTTTCTGTAATGGGGAAATGATAGTCTTCGATTACTTCTGAGTGATCGCATTGGCATGGTTAAAAGGATATAGGTGTAACCATTATTGTATGGTTGCGGTAATCATAATAATGTTTAGTTTCATGATTGCACTTACCATTTCTAATAAACATCTATAGGTAGTTGCACTGATTATATATCTTAACAATTTCTAAAGTTGCACTGATCATAAAATCGGGAAGCGTTGCCAGTAGTGCGATTATTGATAAAATAAAGAATTATAATTTGTATGATTTTTAATCGAATTGTGTTTTACTTTAAGAGAGAAAAAATACCAGTGTTAAAAGGCGCCAACAAATAAATTTATTATTCAAATATACTGAATTTTTCATTTGAAATATTTTTTTTAACAATTGCGCAATTTCTTCACACGTTTATAACTTTGAAACGAACGCGAATCATATATTCCACCACGCTAATTTTGAATACCTGATCTTTATTATTAAAACAACGTGTTTGTTTTAAATAAGTAGAGTCAAACAATCTTCTTATATTGATAAATTGTTAAAAACTTATTATATAAATTTGAAATAACTGCTTTATTATGTCGGATTCATTTGGAATGCTTTTTCGTTTAATATAAACAAGCAAAATATGAGCAATTAATTCAAAAAAGTAAGGAGTTGATAAACACGCACATACTAATATTATTTAAATATTTTTACGAAAATTAATTTTTAATTTTCTAACCACCAAACAAATTTGGATTTGTAAACTTCAAACCTTCAAATGCGTTTGCGTTGTATGATACCCTGGACAAAATACTGAACTCCGAATTATGTTGAATGAGAAATGCACATAATTATGTAGGGTATCCTTTATCACAGATAAAAACTATAGTTACTATATGGTGACTACTTGGTGTGCAAGACTCTCCAGAAAAGGCAAATTTCGGATTACCATACTTCTCGTACCATATCGTCCTTTGAAGTTATTATGCAAAGCGTTTGATCAAGTTGTTTAAGGACATAGGAAAAAATCATTATTTAGCTTTATAGCTGAACGTGTTCTCCAGGTATTAGGCGTTTTGAAGACGAATGAAAAGACCTATCTTTAAGAATTTCATCTGTTTTCGTATATAACTTTCAAATTTTCGTAACGTAACCACAAACATGAAGAACTGGCTGGATGTTCATAATAGGTATTCAGTTTTTGAGTTGAACCGTATACCAAATTTAAAATTTCATGCTTGAAGTAATCAGGTATCATCCCGAAGGAGTTGACGGATGTCATTCACCAATGAAGTCATCCTTGTTTTGGACATAAAACTAATACTCGTACAACTTGAATTTCCTGTTTTGACCAATTTTTCCTGAGAACCTCTCAGCTTGAAGCTTTCAGAAGTTATCAACATCAAGTGTTTTAAGGACTTTTATAAGGATACTCCCCGAAGGGGTTGACAGATGCATTTTAATAATAATTTCAACCTTGATAGAAAACTAATTTCAGTAAAATTTGAACATCCGGTTTTAAGGTTTTTTTTTAGTTATAGTGGGTTCTTGGAGTTTAATACAGGCGTTTTTGTAGAACTTTTACATGGCTGCTACACGAAGAACTCGATTGATTTTCTTCATATTCAACAGGCATTTTTGTAATTTCAGGCCGATCACAATTATTGTAATTTATTATTTGAAAAATAATACGGTGAAAATTGTGGGAATTGTCAGAATTATTAAGTAAATTTTGCATCAAATTTGGAAAATGCGCCAAACATACCAATTAGCAGCTATTCATTTCGAGATGAGAGTTCTTCGCAGCACTCACTGATGATCGAACTTGAATGTATTATACCTACCTTAGCATTCACCTAAACCTTTCAACCACTAAAAAAACAACAATTTCAACAAAATCCCATTAAAAACTCACCATCATCATCATACCTTAAAGGCATCATAAACCTTTCCAACACCTTTCCCAACTAAACAATATCTCAAAACACGCAAAAATTCGCAATGGCAATAGCACGAGACCGCGGCCATTTAAGACCTCGGCTAGCTCCAAAGACGATCCGAAATAACAGGGCAGAGTACTGGCGAAAATAATTGAAAGAGATGTTAACTGCACACGCTTAATGTCTTCATTTGTTTGCCAAGTTCGGAAATTGAGTGGATTGCGAACGATAGCTGCTTATTCCATAATCCATGCGAATCTTGAGACCTCTGCGCCCAGTATAGGCTGCTGGGATACCTACCTCATAAAACGATGGTGTAGCTTATAGGAAGGTCAGTTTTCCCAGAGCCGAAATGACGAGTGTGCGAGAAAAAAAAACTATTCAGACAACTGGGAAGAAGACGAAGAAGTACGGCCCAAGTACGGTCAAGACAAATGTTCGCCAGCGAGATAAGGATGCCAACAAAAACAAATCGGCCAACAGATTATCTGCACATTAAGCGGCATTTTACGCTTTTCTTGTAACTAATGCATCAGTGGGCCTTGTATCGGTTTGCTGGGATGGAGCCATCATCAGCAATGCCAACGCTGGGGACGCTCTATCGCATCATCTATATACTCTGCACCACATCTTGTTCATATGGAGGACATGAACGATTTTTTACCTGAGCACCAGGTAAGGTACATACAAGAGGAACCGACTTTAACCTCTAAAGACGACCAAGTGATCGATGATAGGCTATCAAGGAAGATTTGCATAAACGGACGAAAAATGTACCAGGTTTTTCAAACTGTGAAAAACTTGGGTTTTTCAGTCAGCCTTTGATTTAATGTGTTATTAACGATGCACTTTGGATTCTATGATGGATTTGCTGCAATTGTCAAGTTCCCGCCGCTTCGGACGCACCGGTGAAATGCTGCCCTGAGAAATACCGAAAGCATTGTATGATATCCGGTAGTTGATGACAACGATGCATAAGAAATTGTTAATTTACTAATTGCCGGGAGCATTGCAGAGCGGCGTGTTTTTTTCGCGCGTAGTTTTGAAATCTTCGGAGCGCGAAAAAAATGATTCGGATTCAAATGAAATATCGCGTAAGGAAGTTTCGATAAGAAATTCAAAATGATTTCATTCTCACGGTGCAGGTGTTTTGAGTCGTGTAATTCATTTCTTTGTAGGTACAGTAGTCGGTACAGTTTTTTTTCCCCGACTGTCCAAATAAATAACACCTTGTGGCTCATTAGCGTTACAGAACCAATTTATCAACCGGTACACTTAACTTCCCGCAGAGATGCTTGTCTGTGCTCAAACAATTATGCAAAAATGGACATTAAATAGGGGAGGACATTCCGCCTTGCGCAAGATTTTATGATATTAAAAGGACGTAGTCCCGGGATGAGTTTTGGTATGGGAAGCGGGATGGGATAGCGTTCTGGCTTTCACTTTACAATTGCCATATCGTATCTTCTCGTCCTGGCATTTCTCTACTACGACATTAAGTGGCTTTTCGTTAAGCTTCCATTTCGCCGTCTTGTTCTTCTACTCGTTACTTTGGTTAGATACTTGGGGGTAGTGTTTACCCATCATATGCTTGATTGCCTCCTATTCGTTCGCAACAGTCCTTCGATGTCCTTGTGTCGAAGTCTTCTCGCTTCTCGAACTCAACTTTTTCGTTAGAAAGTTATGGCCACCATCAGCGGGTAAATAGAAATGTCTTTTGTATTCAAATTAGTTCGCCTCAAGTTGCCACTAAATGTCTGGTTAAGTGGATTATGTGATGAGGTCTCGTTTAGTTCCATTTTCTTCTCGAGCTGTTGGAAAAATTGAGGTTGTTAAATGGACGTGAAGTGTACACGACAAGGCTGATTGTACTTTACTTGGTTAATTTACAGGTGAAATGTGATAAGTTTTATATGAATTTTTGATTAAAATACTTATATATGTTGAATTTATATACAAAATTGATCATATTTCGAAGATGTAAGCTGTACAGTGTACATCAATAGATTTCAAAGTTCAATAGCTTCGAAATTCACTTAATTTTATTTTTATATGTATTGCGATTGGTTTAAAAAAACATCATCAATGGCGCGACAGACCAAATCAGACCCTGGCTTCCTGAAGCCGTCAAGTCCAATCGTTTCGACCGAAAGACCCCGTCCTATAGCTACTAAGTTTTAAGATGGCTTTGCTATCTTCATCAACCGAGTCTTCTCAAGTCTTGATGAACGTTGAAGCTTCTGGCTCTTCGTAGAGTTGATACAGGTTTTAGGGTAAGGTGGGTGGTCGCTGCTCGACCAAGCACATATACCGCCAATGGGTCCGTTGTGATCCCACATGCACGGGAAAAAGGTACCCGTATGCCCAAGACAACATCTTAAGTAAACCACCCCGCCAGCCTGACAAACTGCAGAAGCTTGTTCAGCTTAATGCTTGCGAATTCGCCCAAGTCTATGGCGAAGCGCGTACCTAAAGTACGTTCGCGCCTTCAGGCCAGACCTGGGCATTCGCAAAGCAAGTGGAAAATACTTTCCTCAGCGTCAGGTTCACCACAGCTGCGGCACAGATCTGTAACGTCCGCAACACCTAGTCTTCTGGCGTGCCGGCCGATCAGGCAATGGCCCGTCAGTACACCAATTAGGATACGAAGAGTATTCCTATCTCCGAGTAGGATAAACTTTGTCCTGCTCGCATTTAGGGTCGGCCAGAGCTGCCTGGCCACGAGACACGATGTGAGTCCTGACCATCTTGTGTTAGACTCTGATATGGCCGTCACGTCGATAGCATGTTTAATGTCCGCTATGGGCCTCATCACTGGAAGAGCTAGCGATTGATTCAGCGCCGAACCTCTCCTTGCGAGTTCGTCCGTAGCCTCGTTGCCCGGAATCCCGCTGTGACCCGGAACCCAATAAATTGTTACGTTCAAAAGGGTGCATAAAGCACTAATCTTATCCCTGCATAGCCTCACGAGGCGGGATTTGATCAAGTGTGTGTCAAGCGCCTTGATCGCCGCCTGACTATCTGTTAGGATGACGACGGATTTGTTTTGCATCGCACAAGCCTCTAGCAGATTGCAAGCCTGAACGATTCCCATCATCTCTGCCTGAAAAACGCTACAGCAGTCCGGTATTCTGAATGCCTCGCTATGGTTCAAGTCGGCGGAGAATACCCCTACACCTGTACCCGCGTCTGTCTTCGAACCGTCCGTGTAGATATGAAAGGCCCCTTCGTGGGGCTGATCCACATTCCACCCCTCTCTGCTAGGGATCCTCGTTGAGAATCTTCTAGAAAATTCAAGCTGCGGAATGAAGTAGTCTGTATCCTCTAACGGGTTACATTCACTAAACCGTCCGAGTATGCTGCTGTGCCCCCGGGTCTAGATACCCAGCTGCCTGACTGTCTTAGGCGCACGGCACTTTTTGCTGCTACACTCTTCCCATAAATATCCAGCGGAAGAAGATGAAGGATCATCTTTAGTGCCGCTGTAGGTGTGGTGCTAATTACGCCCGTTGATCCTGTGAAAGCAAGACGTTGAACCTTGGTTAGTTTAATGAGGTAGGTGGATTTCTCCAGCGCTACCCACCACACTAAAATTCCGTAGGTTAGGATAGGCCTGACTATGGCCGTGTACATCCAGTGAGCCATCCCTGGCTGAATCCCCCACTTTTTCCCGAACATCTTTTTGCAAGCGTAAAGAGCCCCTAGAGCCTTCCTTAGTCGCTCGTCGATGTTCTTACTCCAGGTAAGTTTCCGGTCCAGGATTATACCTGAGTTGATACAACTCATGGTTGTATCTTATTCGCCAGTCTGTTCCTTCCTTCACAGGTCCGAAAATTCTTCGGAGAACCTTTCTTTTGAATGCTTTAACTGCTTTTTCGGAAGTTCGCGTTGACGTCTCGCTACCATAACAGAGCACAGGTCGTATATTAGTTTTATATATTCACAGCTTATTGTTCCCATGCACTTTCTTGGATTTCATTATTGGAAGTACCGTTTTATTTGCATGATCTGTCGATTGATTTCGTCCGTTTCATTGCCGTATTTTGCTAGAGTAGCCCTAAGATATATGAAGTTGTCCACACTCTCCAAACTATACTCCACAACTGCTATATTCTGTCAGATTGGCGTTCTCTTAATCGTTAATGAGCAACCCGACTTCTTTTGCGACGGAGTCAAGATTGACAAATGCCTCCACTAGGGAAAGATCTTGCGAGGATATTTATATCGTCAGCGTACGCTACTAGTTGGATGGACTTGAATAGTAGACTGTGCTTTTTCGGATGATATATGTACTCTAGTGCCAAGTTGAAAAACCTGGGAGCTAGACCATCTCCCTGCTTTAAACATCATTTCGTTCGAAAGCTGGTTGTTGAATCGATTTGTATTCCTACTTGGGAATCAGTGTTTCTCATTGTGAGTCTCGTTAGTCGGACTAGTGTTGTGGTGGAATTCCAAAATCAAGCAAGATTTGGTACATCTGGCGATACTGTCGTAAGCTTGTTTAAAATCTAAAATTTGGTACACGTCTGTATTATATTCACAGCATATCTCAAGCACCTGTTTCACCGAGAATATTTGCATTGTTCATGGTTAAAAATCTTGGACTAAGGTCTTAGTCCAGAATTGTATTACAGCAAAATCAAATAAATCTAGATTTAGAATGTAAGCTTTCAAAATACTTACATTAATATTTAATACATTACGGATTAAGTTACGATCCATTTGGATCAAATTATTAGTTTACATTCTATTTTAATCAAATAGTATGGAAATTCAATCTTGGTAGAAATATTTTTCAGAACAATGAGTTGAGCACATAATAATGTTAGTATCACCATGTAATACAAATTGCCTTACATTTTTTCGGCAAGATCATGCTCAGAATTATTATACGAAAGTATAGGTTTTAAATTTTATCGCGATTCTTCGATTTCTCTTGCAATTCAATTAAATTGTTTAAGATGGTTATAACGTTGAAAGAACATGTTATATTTTCTTTCGGTAATATGAGTTTTTCTTTCAAACTCAAACAATATTTATTTATAATAATTCAATGTGCGTTAACAGTGCAAACATGTTTTAGAGATTAGACTTTTCATCTTAACAGCTAAGTTGTAATAATTATAGCACTAGGCAATGAGGAAAAACAATGGAAAATATATTATTATATATTTTCCATTGTTTTTCCTCATTGCCTAGTGCTATAATTATTACAACTTAGCTGTTAAGATGAAAAGTCTAATCTCTAAAATTATTATTTGCCAAGGAAAAGTACAGAGAAAAAACCAATATGAGTTTTTGTAGACTGAGAGTATTTGTGCAAGTGATTTTTGAAAAAACAAATGAGACAAAGCTCGTCGAGCTAAAAAGTTTTGAAAATATTGCATATACCTACCTACTGCACTTTCTGCGAATTAGTTAAGGAGAAGCTTCAACAGACTCTAGTAGCTCAACAGCACTCAACGCTCGGAACAAATAATATATGTAAGGAATATCCATTTTTCTTTAACGATACAACCTTCATATGTTAAATAGTTAGATATATAACACCGAGTTAAAACTATATGTTTCTTTCAGATATTTTTTGACTTTCAATTAAGGTATTTGGAAAAATCTAATTCATTTATGACCAATTGGACCAAGTATGCCAATGAAGGGATAATATATGCTCAATATGAAGGAATTGATTATTTTGACATAATTTTAATAAATTTATCTCTTATTTCTTTCACAGAGTGGAATATATTATTTGAACCTTTTTTATATCTGCTAAAGCTATTGCCTGATACTGCGTTGGGAAGGAACTTAAAGCTTAGAAGAATTAATAGTATTTTAGTATTAATAATAATTAGTATTAATAATAATTAAATGTATTGAATTGAAATCATGTTTTGCATTCAACTATAATACACATTACAATTAAAATCCTAATAAATGTAGGAGTAAACTTTAATTGAATTTAGTTTAAACTTTAACTTCTTTTGATTACATTCTAATGGTATGAGCTTATAATGTAATACTATTCAATTAGATTTTTTTTGTTAATAATTCAATATTTAGAGTATTGAATTGCAATACTATAAAAGATTGAAAAATGTTTTTAATACATTGGGAAGTCTAAAATTTAATAATTTTTTGGTGTGGACATATATCCAATACAAAAAATATTGGAATCTAGTCCAAAATGTTTAACTGTGTTGTAGACCGTCCGGTTCTGAATCCACCTTGGTATTCGCCATTTCTTTAGTTAGTATAGGGCTTAAGACGTTTAATTATTTTTTTCAGTATTTTGTATGACGTACACAACAATGATAAAAAGAATTGTTTGCCTGAAATTTTGTATATCACGTCTTCATAAAAGTTTTGGATTAAAATATACAATTTATTTATAGATTTTACTTTATTATTAAACTAATTGTCGACATGAAATTTTAAAAAAATTGTATTTTCACGTTTTAGGACTAGTAGATAAAAAGACAATGAAAAGAAAAACGTCCATCTGTCCGCCTTACGCTATTTAGGTAAAAAATTGTTGGTGGGGTGGGACTTTAGGGGAGGATGACGCGAGAGGTGGGGAGGTTTCAGATGAAAAATTTTGGTTTCTATATCTTAGGAACCGCTTATGTTACAAAAAAGAAACTTGAAATTTTTTTAAGAACTATGCTATTGCTGCCATTTGCAAAAGAATGGTCGATATGTGTGAAGGGGAGTTAGAATGTGATATATCTCCTGAATGATGTGTGAGATGGCTTCTGATTGACGTATGCATAGAGCCTCTATAGGGATACTATAGTGAAATGTTTGATAATGAAGCAAGATGCGCGGTAGATGGGTTTTAGTATCTCAGGAACGGGTAATGGTGGAAAGTTGAAAGTTGGTATATGTATTTGCAGATGTACTAGAAAACTAATTTTAGAAAAAAAATTAGATTTACATAGCAGATGTACTAGAAAACTAATTTTAGAAAAAAAATTAGATTTACATTGGAGGAGGGGCCAAAAATTGTTCCGAGTTTGTGTACGTTTCATGAATTGCGACAAATATCTTAGTTCTAATGAGATATCAATTCAACTTTTAGGCCCGGACTACATGGTCCGTTTTTTTTCGACTACAGAGAAGATAGGCTCCGCCTTCCGGAAAGAATGAAAACCATGTCCCATAGAAATGTATGAGATTTTTTTTAGCTCGTCGACTACATGACTCCGGAAAACCGCGCGTCCGAAAAAGACCTGAGCATGCACAGGTTTCTCCGGACGTTTGATCAGGAATTTTTCTACCTATCCGGAATTAAATTTCAAGAACACACGAGTACAGAGTTGTGTGAGCTCGACTACAAGTGCGTGTCCGGAATTTTTTTCGGTGTGATTTTGTCACTCGAGTAGTGCTTAATCGAAATGGTCGATTCAGAGGAACGTTTTAGAAGGACAATTTTGGTCCCTAGATGTCAGGAACCACTTATGCTAGGAGGCTGAAATTTGGAGCTTATGTAGAACTATTATAATGGACCCATTTGCAAAAAAAAGTCTTTAGTGGTTGAGGGATGTGGGAGTGGGGGGAAAAACAATACGTCCAAATCGCTTGAAAGCTGAAATAGAAACATTCTAAAATCTATATCTCCTGAAGGATTCATCTCAGAAAGTTAAAACTTTGTGGTTGTCTTAAGAGATACTAGGAGATTAGAAAAGGGTTAAAATTATAAAATGGGGTGTTGGGGTGTGGGGGTGAAGGGTGAAAAACTTTAAATTGTAATATTTGCCGAACCAATTGTACCAGAAACACAAAATTTGGTCTCTGTATATAGAATTACCAGTGGAGTCTAGTAAATTTAAAATTTTTGTGGGCGGAGGCGAAGCGCGGAAATGGAGGGACAGCCATTTTTCAAAAACTTACATTTTTATATCTCAAGAATCATACCAAATATGATCTTGAAAATTTTACAGGAGTTAGGATCAGTAGACCCCTAGCGGAGAATGGAGGATGCGGTTGTAGGGGGTGATTGTGGGATGTGGTGGAAATGAAAAAATTCTGATTTTTATTTCTCGAAAATCGCAAAGGGTAGAAAGCTAAAAATTGACAACTATATAGAGCCACAGAAAAATAAAACTGTTGATAGGGGTAGCAAGGTACGGGAGTGGGTGGTGGTTTTTTATATCTCAGGAACGGCTTATGCTAGAAAGAAGAAGAAGTCAGAAATGCGTTTAATGCTGAGATGCGGTGTAGGTTACTAAGCGATTGGCAACCTAAGGAATACCCAGGAGGCTATTTGAAACGTTATTTTTTAGGTTGTCAGTCGCATAGTAACTTACACCGCATCTCAGCATTAAACAAGTTTCGGACTTCAACCCAAGAGCTTTTAAACCTAATGGTTAAAATTTACAATGTAATTTTCTTTCTTAATAAACAATAATTCAATAATTCATAATATTCTTACTTTTTTAGTTGAAATTCGCTGGCTTATTCCCTCATTGACGTTTGACGTTTGCTACCGGAACTCAGTGTTCCAACCATTAGAAAACAAAAGGGTGTTTTAGCACAGCGGTGCAGGTTATATCAGTTTATAACAGTTTATGGCGGTGTTCTCGAACCGCTGTTGGCAATAGCAGGCGAAATTTAAACTTACCTCGCTGGGAAATGTATGGTATGAGAATAACGGATCGACCTTCCAAACATAACAGTTCAGAAGATAGGAACGACTTTCAATTCAACGCTGCGAATAAAATTACAAAAAAATTAGCAACAAACTAATGCGAAATTAAGGAAAATACTTACCTATCAATAAACTAAGAATTTCAACTTCAGAATGCCACAAACTGATATGAAACTCTTAAATGTTATTTATTTCGCGTGAAATTAATAGTCAAGACCCGTGAAATGTGTGGAGACGTCTTGCTATTGCCAATTGTCGTTTGAAACAAACACGAAATCTCAGTACTTATTGCGAAATATTATTAGGACAGAAATATTACTATAACTTATTTGTTCTTATTTGATTACCTAAATTAATATTTTTAAAAATTCACATAGGAGTGAAATACGCAATGCTTGCAAAAAAATAATTGGATCTGTGTAAAAAAAAGGTATTACGAAAAGGGAAAGATTTCCAGCTTAATTCCACTAGCTATAACTAAAAGATACTCATCAATCTCTGAATTTAATTCCATAGTCTCTATATGGTTCATATTAACAGAAATTATCTCCGGTAGAGATCATTTTATTTGTATGAATTTCGAAGGGTAGCCTACCCTATGCAAGCTGAGATAAAATGAGCAATAAAACATGAACTCACCCTTTTGTGTATGTGGCTTTAACGACAGAAAATCATTTCGATCAATTTTCATTCGAGATTGAACCGCGGAGATTATATCACTCAACGAAATATTTAGGGGTGGCGAGCCATTGTTTCCAGTCAGTAGGTTGTCACCCAGAAAGGGGCTTAAGGTCAACATTTTGATTATGTTCACAAATTTATTCCTTTCAAAACTGCCATATTGCCGTGCGTTGTCGCTCTTTAAATCAAAATCACTCACTTAATTTTTAACAAGCCCTAATAGGTTACTTTACCAGTTATAAATATTCCATTAAAATGCTGTTATGACCTCACGTTTAGTTCGAAAACATCTTCGATCATTCGATAAGTGGACTATCCATCAAACCAAATGGCAGTCACTGTTTGTGCAATTGTCGTTAAAAGACGAAAACATGCAACAACGAAACTGTTTGACTAAAGTATGCAAGAAACAAAGTGGAAAACTTTAACGTAAAGAAGTGGAAAAAAGTCATTCGTTGAGGGAAAACCCAGAAATGGTTTCAGGTCGAATGTTAAGGAGCCCATTGGGATGTGGATGCCAGTGCGGGAGGGTTTCAAGGATTCATTACGTATTCAGTAGTTGTCCTTTGTTTTTCGCATTTCACCAAATCTTTTCCGATCTGTGAAATCGAAGAAAATTCAAAAAGCATATTTTGCCGGATTTTATTTATAAAAAAATACACATCTATACACGTTCATGCTGTCCAATATATATATAGAAAAAAACGCTCCATTTCATGGACTCGGCGTTCGATTTCAAAATAAACTGCGTATAAAATTATTTCAGATTCTCACAAGAAAACACATATAAATTATCTCACAGTTCTTAAGTACAGAGGACGCTAGCAATCCATTAAATAGCCGAGATACGGAGATATCAATCTCTTACATGAATTTGCCACGCTTGGTGGATTTATCGCCACTAATCCTCTGATGGTGCAACATTTCTGGGACAAATTATAATCCCAAAACTTATGAGAGTAACTTTGTATATGAGAACGCTATGTGCCGTCCAGCACACGTTCAGTTTTCTTAATCAGACGCGTGTATCGATTTGTTTTACAAGCCAGCTTAAGTGAAGGATTTTCAATCACAGAAAGAGTGGGGTACAAAAAAAGAGATAAACAATTATTTGAAGCAGTCCTGAAGTGATTACTCGGCAGCATTAACAAATCATATCTCTCTAAAAGATAAACGTTAAAATTGTGATGAATTTTTCTTTACTATTTTTTAATAAATATTGTGTTTCACCTGAAATTTAAAAAAAAATTTGCCCCCTAAAATTTTCACGTTTTAGGACTGGTAAACCCAAAAAAATGTCCGTCTGTCCGTCTGTAGCTCACAACCCCGTGGAAATATTAGGTTTTAATTTGATTGAGTGAACCCCTAGGAGTGGTAACTAGGGGTTCGCAGGGCTTTCAAACAAAAGATAATTGGATTAAAAGTAATAAAAATAACAAAGCTTTATATCGCATTCACTTATAATACTACTAGCAACTCTTACTGATTTTATTAAAATCGCTTAACTGACACTTTCGCATAGAATTGGCCATCGTCTTGTTCACACAGTACAAAAACTGATCTCGTGTACAAACTCTGCGTCGCTTGTATACCGCATGTGTTGAGTCGTGAAATTTCCAGCATATTCGGTTGCGTGTGTGGATTATGATGAAAGTGTGAAGAACATGCGAGAAGAGGTGGAGTAATCGAGGAGTGTGTAGAGTTGTGTACGCTGTTGTATTTGGTGGGTTGTAGTTTTCTCTGGAAACATCAATGTCATTGGTAACTGAGTTGTTCAGGCTGTCAGGGTATGCATACATCTAAGAATATTTTTACGGGTGCTCACACCATAGTCCCATATGTGTTGTAGTGTAGTCAGTGGCGGTCATATTGCTTTTCCAAGGGTGGGGGGGCAGTGAAGTTCAGTAGCTACTGTAAAGAAAATAGGTGCGGTAGCTACCCGTTAATGTAGCGTGGATGAAAATTGTGCAAATGCTATTGTCGCTGCGGCTGGTACTGCTTGAAAACATCAACTTTTCATTTCCGCATCGAAATCGCCTGATTTAGGCAACAGAATTTCAGAATATTAAAACTGCATTAACATCGCTCTGAAGGGATTTCTTTAACATTGTTCAATTTATTAGCTGATTGTATGATATCAAAAGTTTGAACCTGTATTGTATGATTGTAAGTCTTTAAGCAATGGAAAATTTAATAGCATGGGTAGGAACTAGAAAATAAAATTAATTGATTCCAAAGCTTGGTGAACATAATTTTCGATTTCAGTAGAAGTCGATGTCGATGTCGATTTCGACAAAACTTAGAAGCCCAAACAGACTTCAAGATCTCTTACGTGTATGTGAAATCTAGTAGATTTTGAGAGTTTTGTTAAAATTTCGAGAATTTGCCAAATCCAGTTTGAAATCTTTGGATGTAAATTAGATGTTTTTTGAGACCACTAGAATAGTAGTGTATTTAATTTTTATTACTTTTACTATCATACATATTTGATGAAATTGAATATTGGCCATTAAAATCCGAACCTTATATCTCATAATCTAAAGATTTCAGGCCCGACGAAGAAGTGATCACCCCACTTATTAAGTTATCCTACAATACTGAAAATCTACGAAAGAAATATTTTATATCAACGTAATTTATTTGCTATACATATTTATTTATTTATTTATAACAATAACAATTGAACAGAAAATCTTTTCCAATTATACAATTGCCACGAATTACAAACAAAATATTTTACATGTAAATAAAATATGAAAGTACTCATATAACGACAATGAAAGAAGTATAAGAAATTAAATAATGGATTATGTATCAGAAGAACGAAAAAGAGTAACCTTTAAGTACACTTTGAATGAGTTTATGGTAGGGCTATGAAAACTAAGGCAATACAAATTAAAGGAGCGAGGTAATCGAATTAGAGGATAGTAATAGAAGCAATTAATATTGGCTTGAGGTACTGTGAAAATGTCATGACATCTATTCACTTAGTCTCCTTATTGAGTCGATCTATAGTTTAGATGACTGCCACCATAACCTAACCTAACCTACTCTCCAAATTAAAAAAATTTAAAAAGCAAAACTCGGAAATTCTCTAAAACTATTTTCAATTATAATAACTTCATAAGCAGCATCTTATACCTGATTTACATCGCAAGATTTTGGCAAGTAGATTTTGAAATCTCGAAAAGCGTTTACAACGCTCGGAAGACATTTGTTTGACAACGACTATGATGATAAAATTTTTAATTTATTTTGTAAGAGTTAACTTTTGGAAACGAGCAAAATTAAAGTGAATGAACAAGAGTCGAAAGTTTTCATTATCATGCAATTTGAATTTTTTTAATATTTTATACAGGTAGTTGTGGTGTGACTAGGTATTATTTGTATTGAGGATTTTTTGTCCAAAGATTTTTTTCGCGGTACATTTTAAAATGGTTCTAATTAGTGTAAAACATATATGTTTAAGGTTTCACCCCGATCAGAAAAAATAAAAAAAATTTGAGATTCCGAAAAAGGGGTCCCGATGTATTCTGTGGATGATTGTAATTCTAAATATATTGTGTTATGTACCATCGGAAATACCATCTAGTGGCATGACAGTTCATACAAAATATTGTAGGGAGGGGCAGAATTATGGCTTATCAAAGAGGGTTGTGGATTTAAAAAATGTCATGAGAGATTATACCTTACAACATAGAATTCAAAATCAAGATTTTGTTCATTTAAACACCTTTGTTGAATTCGCCAAAAAATTTTCATAATGCGCGATGTAGGCTTGTCAATGGCGCAGCGAGAGGGAAAACCTAGAAAGCATATGGAAACAAGTGAAAATGCAAAATTTTTTTCAATATCATAAACATTTTTCGATTCATATCAACTTGTAAAGAAATGCAAATAAGCGGAAGAGCATTGTTGGACTCCAACGCTTCAAGCCAAGCATTTAGAGATTAGAATACACGTTAATTTTTCAAAAATTGGAAAAAAATTTGGCCAATTCCACCTACGTCCAAATTGGTGGCTGAAGTTCGAGCTGGAGCGACGCGTTAGCTGGCGTCCGGACTAGCTGCAGCTGTGAGGGGTACGTTGCTAGAAAAATGAGACTATAAACCCTAGGCCTGTACAACAAAAATTAGTTGCACCGACTTATTCAGGGTATTACAATTTGGGATATCTTTCCCAATAGGTCATGAGAGACCGAGAAGCGATGGACTGCGCGGTCTTCGTGACTTGTCAGGGCGCTCTGGCGTTGTAGCGTACTGTCTGCCTACCCTGCCTCAACCACGACATTAAAAAATACTTTATTATTAAACTAATAAAGTAAAATATATTCGCGTCGTGGCCCCATATAGAGGTTCAGGGTCAGGAACAATTACCCGTGAGGGTCCATTAAATGGCCTTTATCCTATCATCTTTAATGAAAATCAATAATCAAAACAAACTACAAAAAAAAAAAAACAAACTTACCCCCTTTTAATTACCACATTTTTTAATTTTTACGTTATTATTTAATTTTTTAAAATTTGTTTCTGTCCGTCACGTCCTGTCAAGTCCTTTATTAATTTTTAATTATATTATTTTTTTTAAATTTGATTATAAGTGGTTAAGGGTGGGTGTTTTTATAATTATTCCTTTATTATTTTTTTTCCATATTCTTCGTTTCCATACCTTTTTCCTATACAATTTCTTTCACATCTTCCTCAAAAAAAAACATAACGCAGTCACGATCGCTTGCAAGCCAATCGTATGATACTCTAAATGAAATACTGAACTCCGATTTATATTTTAGTTGGGAATATTATACAATTAAATCTATACAATTATTGCATGACCTTTTATTTACAGGTAGAAACTATTGGATAGTGGCTACTCGATGGATGGTTAAAAGATTTCTTGAGTTATTTATAGTGAGTTCCATAAATTAAGTTAGGACATTTTTACAGAATTTTTGTATGGCAACTATATGAAGGACTTATGGGAAATTTTTCGTATTAGTACTTTCAGCTGCGACTTTTATAATATCAACGTTTACAAAATTTCAAAGTCGTAACTTAAAGCGTTCTAAAGCTATCATTCAATATTGGCGAACACGTGTTTTAAGGACTTAGGACAGCTACCCGCTATTTAATGAACTCAGTCTTGCTTTTGATATAAAAATAATTTCAGTAAAATTTTGAATTTATGCTATAACTCGCTAGTTTTTGAAGGACTTTTGTAGGCTGCTACACGAAGGACTCATTCGATTTCCATCATATTCGGAACTTTCGCTTCAAACATTGTAATAATTTGAAGCATTCGAGCAATAATTGTGAATACGTGTTTTAAGGACTCTTGTATGGGAGGTACCCGAAGAAGTGGAAGGATATGGCCCATTAATGAACTAAGCATTACTTTTTCCCATTATACAGGTGGTGACAAAATTTCAACTTCCTATGCCAACGCGTTCTTGAGTTATCGTGCAAACGGGCGGACGTACAGACGTACAGACGGACAGAGTGACAGACGGACAGACGGACAGACGGACAGACGGACAGACGGACAGACGGACAGACGGACAGACGGACAGACGGACAGACGGACAGACGGACAGACGGACAGGCGGACAGACGGACAGACGGACAGACGGACAGACGGACAGACGGACAGACGGACAGACGGACAGACGGACGGACGGACGGACAGCAAATGGATTTGGGGTTTTTGGCCATAACTGAACACAAAATAAAATATAACTCTTTCTGTCCCAGGCTCGGTTCTATGCGTTAAAACTTTTCAGGCTGGATTAAACTTATAATACTCTATATGATTTCATCTTCAGTATAAAAACTGAACTGTGAGGGAAATGAAATATTTTAATGATTAGCACAAATATTGATTCGGTAGGTGAAAATAACCCTTTCTTATCCGATTTCCTTCACATCCGCTACAACACCATTTAAAAATATGAACGAATTCAAATAAATTGACTGTACTCCTTCGATTAGCTACCAACAAGGATCCTTCGAGTAGCTACCCACGAATGCTGGAACTTGAGAACGCATTGAGCTATAAATTTTAAAGTTTATATGATTTTCTTAATTATATAGCGAGGTTGGATGTATTAATAAAAAAATTCGTTTTCGAATTATCGACGATTAGCTTCCAGGATATTTTTATGGAAACTACTTGAAGGTGTAGCTGGATTTTCAAGATTTATATTCCCTACTTGGTTTTGGAGAAAGATTGAGCAACTAATATTTTAAATAGCGCAAAGTTAGATATACATATCATAAAAAGTATTTTATTTTATTTTTGTTTTATTTATTTTTTTACCCAATTATCGGCACAGCAGAATGTTCAACTAATAATTGTCCATACCTTTCTTTACAAAGTTTTCACTTTTATTACATGCCTCACTAATATTCGAAGAGAAATTAAAGGAGAGACAAGTCGTGAAAATATTGTACCATGTCCTGTGCAATAGAGTCAGAGTCGCTTTAAGTAGTTCGTCCAGAATGCGGATGCGGATGCGTCTTAAAGATCTTTTGCTACAGTTGGGTATTTATCAAAGGCAATGTATGCGAAATAATTTTAATCGAAATTTCACGAAACGTAAAGAAATTTTACCTACATTCAATTTGAATTTTACGTATCTAGAATAACAAATTTTTTGTTTAAAAAATATACATACTTCTAATAGACAAAACACTATCAACTGAAAAAAATTAATAAAGCAAAGATTAAACTCAATTTTATTGACGAAAAATATAATAATAATTTTGTCGGCGTCTTTCTGCTACATTTGATTCAATAATTAACGAGTTGCTTGGCAATGCTTTGAAGGCTGCGCGTCTACTCAGTTATACACAGCTTCTGAAGACCCACATCTTATCAAATTAATTATTACTTAGTTCTGATACTGTCGAGATTTCTAGAAGAACAATAAAATTATTTTATGAAGTTGAATGAGAATTTTGACCTATACCTAAGTATAAAATTTATACTTGTATTATAATGAAAATACAATGGTATGATCATTTGCTGGGTGTTTATTATATGACAAATCCACTTATCTTGTTTTTGTCTTCTCTGGTTGAGTGATAATTCGTTTTTGAACAATTGCTAATTGCTCTGTTTTGGATCATTAATTGTGGCAGTAATGAATAGGAAATGCTTATTCACTAAATGCAATGATAAGGCTAAGTATTGCACTCGTCAAGTGTAGCAGCCTATTTTAATTATTTGAAATGAAGTTTTTTTTCCCAAAATTACCAACCAAAATATATCTATTTAGAATTCTCGGAATAATTGACTTTTGCAACACCCCCAAAAAAGGTGACAAACATGGCAATGAAGAGCCAACTCATTGCTTCATGGGATTTGGAGCATCGCATTTATGTACTTTTCCTTAGCAATAAATGGATGACCCTACTGGTGTGAAGGGACTAAAACTACCTTTTTGCGCTCGATACACGACTTCGCTGGGAACTAGCCTTACCGTGGCCCAGCGGGGTTAGAGGGATTAAGACTCGTTTTTTAGCGATCAAAATACGGTTTCGCTACGAATTCCATTTTGTTTACAAAAACTCTTTAGCTGCACAGGGGCACGGAAAAGCTAGTTCCTAGTCAAGCCGTCGATTAAGTACCGTCCGTTTCCAGGCATTTATTTAAAGAATCCGTAGAAGTAAAATTAATTTAATAATAGGCCTAAGAAATATGACAAAATTCGTGCAAATATATGCACTTTATTTTCACTGACTATTTTTGTTTTTCCGCCGTCCGTAAGTTACTTTTTTAGTACATATCAGTGGAGGCTCGCCACATGAGGCTAGTGAGGCGGAGCCTCACCATTTTACAGAAGAAAAAGTCATCAAGTTAGTAGTGATTTTTTGTTTTGAAAATGTTACTTAATGACTTTCCGCAGTAAACCGACGTCCTTACTCATAGTTTTAGTCCGACAAAGTCGTATTTTAATATTCCAATTCAGCCTCACTTGCTAAGAAAGGTACGAGCCGCCACTGGTACATATACATATCGAGAACGAGCACTAGGAACACAAACCCTTCTAAAACGACCTAAAAGAGATCTCGAAGAGAAAAATTGGAGTTTTTAATTTTCCTAAATAGTACAGGATGGATATAACTGATCAATTTTCGGTGGTATCTTCAAGAACTACCCACCTAGTTTAGTCACAATAACCTCTAACGGCCGGGTCAAACAAATCTTAGGTATCAAAACGGCCATTGCGCTAATTGTGCCCTGTCTTGCCTCGTATGGCGGGGCTGCCCGTATCTATATATCACCAAGTTTCAAATTTCTAGCACAAGTCGTTTCTGAGATAGGAAAAACACCACCCAACACCACCCAATACCCCGTTTGAAAATTAAATTTTTCGAAAGTGCCAATACTACAATAGCTCTACATAAATTGCAAGCTTTCCATCACTAACTGTTCTCGAGTTAAAAAAAATTTAATTTTTTTGTTTTCACCCTCAAATTTTGTTTTCTGCTAAGAGCAATTGGGGGTACTTCCCGTCTAAATTCCAGTATCCTACCTTAAACAGTTCTTGAGATATGAGACACGGTTTTTAGAAAAATCCTTATCTCCGCACGTCCCTGCTTCACTCCCTTCCAAAATTTAAATAAGCTTTTTGCCTTTATGTACACAAGCCGAATAACAACTTCTTGCCTCCAAGACATCATCCCCTAATATGCACACAAACAAATACAAATTCTTAGCTTTGTGGCATGAACTGTTTAGAAGATATGAATTTTGGAATGTCCCGATTCCAGCTTGCTAGCGCATTGATTGGCTCCCTATTCCCATACCCCGATCCACGTTCCAACCTCCTAAGTAAGTGATTTCTGAGATATAAAAACCAAAAAGTTTCGTTTAAAACTCCCCCTTCCCTCCTCGAATACCCAATCTACCCACCGGATTTTTTTTTAATTTAATACCATTTGTATACGGCGTGCGGCGTACAGACGGACTTTTGTAGTTTTGAGGTTTAGTAATACTACAATGTGAAATTACAAAATATTAAGGCAGGACATTTTTTTTTAAAAGTCCATCGCAATTAAATTAGTAAAAAGGACAATGGTTTTTCACTTCTTGACTGTGATTTCGTTTTCTTTTGGTATTTTAACGTATAAATATCTTATTTTGGCGAAAAGACATAGAACAATTCTCTTTGGGGAGGTGCAGCAAGTGAGTAGCAAATCTATTTCGTATCAGTTTAAGTATTTTTTAAGGGGGAGGGACACCGGACAATTTTTACGCTTTAATTCGGCCCTGGGTACAGTATTTCATCTAGAGGATCATACGGCTGGCTGCTGCCTATCGTGACTATAAGGAATGTATTTTAATTAAAATGAGATTGACACTTAATTTAAAGTTTTCGGAATGCCTAACAGCAAATGGAATTTATTTTTTAATGCTTTTTCCATAACTTTTTCAACTTCCGGTAGCAACGATAATTTTAAATAATTTTCAAACCATTCACCCCTCTTAAATGAATTATAGTGGTAGTGAAATTTTATTTTATCCATTTGAAATCCAAATCCAATTCGGATGTACGTTCTTACAAGTTTCCTGGTATAAATCATCAAAGTAAAAATGAGTAACGCATCGCTGACGATTTTCATCCCCGAAACGGCAAAATCCAGAACCAATGGAAAAACCAACCGCCTCGAAATCCAATTCAGTCAAATCGAAATGATGAATCCCAAGAAACATAGCTAATATCCAAGAGTCGAGTCTGCGACGCCATCAACCCCCCATTCCACAACTTCGCTTATAAGGGAAACTTGCAGGAATCCGGACCCCATCGTCCGGGGAGATAATATTAAATCCGAGCCAATTATCATATAAAACAAATTTTCCATTACAAATCCCTCACTTAATTTATTGACGGCGCTTATCTTCGCAGAGAGTAGGAGTCGAGTCGAGCAGGCCCAAGGACCAAGGACTCTCTACTTGGGTATTTAGGGTAGAGGCTCTATATGGAACGGATCGAAATAGAATTTCCCTACTTGCTATAAGGCTTGTGGCATCAACGAAGAACGCTGATGCAGAAAAGACCCTTCGTTTGTGTCGGGCTCAGGATTTTTTTGAAGGACTCTTGGAAGCTTCCTGCCGGGCGAATATCCTCCATGTTGGGCAACAAACAAATTCACATGTGAGTTCCCCTTTCCTTCCGTCCGTATCATCCTCGTTCAATATTCGAATTAGTTTATACGCTACAGAAACAGAAATTCATAACCACAAAATGTTGAGATTGTCGGTACATAGGAGGGTGGTTTATCGTATCGTCTCCTTTACTCCTGATCCAATAGACTTAGAATCGAATCCGGTGAGTCGTCTTCTTCGAATTTACACCAGGAACTATAATAATGCATAATCCTATGAGGAGGGTGCAAATCTGTTGGATTAGAGTCGAGACAATTGCCGTCATGCGACAATGCAGTTAACTCTAATCTACCATGTAAGTTAGACCAATTGTTGTGATGCACAATATGCTTTATCTCGACACTAAACCCAACAACGAAACAAATTGGATTATGGTTAGGTTAATGTAAGAGACTTTAAGGGAAATGATTAGGCTAGGGATGAAGAAGTGGGATATCCCAATATTAAGCATTTCAAAATGACCGCATAAATTTTAGTATTATTTCATTGGCGTTTTAATTGAAGAATTGTATTAGTAAAAAAAAGAAATATTACCTTATTATTTTTTAATAATAAAGTATTTTGTTCTTGATCTCGCGCACTTCGTATGAGAATTGATACACCCTAGTGAACAACCAAATATACCCAAATTGGTTGAAATATAAGATGATCGTCAGTGCAGATACCTACCTACCTAAATCATAAAGTGCTGTGGAAAAAAATGTCACTAGTTTATAATTCGTGAAAATGCATTTCGGTTATATATCGCACATATGGAGAAATCCTCAGCAATGTCTGCAGCTGTAGGGGTGTTTCGAATAGTAGGCATAATACACCCACTGATGAGTCAATGGCATCCGATGACGAAACGACTCCTTCGGACCTAGTCCAACACAGTTTTGAACTGGTTTCTCAGTGAAGGTTTTTCAACTGTCATGTCCTCATTGGCAGTAGCCAGGACAGCGATTGATTCCAGTCGGGCTTTCGTGTTGGTGTATCGTAACAGAAACTCCGCTGATGCCGAAAAACAACTAAAAAATTCTTAAAATTAGCTTCACCATGAAAAGATTCCATTCTCATTTGAAAAGTAATAAAAATTTGGTTTCTGATATTTGGTAATTAAAATAGGATATATAAGCAGGTATGCATATATAGTCTCGCCATATTGAGTTAGTTTTAGTTTTTTAGTTTTTAGAAAGGGGTGCCGCGCTGAGCCATCGCGGGGCACCAGAATAAGGCTCATATTTCAATTTCTTCGCCATATAAGCTATGATCATAATTTTTGGAGGGTGTTAACCTTACAAGAGTGAACGATCAAACATTGTATAGAGAGAAGTTATGTAATGGACTGCCAAGTTCATCTTATCACGAGATAGAAGATTTCGTGAAGACGTGTTTTTAGGAGGTAGACGATTTTAGCCAGCATCTAGAATCGGCGGCGGGGCAGCTTTAGAGACGTCACGGCTTGTGTTGGAAGTCTTAAGATACGATTAGTAGCAACGCATGCTCCTAGACCATCCATCCAATCTGGATGTTTGGTCAAATTTGTAAGGCTAAGTTCGTGAACGAGCAATATCTTGCCATACAGAAATCCCTAAAACTGTGTTCACCAATATTGGTCGATAGCTTGATATAGAGGAATTTATAAGAAGAAAATCATGTGAGTCCTTCGTGTCGGTGACATACAAAGATATTGGGAAAACATGATCTGCATCCATATTGCGGAACCCACTGTAATAAATCTGTGAGCTAGGAAGTCGAAATTTTATAGAAATTAGTTTTGAGCTGTAGTGTCCATCAGGCGGAGCCTATGGCGATTAAGGAGCCTTTATTATGACTGAGGTGTAATATTATATCTAGTTTCCATGAAATTATCCAATATTTGTTATAAATTAACTCTATGACTATTATTATTATTTTGTATCAGTACATGCTTTATTTACTTATTATTACTTCTGTTTTTTTCTAATTATCTGTTTCTTATATGAAATGTAACGTTTTTCATTTACGGCATTCTCGAACCGGGTCCTATCTCGATTGTGATTTATCTGTTTTGCTTGCATTTAAATGAATTAATATCTCATCTAACATATTAGCTATTTCTATCAGCTTATTATAATTTTGTTTATATACTTTATTCATGTCACCAAATCTAATCAATTATTGTTAATACCATATTATTCACGCACAAGCGTTGCTTTTGTGAATTACTACTTTTGTTTTTGTTTTAATTAAGGATTAAAAAAAATAGGGATATTATAATTTTCACAGATAGCTAAGCGCCAATAACAACCTTGGAACCGGCCTCGACAACATCAAAGGTCAGCGTGGAATGTCGATCATCTATTAAGGAGACGGTAGAACTGTTCAATATTGATCTGGATTGGGTGCCAGGACAAGAGATATTCCAGGTAACTGTACTGCTGACGAACTCGTTATCGGCTCGGTACCGCCCTTCAGATTATTCCGGCATATCGGAATCTGGGTGTGAATGTAAACTTCTTCTTGAATTGTATCAACTGAGAAAACTAATTCAAGATGGACGGAGGCATTATATGTCACATTGCAAGATAGATCTGGTACAATCAGGATCTAGTAGATTGATCAGCACCACTGTTGGTGTAAAGATCGGACACTGACGTATAGGCCGGGCTAGTTGAAGATTCGATATCTTTTCAAACTTTCGCAGTAGTTGTTTAGACGAGGAAGAGGAAGAGGAAGAGGAAGAGGAAGAGGAAGAGGAAGAGGAAGAGGAAGATGAAGAGGAAGAGGAAGAGGAAGAGCAAGAGCAAGAGCAAGAGCAAGAGCAAGAGCAAGAGCAAGAGCAAGAGGAAGAGGAAGAGCAAGAGCAAGAGCAAGAGCAAGAGCAAGAGCAAGAGCAAGAGCAAGAGCAAGAGCAAGAGCAAGAGCAAGAGCAAGAGCAAGAGCAAGAGCAAGAGCAAGAGCAAGAGCAAGAGCAAGAGCAAGAGCAAGAGCAAGAGCAAGAGCAAGAGCAAGAGCAAGAGGAAGAGGAAGAGCAAGAGCAAGAGCAAGAGCAAGAGCAAGAGCAAGAGCAAGAGCAAGAGCAAGAGCAAGAGCAAGAGCAAGAGCAAGAGCAAGAGCAAGAGCAAGAGCAAGAGCAAGAGCAAGAGCAAGAGCAAGAGCAAGAGCAAGAGCAAGAGCAAGAGCAAGAGCAAGAGCAAGAGCAAGAGCAAGAGCAAGAGCAAGAGCAAGAGCAAGAGCAAGAGCAAGAGCAAGAGCAAGAGCAAGAGCAAGAGCAAGAGCAAGAGCAAGAGCAAGAGCAAGAGCAAGAGCAAGAGCAAGAGCAAGAGCAAGAGCAAGAGCAAGAGCAAGAGCAAGAGCAAGAGCAAGAGCAAGAGCAAGAGCAAGAGCAAGAGCAAGAGGAAGAGGAAGAAGAAGAAGAAGAATAAGAGCAAGAGCAAGAGCAAGAGGAAGGAGAAGAAGAAGAGGAAGAGGAAGAGGAAGAGTAGGAGGAGGAGGAGACAGACATTCACCATCCCTGCACCTGTCCACTAGTAGAAACTAACTCCTTCAACAGCCTACTTCTTCAAAAGTCTCTGTGACCTGGCCGTAACGGAGATTATAAGAATCCCACACTTCATTGATAGCTCAAGATCGGTAAAAGAGCAGGACCGGATCCCATCCTCTTGCGGTAACACAAAAGACCTTTTACGTCTGAGTGTGCCTGTTCTTATTACAGTCAGCCGCGGGTTTACTATTGAGTAAAATCCCCTCACTTCTCCGAGTAGCTGAAATGCTTGAAAATGGAAAATTTTAGATATGTGATTTACATAAAGTTCCAGATATGAAATTGAAAACGAAAAATATTGTCTTTCTTTTTCGAGTAACAACCAAACGAGTGTCATTGAAAAGGCTATAAAACATGCGCTTTCCTTATTCACTTTTATCCCCAAATTCAGTATTTCATCTAGAGAATCATACGATTGGCTTGCATCCCATCGTGACTGCGTTATGTTTTTAATTTTCGTTTAGTTTCCTATTGGTGATCCACAACATCTTTGTTTATTTCGGGGATGAGTTGTTAGGCTATCGTCCAAGGAACCAACTATGTACTCCCTGCTCATTGTTAATTCGTGTAAGTCATTCAACTGACCAAAAATTAAAAGTAACAACCTCATATAATTCATAACAAAAACAGTCGTAAACTGTGCACAGTGTTCATCCCCGGTACGGGCATAGCTGAAAAAGGGAAGAAAAAAATCACTGACATCAAGTATATCCCTGGAACTAACTCATAATCATCATCGACCTCATCATCAGGTCCCTGTCTCCATCGTTTGTTACCATGTAACAAGGATTAGGGACAACAAATTGTATCGCATCAACTTGAACTGCTCATAAAGTCACCCCGTGTTGGATGGGGTAGAAGTACGGGTAAACCTTCATATAGAGTAAAACCTGACAAATGGAAAAAGTCACAAGTCCGTAAGTATCCTTGCCGAGGAGCCAGCAAGGAGACGGTAACAAAAGCCTAGGTAAATGTTAAGGGTACGATACCCATGTACTAAACGACCTGGCTCAAGTGTGTGTTTGGTGTTGGTAACGTTTCAGTGGCGAGAAAGTCTAATATACTCTCACCTCGAAATTTACACCTCTAACACCATATACTCGTAACTTCGGTTATCCTTGTGGTGGTCCTTGTCCTATCATAAATTTTCATTTCTCGCTTTTATTGTTCGGTGCGGTTGGCATTTTGTTTCGGTTTACTTTGTCCGCTCGGGGAGGCCGCGCTAAGTCATCACCCGCGCTCACACTACCGCATCGGAAGCGTTAAGTGTTGGCAGTTACACGAAGAACACCACAGGAGTTAGCATTCAGTCCCTATCCGTGTATCTATGAGTTGACGTAATATTCTTCCATTTGCAAGGATCATGATGACGGGGGATTTTTGAAACAATAAAAAATATATCCTTGTTGCTAGCTATGTATGCGCGGCATACACGTCAGAGAAGGCCCGAAACGAATAGGATACAAGAACGAAACGAGGCAGAACTTGGCCTATTTTGATACCGGAAATTGGATCAATTTCCGATTTTATTTGCGCTAAGTGGCTCTCCTTTCGCCCATACAAATTGATACGAAAAACGAGGAATATTGAATGCGACGTGCTCCTCGGCAATAGAAGAAAGACCTGAATAGCCCGAATATCAAATTAATTGGAAATATTGTTTCGATTTTGTTCACCAATTCTGATACAATAAAACTTATTGTCATCCGAAATAAGGAAGCTGGATCGATTTCGTATCACATATTTTTCTGGAACAGTTAAAATACAAATAATAAATCTTTTGATGTGTGCACAGCACGTATGGCAGGATTCATTTTTAACATAGTGAAAAAAAATATAAGATACAATTAAAAGATTTTAAGGATTAACTAGCTCCTATCCACCTTCGGAATTTCTCGTTGTATTCACTTTGTCTCAAAGGGTGCCCTTAAAAGGCACAAGAAGCGGCACTTGTTCCCACTTGTATTCTACCAATCTGAACAATTTTAAATTTGCAATAAAATATATTTCTACTGTTTTACAATTCAGGTTCAATTTATTACTCTCTCCTTCTGCTTGTTTTAAATACAGCTCGACGGATTAAAAATTATTCGATTTTTTTCCCAAAAAAAGATATTCTCCAAGATTTCAACTATTTAGCTGTAGGTTTTCACACGCAGTACGGACAAGAACATTTTTTGAATAAATACATTAAATTTGGTTATACTACAGTACACATTTTATGTTATCGTAATACGGTTTATCTTTCTCATCGGATAATATTTGGATAATTGATAGCATTCGCAAGTTGAGCGGGGTATTCATGGCTACTATTATTTCGGAGATTTTGTGTCAACTGAACCTATTATTAATTTTCATCTGAGAACTGCCCTTGTTGTCAAAATTATACTTCCACATCATCTGATTCTTCGTCCCATCCACTGAATTTGATCACCGTCTGAATTTTGACTCGGATGGTAATGCTACAACTAAGCCAGTGATCGCCAACAGATGACACTACAACTGTGGCATGCGCATTGGACATCGAAATAGCAGGACGTTATTTGGACTAATGGTGTCAATTTCATTTAATCGAGCATAGTTTCTTTTAAAACCGAGCTTTCTTCACATCAATGGAAGATATGAATATGGTGTATATCTTCCACTACAAGGAACATATCCTCAAGAGTTCATTCAACATTGCCGATATCTTCACACTAACTTTCCCAGTTAAGTTCTCCAACCGGATCAGGAAAAGAGCTAAAACTAAGCTCAAGAAGAGCAAGACCAACATGATATAACACTTAAATAGAACTTTTAAAATTTAACCTCCATATTTTCGCAGCAAGGCTAGGCGAGGCAGGCAGATGTCACCAAACTAAGATATTGGATTCCGATGTAATAATACAATACTGGGCAAGCCAAAATGTTATAGCCGCTATTTATTTAATTTTTTTTTAAAACTTTGACTGCCAGACTTTTTGCCAAAAATTTTGACAATGCTATTTAAAGTGGTCAAAATTTTCGTTATATACGCAGAGCCGAGTCTCGAGCACTGTACGTGTTTAAATATTTTTAAGGATTATAATGAAATTAACGTTAGTCATCCTATCTTTAAGCAAAATTATTTTCTAAAACTGGTGTAATATTTTACACAAAAATTTTAATGTTATCAACTTGTATCGAAAGCAAATGTCTTAAAATAGTGTCTGAATATCAAATAATTAATTCAAATAAAAAGATTTGCCAACAGTTTGGACGCAACTTTATAATTTTTTAGGTAGAAGTCCGGAACGCATTTAATGTTGAGATGAGGTGCAGGTTAATATGCAACTGACATCCTAAAAATTAACGTTTCAAATAGCCTTGTAGTTATAAATTTTTTCTGAGATACCTTAATAGTGGCTCCATATAGTCGTTAAACCCGCCCACCATCACCCTTTTCACCAGCACCCCCACAATTGTTTTCCCTACTAGAAGTCTAGTAGGCCTGACTCCTGAAAAATTTCAAGATCATATTTGGTCCGGTTTTTGAGATATAAAATTATATATTTTTAAAAATGGCTATCTCTTCGCTTTCGTGCTCCACCATCCTCCACACAAAAATTTCACATTCAACGGACTCCCCTTGTAATCCTTTTTACACAAACCAATTTTTATCTTCCTGGTACAATTGGTTCGGAAAGTTTTTTGGAGAAGAAAGGCTGCAATACATTCACCTTACTGTTTGGCGAAAAGTCCAAAAAGTGAACTGTACACTTTTCCTGAACTTCTCGGTGAAGAGAATGAAATTTTTTCATGGTGAAGCTACCATAGAAGCTAATTTTAAGATGTTTTTGTTGTTTTCCGGCATCAGAGGAGTTTCATGTGTGAAATCCCAACACGAAATTCCGACTGGTGATTCATCGCTGTCCTGGCTACTGCCATTGAGGACATGACAGTTGGAAACCCTTCACTGGAGAAGCCAATTTTTTAAAACTGTGTTGGACTAGGTCCGAAGGAGCTGTTTCGTCATTGGATGGCATAAACCCGTCAGAGGGTGTATCATGCCTACTATCCGAAACACCCTTACAGCTGGTGGTACTGCTGAGGATTTTTTCCTATATGCGATATAGAACCGAGATTCATATCTGCGAATTATAATCTTACTAAATTTTGCCATAGCCATTCTTATACTTTAAGATAGGTGGCACTGAAAATCATCTAACATTCCAACCAATTTTGGTCTAATTTTTTGCTGTTAACTAGGGTATATTAATTAAATCACACATTAAGTGCGCGACATCGAATCCCGCCAACAGCAATTTAATTATTTCCTAATATTAATGAGAATGGGATTTTTTAATGGTGAAGCTACCTATGCCAGTAGCCAGGACAGCGATGAATCACCAGTCGGAATTTCGTATTGGGGTTTCACACCTGAAACTCCTCTGATGCCGGAAAGCAACAAAAACTTCTCCAGAAAGAATCCGCATAGAGATCAAGCACGAAAAGTACGCCACGATTGGGTGCTGTGTGCAACGGCGACCACTGAGGATACAAGCAAGGAATCTACCAAAGAGCCTGTGCCTGAGTCCTTGGAGATGGAGGTGACTATAGTGCCAAGACACGCCATTGATTCCCTGGTGCAAACCGGAGTAGAAGTAGAAGAACTCAACTCGATGAACCCAGTATCTCTATATACTCTTCTGCTCGGGGGGCAAACCGGAACCGCGGAAAAATTGAGAATGGGTGTCAGATGTATCCAGATTATTCTGCACCAGGCCAGGACAGCAATGGTTACCCTTGACTTTAGAATTTGGGAGGACCACCTTTATATTGCCTTTATTCAAGAGCCGTAACTGGAATGCTCACATTGAACGCACTACTAATAAAACTAGGATCTCTCTCTGGACATGTAGAAGTATACAATCCAAAATGGTTCTACATGCTGTTTGCTGTTTAGTATGTTTGAATTATAAGAACAATTTCTGGTGTTGTTCAAATTATGGGTTTCTTGAATGCTATTTAAATGATACCACCGTGAAGAAGAAAGTATTCATGTAGATCTTAAGATGAAACAATTTTTAAAAAAATCTATCCATCTTATAGGAGTATCTAAAACTACCGTAACTGCCCAGATAAGAAATATAAAAGACGTGCATCAATTTAGCGAAGCCCAAAGGTTAACAAATACCCGCCAACCAAAACCTATTTAACGGCAATTTGCAAATAATGTACTTTAAAACCATTAATAGAGAAGTAAACATAAAGACTACGAGGAGTTGATTGTGCAGTAACGATATGATGATTTTATATCGAGATCCATTACCATCGATTACCCACATCATCATCATCATGTCATCATCGTTCGTTCCTTCTTGTGGCTCAATCGTCAACTTAACAAGCATCGAATCGAAGCCCAATCCTTCGAACTTTAATCGTAGCACGTAGTACTTATGCTTACATGAGAGATGCATGATTTTTCTTTAAACTTGACGAAGAACGCTCGCGCTCAACCGTCGCTACAGCGTTTTATTCCATTCGCCATTTTTTGTCCATTGTACTTAATAATTTTATAATTTGTTCCAAGACGTTCAGGTTACGGTATACGTAGTCCGTTCGCAGAGCATCAAACAGCCAAACGCCTCATTACTTCTTTACTACTTTATTTTAACAATTTCACAGCTTCATCTGGATAAGTTTCAGCATCAGAGATACGAGGACCCCGAGAAGCATCTTCCGAAAGATTTCTTTTATGAATTCAAATAAAAATCGCCGTTCATTTGCGCAAACCAAAGTAAATATTTACGGAATTGACGATGCAATTTGTGAATTACATTTAATGACGATATTATCCCGACATTCCATGTCCTGCAATTATCCACGCGATTCGTGATAAAATTGGAAGCGTATCGGTGCAACTAGAATAAGATAGCGCACTGTGGCGTCAGATGAACTTTTTAGTTCTTTAGTGAAATGGTCATAATGCACCTTAAAGTGCGGACGGACACTAAGAAGTTAAGTAGGTGTACCGTTCTGCACTGTAATTAAAATTACGATCTTGTTGACTAAATTACTCGGTTCGCCTAATAGGATAATGAGAATGTTCAGTACCATCTTGTGCGCATCGCAATGAAAATAATAAAATCTAAAATTTTAGAATCGTTTAGAATGCTAATTTGAAAATATGAATTTTGTATTTTTATAGTAGGCATTTAGTGATGAGTTTACAGTTCAATATTTGAGGCTACTTTAAATTTGTCGTAACTGCACTAATAACATTGTTAATTAGACCCGCTGTTTTATCCATAAGGTAAATGTTTATAAAACTGTAAGAGAAATAGAAAAATCCTGGTCGTGTGCCGACTGCAAAATGTACAGTTCAATTTTAAAATTTCAAGTTATCTTCACTATACTTGTAAAACGTTTCCAGCCTTGACAATTTCAATATCACAGGGTACTGTACCTATTGAGTATGTTACTTAATCTTTCTCCATTCTGTAGCTTAGCGACACGACGGGATAAGACCCCCTGGGTGCTACATGTACGAGAAAATTAACGATTGAGGTGTTCCTGTGATCAGTATAGGATCAACCACCCTGCCACACTGTCGCGCAAATAACTATACATAATTGATTAATAATAAAAAATAGGTTGGTTTCTTGGATAAGCAGACCCTCAAAAAGGTATTCGTGTGACCGCCGCACCGTCCGTCGTATACAAGCGTTTTCCACGAATCGTAGCTCGTGGATACTTTGAGATTTTTAGTTCAAATTTTTGTAGTGTGTAGATTAAACGCGTCCTTTACATGGGATGGAAAGTAAGGGTATGAGGAAGAAGCGGGTTTTTGTTTTCATATCTCCAAAGCCGCTTATACTAGATTGAAACTTGGAATTTATATAAAAGCTAATATTGGCACCATTTACAAAAAGTGCTGGCAAGGACACCAATGTCTCCCCATGAGGAAGAAGCTATTCCGCCACACGTCACACCACACTACGCCGAACGGCAAGAAGGAACCTGGACGCTCAGCGAACGCAATACTGGGCCAACCATGCCACATTCCTGGCAAAGCACTGGCCTAAAACGTTCCCACCAACATACAGTCCCCAACAAGAGAGGAAGGACTCCGTTATCCTGGCCAGGCTCAGATTGGGACACACCAGGATGACACATGAGCTCATCATAACTAGAACTCCACAACCGGGTTGCCTGCTATGCCAAGTACCGCTCACCGTGGAACACATCCTCACCAGCTGCATAAAAACCGTTCGCTTCTTCAGAAACTCCGTCCCTCCCCTTGATTTCCTCCTTGACCCCGCCGATACCGACCTACTCTTCCAACTCCTGGAGCATTTAAAAATCAAACACCTAATTTAACCTCCCTTAAGTCCCCTCCCATAGATATAAGTTGAAATTTAACTTCCTTATCATGCTTGCTCTTAATCCTTAGATTAAAATCTTTACTTGCTTGATATTAATTATGAATTATAATTGCTTATTTATGTCACTTGCTTATTATTATACTCCAGCCCAAAAGTTTGTAACGCATAGAACCAAGCCTCGGACGAAAAAAAGTTATATATTATTTTTTGTTTATTTGGGGCCAAAAACCTCAAATCCGCCTGACGTCCGTCCGTCCGTCCATCCGTCCGTCCGTCTGTCCGTGAACACGATAACTCAAGAACGCCTTCACCTAGGATCTTGAAATTTTGAATCTGGCTGTTTGGTTAAATTTGTAAGGCTAAGTTCGTTAACGGGCAAAATCGTCCTACTCCTTCGGGTAGCTGCCATACAAAATGTCCTTAAAACACGTGTTCAACAATATTGGTCGATAACTTCAGAAAGGTTTAAGCTACGACTTTGAAATTTTGTATGTGTTATTTTTCCAATAGTTGGAGCTAAATATATGATTATGAAGAAAATCCTAATAGTCCTTCGTGTAGCTGCCATACAAATGTCCTGTCAAAATGTATTCACTTAATTTACGAAACTCACTATAACTCAAGTAATCTTTTAGCTACGAATTCAAAATTTTGTACAAATTAGTTTTGAGTGAAAAGAAAGTTCGACTTTACTAGTCAGCAAAATCCTGTTACTCCTTCTGGTAGCTGCCATACAAAATGTCCTTAAAACACGTGTTTAAGAACATTGGCCGATAACTTCAGAAGAGTTTAAGCTACGTCTTTGAAATTTTGTGTGTGTTATTTTTCCAATAGTTAGAGCTAAATATATGAATATGAAGAAAATCCTGTTAGTCCTTCGTGTAGCTGCCATACAAATATCCTGTTAAAACGTCTTCACTTAATTTACGAAACTCACTATAACTTAAGTAATCTTTTTAGGAAATTTTGTAGAAATTAGTTTTAAGTAAAAACGAAGTTCAAGTTTACTAATCAGCGAAATCCTTTTACTCCTTCTGGTAGCTGCCATACAAAATGTCCTTAAGACACGTGCTCAACAATATTTTTCGATAACTTTTGAACGCTTCAAGCTACGAATTTGAAATTTTGTACACGTTCATTTTTAAATGGTTCCAAGGAAAAGGATAAATATGTAAGAAATCGAGTGAGTCCTTCCTGCACCTCCCATGTGAAAGTCCTGCAAAAAGGAAATTTTTTTTCGATGACTTACCCAGTTCAAGATATGAAATTAAACACTGAATATTGTCTTTTAGTAGCAATCTAATGGCAGTCCTTAATAAAGGACATACAACACGCACACACGTAATTCTACTTTATCCCCAACTACAATATAAGTAGGAGTTCAGTATTCATCTAGAGTATTATACGATTGGCTTGCAGCCGATCGTGACTGCAGTATGTTTTTGTATCAATTTAAACACTGGTGTGTAGCGTACAGAATGCAGTGTAATTTTTAGATGATCTACGTACATCTGTACAGTGTTAAATTACGGAAAAGCATGTAATCACAATACATATTTATCTGTAACGATTTACACTCTATTGTGTAGCGTACACAATGCAGTGTAATTATACTATAATTTAAGTTGGCATCGGATCGTTGGCACCCACGACCCATTGCTGAGTTTAGTCAGACAAAGGTCTGTTCGCCACCTTAGTGACAAGGGTGTTCATTGCGGTTTCTCACAGGAAAAACAACTATAACGGTCTAAAATGTGTTCAATAACGAATAGCTTTGTCCAGCAGCAGAAAAGAGAGCACTTCGATCAAATTAAAAAGTTGTCCGACTGAATAATCCATAGTGTGCGCTAGCTCTTATAAATTAACTTTTCAAAAAACTTCTTTGTCTCGAAACAACCAATGTTATATTTCGACTTTGACCGCGTCCCGGACTATGACTCAAAAACATAATTCTTTTGCTAAGAGTGGCAGTCGCGAAAGTACTTCTATCATACTTCCACCTTAACCTATTTCTAGACTTTGGCCAGAAAAATATTAATGTTTTACCCAGACTGTTGGCAGATTTTTTGTATGATAAACAACTAACGAGAGAAACATAGTAACAGTGTTATAAGGACACATTCTAAAAACACTTAGAACGACTCAAAGTTGGGGCCATACTGTTGACAGATATTTAATTTCTATCAGTAAAGCTAGTATTACACTGTATGCCACGCTGTCAAATATTTATTATTATTATTATTATTATTATTTATTTCAGTTTCATCAAGACCTGATTACTTACAGTTCAACTATTCAACTTAACTATTCTCCCTGGCAAATGCTGTCAGATAGTGTATCAAATTTTTGTTTGCCAGATTATTTTATTTGCTATATATGAAAAGTCTATTTTAACAGAAATAATTTGACAGAACTTTTCGTAAATTTTTTGTCAAATTTTTTGACAGTATGGCAAACAGTGTAATACTAGCTTATCAGTAAGTGCTGCGTCAAACAAAGGTGCGTCAAATTTATTTTTTCCAAATTTATCGGGCAATAGAAGTGTGCACAAATGTGTTTAAGGAGTTTGTAGCATGAGAACTACCCGGACGAGTCTGACGATTTTTGAAATAAGGATTGCGTACTAATTATGGTGTCAATAACAAGTTTCAACTTTAGTATTTAGATACACTATAGGGTGTATCATAACCCCATATGGAACATCACACGACTCTGTTTTGTCTTTTCGAAAAGTTTCCAGTTAAACTTCGCATTATAATTGCATCAACCTAGCATTTAAAAAATCATTGTATATATTAACAATTACAAACAAACCAGCAAAATTCACAATTTCTTGACTAACATTTTACATAGAAGTTATAAATAAGATAAAAAAATCCACCACACATCGTGTCGTCTCCATAAAATATTCCCCCCCCCCCCCACGAAACCCAGTAAAACTCCATATCTCCTGGGTAGCAATCATAACCCCGTAAGGGCTCTATTCCTCACTCTTCAAGGCGCCTATCACACCGTACGGGACGTGGTGGGCGGTACAAGTTGAAACCAAAAGGACTCAGTAATTCACTAGGATTTAATTTAAATTAGTTTCGAGTCCCGAAAGAGCCATCCCATCCTCAAACCGCTTATTCGCATCGTTGTGCGAAGAGTTCTACTACACGGTGTATGGGGGGTTGAACTAAAAATGGTCTCGTGAAAAGTGGTATGAGGGCGCTTGATGGGTGCCATCCCCTGTATAAAAACTTTATCCTATGTGTACATGACGAAGTTCACTTCTTGACTTGCTTTTTTTTACAGAACTGTTTGTGAAAAATCGTTTTACATTGAATAAAAAGTAGCTAAAGGTAATGATGTCGAACAGCCTCAGTCTGAGGCAGGTGATGACAAGAAAAATGACTTTAATTTGTGGGCAGCGTTTAACTTGTCTATACTTCACCTGTGTGAGGTGTGACAACATTTCTCTTCGGTATCGATTACCTTAGCAGAATACAATGAAACAATTTCGAAACCGTAAATGGGGCTGGGGGTGGACTATAAACCCGAACAGTGTAATACAATTTGCATTTTCGAGAACGGAGTCCTTAGACCGATATACCGAAGTAGCGATGATCACGTATGTCGCGTTTTTTTTGGAACAAACTCCGGCAGCTTATTGCTAAAGTTGAAAATACCCTGACGTGAGGATTTCGAAATGGGTAGGTATGTCTATGGGGTTGAAGAGATTTGCAACTTTTTGAAGGTCTTCCGCACATAATTTGATAATTCAAACGCTGTGAAGCGGATAACAACAGTCTGCTACCCTTCTGTCTGTCTATGCTTGCCGCGTTAAGTCTACATGTGGATGTTCACATATGAATCCCGGGACTTAATTAATGTGTCATTACAATGCCCCCTTATCTCAGGCGAATCTCTTGCCTCTATATTTTGACAGTAACAACGCTGTTGACATTCCCGATCAGATCTCATCTTAGTCCGTAATCAAACAATGAACGAACATGGGGTTCCGGTAGGTACGAGTCTGGGTCCGGTTTTCTCTATAGCCGCTACGAAACTAGGTGTCATTTGATGCCACTTCGAGCTGGTGACAATGTATCAGGTTTGGTCCAACGTTGGGTTATTGTTGAGCAAATAGGTCCTCGTGCCGTTTGATTGCAATTCCTGATTGTTGCGGTGCGCGTGTTAATATTGTCGCAAGCCAGGAATCTGATACTCATCCTCTTCACAAGGATGCTTGAATAATTTTTTTTTTTTTTTTACTTTATACGAAAAGAAGATGTACCTCCACAAAACACATATCGGTGAATATGGTCCGGTTTTTAACACATCACGTACATATGCAATATGTGCGATTGGCAAACATAAAAATCTTTCGCAAACGGAAGACGAAAAAATAAATAAAATTGGGGTCCTGACAATTTGAATAAATCCTTAGGATTCGAGCAAGTTTTATTGGATGAGGTGAAATTCTCTTTTCGAACCGGATTTTAATTCGATTGTCCAGTTGATTGGTCAATCGTTCACATGGGTACTATGATTTGGGGATATCTTCTTCGAGTGGGTGACCTTATGGACCTGCCTGGCGATTTGTTTCGGAGGCTTCCAAAGGCTAAGTGACAGAATTTACATATAAATCGAAAGCTGGTTTATGTTTGTTGTAGATTTGTGTTTCCACTTTGTTCAACTTTTTTTCACACCATGTTGTTTCTTTCCTTTTTAAACGAAAGTTATGTTTATGGTTTATTGAAATGCCAATTTTTGTGCTGATCTTTGCCACTTTTTTTCTGCATCGTTGATTTTTATTGGTTCGATGGGTAAATTTGATTTTATTGGTGGTTTGTATGGGATATGGGTCTTTTGGTGTAAGGGTTGATTTTTCGGGCGTTTATTGATGTTTCTTTGCTATGGTTGCAAATTTGTAAATTGATGCAATTTACCGGAGAATGGAATGGGATGTAAGTGAAGAACAGTGAATGGAGATGAGTTGAATTTAGAGTTGTCGAAAATTTGTATTTTGATTAGATTCTGACTTATAGCTGACCGGAATTTAATATTATACCCCTTTGTGGAAGATGCCGATGGCCACAAACTCGTAAGTATCATTGATCATCCAGTAAGTATCAGAAATTCCAGAATGGATTTCAGGACATAATAACATGGTGATTTGTTCCAGTGAGTGCATCTCAGTACGAGCAGTGGGAGCTACGAGCCTTTAAATGCGTTTGTGTACGAGGTACACATTTTTCGCTTTTTTGGGATCTAATACTTCTAAAACGTGAAAATCCAAAATTTCAGATTACCAAATTTTTTTAAAATTTCAAATCGATCTCAATACGTTATTATTAAAAAATAATGAAGAAAAAATCCTGAAATTAAACCCAATGAAATACAAACACGTTTGGTACTTGATCAGACCTAAGAGATATGACGAAATGTGTGGAAATGTATGCAACCCCATTACATCACCATGGAGGTTGAATTTCGAAAAATCGTGAAGTGGGTTTTTATACGATTGCATAAAAGTTTGGAAAAGAAAGAACCAATTCGATATCTCATCAAAACTAAGAAGTATTAGAAAATTCATGAAAACGTTTGCCATCCCTTAACTCTCCCTTGGGGTTAAACATCAAATAATCCTGGAATCAGTTTGAACGCGATTGTTTATAAAGTCCATGCTAAATCTAAACGCAATCCCATATCGTACTAGTCCCAAGACATTTTACGAAATTCGTGAAAACCTGTATAATCCTCTTGGTTTTTCTAAAGCAAAAAATATCTGAAAACGGTTTATAGGCGATAATATAAAAATACCATTTAAGTTCAAACTTATTCGATATTTCATCAGACCTAAGGGATATGGGGGACTTCGTGTAAGTGTACGAGTATACAGCAACTTTACACCGCCTTGGGGATTGAATTAAAAAAAATTCTGAACGTAGTTCTAAGCATTTATCTGAAGAACCCTTAGAAGTAAAAGTAATTTAATATTTCAGACCTAAGAGATATGACGAAATTCGTGAAAACATGTGCACCCCATTTTCAATAGCCATTTTTTTGCCCAACGCTCCTACACATATTGATATGACATTTTTGTTAGCCAAAAAGTTTGAAGTTTCTACCACAATTAAAAATATATTATATTAAAAAAATTTATTAAAATATTATATGAATATGAACCAACAAGTAGTGCCTTAATTAATTCGATTAAAGTCCATCATTTTGGACCAATACGGAATAAGAGCTTGAAGAGGATGATGTTATTGATTTTACCAGTCAATACAGCAGCGATCTAGAATTTGTTCTAGACATCAACAAAATTTGCAATATTTCTGCTAAATGTCTTCCTCTAGTTATTCCTCAATACGGAAAACGTACGGGAAAAAGATTGATTTCCAAATTCAAGACACATATTTTCATGTCTTACTGAAGAAAGGGCAAGGAATTCTCAAGCCAAAAGAGTGCTAAAATTAATATCTACTGAAGAGGATTTTAAGAAATTTTTCTTTTCAAATATTGTCTTACTTTATTATTTTAATAATAAAGTATTGTTATCGATTTTTAAAAAAAAAAATTTTAGACGGAAAATTTTGGTTTCTAGATCTCAGCAACAGCTTATGTTAGGAGGCTGAAACTTGGAATTTATATAGAGCTTCGATAGTGGATCCAAAAAAATTGCCGATATGGGTGAATTGGTGTGGAATTGGGGAGGATAATAATGCGCCCTAAACGGTCGAAAGCCGAGATCCAGACATTCTAAAATCCATACTGCCTAAACGGTTAATGTCACAAAATAAAAACTTAATGAATATCTGTAGGTATACTTGGAGAATAGATCGGAAACAAATTTTTGAGTAGGCGTAGTGGCGTGCGCAGTTGGTGGGTGCAAAACTTTAGATTACGATATCTCACGAACCAATTGCACTAGAAAAATAAATTTCGGTTTCTGTATAAAGGTTGACAAATAAAGTTTGTTGAAAGCAACATTTTTTAAGGGTGCGGTGGAGCATGATAGTGGAGGGGATAAGAATTTTTGTAAAAAATCATGTCTCATATCTCAAGAACAGTGTAAGAATTAATAAAGTAATAGATACTTCGAATTTTTACCAGAAGTAGGCCTAATAGACCCCCAGCAGAAAAAAAAATTTGGTTGTGAAGGTGCAGAGAGTGAGGGCGGGGGAGGGTGAAAAGGAAAAAGTTTCGATTTTTATATCTTGAGAACTTATAATGATATAAAGCTGACACTTGGTATTTATATAGAGCTATAGTAGTAGCATGTTGGAAAAATATAATTTGTTATAGGGGCTACGGGAACGGGGGATGTTTTTCCTAACTATGGTACGGCTTATGCTAGGAAGTTGAAAATCAGTACGTATATGTAAATCAACTAGGAAAGTAATATTGATAAAAAAAATTTAAATATTCATTGGCATTCGGAAGGGGGGCAAACAAAAATTAACAGTGAAAATGGAAAGCATATATTTTCACGATTTTCGTCATATCTTTTAGGTCTTCCCAAATATTGAGTTCAATTTTATTCTACGAATTTTTCATATAAATACAAAGCGTTTTCAGGATTTTTTTGAAATTCGACCTCCAAAGCGGTGTAATGGTGTTGTGTACATTTTCACGAATTCAGCCGTATCTCTCAGGTCTGATTAGATATCGAATAACTTTTCACTTCCACGGGCTTGTTTAATAATCACCTAAAACTCGTTTTCAAGTTTTTTCCTTTTTCAACGGTTTCAAGTTCTTTTCAAGTTGCGCCCAGACTGTTGGCAATTTTTTTTTTTTTTAAATTAAATTTTTTTAATTATTAGGAAGAAACAGGGAAGTATTATCGCTACTACTACAGCCATTTCTTCAGTCAAATTCAAACATAAAAAAATTGCTTTAAGATTCAGAAAAATGTATATACAAGAGTCATTCATTGCGCACTTCATGGTTAATATTAGTTTGCATTTTCGCTTCATATTATGAAATTTTTATACTCTAGATGATCTATGAGATAAACTTATAAATCCAGTCCGTAAAGTTTGTAACGCATGGAACCGAGCTTCGCTACCAAACAAAAATATTTGTAAAAGGGGTTGGAGTTTTTTTCCAATCATGCGAAAACTCGATAATTCGCTGAGGTATTGAGTTCAAATTATATTCAGTTATTCAGATAATCCATTCTCCACTACTTTGTTATCCCAACTTAGTTTAGAACGTAGTTCAATCTGACTGCGGTATGTTTTCTATTTGTTCAAATTGGTAATTTCGACCACCCTGGAATGAGATAATGAATCATTTGATTGATTGATCCACTAATTTGTGCTGACGATGCTCTAATTTTACTCATGGGCACTAATTTTACAAAATTTTGTACTCTTAAAAGGAAGGTTACGTAATAAATATTTATAAAACTTAATAAATAGAGGTAGCTAAGGTCTCGGACAAAGATGAACAAATAGTTCAGTGAACCTGAAGTCTAATTACATCTATAAGCACTCTTACCTAACCTGCTACCTTGCGCGAATAGACTCACAAAATTTTACAAAGTACAAAATGAATACTGTACTTTCATAAAATTTATTACACTTTTCATATTTTTACTTACGAGTACAAGCATTTTTTGATCCGTCGAGCCGGATTTTGCACTTATGGATATCAACTGCCCAAATATTATCAGTTCAAAACCTTATTATGAAAACATTAGGTATGTAAACTAAGAAATTTTGTATTGGGTTTTCTTTGAATACAATTTTCTATTTTAAGAATAAGTACTTGTCGGAAGATAACACAAAATTGATGTAGTAATTTTATTCAATTTCTTCCACTTCATTCGAAAATATTCGTATGTCATTTAGCTACTTCACTTTTGAAGTGAAAATTATGCTGGTGCCATACTGCTACTGTTCAGAACTAAATTAAATTTTTTTCTTTTTAATGTAAACATCTACAAAATATTCACTTTTGTAATGATAGTCTAAAAATTTCACATGCGCGATTTGCTAATTATGTTCTTGAAAGAATCTAATAAAATATTTTTAAAAAAAATCGATCATTTTTTGGTCCGTCGAACCAGACTTAACCGAAGTTTGGAAAAATGAGTAATATATATGTAATTTATTTTTTCTTGATTGGATTGGTGAAATACAGGTTAGAGCAAGTGCCCTTTCTTGCTGCCTCCAAGGGTGCCCTTGATTCTATTTAATAATGTTCTATTAGGATACAAACTTTTATATTTGTACGGATTGAAAGTAAACGACTTTGTCACACAATATGTTTTATGTATTTTTACAGGTTTTTCTATAATATTTCTTGTTAACATTCGATTGGGGCTTAACTTTTTTGTTAGCGAAAAATTAAATAGCGTAATATTAAAATTTTATGGAATAGCGACTCCACCCATTAACTCCGTTAAGCTCCCAAATTTTAAAAGAGAGCCGGAAATAGCGTCAAGTCGTGGGTGTACCGAAACCATTGAAATTGATGTCCTCTTTTGGCAGAAATCGCCTTAGGTATCACACTAAATCACAAATTCGATTTCTAAAAAGACACTTTGATGACCACCTTGGCCGTCAAAAATTTAAAGTGACTGTCACGAGCCGAACAGGAACAGACTGCGTTAAGATTTTATACTGCAGAGCATTCCACAATAAACTTATACCTAACTAAAATATTTAAATAGCAACCGGTTGATTTAATTACCGCATTAAAAATTGTTCGACCTATTCACGGCCGTTCCATTCATTTTCAATATTTTTCGGGATGATTTATGAACTGCCAGAAATATTTTTAATGAAGACGAACATTCATTAGATTCTTACCCTGGTATATTTTTCAATAATCAGATTACGATTCATTTTTTATGGGATCCTAAAAACGAGAAAAAGTTATGTTTATCCGCGAGTTTAGTAGATGCTTCGAAAATCATGTCATATCGTTTGTTAAGTGTCGATTCCATTAAATTTAACGACACTTTATTTCATTTTGAGAATTTTTTCTGCCGAAGAGCGCCCAATAAAACTGATAGAGATGGAAAATAATTAACAAGTTTTTTTTTCCGGGGAGTGAACCAAGAAGTTTTATAGGTGCGACGTCCTACTGTTTTATGATTATTTGAAAAAGTTGAGATGTGATCATGACGATCGTATAGAGACGAGCATGTGGGCATTAAGATGTTAGGTATTTAATTGGAATGCCTAAACGAGTGAATGTATCGGATGGAATGATTTCGGAATTAACAAGATAATTAGCGCCCTGTTAGCTTTAGTGATGTTCTAACTATTCATAATTTCAATGATAGAGGACAGAAGTTATTGAACTGGGCTGGAATGAAGAAAGGAAATTTGTATTGAAAGGAAAAAACAACGAGTACATAATTATTTTCAATGTATTTCTAGAAGTTAACCAAAATAAATATCCTATATTTGGGATCACTACAGTTTTCAGAAAATCCTCTTACCACAATAATTTGACAAAAAATCACTTCAAATTTTTCTTGTACAAGAGTTCTTGTCAAAATCAAATAAGAAAATTTGGCAAACAAACTATTTGTTTGCATTTGACAATCAAATTAGTAAAAAGTTTGACTTCTTTCGATTTCAGTTATAGGTACATGTGCATAATCAGGTTTTTAGTTATTACTCGTGAAAACAATTGGTTTAATGCAAGTTGACTAAATTGGATGTTAAAGTCAAAATGGGTTGTTTATTTGTTGGTGCAACCTGCGATTAAAGAATTAATATATCCCATTGAACAACCAAATAGGATTAGAAATTTTGCAATATCTCTAATGTCTGATGAGATATCAAATTGTCAAATTCTTTATTTCTAAATTCTTTATTGTGATTCCCTTAGAGTACTAATACAAGCTTACGCTATACTTAAAAATGTGGAAATCAGACAGTCGTCTTTACAGCCAAGTTCGTGCTTTTTAGCTACATGCAAAAGATTACATAAATGAAAAATTTGAAGGAAAAGATTTAAAGAAAAACGTTCTTATAGAATTTAACCTAATTTAAAACTATGTACTTTAAACTATCTTAAACACTACTGCTAAAAACATTAATAATTTAAGCAAAACTCGGAAAGAGAGAGGAGAAAAAAAGTGGGTTCTTGGAGGATCGACATTTAATTAGAAAATTGTTGGAAATCTTCTCAATGGTGTCCGGTGAGATATCAAATTTGTTTTAACGCTTTCTATTTAATCGCCTAAAAACTTATTTCATAATTTTTCGAACTTGAACACTCAAGTGGATGTAATGGAATTGTAAATGTTTTCAGAAATCATATCTCTTAGGACTAAGGTTGCCAAATTGGGCTAAAGTGATTTGGGCTATTTAAATATTTAATTCGCGGGTACAAATTTCAAAATGCTAGCTTTTTGGGCTATTCGGCCAACGCAAATTGTGTTAGTTAGTTTAGTGTTAGTTTACAACAGAGCCGATTTACGAGGAAAAAATAGAAATATAAAAATAAGAAAACTGAATTTTAGTCGTCTCTTGGGTTAAATCTGCTAGTGTTACCGGCTCAAATACAACGTTGGCAAATTATGTCATATCTCAAATCCTGTTGCCACTAAATGTTCGGTTCTCTCTAATGAAAAATAATACTTCACACGATATCTATCTGGTGTTTGCAAACTAAAATTCATTTAGAATCGGTTCATTATTTGTTGACTCTCTACAAATGAACCACTTTCTTTCAAGTTAAGGACACCCATCGAAATATAACATACAAGATATAATAGATTTACAAATATTGATGACTGTCGTAGAGTTCCATTTTTTCATAATTTATTAAACATTATTTTTGCTTGATTGGTGGGTTACAGATATGTGTTGCAAAAATTAAAGTTATTGTTACATGTGTAGTATACGGCAATGCGAACAACTCACTAATTATTGGTATTAAAGTTTCCAGAGAAAAACAACAACCTTGTTATATCGTAGATAGGCTCATGTACTGCTCGCATATTCTAGACATTTCTCGCATGTAATAGTTACTTTATGCGCATTTCACACAAACAATCGAATATGCTGGAAATCTCTCGACTCACCACATGCAGTATATAAGCGCTGCAAAGCCCGGGAATATGTGTTTCTGCTGCGGGAATGAAACGACGATCAGTTCTACGCGAAAGTGTATTTTTGAAGTGATTTTCATCGATAACAGCGATCAAGTGGTAAATGAAATCGAACTGTGTTTTACTTGAAATCCCGGCGAACCTCAATCTCGCAACATTGTATGATGCTAATCGGGAGGCGGCTTGATCTTCTTTAGACTCAGGATCTGATCGCTTAGGCGAAGGTGATTATGAGATGCTTACAGTATTATATATTGATGTGCATCTTGTAACATAAACTAATACTCGTATACATATATTATTATTCATAAAAGCAAAAGGCCATATTTTATTTTTGCCTGATAACTTACATGTAGGATGGTTCACTTAAGATTTTGATCCCATTGAATTGTGAAAATTACTAATTATTTTTCATGAATAATTTGATTATTGCACCTAATATTTTTAGAGAAGACTTTTAAAATTGTGATAAATGCGAATTTATATATTCACACACATATTTACATTACAGTGTTTCTTAAGAATTCTGGAGCACAGTTTGTAGTCGGAATCGCAATTATGTTCAACACATTTAAGTAGGTCTGAAAAATTTCAAAGTTGAGCGCGGTATTTGGGCTACAAGTCTTAGTGCGGGTTTTGGGCTATTTCATCAGTTCACTCGGCGGGTTCTGCAGCCAACTATCTGGCAACCTTGCTTAGGACTGATGAGGTAGCAAATTGGTTTTTTTTTAAAATGTCCGTCTGTCCGCCGCAAACGTGTTTGAAGCCTAGTTGCTCCCAAAACCTTTGAGATATTAAGTTAAAAATTTGTTTGGTGGGTGGATTGAGTGGAAGACCCTTTTAAGAGGTGATTTTTTGGGGGATGGGGTATGTGGCGTATGAGGTGAATGAAAACTATAATCAGCCATGAGTGTTCGTTGTTATTATTAAAAAAGATAAAGTAAATAAAGTAACATTAATTAAACTATTTCATTTTATCAGGACTCTAAAATTTTACGTAAATTTGCTTACAAAACATTCAGTACCCATTTTGTATAGCTACTATCAACGCGGCTTAAGTTTGTAGTAGCTTCTGACAGTAAAACGAGATTTTATTTGCTAAGGCACCTTTGCGCCACGAATTGATGCCAGATCTGTAAGAAGTTTCATAGAAGCCTCCTCCGCAAAGTACAACTAGCTGGAAACATGTACTCGTAAAATTTTCTTAGTGGGGGGGAGGGGGTGAGTTCCGAAAGAAAATTGACGGAAGACAACATTTAAGTGGTCCATTTGTATTCATGATGCCGCGTCCAGGCGAAAAACCATAACTTCCTTCAAGGCTTCAAGCATACCTTGTTTCGACGTTTTTGTCCGGAATATGTGTATAGTGGCACCTACAACATTAAGGGGGTTGGGCGGAGGAGTTACGTTAAAAGCGAATAGTGAAGTTGAACCATTTTGTACTGAATTTTCCATTTATGTCCTCTGCATTCAGTTATGAGGACTACTTCAAAACAATTTTGGAAATAGTATCACAAGCTCAGGTAAGTAATGAAATAATTTGCATTCGAAGAATATCGAAGGATTTGCATCTCCAGTTCGTAATAATTACTCCGGGGATAAAGTGCTCTACTTTCTCCAACACACAGAACTACAAGCTCTCTGAAAGGACATTACTGATTCTTTTTCTGACTCTTGTCCTTACCATGGAGCTGTCAAGTTTTGTGATTCTTTTACTCGCTATGAGGTGGTGGTATATAGTGGGTGGAATATCGCCATGGCAAGGCCGATAAAGCCATATTTCCGGAAGGTTTCCTATATTGAATCGTCTGCCAATACAGAACAGTCCTGGAATGGGGGAATCGAATGCATATCCTATGTACAGTGTACACCTACCGCCACCCACCCTAGTAAGGACATTTTCGACATCAGTGGATTTATTATATAAAAGCGACGTACTGGTGAGCGTGTTCGTGTTCTGTATTGGTATGACACCTAAGTGATGAGCAAATAAAAAGACGAACGACGACTAATTTATTTGGTCATTAATTTACGACAAAAAGTTGTTGATGGAGAGATTTTTCTGTTTTGTTGGGGCTTTTGGCCTTAGCTTTTTTTTTTGGAGTCCCTAGTCGGTTTGATGTAATTGTATATCCTGCTGTCTTAGCCATGATTTAATGGCGTCTTTGATTGTTTTGGTTTTTTTTTTTGGAGCAATAAGTAGCAAGATGGTGGCAATATTAATAATTATGAGGGAAAATAGATATTTACTTGCTTAGCATCCATGGAAGCTTTCTACATAGGTACAATCGCATATAACTACTTAACAAACCGCAGTCAAATTTCAAAATTTAGGCAGCAAGCCAATCGTACGGTACTCCAGATGACATACACTGAGCCAAAAAGGTACATTCAAGCAGATTTAAAAATTCATTGTTACAATGAACGAGTTCATAATATTGATGAAATCAGTAAATCGTATTAAAGTACTGATTCATTATTACTATTAACTGTGTCACTCTCAGTATAATATGATGAACGAATTCATAATATTGATGAAAACAGTAATTAATGTTACTAATGTTGTTCCTCATATTAAGGTACAAATTCATAATTATGATTAATCCTGTCACTGTAATCAATACTCTAAAAAAGAGAAACAAATATACGATAATTTTATATATTTCAATCGAAACTTTGGGAGTACAAAGAAATAGATGAATATGGCGCGATGTCTATGTGCCACCTTTCTCAATGTAAGTATTTTATGCCATATGAAAACGAATAAAGGTTCCCACACACTTGTGCGAAATTTCTGCTACTGCTACGACTGTTTCTCAATGGAACAGTTGACACCATTTGACCATTTGCCAACGATTATCTACTGGTGTGTGTGAACCTTAACAAAAAGTTAGCAGCCAACAGAGGATCCGTAACTTTGAGCTGTGTGACGATCATTTTCTTCAATATAATGAATGTTTTCATTATTACTATGAGCATAATCAATATATTTTACGAGTACCAAGCGAAAATGTCTTGTTTATAAGAACTTTTTAATCAATATGATGAAGAACTGGGTGTTAATTTAGTAGAGTATAACAAATTGATCAAAATTTTTTTAATGAAATGAGATTCATAGTATTAATGTACCGTTCATATATCATGAAAAATATTTGATGATTTTCTTTATTGTTGCAACGATTCTTTCATTAATCCGAAGAATTTCGTTTGATGAAAGGCATTCATTAATATTAAGAACAGTTTTTTTTTCAGTGTACTGAACTCCGATGTTTATTTATTCATTTAACGGGACAAGATCCTTGAAAATGAAATAATTAAAAAAAAAGATTTCTATGCTCCACTGAACCACAGAGAAAGTTTATATTCAGAGAACTTCCCTTATCCATTTATATACCTAAAACAAATTTCATCTTCCTGACATACTAGTAATTGTTTTGTGAAATATCGTAATCTAAAGTTCGAAAAGAAAAGTTGAACACTTATTATACTCTGGATGAAATCTGAGAAAAAAAAGAAAAAAATGTTATATGTTACTTTTTATTCACTTGTATAGCCAAAAACGCCAAACGGACAGACGCCCATTCTATCGCCTATTCCTCCATCTGTCCGTCCGTCTGTCTGTCCGTCTGATCGAGTGGACGATAACTCAAGAACGCCTTGACCTAGGGTGTTGAAATTTTGAATATATCAGTTCGATTGAAAATCATTCTGCTCCTCCGGGTAGCTGTTGTACAAAAGTCCTTAAAACATGTGTTCACCAGTATTGAGCGATAACTTCAGATTGATTTCTGCTGCGACTTTGTAAATATGTTCTCGATAATTTTGAAATACTTGCAGTTAAAGGTATGAAAATGAAGAAAACCCTATGAGTCCTTCGTGTAGTTGCCATATAAAAATATATTTTATGGCACTCACTAAAACTCAAGAAATTGTTTAGCCACGAAATCAAAATTTAGTACAAATAAGTTTTGAGTGAAAATGAAGTTCGAGTTTATCAGTCAGAGAAATCTTTCTACTCCGTTCAGTAGTTCCCATGTAAAAACTCCTGATAACACTTGTTCAAGAATATTAGTCGATAACTTTAGAACGGTTCAAGCTAGTAATTTGAAATTTTGAAATTTAATATTTCAATGGTTGCATATAAACTTACATTCAAAAATCCTCTTAAAATATTTGCATTCCTATTTCAAAATCCACTACAACTCAGGAAATCGTTGAGCTTGAAAGTCGAAATTCTACAGAATTTATTTTTGATCTTAAGGATCAGTTTTTATTGAGCGAAATCACCCAATTTCTTCGAGTAGCACAGTAAAAAATTTTGTGAAAATTACTATCCTTATAGCTGTAGAATATTCTGAATTGATGTAGTAAATTTACAAATTTTCATTAAATTAACAAAATTGAGAGAAATTCTTAAAATTTCATAAATTAACTGACTGGGTAGTAATATTTTTGTCTCCGCTAGAAATTTTCCACATTAATTGTGTAAAATTGATCATTGTATATAAAATTACGCATTTTGCATGTAATTTTGATACTTCATGCGTAGTAATTTGTTTTTTGTGATATGTATTAACTTGACCGCTTCGTTCTTTAATTCACTTGTTTCCTAGTTTTGTGTATGGCGTGATTTAAAATTTAAAAAGAAAATAATGTTTATAGTGTGTGAACTTGTGGCTTTAAAACAAATAAATAAAATTTATATAATAAACATGTACCTATAGTGTTTTATACTCTCTACCCTTTTGACCTAAATCCTGTTTTTTCTCCTATTATCATGTGTTGATTGATCTCATTGAATTTTTCCAATTGTCGATTGCTGTGTCCATTGCCCTTCAAACTACGTCTGGGAATTAATCTGCCGATCATTCGCTTGAAGCTTATTCTTTTATATTATCATAAAATTAATAATAGTAATAAGGAAACACAAACATGTCACATTTTTGTAGTACATATGCAGTAATTAGTTTATCCACACCGTGTGCAATTTTACGCACATTTTTAGCTATTGATTTCCACACTTGTGTGTGAATTTCCGCATTAATAGTAAAAAATCTTCTCTATCTAAATACCAAGTCTCAGCTTTATATCATTATATATAAAAATCGGAACCTTTTCCATTTCACTCTCCTCCACCCTCACCCTCTCAGCGCAAGTTTTTTTTCTGCTAGGTGTCTATTAGGCCTACTTCTGGTAAAAAATTTGAAGCATCTATCTTACACTGTGCTTGAGATATGAGACGTGATTTTTTAGAAAAATTCGTATCCCGTCCACTTTCATGCTCCACCACCCCCTTAAAAAATTGTACTTTCAGAAAACTTCATTTGTCAACCTTTATACAGAAACCGAATTTTATTTGTCTAGTGCAATTGGTTCGTGATATATCGTAATCGCCACTGCCCCCACTCAAAAATTTATATCTGATTTATTCTCCTAGTATATCTACAGATATTCATTAAGTTTCAATTTTTTGCAGTTAACCGTTTAGGATATATTGACAATTTTTATGCAAATGGGTCCACTATCAAAGCTCTATATAAATTCCAAGTTTCAGCCTCCTAGCATAAGCGGTTGCTGAGATCTAGAAACCAAAATTTTCCGTCTAAAACGCACTCTGAGAGTAGTAAACAGTTTTTACTGTATAATATAAAGTTGTTTAAACCACGTGTCCACGATTGTTGGCCGATAACTTTAGAGCGGTTCAAGCTAGGATTTTGAAATTTTGTACACATTAATTTTTAAATGGTTCCAATTAAAGGGATAAATATGTGTTGGAAATTAAGTGAGTCCTCCCTGTAGCACCCATGTAAAAGTTTATCACACTGCTTGAATTTCAACAAGAAAAAAACTTGAGATCTAAGTACCCCCATCGATATTTCACAATTTGATCGGAATCATATCGCTCAAATTTGATGGAACAACTTGCAGATTCGACGTATGAATCAGCGAAATTTCAAAATACAAAAGGATTGGCCATCAATTTATTGCGAAAACTTTTATATCACGTTTCGCTATTTGCCACTTGGATAGCTTGAAACACTTCCCGAGCAGAGAAGTGATGCCCGGCCGGACTGATGGTCCTCATCAACTATTTTTCAGAGAATACTAGTCCTATAAATTTATCGCCTAGCTAAGCAAAATTTCACGAGTGGAGTTAGGCGTGGTGATTTGTATATGTCACCTTGTACTGCCCTGAAGCTTACTCTGCAAGATGAGATTCTTCTATGCTTTTGGCCATTTATTTTCCAACGCCAAAAGTGAGCTAAGTTTTGTAGGGAAGGTGTCAAAGTGATAGACGATTATGACCAACACCTACTTGACCGGGATGTTAAAATTATTTATTAACCACAATCACTTGCAAAAAGGTGTGGGAATAGAAATTTAGTTCCGGTCAACAATTGGTCTGTTGAACATGAAATTGGTTTTCTACCCAATCCACAAGGGCCTGTTGTCTGGGTTGGATCCCCATAAATAGGAAACTGTAGGATAGTAGAGAGTGTACCACAGGAAAAGTATAGGAAACATTAGACGAACGGTAAGGGTAGTGAAGGATTTTTAGGTCGCCCTTCTGGCAGATATTCCAATAAATTCCAATTTTCGTTCCAAGACGAACATTTCATAGCCATTGGATCCCGAAAGAAGCCCATTTATGTCCATATTGGGCTCTAGGATGTGTTATCGTGCACACTTGAGTGGTCCTCTTCGGAATACAAGTGACCTCTTTAGCTTCATTTTATGGTTGTATAGCGGGCTTTCATATATCGGAATTTTTTTTTTCGTGTCAGACATTTCAGAAGTATTTTTCTTTATACTTAAACGAAAAGGATCTACGATACGGTAGAAATGTCCTTAAAAGATTGCAAGATGGTTGAATGATGAGGGTAGCGAAAAGTTTCGTGGCCAGAATGGACCATATGTGGCTGAAAATTTAAGTGAAAAATAGAGCTCAGGGTGGATATGGGGTAGTACTGTAGTCGTATAATCCAATAAAGTTTGTTTCTATTGGGTCGATTTCGTGTTTTACGATTTTTCTATACGCTGATAACAAGTCTGGTTAATGTCCGAGCATAAATCGATGCTAAATCGGATTGAAGGAAGTTTATGAAGAGGATATGAAATTTTGACCTAGCTACACCGATTTTAGGGCTATCGCTTAATTATTTTAATTTTAAAGTATTTTGATCGAACTGTTCAATCTGGTGAATGCTTTTGCAAAAAAAACCAAAAACATATGATTCGCATGATACTCTAAGTGAAATACTGAACTCCGATTTATAGTCTAGTTAAGGATACAGTTGAATAAAGATTGAATATAGAATTTGCTCTTTTTTAAGGGCAATCCTGTGTTTGCTATTAGAAGGAGAAAGACAATATCTCCCGTTTTCAATTCCGCATCCGTTAATCACCTTAAGAAAAATTTTCCTTGTTCAAGGACTTTTATATGCCTTTGAATGGGGCCATTGCAAAATTAAAGTGCACAAAATTTCAAAAATCCTAGATTAAAGCGCTCTGAATATATCGACCAATACTCGTGGACAAGTGTTTCAAGAACATTTATATGTGACCTACCGGTAGTGCAGGAATTTCGATGACTATTGAACTCGACCTTACTTCTAACTTAAAACTAATATGTGTAAAATTTTGATTTCATGCCCGAACGATTTCTTAAGTTATAGTGAGCTCAGTATAAGGATGTACAACATCTACACCAAGGCCTAATTCGATTATCTTCATATTTATAAATTCATCTGCTACGATTGAAAGATCGATATATGCAAAATTTCGAAGTCCTGGCATTCTGAAGGTATTGGCCAATATTCGTGCACACGCATTGAAAGCACTTTCGTATGGCAACAACTCGCTCCAAGAAGCCTGTTAACAAACTAAGCCTTACAAATACTATTTTAAGACTAGATACTGAACTTCAGGTTCCTAGATCAACGCATTCTTGAGTTATTGTGACACACGGACAGACAGACTGACAGGCAGACCGACAGACGGTCAGCAAGCGGACTTCGAGGTTTTGAAAATCATTGAACAAAAAATAATATGTAGTCCTGTTGAAATTGATTTGGTATGTCGATTGTATGTACCCATTTAAGTAGTCACTTTTTGGATGGAGCGTTTTAGGCAAAAAAATTGAATTTCTATATCTCAGGAACCGCATATGGTAAGGAGTTGAAACTTGGCACTTACAAAGAGCTTATGTAGTGAAGCCTTTTGCAAAAAAAGGTTGACATTGGTAGGGGAGTACGTGACCAGGGAAAAAATTAATGCATCCGAAACGCGCGAAAGCTGGAATCGAGACATTCTAAAGTCCATATCTCCTAACGTTTGGAGCACATTAAAAATACAAAAATTAAAAGCGGGGTAGCGTGTGGAGGTAAGAATTAGGTATTACGATATCTTCCGAAAGGGTTATATTGAATAAAAGAACGATTTCTTCTTTCTTTGACGGTAGCCGAACGAGAGAGAGAGCGAGACCTTTTCCGGTTACTTCAATAGGCAGCGATTAATTTCCGCGCCATCTCTTGTTCGGCACATCATTTACAACAGTTATGCTAGAGAGATGAAATTTGGTTTGTATATATAGCAACACGAGGGCAGTTGAATATAATATTTCCAATATAATATTTTTGAGGGTGAGAGTTGAGCACGGAAGGGGGATACGATTTTTTTCACGAAATCATACAATATTTTAATCTTTATAAAGTAATGTGTTCGATTTATTTTAAATAAAAACACTGGAATTAAACATTTGGATTAACTGATATGATTTTACTTTATTATTTTGCCACGTTTCATGACTAATAGACACCAAAAAAGCAAAAAAAAAATTCTGTCCGTCTATGCGCCGTCCGCCGTACGTAAAATCTTGGATATATTTGCAAAAAAATTGCTGATATGGGTGAAGGGGTGTGGAAGTGTGGGTAATAATAATGCGTCCGAAATGCTCGAAAGCCGAAATCTAGACATTATAAAATCCATATCCCCTAAACGGTTAATGTCACGAAATTAAAACTTATTAAACATCTGTAGGTATACTAGGAGAATAAATCGGAAACAAATTTTTGAGAGGCGGAAGCGGCGTACGGTGAGGAGTAAAAAACTTTAGAAGACGATACCTCACGAACCAATTGCACTAAAGAAATAAAATTCAGATTCTGCATAAAGGTTGACAAATAAGGTTTGCTGAAAGTAAAATTTTTTAAGGGGCGGTGGAGCATGTAATTGAAGGGATACGAATTTTTCTAAAAAATCACGTCTCATATCTCAAGAACAGTGTAAGATAGATGCATAGAATTTTTACCAGAAGAAGGCCTTATAGACGCCTAGCAGAAAAAAAATTTGTTGGTGTGGGTGTAGAGGGTGAAGGTGGGGGAGGGTGAAAAGGAAAAAGTTCAGATTTTTATATCTCAAGAACGTATAATGATATAGTGCTAAATCTTGGTATTTAGAAAGAGCTATAGTAGTAGCATGTTGGAAAAATATAATTTTGTATAGGGGTAGTATGGTACGGGAGTGAGGGTGTTTTTCCTAACTATAGAAGGGCTTATGATAGAAAGTTGAAACTCGGTATGTATATGTAAATCAACTAGAAAAGTAATATTGATTAAAAAATAATCAAATATCCATTGGCGTTCGGAAGGGTGGCAAAAAAAAGTATCAGTGAAAATTGAATGTATATATTTCCACGATTTTCGTCACATCTATTAGGTCTTTCCAAATATTGAATTAATTTATATTCTACGGATTCCTCATATAGAAAGTGTTTTCAGGATTTTTTGAAATTCGACCCCTAAGGTTGTGTAATGGTGTTGCATACATTTTCACGAATACAGCTCTATTCCTCAGGTCTGATTAGATATCAAGTAATTTTTCACTTCCACGGGCTTCTTTATTAATCACCTAAAACTTGTTTTCAAGTTTTTTCCTTTTTCAACCCCTAAGAGTGAATAAACGGGTTGAACACGTTTTCACGAATTCCGCCATATCTCTTAGGAGTGATAAGACCTCGGATTGGCTTTCTTTATATATATCTAAAAACTCATTTCAGGATTTTTGTATATTCAACCCCAAAGTGGGTGCAAGGGGGTTGCATATGTTTTCACAAATTCCCACATATTTCTTAGTTCTAATGAGATATCGAATTCATTTCTACTTCTTAAGGCTTCTTACATAATAGTCTAAAAGTTGATTTCAGGATTTTTGGATATTCAACTCCAATAGGATGTTAGGCTTTCGACATATTTCTTAGGATAGATAAGATATTAGATTGGTTTTCACCACAGGCTTTTTATATAATCGCCTACAAACGTATTTCTGATTTCACGTAATGGCCCAAAACTAAATCACGAAAAACTTCCGAATCACGTAACAACTGATATTATAGTACGACTTAGACAGCGTCCCGGAGTATGACCCACTTATGTAATTCATATGTTATATGTGGCAGCGGCGTAAGTATTCCGCTTCCCGAACTTTTTTTTAGGTTTTCAGTCACATAGTAACCTACACCGCATCTCAGAATTAAACGCGTTCCGAACCCAAAAAATAATAAAAGTGCGCCCAGACTGGACACAGGCATATTTTACTTTATTATTTTTTAATAACAAAGTATTGTGATCGACCTGAAATTTCAAAAAAGTTTGCTACCCTGAAATTTTGTATTTACACGTTTTAGGACTAGTAAACCCCAAAAAAGCAAAAAAAAAAAAAAATGTCCGTCTGTACGCCGTACGCCGTCCGCCGTCCTCCGTACGCCGTACGCAAAATCGTTTGAAGGCGCATAGCTCCCAAACCCGTTGAAATATTAAATTGAAATTTTTATGGTGGGTAGATTGGGTGAACCCCTACCACTGGTATATTTTTGAGGGGTGGGGTTACAAGGGGAGAGGAGAGGGGAGCGTTTTAGACGAAAAATTTTGGTTTCCAGATCTCAGGAACCACTTATGCTAGGAAGCTGAAACTTGGAACTTATATAGTACTATGATAATGGACTCAATTGCAAAAAAATGGTCGATATTGGTTTAGGGGTGTGGAAGTGGGGGGGAAAACAATGAGTCTTTAACGCATGAAAGCCGGGATTGAAACATTCTAAAATCGATATCTCCTGAACCATTGATGTCAGAAGATTGAAACTTTGTTGTTGTCCTTAGGGATACTTCAAGATTAGACAAGGGCTAACATTTTTAAGAGAGGTGGTGGGGTGTGGGGGTGGGGGGTGAAAAACTTCGGATTACAATATCTTCCGAACCAATTACACCAGGAAAATAAAATTTAGTTTCTGTATATGGGATCACAAGAGGAGTCTACCAAAACTAAATTTTTTGAGGGGGGAGGTGGAGCACGAAAGTGGGGGGATAGCAATTTCTCAAAAAATGTCATTTTTATATCTCAGAAACCGTATCAGATATGATCTTGAAAATTTTACAGGAGTTGGGGACGGTAAACTTCTAGTAGGAAAAAAAAATTTGGTGATGTGGGTGTTGGGGGTGATGGTGAAAGGGGGTAGAAAGGAAAACATTCTGATTTTTATTTCTCGAAAACCATAATGAAGAGAAAGCTAAAAATTTAGGATTATACAGAGCCACTATGCACACATCCTAGAAAAATTTTTCATAGGGGTATCAAGGTACGGGGGAGAGGGGTGGTTTTTTATATCTCAGAAACGGCTTATGCTAGAAAGTTGAAACTTAGTACGTATATGTAGATGTACTATTAAAGTAATTAAAGCAAAAAAAAGTTCAGATTTTTATTGGCGTTCAGAGGTTGAGTAAAAAAAATGTCCGTGAATCCACATTTTCACAAATTTCGTTAAAACTTTTAGACATGTCGAGCTATCAAAGCAATTTTACTTCTGCGGGCTATTTATATAAGCGCCTACTAACGATCTCCAAAATTGTTCGATATCCAACCCCTAAGGGGGTGTAAAGTGGTTGTGTACATATTCACGAATTCTGATATATTCCTAAGGTATATTGAGATTTGGAGTTCACGTTTACTTCTATAAGGGAAAAACCCGATTTAAGAATTTTTGCGTATTAAACCCCCTGGGGGTATTGTTCAAGATTTCACTAATTCCGAAAATCTCTTAGGTTTAATGTGATCGAATTCGCTTTTACTACTTTCAATTATTCTATTGATAAAAACATACGTAAATAAATAAAAAAATCTGCCAACAGTCTGGGCGCAACTTTATTATTTTATGGGTAGAAGTACGAAACGTAAACACGTTATACGGTGTTGGGTACGATGAGACTGACAACCTAAAAAATAACCAGGAGGCTATTTGGAACGTTATTTTTTGGGTTGTCAGTCGCATAGTACCCAACACCGTATCTCATCATTAAACACGTTTCGTACTTCTACCCATAAAATAATAAAGTTGCGCCCAGACTGTTGGCAGATTTTTTTTTACTGTGGCAAGTTACCCTGTTCTTGAGGCAAGTTGATACAACGATAGGAAACTTTTAAGTAATAATTTTAATAACACAAAATAGCAATATGATTCATGTATTATGTTGATGCACTGAAAAAAAAACTCACCTCCACACCCCCCTCTCACTTCAAAATTGTAGGCCTTTTTTGAATTTTTTTAAATTTCAGCTTTATCACAAAACACAAAATAATGAAGTAAAATTTAAGATTTGAATAATCTCACAACCTCTGAGCCATAGACTATCGAGTTTACGGTATTAAATTTGAGAACACTAGCTTTAAATATATAATATTCTGGACGTTTGAGTTCCTACTATTTACAAAAAAAAATATTTAAAGGGACCACGTCTGATAATCAATTATACTTTCGAATTTAAAACCATATCTACCATTACTAAAAAATGCAATCACTCGTCATGTTCATGGACCAAATGTTACAAAACGAATATCACTTAAATATATGCCGCAAACAATCAATTTTCCATTTTCCTTCAGGGTGATTTAGACCATAACACAGTGTAACCTCAAAAATCTGTCAGCAATATTCCAATTCCCATTTCTGTAGGTCTAATAAAATAAACATAACAGAGCTCATGTAAAATGTATATTAAGAAGAAGGAGAAGAAACCAGCACTGAAGATCCAGAGCAGAGGTCCTTCCTTTACTAAAATCCTGAACCGCACATTATCCCCGGGGTATAATAAGTCACTGCAATCAAAATTCAACTAGTTCACTATCCCTTCATTTAGGGGTGGGTAAATATAAATCACACAGGGACTCCGTGCATATACCGGCGAGCCTGGACCATAACCACTTCAGCGGAGGACCATCAAGAAGCGATACAACACATGTTGGAACGATTCGATGATAGCAAATCGATTCGCAGTGATAACGAAGTCCTGGCGGAAGGACGAAAAACCCGAACAAAAGTTTAATAGTGAGGGGTGATACAATGGAGGACGCCAAATAGACAAACAAAACAATCTCCCGAACAAAATGATGAGCAATAATTACGTGAGTAAAAGGTGTCGGTTGCATTATTTTGTCATTACAATAAATTGTTCCCTTCTCGTTGGGTCGGTTTGATGTTTTCGTAGAACACCCCTAACAATAAGTCGAGGAGATTCTCTCCCCTGTGCTACGTACTTCTGTGTAAAGAAATTTGAACAGATTGCCATAATTGAGTTTCATCAAAGATTTAGCGGGTGGGTGACTTTTAATTTACTCAATGCAAAGTGTAAGGAATATTTTCTCTCTACATTTTGTGGTGAAAATATGGGCAATAGAATCAAAATTTTGTTGGGACGCCTTTTTTTCTAAATGTTTCAAAAATTTTAATCAAACTCCCTGGTAAATGCAGCGTTTCTACTTATACCGCGGTTCTAGTCATACGGTGCAATTTTAATATCTTTGATGCTTGCGTAGTTTGAAAACTTTTGTTCAATTCGGACTGATAGAAGTAAAAATCAATTTGATATCTCATCAGTTGTAGGTGATATGGCTAAATTTTTGAAAATGGATACAACTCGTTTACACCTCTTAGGGGTTAAATATCACAAAATCCTGAAATAAAGTTTTAGGCAATTATGAAAAAGGCCGTGAAAGAAAAAAACTAATTTCATATCTTATCGGGCCTAAGAGATGTGACTGAATTCGTGAAAAAGTATATAATTTTGTTCATCCTCTGAGGAGTTGAATGCAAAAAATCTGAATCAAAAAACTGATTTAATTTAAGCTAATATTTAAAAATCCCGTAGAAGTAATCATACCTATGAGATGTGTCGGAATTCATGAAAACGTATACCACCGCTTTACACCCCCTTAAGGGTTGAATTAAAAAAATTCTGTGAATAGATTATAGGTATTTATTACAAGAAAATGTAACAGTTAAATTAATTAGATATTTCAGGAGACCTAAGAGATATGACAAAATTCGTGAAAATTTATGCACCTTAATTTCATTAACCATTTTACTCTGTAGCGTCACAAGGTTGTTGCAATAAAAGTTCAATATTATAATTTCAATTGGGCTGGACTGATATTTGGGATTGGTAAATTCAAAATTTATAAGTAACACGATAGGAAAATACAATGAGAAAGAAATACGCCCCAAAATGTGTTTAGCCTTTTGAATAGAATTTGAAATTGTCCGCTGCTGTTTGTTATCGTTGAACAATAGCGACCCTTTACGGTAAAGCCTATGGCTTAATGCACCGTAAATAAAATGCGCTTTGAATTTTATGTAAAGAATTTTGAATTTAGTCTAGTCAAGTTTAGTTAGTCGTAAGTTTTAGTTTTAGAATAGAGTATTGAATAAACATTTCAACAAGAAGGTTCGGTTTTGAGCAATCTCCAGTATATCCCAGTTCAACCCATAATCCTACAGTTCGCCCCTTTTCACCAATGGATATATACATTTTTTAATTTAATTTTTTTCTATCTAAATACATCTACCAAGTTCCAAGTTTCTAGCATATGCCGTTCCAGAGATGGGAAATCCCCACGCCACTCCCGTACCGTACTACTAATTACCACCACTGTAGCTGGACGTAAAAACCAAGTTTCAACTATTTATCATAATCGGTCCTTGCAATAGAAAAATCACCCTGCCACACCCACCCTTCAAATTTTGTTTGGGCTAGAGGCTCTATCGGGTCTTCCTCCTGTATAAATACAAAGATCCTATCTTAAAGAGTTCTTAAACTATGAGACGTGATTTTTCATAAAAATTTGTATTGCCCCACTTCCATGCTAAACCACCCTCTTCAAAATTTGTTTATTTTGCATACTGCATTACAGCATACTGTCTGCCACAATTGATTCGCGAGATATCGTACCATAAAGTTTTTCACAAAATGTTATTTCTACTGTACTCCCCTTATACACCTACAACCAATCACCGAGTTTTAGTTTTGTGGCGTGAACAGTTCAGGAGATTGGCATTTTAGAATGTCTCGATTCCTGCTTTCAAGCGTTTCGGGAGCATTTTGCAGACCCCCACTTCCCTTACTATCCCTTTTATTTGTCGAGAACCTATAAGGATAAAAAGCTAAGAGTAGATGCTGTATAGACCCACCAGGAACAGGGACCCACCAGGAGCAGAGACCCACCAGGGGCAAGGTATGAGGGTAAGTGGAGGTTTTCGCATATCAGAAATTGTTTATGCTGGAATGTTGAAAACTTAAAATTTAAGCGAAAAAACTCAGATTTTCATTGGCAAAAGTAGGGTAGGGAAGAGTAGGGAAAGTGGGCTAGCAAGGTAAAGTGGGCCCCTTTAAAATTTCTAGTTTGCAATAGCGCCATCTCTTAACAAAATAAATTATACGATAAAGCTTCATAAATTGACCACAATGCACTGTAAACGAAATCCACTTCAATTACAGTTCCTTGAATTTTTCTCATATTACCATTTTGGCACCGTCTGATGTAAATATCAGTGTTTAATTGTGAAACTTGAAAAGTAAGCTTTGATGATTATTTAAAAAATATATAAATTTTATCAGATGCTTGCTGTTTAATGTTCATTCGGGGCAAAGTGAGCCCCGGGCGCATTTTACCCCATACCAATACAATTTTATTTAATAATTAAAAACAACAATTTTAGCATGGCTAGAACATACAACAAAAAATCAATGCAACAATCGTGGACTGAAGATGCGATGAAAAATGCAATAGCTTCTGTCGCTGAAAAAAATTTACCTAAAGAAAGCCAGTAAATATTTTGGTGTTCTCAGGGCTACTCTTCAAAGCAGAGTACGCTCTCAACACACTTAATTTCGCTTGAATTTATTAAAATCATATTATTTGTCTTAATTGATCCATTGCTTCAGTTTTCGCTCCAGTTTTGGTTGAAATTATACTATACCCCTTGGAAGGGCTCACTTTACCCCAGTAGTGGGGCAAAGTGGGCAATTTGAAGTATGTATAGAAAGGAGTAGATATCTTTTTTATCAGCAGCAATAATTTAATTTCACGAATATATGACTCAGCTAACATCCCAAGCTATCGATTTTGCGAGAAAAGGATTTTATAACTATTACCCATTTTACAGAATCCCGGTACAAACCTTGGAGCACTTTGCCCCACTTTCGCCTACAACAAAAATTCGCGAAAAGAAGTTTATTTGCATTTGTCTTCGACATACCTTTTAGGTCTGTCACGATATCAAGTTGCTTTTACTTCTGCAAGCTCTTTATATAAAAACCCACAAATTGTTTTCCAGATTTTTCGAAATTCAACCCAAAAGTGGGTGTAAAGTTGTTGTTTAGATTTTTACGACTTCCGATCCATTTCTTAGATCAAATGAAATTTAAGCTTTTTGAATATTCAACCCCCAAGAAGGTGTATGGTGATTGTTCAAGTTTTCACGAATTCCGACAAATCTTTTAGGTCTAATAAGATATTGAATTCACATTTATTTCTATGGGTTTAATATATAGTCTCCTAAAAATTAATTTCAGGATTTTGCGATATTTAAACCCTACGGGAGTGTAAGTAAAATTTTCCTGTACGTTTTTACGAATTCCGACATATCTTTTAGGTCTTATGAAATATTGAATTGTTTTTTACAACTTTTTACAACTTTTTGGGACAAAGTCCGGGAAAGTCAAGCAGAACTGTTGTCGCCAGTGCGCCAGCCGTAAAACATCAATTTCGTTTTTGGGTCATAGTCGGGAATGTCATCAAAGTCGAAATATAACGCTGGTTGTGTCGATCCAGGTACCCTTAATAATAAACGCGGATATCTGAAAAGTTAAATTTTAGTATGCCTGCTTTGAAACAATCATGACCTAAGAACGTAATAAGTATTTAATTTTTTTAATTGTCTCGAAAACCAAAACTTGCTGACAAACTTTCTTTTATTATATCTATCAATACTAAAAGGTAGAGTCCTAATAGAAAAAAACTAAAAACGGAATAAAAAAACTTCAGCTAAAAATCATATTGCGGATACATTTTCACATTTTCTATTTTTTCCGCATTTTCACATATGGCTATATGTTCACTCTTGGCACATTAAGACCTGGTACCAACTTTCTCCACCCTTAGGGAAAATTAAAAAAAAAAAAAACTAGTCGGAAACTACATTTATTTAGCAATAAATATATATATAATAAAAATAAAACAGTTGAAACAAATAACCAGAATAAAATTGTGCACAAAACCGAAAGTTTATTATTTAAATGGCATTTATGCATGCATCCATACCACCCACACCCGGCCCATTATCCCACCGATTCATATGCTTGCATTCACCTCTCCGTGGGCACGAATTACCTTCAAGGTATGCGATGGATGAATTTCATAAATGAGGTGAACACGAACTTTATATGATTGAGAAGCATTTCCCATGTGGTTTAGGCACCTCATGTCGTTGATCAAACAAATTGTTGTAGCCAACTATGAAACATGTAATAAACAGTCAATTTATTTATCGAACACTGTTTTTAAAGACAAATGCTCGTAACTATAATAGAAGAAGGGTGGGTCCGTGTCTGTAGGACACTCTACGTAATTTAAGATCAACCGGGGTCGGAGCTTATATCAATGTTGGAAATGATTTTAGTTTGATTGTTTTCAACAACGAAAGTTATTAAATCTCATTTCAAGTAAATAATTTCGAAACATCAACAACTGTCGGCTTCATTCTTCATTACAATTACTTGGAGAGAAAGACGCCCCCAAGTGCTCCAAACTAATTAAATTATCTTCTTCGCTTGAACAGCGATGACCTTATCACCGAAAAATGACAAACGGAATACGCTCGGCACAATTACAACAATTATAACGAAGAAATTTATGTCGATCCCATTGAAGAATTGGAGTGTTTACGCGATAACTCGATTCATTGATTTCGTAGTCTTCGATCCGACAAAGTATCAAAAAAAAAAATTGTTTTATCACCAGTAAGGAAAGAAGCTGTCGGCATTTTTCTTATGAAGACCCAGCTTCAGAATGGCTAACCCGCGATAACCTCTTTCCTATTGCAATAGAAAATAGTAGAAGTGCTCCTCCACTGATCCGTCTTTGGAGTACACATGACAATAGTACAATTATTAGATTATTACAAGTCGTCGCCAGATAATTTGTTGGACAAATTGTTTTTTTATTGACCGATGAGTTATGAAGAGGAACGAAAAATTTGTTAATGATAGTCTGATCCGATAGAATACTTTTTGTCTACTGAACTGACCATGCGCTATCTTTAAGTGTATGACCAGTAATTGAGGCTATGATTTACTAGACGCGATTGCTCGATGAGGTTATGTTTGTTTTTCGAATTTCAACGACTGGAAACAGTTCGATGACTTTCTAATCGGCTATTATGAAATTTCTGTCGATTGGCTTTTATCGATTGTCTATCACTTAATATATTACATAACGATCTTGTTGGAGTCTGTGTTGATAGCAATTTGGTAGTAATTTCTATTTCTACTATTTGCAGTTGGAAAACAAAGAATATGTCGTAACAAAATCGAAAAATCTGCCAACAAAATGGGCGTAACTTTTTTGTCTTTATTTTGGTAAAAAATACAGGTCTTATAAGACATTGAATTCGTTTTTACTTCCTCGGACTTTCCGCACAATTACCTTAAATCCGATTTCAGGAATTCGCGATTTCTTAGGTCTGATTTGTTACACAATCGTAAAAAAATAATTTCGCGATTTTTCTACGTACTTATATCCATTCCTCAAGGGTACGAAAAGAGGTCGTAAATGTTTTCACGAATTTCGTCACATCTCTTAGGTCTGATTTTCTACACTTATCAAAAATTAATTCGCATTTCTACATATTTAGAAGGATTTGCTTTCTTGAGCTACTCACATTGAGAATTATTTCACTTTAATTACAGTACAAGAAAAAAGTATGTACTATATCTATAATTTATTTAATTTCCGCTAATCACAAACTGAATAGCGATTGTAGCGACATGTTAATGGCCGAAAATTCATCATATTACACTTAGTTTTCGAAAAAGAGAAATTTTTCGCTTTCATTAGGAAAGTTATTGCCTACTATTTTCATCACACCTAAGATATATTTCAGAATTCGTAACAACGTATGCATATGTACTATTTAAAGCTCATAGAAGTAAAAGTTAATTCGATATCTTATTATTTCACTACCTTGTAGATGGTGGAGGATGGTCTAAAAATCCTGATTCACTGCGGCCTCAGTGGGCCTATTGTGATTCTACAACTGATGAAAATTGAAAAATGTGAAAAGAAATTCTCTAGGCGCTTATATGATTAACGAACATAAGTAAAATTAATGCGATATCTCGGCAGATCTAAGAGATATGATGAAATTTGTGAAAATTTGAGTACCCCCTTTTCATTGCAATTTTGTTGTTTCCATCTCCGTACGTAAATATCTGTTTTTTGTTAGCTTGAATTAATTTTCTAGCCCATCCACATATTTTAAAAAAATGTTCCAACTTTCTGGTAGGTTGCTACTTAAGTTTTGAGATATGGCAACACTGATGTGAATACGTCAAATCTGACATTGTCGTCGTAAAGTTTGACATTTTTAGTGGTGAACGTACTCAGAACGTGTTGTCATACGAGTGCTATTTGTGTTGTTTACAGATACTTGAAATATTCATCTTGGTCGAAAAATGGAATTAAATCGTGAACATTTTCGTGCAATGATTTTCTATGACTTTCGACGTGGATTAAACCAACAGCAGTTTGCCGATCAACTCGCTTCGACTTTTGGTGATGAAGCACCATCTCGAGCCACCGTGTTTCGTTGGTTTTCTGAATTCAATCGTGGTCGCACTTCGCTACAGGACGAATTTCGTGAAGGTAGTCCGAAATCGGCAGTTGTGCCAGAAAACATCGATGCTGTGCGTGAACTGATATTGCAAGATTGTCATGTTTTAATACTGTGAGATTGAGGGATTCCTGGGTATTAGTTCCACTCGCATACATTCAAAATTGCATGAACATTTGGCTGTCAAAAAGATTTGTTCGCGTTGGATACCGCATAATTTGACAATCGCTCAAAAAAAAGCTCGTGTCGATTGGTGCAAAGAAATTTTGAAAAAATTTAAAAGTGTGTTGATTTTCATGGAGAATATTTTGAAAAACAATAATGCCATTTTTGATTATAAATATTTGTTTTTATTTGTCTATCTCAAAACTTAAGTAGCAACCTACGTATAAGCCATTTCTTAGATAGAAAACACAACCATCGACACCGTACCTTGCTATCCCAATCAAATAGGGTGCTTCTATAGTGGCTGTACATCGAAATTTTTGTTTTCCACCCTCTCCAATTCACACCTACTTTACTTCCACCCGCAAATTTTTTCTACTAAGAGTCTACTAAGCCTAACTCCTTTGTAAAAATTCTAATATCAGATCTGAAATGGTTTTTTAAATATATGACTTTCTTGAAAAATTTGTTTTCTGCACTCAAAAAAAAAAATATATACGTCGTTCAAGGAAAAATTATTCGCGGTTAATGAAAATCTCAGTCTGTTACAACCAAAGATTAAAATCTTCATGTCTGTGAAGAATATGTGAATCATTCTTTAATCGTAATAAGAATTCGTAAATGTATACGCATTACATACAGCAAGGGAGTGAATTTCGAGTTCTAGGTGAATTCGTTTTAATAATATACTTTCGAATCATATACGAATGAAAATTTGAACTGGAAGGTTTGTTTTAATATAGTCACGTTCTGTCCAGTCAGTTTTGGGATTGGGGAACAAATTAGAAGACATTAGTCGGTTCTATGATAATGTACCTTAAAGCTGAGCATAGGTGTATATCTTTTTAACAAATACACCCTCACGTTGAGGTTGAATTAAATTTTCAAACATTTTTTAAAGTCTGATTTAAATTTAAAGATTAACCCGCAAACTTAATGTTCTCTCTCTATGAAAAATCTCTAAACTGTATCGCAATACAATTAAAAACCGAAAATAAAAACCCGACAGAGTGTGTAAATTTATAGTACGAGTCCAGAGGGGGGATTCGAAACCAAACCTGAAAAACTCGTTGTTCGTTTTTCGCCATTTTTGAGTCGTTTTCTGTTCACATTTTTATAGGTAGAGATATTTTTTTATTTTGTTGTTGTTGTTGTTATTATTTTTATGATTGTCAAGTATTTATAGATGCGAATTTTTCGTAGGTGCATGAAATTTCGTTTCGGGCATTTATCCAACAATATGGTCAGGATTCCGGCACAGTTCAGTAGACTGTGTATGATATCCTGTGTCTATCCGTCCATCGAGTAATAGGACTCAGGGAACACCTCACCTTTTATATTTTTTATGAACATTTTATGTGTTTTTTAATGTATAGTATTCATGTATGTACCTAGTTGATCGATTTTTAGTTTGCGATTTTTTTTTTCATGAAGCGCTTTATTGTAGCCCAGAAGCGAAAATTTGTTTCCACTTGATAAGGGTCATACTTTGAAGCGAATAAATTTTTATTTACTTGAAAATAAAAAAAAAGCGAAGACAATAAAATAAACTTTCCGATTATTTCAAGAGATAAAAATGGTTTTATAATATCACCAAATTAAAAAAAAATTTAAAGGTACTTTAACTTTATTATAAAATTAAATTTTTTACGTAAGCTATTATTTCCGTTATCATAGCGAACGGACTTATGTTTGTTATTACCTAAGGCTTATAAGATATCATTAAAATTATTATTATTTTTGGCTTCAACATACAGAATCCTTCATAAATAAGTTCTTGTCGCACCACAGTCTTTCTTTTCTTTTTTGCTGAACCCCCTAGGTCATATTTATCACACTAAAAAAAATTTACACAGATTATTTTAAAGGAATAAATCTTCAAGAAATCTGTTTTTTTGAGCTGACTACAGCATCATAATCACTGAGAAGGGAAGTAAGATTCGAGACATTCTAAAATTCATATCTCCTGAACGGTTTATGTCACAGAGTTTAAACTTGGTGATTGCTTGCAGGCGTATAGTAGCGTAGGAGTATATTAAAAATAAAACTGTGTGGGAATGGCGTGACAGAATGCGGGTGAAAAACTTTGGAGGCCGATGTCTTGCGAACCAATTTCCTTTTTTTATTTATTTAATTTAATTTTTATTGTTACTGAATTTAGTTATATGTTAGAAAATAGAAAATTGTGTAAAATTTAAATGTATATCAATAACATATAGGTACCTACGTAGTAACAAAGTAAATAAAAACAATATTAATTAAGTGTAAAAAATTTGTCCTGGTTGTCAGTCGCATAGTAATTTACACCGCATCTCAGCATAATCGAGTTGTACCCAACAAAATAATAAAGTTTTGCCCAGACTATTGGCAGATTTTTTATTTATTTAATTTTAAATAAAAATTAAGATAAAATATCGACAGAACCCATTAGCGGTTAAGCGGAGCTTGTAGGGTAAAAAAAAGGAAAAGGCATCAGTTTTTGATTTTCGACTGATTATTAAAACTTATATTTTTCCTGATTAAACAAGACCAAAATCGTGACATCTGGGCGCCGGAAAGTGCCTAGAAATAAATTTTGAAATTAAAATAGAAAAATTAAAAAAAATATTTTCAAGTTAATCAAATCTATAATACTCGTATAATCTGATGATTTTATTGTCAAATGATAAAAATCAGTGTTGCCACAGTTATTCTAGAAGATATAAAAAAGACTAGAAAAATTACGAAAATTTATTAACATAAGATTCTCAAAGAAATGACGCACAGTCGACACGCAGCTGACACACTGTAGTCATAAACAAAATGGTTTCGTAAAAAATCATGTTTTTTGAAGCGTTTGCCCCGTTTTTTTGCCAACCGCGTATCAGAATTCATTCTTTTTTTTTGTTTTACTTGTTTTAGATAAAAGAATTAGTTGATCGAAGATTATCAAATTTAAATAACGCAGTATCGACCTGTAGGCCATAAAGGATTGTTCAAAAAGTAGCAATCTTTAAACAGCTGTTATAAAAAAAGTCAAGCGATTTTTTAAAAATGCTTCGATGAAGTAGTAGAACTAACAGAGTTTTACAAATGAAACAAAATTTAGAGTGATACGATTAGCGGTTTAAGAGAAAATGGGTCTCAAAAATGGTCATTTTTGCACACCCTACAAGCTTCCCTTAAATATAAAAAAATCTGAGACCGCGTTTATATAAAAAGCCCTTAAAAGCAAAAAAAAAAATATCTCATCAAACCTTATTGATATGTCGAAATTCGTAAAAACGTACACAATCATTTTAGGTACACTCTTATGGGTTGAACATCGCAAAATCGTGAAAATAATTTTAAGATCAATATATATATATGTGAAGCCCATCGAAATAAAAGCCGATTTAATATCTCAGCATAGGCGCGCCGTTGGGGTGGCCGGGACCCCCCCAGGCCTCGGCTTGGACCCTTCCAGAAAAATGATTCTGGCCCCTTCCAGCAAAGTAATTTCTTCCTATCCGCAAAGTTTTTGTTGGCAATAGTTTTTTGTCAAATGTTTTTTAACAATACAAACTGTATAAAAGAATCTTTTAAAATGAACGAAGCAAATCTCAACTGACTTTTGAAAATAATAAGACATTTTTGAATTTTACAATCATTGTTCTTTTGATCTGACGAGAGCTTTACAAGATTTTTGCAATTTAGCAAAATAAATTGGAAATTGTTTTTGAAAACAACAAGATTCTCATGAAAAATTTTGGAGTTTTACGAAATTGTAACAAGATTTTCTTCAATCTTACAAACGTTTTTGAATTTTACAAGAACTTTAGAAGTTGTTTTCAATTTAACAAAGTAGAAATTGGTTTTAAACATAACGACATTTGCATCAAATATTTTTTGATGTTATGAGATCCTAGAATACATAAATTATTTTTAAGTAGAATTGGTTTTTGAATATATCGAGTTTTTTATGAAATACATACCTACGATATTGGATTCGTATATTTGGATTTCGGAACAATTTTTTTTAACTGAATTATTACTTTGATGGTATTGAAATCAGAAAACTTTTGGTTATACGCTTATATACATATAAATAATAATATAATATTAATCATAAATAATAACTTTAAGTAAGAATTGCGAAAACAGTGAAAACAATAGAAAACAAGCTAGGAATGTAAATATTATATAAATACAATTTTTTTTTATCGAAATTGAAGAAAACATTTACGAATACAAAAAAATCTTCTACATATCCATCAATATCTTCAAATCTTCGGAAACCCTAAAAATCTTCGAATTGAAGAAAAATCTTCAAATCTGGCGTCGCACCTACTACTCAAGATATATTCTCGAATCTCTCAATCACATTGAATTCAATTTTAAGGACTCTCCTTTGGTTGGTACTCGAAACTAAAAGACAGTGAGTTTCGTAAATTGAGTGAACACATTTTTACAGTATTTTTCTATGGCAGCTACTCGAAGAAGGACTCATAGGAATAGGGCCACCCTAAGCACAGGACTAAAAAGGCTATAGCCCTGGGGCGCAAGCCTTTTGGGAGCGGCAATTTTACTTTATTATTTTTTAATAATAAAGTATTGTTATCGACCTGAAATTTCAAAAAAGTTTGCTACCCTGAAATTTTGTATTTACACGTTTTAGGACTAGTAAACCCCAAAAAAGCAAAAAAAAAAAAAATGTCCGTCTGTCCGCCGTAGACGCCGTACGCCGTACGCCGTACGCCGTCCGCCGTACGCCGTACGCCGTACGCCGTACGCAAAATTGTTTGAAGGCGCGTAGCTCCCAAACCCGTTGAGATATTAAATTGAAATTTTTATGGTGGGTAGATTGGGTGAACCCCTACGACTGGTATATTTTTGAGGGGCAGGGGTACAAGGGGAGAGGAGAGGGGAGCGTTTTAGACGAAAAATTTTGGTTTCTAGATCTCAGGAACCACTTATGCTAGGAGGCTGAAACTTGGAACTTATATAGTACTATAATAATGGACTCAATTGTAAAAAAATGGTCGATATTCGTTAAGGGGTGTGGAAGTGGGGGGGAAAACAATGAGTCTTTAACGCATGAAAGTCAGGATTGAAACATTCTAAAATCGATATCTCCTGAACAATTGATGTCAGAAGATTGGAACTTTGTTGTTGTCCTTAGGGATACTTCCAGATTAGACAAGAGCTAAAATTTTTAAGAGGGGTGGTGGGGTGTGGGGGTGGGGGGTGAAAAACTTTGGATTACAATATCTTCCGAACTAATTACACCAGGAAGATAAAATTTAGTTTCTGTATATGGACTCACAAGAGGAGTCTAGCAAAACTAAATTTTTTGAGGGGGGAGGTGGAGCACGAACGTGGGGGGATAGCAATTTCTCAAAAAATTTAATTTTTATATCTCAAAAACCGTATCAGATATGATCTTGAAAATTTTACAGGAGTTGGGGTCGATAAACTTCTAGTAGGGAAAAAAATTTTGGTGGTGTGGGTGTAGGGGGTGGTGGTGAAAGGGGGTAGAAAGGAAAACATTCTGATTTTTATTTCTCAAAAACCATAATGAATAGAAAGCTAAAAATTTAGGATTATATAGAACCACTATGGAGACATCATAGAAAAATAAAATTTTTGATAGGGGTATCAAGGTACGGGGGAGAGGAGTGGTTTTTTATATCTCAGAAACGGCTTATGCTAGAAAATTGAAACTTAGTACGTATATGTAGATGTGCTATTAGAGTAATTAAAGCAAAAAAAAGTTCAGATTTTTATTGGCGTTCAGAGGTTGAGTCAAAAAAATGTCCGTGAATCCACATTTTCACGAATTTCGTTAAAACTTTTAGACATGTCAAACTATCAAAGCAATTTTACTTCTGCGTGCTATTTATATAAGCGCCTAGTAACGGTAACGGTAACAGAATTTTTCGATATCCAACCCCTAAGGGGGAGTAAATTGGTTGTGTACATAGTCACGAATTCTGATATATTCCTAAGGTATATTGAGATTTGGAGTTCACTTGTACTTCTATAAGCTTTAAACGTAGTCGGGAAAAAACCGATTTAAGTATTTTTCTCAATTAAACCCCCTGGGGGTATTGTTTAAGATTTCACTGATTCCGAAAATCTCTTAGGTTTAATGTGATCGAATTCGCTTTTACTACTATGAATTATTCTATTGATAAAAAAAATACGTAAATAAAAAAAAAAATGGGTAGAAGTCCGAAACGTGTTTAATGATGAGATACGGTGTTGGGTACTATGCGACTGACAACCTAAAAAATAACCATTAGGCTATTTGGAACGTTATTTTTTAGGTTGTCAGTCGCATAGTACCCAACACCGTATCTCATCATTAAACACGTTTCGGACTTCTACTCATAAAATAATAAAGTTGCGCCCAGACTGTTGGCAGATTTTTTATTGATGTTATGTTTTAATTTTTTTTAGAAAATACTGACCACAAGAGCGCAGAAATGGAAGATTGTATTTTAAAACTATTATCTGATTTAGATATCAATTTGGAAGATTGTAGAGGGCAATCTTATGATAATGCTTCTAATATGTCGGGTATATATAGCGGCCTCCAAGCGCGCATTAAATCTATAAAAATCTTGCCATTTATGTACCCTGTGCAGCACATTCTTTAAATTTAATTGGAGAGTCGGCGGCGGAATGATACGTACAAGCAACTAAATTATTTTTATTTCTTTAAAATCTATACAAATTCTTTGCCGCGTCAACTTCAAGATGGGAAATTTTGAAAGATACGCTAGCATTAAAAAAGCAAAGTGCCCAAAAAATTAAGCGAAACTCGTTGGTCAGCAAGAGCTGATTCAGTGAAGGCAACTGTTTCCGGTTATGAAAATTTTAAAAATGCTTTGAATAAAATTTTCGAATATAATTTCCAAAAGCCTACAACAAAATTTGAAGATGAGGGGTTGTTAAATGAGTTCAACTCACTGGAAACTGCTATTATGGTAGCATTTTGGACCGAAATATTAGAAATCATAGATAAAACTAATATATCACTTCAAAAACTTGATACTACAATTGAAAGCATTATTTGATTATACGCTTCTTTAGAAACTTAACGAAAAGAAACGAAATACAGAATCATTTAACCTTTACAAATCCGAAGGTATAAAATTGTCTAATTCTGAAGCTTTTATATTTTGTATTTGCCGCTTCCACTAGCCATCAAAATTGTATTTTCTTATGACGAGAGCGCATTATTTTTAGTATCCCACGGGCGCCGAATATCTTAGGACGGCACTGCATAGGAACTATTTCAAATTTTTTCCTTCAACTGCAGCTAGTGGAAAAGCAATGTATAAAACATTTCAAAGTCACAACCTAAGACTAATCATTTGTTGTTTAAACGAACATCTAATTTGTAAGCACAAAACGGACGAACTTGTATGAAAAGCATGTGCGCCTTTTGGAAGAAGTCGTATGTTCTGAGCCATTCGGCCCCTGGCCCCTGCCAGATTTTAGGCCACGGCACGCCTATGTATCTCAGTATACTTATAAGATTTGCCGGAATTCGTAAAAACATGAATAACTTTTTACACCCCCTAGGGGGTTGGAAATAGAGAAATTCGTTGGAAGATGTTTTCTTTCGGTTCTTCATCCTATGACCGATCAAATGTTATTAGCGTTTATGAATCTTAATGCCAATCTTGATATAATTACACCAACCTGGGTGTTTTGTCCATGACGGTGGATGACAAGACAAAGAGCTCTCTTAGAGGGGTCGAGAACGGGCACTTGCCGCACCTGTATTTCACCAATTTGAAAAATAAAATATACAAGATTCGAAAAAAAATAATTCCACAACTATTTTACTATTCAAGTTAACTGAAAAATTGTTTTGTTCGACCTTATTCTAGTTCCCATAATTCGTTGGTTCAAAACAGGCTCGACGGACCAAAATATAATTGATATTTTTTCATACAGAGATTTTTTTAAATTTTAAATTTTTCTTGAAACTGCTCTAAGTGAAATGGTGAAAAATTTTGGATTAGAAAATCTTTCGAACCAATAATACCAGAAAGATTTAATTCGGTTTTGTGTATTAAGGTTTACAAGTAGAGTCTACTAATTGTAAAATTTTTGAGTGGGGAGGTGTAGCACGGAAGTGAAGAGTTAAAAATGTTTATATCTCAAGAACCGAACCAAATATTGTTTAACATTTTTTACAGAGTTAGACCCAGTAGACTTTTAGCGGCAAACAATAACCAGGAGGCTATTTGAAACGAAATTTCTTAGGTTGTCAGACACATAATTACCTACACTGCATCTCAGCATTAAACGCGTCCCGGACTTCTACCCAAAAAATTAATAAAGTTGAGCCAAGAATGTTGGTTCAAAACTACTATTTACTTTTCAGTAAAAATATGTATACCAAAAGTTGTCCGTGCCCGTTTATAGGATATCGTCGAGTGGTAGACTGAATTGAATCCGCTTTATTTTGTAAGTATCAAGAAATTTATGATATCCGCCATAACCGGTCCCAAGCCCAGTTGAGAAAGGAGGAGGGAACATGGAGTTAACCTGAATGGCCAGTAAGACCTGTGCGTCTCAGGAAGTAGGCAAAAAGTATGACATAGTTGGACTCGCAGCATAACTGGGAGAACTCCAACATGTCATAGTTAGCTGAAAACTCCCACCCTTTTCTACCGGGATGTAATAAATAAGTAGGACTAGTCCTCCAAGTCGGGGGTTGGGCGAGGCGCCGACAACGCATTACCGGAAAAAAGACCACTGTCCAGAAACCTGACAGCAGGCCAGGGCCCGATTTGGGCTGTCGCGCCATTGATGATGATGATGAAGAAATTTATGATAATATTAACCAGCCCTACTCGGGAAATTATCCGAAAAAATAATAAACTTTTCCAGAGCACGAAGTTTTGCAAAAAGTCGTAAACGTAAGACGATATTTCAGCAGCTTACCTTTTTGTCAGATCTCAAATACTGCTATTTTTAAATCTTCGAATTGACTCAAGAAACCGCAAGCACCCAAGACTTTTGTATGGTGCCCACAGGAAAGAATACCACCCTTTTTCTGGTTCTAATGCTTTAAAATTGTATGTCAAGTGTAACTTTTGTATGGGAGATAACTTAGAATTTCGCTAATTAATATACCGAGCCCCCCTCCAGCCCTCTCACTAGCATTTAGAATAAACTTAACCACCCAACAAATTTTTGCGCAATACGTTCGCTTGTTCGGAAGAAAGCACAGCATCCTTTTTTAAGGACTTTCGTATAGTACATATTCGAGTGTGTCCATAATTTTTTTTTCTTCCTATATTATTTCAAAGCGATTATATTTTGCATAACTTTTACTTCTCTGGCAATAATAAAAAAAAGTGTACAACAAAGTTTTAGGGGTAAGGCGGCCACTCAAATATTTGGGTGCTTTCACTTGCTTAAAATTCAACTCCTCATATTCATGGATGGTTCTGCATTTCTTATTCTGGGCTTATTCACCCCTTCAATTTTCTTTTCGACTGCTCGTTTGCATGCGTTTTTTGGTCAACCCATCGAACACCTTCCGTGTCAATTCCAGTTTATTGGAGATTTTTGCATCGACTTCTCAAATTAATACCGATTCATTGTCAGCTTTGTCTCTGCATCTCAATGCCTCCTTCTCCAAAGAACGTTATTCTTTTTCACTAAAAGCTTGTGTGAAGGGCGACACCCTTTCCTCTTTATAAACAGCAAACCTTTTGATTGCTACAAATAAAAATGAAGAGCCATTTTTACGTTTGAAATTTCATTTTTTTCATTCTTCTTCTGAATCCCGATATCGTTCAACATAAAATGGAAGGGGTTGGGAGATTGCAGGACTTAATATGTACTCAATTTTCTTCTCAACTGTTGTTGCCGCAAAAAGCACGCATTAAACCCTTCTCACAAAAAGGGAAAACCGAAATCGGGATCATTTTGAGTGAATGAAGTGAAGTTATGGCATTTTAGCACACATAAAAATTCAGTTCTTATATGACACAGTCGTATTGTTTTGTTTTTTACTAAAGCGAAAAGGTTGTAATCGGCAAATTTATATAACGATGTGGAAGTCGAGGGGAATATGTAAGTAGGAAACATATGAGATCCCTAACGATGGGGTAATAATAGCAAATTAGATCAAGAATGTCTAGCATAAGTTAGTGTTTCTAGTTACAACATAAATATAATATGCATTTGGAATGTGAATATAATTTGCTGTTGTACCGAAAAATCATTCACATGGAACCATATGTGAGAAGCCTGCGTCATCCTTAAATTCGCTTAAATAAAAATTAAAGGAAAACACCAACAAAACAATTTCTTTCAAAAAGGCCACGAAAGAGAAAACAAATTTAGGACAGATTTGTTCCAGTTAAATTGGAAAAGTTATCTTTGATTTATAACGCGACAAGTATTCTATGAAAGTGTATGTGTGGTGAGAACTTTTTCGGTGAGAAATGTGTTTTTACAGAGCAATTTCATTTTCGCGACTGTTGGGCAGATTGTTACTTAACTTTTCTATTGTATTCAAACCTGCAATACAAAAGAGATAGTTTTCATTTTACATGCCATGCGAACGATAAAAAAGTTTATAAGTTTTTTTCGAGATGAACTCAGCAAAAAGGAAAAATCTTTAGTTATATTGAATCTATAAAGTACCAACTTTTAATACACGAAATCAATTAAGAAACAATCAAAAATTATAATTTTGAACATTTTATTATTATTATTATTATTAAACATCACTTCTTATCAAATCCGTAATATACAGAAAATCTTAAGAACTCATTAAATCCGCGTCAGGATCCATCAACGGCAACTTCAACGATTCCTTGAACATAAAGGACACCATCCTCGACATATTTCTTCAATTGGAGCAACGTGTGTCCATCAAAAACGTCCGTATTGGACAAAATCGAATTGATTTCATACTTGAAAAACAGCGCATCCTTATTGAATTCGACTCGTCTGTCCAGGAGATATTCTACGAATCCTGCAGTATCACGCAACGCCAGCACAGCCCAATTGTACATACAAAGTGTTTTGACCAGCGATAAGCAAGCGATTTTAATATCGGGAAAAGGATTCTTACAGAATTCTAACATAAAACGAAAGTCTTCGAATCCGGTTAATTGTTGATGCCACTTTTTAGTAATTTCACTGCGAAAGATAAAGTTTTTATTTATTTACTTTTTCTTTATTTCAAGGTTCCATTGATCAGAAAACTTATAATTTAAATTATATCTGTAGCCGACATGTGAAAAAAAAAAATATAATTGTAGCGTCTTACAGTCAGAAGTAGATTCCACGACCCTAAATAATTTTAGGTCATGGGCATACATTAAATGATCAGATTGAAACCCCGGTATAGATATAATTTTACAAAGAAAAACACTTACCAGATTTCTTGGCTGGGTTGACCTTCAGTTTTAAAAACAATTTCAAATGCATTGAATGCTCTCACTTTCATTTCGGTTGGAAAATTTCGGAAAGATTTCCCAATCGTTTGAAGTACCTCGGTTAGTCTTTCGGTGTAATGTGATTCGAGGATTATTTTTCCTTGCGATGAATGAGCTAGATTGCCTGTGAATAAAAAAAAACATTTTTAGAGCTACATTTTTCTAATAATTTAATGGATTGCATTTCGTTTTATTTGATTATCGTTTTGTTTAAACTTTACGCTTAACGTTTTGAAAACACTCCTTTTTAATGACGTGTTTTTTGTCCCACACTCTCGATAATGTCAACTACCCCAGGTGCTTTCTTTCGGTCTATCATTTAACAATAATTTCAACAATTTTGATATTATTGGCAATGATTAAGTTAGATGTATGAAAATGCAATAAAACGCATTTTGGAGCCCGCTATAAAGGTTGCTGAATTTACAACAATTAACGGTTTAACGTCGCGGAAACATTTAGAAACATTCAAATTTCATTTGAAACAATTTTTGTTTCATTTGTAAGGTTTCATTCATTTTGAAAAATTATTTTCTTTGCTGTTTCATTTCACTTTAAAAAAAAATTTTTCATTTGAAATCAGTTTCATTCAATTTGAAAAAGGTTTCATTTATTTTCGAAATGATTTCATTTGCAAATAATTTAATTTAATATAAAAATGGTTTCGTTTAATTTGATATTATATGGAATAAATTTTGCTTCTGCCGACTCTTTAAATAAGCGCGTTTTTTTGATTTTCAACCCCTAAGTGGAAGTAGTTATGTACGTTTTCACGAATTTTGACATATTTCTTAGGTCTAATAAGATAACGAATTTGCTTTTACTTCTTAGGGCTTTAAATATAATCGTCAAAAAACCAATTTAAGCATTTTTAGACATTCAATCACCCAAGAGGTAGAAGGTGATATACAGGTTTTGCTTTTATGGATGGATTAATACCATGTAAAATATGTGTACGTTTGTACGACCTCCGGCATATCTCCTATGTCTGATGAGATATCAAATTGTTTTTTACTTTAACGGGCTTGTTATATTGTTGCCTAAAAATTGATTTAAGCATTTTTTTTATATTTAGCCCCTAAGGGTTTCTTTCGATATTTTTTTTATGAAATTGAAAAAGTAAATAAATAAATATTTTGGTTTTAAATTGATAGAAACAATTTGTGTTTTTTTAATTATATTCTTCAATTTACAGAGTTCCTGATTGATTTATCTATTAATTAATTCGTGAAAGAATGCATTCAAACCTCTTTACCTTCACCAACAAAATAATTACAAAATCAACCAACAATTTGGAAGCAACTTCATTATTTTTCGAAACAAGGTCCGGTCAAAGTATAACACTGGTTCTGTCTGTATTTGAAAAATTAATTATTTAGAGTGCCTGAACTGTAAGCCATACACGCTGCAATCTCTTAGCATTTGACTCTGATTATTGTGGCCGGACAATATCGTCAAATTAGAGCGGTACGAAAGAAAAAGAAAAATTAGGAAACAAAATAATTACCTATAAATTATAAATGAAGCTCAGAAGAGAAAATTAGAGGAATAAAGTAATAATGGACCCCCTTCAACTCTAAAAAATATAAATTAAAAATTTATAAAACAAATAACGCCATAAAATTAATTAAAATAAATTATATAATAAAAATAAAATAAAAGAAAATGACTGAATGATAGGACGAACAAGGACAATGAGTAAATGAAATGAAAAATAATGTACAAATGAGTATTAAGTGAGTCGATTGTTTGTAATATTGTTTTGGTTTCGTTATTTTTTTTTGATTGTAGGACTTTCTTGATTTTGATTTATTAATTAATGAAAGTCTCTACAAAATTTCCTATGTTGCTGCGTTATTTGTGGACTTAAAAACAGCCTTTGATACAGTAAACCAAAAAATATTGCTTGAAAAATTGAAGAAAATTGGAATTCGAGGAAAAGCCAATGACCTAAAAAAAATTTTTTTAGACGACAGTACATTACTAAAAATTTCGACGAGCTAAGCTCACCTAAGACAGTCAAGGCTCAATTCTTTCTACCAACATTATATCTGCTGTATATACACAACCTCCAATTCACGTCCCTTAAAGCAAAATATATAACCTTTGCTGATGATACTTAACTTCTTTACAAAGGTAAAAATCCAGATCAACAGGAGTTGTTGATCAACTCTGACTTGAAACTGTTCAAGAATTGGCTTTTAGACAATTTGCTGACAATGAATACTTTGAAAACAAATTATATGCTTTTTAAACAAAGTAACAAATTGGACATTTATTTGAAATAAAAAATAGATGGAATTCAACTAACGAAAGCACACGAAACAAATGAGATAGGGCTGACATTTGACGACAAGCAGACTTGGGCTCCTCACATAACTAAACTGGGAACCAAAACTGCCCAGATTATTGGATTTTTAAGACGTAACGAATACCTACAAGTCGCAATAAAGAATTTGCCATATAATGCTTTTACTCTATCCAACATAAGCTATGGTTTCCTTATAGGTAGCGAAACTTCGAAAAGAAACGTGGACGAAATTGCGAGACTTATGAATAGAGTCGTTAGAACCATACATAATTTACTCCTCTTAACACCATCGATGGAACTGTATTCTACTTACGGAAAACTAACCTTTCATCAACTAATAAGCGTGGAACGAATAAAATTAATCTACAATATCAAGAGCAATAAACTAAAATTCTCCATCAAATTGATCCACAATCAAGAAACACACAACTTTAATACCCGACGTGCGGACTCTAGACAGCAACGATGTCATAGGACACGATAAATATACATACGGCAAAGAATCAAGGGCGCCCATACAACGTTTTGTAGGGAGGGGCAAAGTCTTGACTTAGAAGGGAAACCTAAGTGGCAAACACTGAAAAAAAGGAGGTAGCTGAGGTAGTAAGATCTCCAACGAGGATGAATAAAGAGTTCACTCGACCTAAAGACACACAAAAAGTTATATCCATGAACACCTAACACCTACCAACGTTGCTAGCCTTGTGCCACTATCCACTTAATAAGGCTTCACTTTGGAATTATTGTGTTAAGATACAAATGTAATAAATGTTTGGTTTTTAGTTCGTCGAACCGGATTTGAATAACCTCTGGCAACCAGAAGAATCGAGCAAAATAGTTAAGTAACATTTGATTGGCAACTTATACCTTCTATCATGATATTATTATTTTGAGGATTGGTGGAATACAGATGGGGGCAAGTGCCCCTTCTTGCCTCCTCTAAGGGCGCCCTTGCAAAGAATGTGTCTCAGTTAAAACATCTTGCAAAGAAGCATTTTCTATGTCGAAACGACCTGGAAACAGATAATTATTTGGTCAGAATACTACACGCTGTGTTTCAACTAGAATACTACACGCTGATGCTGGTGTTTATACTATACAGGAACTGGCCGAATCCAAACTTTCCTCATTTTTGTTACGGTCCCAATTGGTTGGCAACCTGCTAATTTCATCTTTCCTATAGTACATACTTGTATATTTAACCTATTGTAAGTAATTACTATTCCCTAATTATTTTCATTTTGTTTTAAATTAGATTGTAAGTTAGTTTGTAAGTTAGGTAGGATTTAACAGGCAAGGTTTTTTATTATAAAATTTTTCCTTAGATTTAAAATTAAGATAATAAAGAAAGAACTAATTTTAGTAAAAATCTAAATTATAACTACAATTGTAACTACAGATGCAAAGATATAAAATCTGATCACTCAAATTCTACTTAATTGTACGGATTCTTTTTAAAAATTGAAATAAATTTATGTTATAATATGTTATGTTAAAGTATTATGGCCACAAGTAAAGATTTTCGGCGAAACTAAACACTGACACGCAATGTATTCAAAAATACTGACCACTTGAAGCTTCGGGTGATATGTGACGTTTCTAACTCCTTGTAACCCTGCTCATCACTAGAGTTAGTACAGTTACCTCTTTTTATAGGCATTTTCGAACGGAACTCTATTACGTCATTAGAGTAAAATTACATTTTCGAACGATTTTGTTTACTCTACTCTTACTCGAGTTAATTTCCGAACGCGTCCCAGCCCGCCCTGATAAGTCGCGAATTCACTTAAATCTTAGCTTCTTAGTCTTTCACGACTTATGGTGAAATATATTATCATACCCGGGGAAAGTCGACGCGAATAACTTTTGTTGGCCTAGGCTACGAGGCCTCCGTCCACACCAGAATGGTTAGTTTTCCTTAAATGGAGTAAATTATGTATGGCTTTAATGCCCCTTTTAGTTCCCCTATTCCCAACTCTCGCAATTTTGTCCAAGTTTCTTTTTGAGATTTGGCTTCATATAAGGAGACCCAATATTGTGTTGGATAGGATAAATAAAGCAGGCAGAACTTAAAACAAATTGAAAATCTCATCGGACCTAAGAGATATTAAAAAATTCGTAAAAACGTTTATCATTATCATCATCATCAATGGCGCGACAGCCCAAATCGGGCCAGGGCCTGCAGGATACATTGTCTGAAGTCATCTCAGTTCCGCGCCCGCGTCTTCCAAATTGTGCATCTAAGAAGCGATCTGCAATCTGCGTCAACTGAGTCCTCGTATCTTTTCCGCGGTTTTCCCACCGGTCGTTTGCCATGAGTTCTACCTTTCAGTGTGCGTTTGGGAATTCTTCTGTCGTCCATTCGCTCCACATGGCCTGCCCATTGTAGCTTACGAAATTTTATAAGAGTCGATGCGGCTGGGTCGTCATAGATGTTATACAACTCGTTATTGTACCGAATACGCCATTCAGTCCCTTCTCTTACTGGTCCCAAAATGCTTCGAAGAATTCGTCGTTCAAAAGCGTCTATTGATTTTTCAGACGCTTGGGTGAGAGTCCATGTTTTGCTTGCATATAGTAGCACAGGTCTTATTATGGTCTTGTATATGCGAAGTTTCAGCCTGTGCACTTTTTTCGATTTTAAGATCGGGAGAACCGTGAAATACGTCTTATTTGCTAGTGTGATCCGTTGTTTTACTTCGTCCCGTTTGTTGCCGTCTATTACAAGGTGTGATCCCAAGTATGAGAAATAATCCACATTCTCTAGGTTGTAGTCACCCACGGTCATATTTTGTCTAGTTGGCGCGTTTCTTCTTGTTTGGGTCATGAACTTAGTCTTATTCTCATTGACCCTTAACCCGACATCCTTTGCCGCTGAGTCTAGACAGTGGAAGACTTCCTTCGCGTCTGGAACAGATCTGGCATCATTGTTTATATCATCCGCGTACACTACTAGTTCAGTGGACTTGATTAGTAGAGTACTTCTGGTATCAACGGGTACCTTTCTGATGACATATTCCATGCCGAGATTGAAGAGCATGGGAACGAGTCCATTTCCCTGCTTCAGGCCGGATTCTGTTCGGAAGCTTTGGGTAAGCTCGTTTTGTATTCTTACTTGGGATTCAGTGTCAGCCATGGTCATTTTTGTTATTCGGACGAGTTTTGATGGAATTCTGAAGTCAAGCATTATTTTATATAATACATTACGATTTATACTATCGTATGCCTGTTGGAAGTCCACGAAGATCTGGTGCACGTCAATGTTATACTTTCAGCATTTTTCTAGCACTTGTTTGACTGAGAATATCTGCTCAATAGTAGATCGTCGGGTTCTGAAACCACCTTTCGCCGATAATGCTTTCTTTATAAGGCTTTAATCGATTCTGAATTACTTTCGTCAGTATTTTGTAGGACACACACAACAATGATATGCCTCTGTAATTTTCACATCGCAGTTTATCTCCTTTCTTATAGATTGGACATATAATGCTATGGCGCCAATCGTCGGGTATTTTTTCTTCAATCCAAATTTTTGTCATAATTTTGTGTAGGAGATTGGCGAGGCATGGACCACCTCCCTTTAGGAGCTCCACTGGTATTGCAGCAACTCCAGGTGATTTGTGTATTTTTTGGTCGCGCAGGGCTGCTTCCACTTCTCCGACAGTGGGTACCGTAGTTGATTCCTGCTCATCAGATGGAGCACTTACTGTAATACTTGGGTCGGCAGCCGTCACTCTATTCGGGTTTAGCAGCTTTTTAAAGTACTCAATCCATCTTTGTTTAATTTGTTCTGCGTCACTAAGGATACTTCCTTCCTTGTCTTTACAGAGGTTTGTTCGTGGCTTATAGCCTTGTCTTATTTGTTTGACGGCAGTATATGCGGATCGTAGATTATTTGAGTTTATGTCGGTATTTAGGCTTATAATTATGTCATTGTTGTGTTTTCGTTTCTTTCGTCTGCAGATTTTATTTGATAATCGCCTAAGCTCGTCGTATCTTTCCTTTTTGGCTCTCGTCGGTCTTTCAATGTATTCCTTGTAAGCTTCATTCTTTTTCGTTATTGCGTCACTACAATTATTATCGAACCAGTCATTACGTTTCTGTTGGGATTTTAGTCCTATGATCTCTTCTGCTGTGGTTCTGATATCATCTCTCAACTGTGTCCACTCTTGATCGATGGTTGTCACTTCGTCAGTTAGTAATGCTTCGAAGCGTGTTTGTAGCGCTGACTTATAAGCTAACGCGACAGTCTTGTCCTTTAGTTTTCGATATCAAATTTGGGTGTCCTGCCCTTTTTTGAATACCCACATAATGCCACTCGACATCGATATTTCACTTTGACGAGGTAGTGGTCGGAGTCGCGGTTTGCTCCGCGAAAAGATCGTACGTCTAGAATGCTGGTCGCAGCCCTTCTCTCGATCAGAACGTGGTCAATTTGGTTGAAAGTGCGGCCATCCGGAGATGACCACGTTCTTTTATGAATGTTGCGATGGGGAAGCATATTGAGCTTACAACTAAGTTTTTGCTGGTAGCGAAATCGACTAGACGTTGTCCATTGTCATTGGTGTTATTATGGAGACTGTGCCTTCCTGTGGTTCCTCTGTGTCTCCTCTTGTCCAACTTTTGCATTGAAGTCTCCTAGAAGTATCTTTATGTCGTTGGTTTATAACTCCATTAAAACCTCTTATTCAAAACTGAGTTTTAGGCGACTGTATACAAAGTTCGCAGAAGTAAAAAAAAAATCGACAACGTATCGTTAGATTTAAGAGAAATGACAAAATTCATAAAAATATATCGTCCTTATTCAGGCAGAAGTATCCAAAAGCATACTTTTTTCTTTAAATACACATTTTTTAAATATAAATTCACAAAAAATACTTAAAAGACACACACCTTTTACACACAATGGCAGATTCATTCGTAAGTTTATTACGATGATAGCAAAAATGTGAACAATTAAAGAGAAAAGTTTGTCACAACCAAGATACTTTCACGGTATCGTAATTAAAATAGACAAAACATTTTATAATATATTTACCAATCGTATCCAGCGCTGTCGGCAATATTCCAATGTCGCCCGACACCAAGCAATCGAACAGCGAATTTACCATGTCCGGATACCCCAAGATAATCTTCTGCGGCTGAGCGTACGCAATTTTCCCAAAGAACTTCATGTAGCCGGGCACCAGGACAGATCCAAGCGGATTTTTATTGATCTGTTCGACTTGCTTCGTAACCATTTCGAAGACACGCTTGTTCTCCAGATAAATGAGTCCGTGATTCTGTTCGGCCAGTGTAACTAGCAACTCGAGAATGTTCAGTTTGAGAAGAATGTCCTCATTGTCCAGTTCGATGATCATTCGTGCGAGCACGTTCTCCACCTTGTCAAGCATTTCCGACGACGTTCGTGCCAAGTTCACGGCCACTTCGTAAACCCGGCAACGAATAATATCCGAGCTATTGAGCCGCTGAAGGAAATTAACTTTCACGTACAATTCCGAGTAGGAGTCCAGTAAAACGCGAGAGAGAACTTCTATAGCGGCCGCCCCGACTGTGGTTTCCGGCGAGTCAAGGCAAGATATCACGGCTAACGTTAGACTGCTGTCGAGCGATTTCATTTGCGGGTTCCTTTGCAGGATGCGAATCAGTTCGTTGAGCGCTAGAAGTCGGACGTTCCAGTTCGTGTGCAGCAGCGACGGTTCCAGAAGATCGGAAAAGTTGGGCTCGTCGAGCTCCAGTTGGGACATGCACATTGCGAGAATATCGCAGGCTAAAGTCGATTGCTCACTGTCGGAAAGGGTATGTAAGTGGTTTATTGTTTTGTAGCGACCGGAATATGTTCCTTACCTTGCGCTGGTGGGCTCTACGCACTTGAAAATTTCCTGCGATGCCAGAAAATTTGTGGTAACCACAGGCTCTAAATTGGAACACTGCGAGAGATGATCGCGTATTTCGGTCAGCGTGTCTAGGCGCGTTTCTTCGATTTGCAACTTCTCGAGCTTATCACGACACCACTCTTCCGACATTTTTACTTATTTTAACAATTTTCAGTCAATTTCAATATCTAAACAAATTTCCTGCGGTCGCCTCAAAATCGAAATGTCATCCTTGCCTACTCGTACGTTCTATGCTACTGTCATCCGAAAACTGTTATACAGTGGATTGTGCAACCTCTGGCACCACTAGTCAGTCGCTGTCACGGTGACAGAAATCAGTTTACGTTTTTTGTTTTGATTGGGCGGTGTTAAAGCGAGCCGAACGTGATAAGTACACACTCGTTTTCGATGTTAACTGTGTTTTTCTAAATTAATTCGCCCGAAATTTCCACATAATTCCGGCCCGCAATGTACATCCCGTCTTTAACGGCTATTCTGGGATGCATTTTCCTGATTTACATCGGTCACTCGATGTGGTCGCTGGCCCAGTTGTTTCGCACGCTGCAATGTACCGGAACGCCCTGCTTCAAATCGTACCTGGCCGCTAATCCGCGGCTCCAGCTGGCACTTTTCACGTCGCCCACAACTAATCCGATCGGTAGCGAGGTGACAAAGGTCATCAACGTGCGGCAGTTCGACTACCGGAATGAGTTTTCTAGGTTGCAGAATTGTTAGGTTTGGTGGCTTGGAGGAGGTGGCTAATTTCTTTTGTGTGTTTTGCAGAGAGCTGGAGCTGGACGTTCCTCTGAAAACTCGCCGGAACGGAACTCTCTATATGCATGTTGTCGTGGCCCTAGATGATACGCCGCTCGAGTGGAAGAGTCTGCAGAGGGATGGCCCTACTGTAATACAGAGGATTGCGCTGACGGAGTACATGCCGCCCAAGGCAGCCACATTCAATCTTTTGGGGGACCAGGTGATATTTCAATTCAAATTTAACCTGCTGGACTTTCCGCTTTCTCTGTTAATTTTCTGTACTTACTCGAAAGGTTTTTGCACTTGTTCGCACGCTTACTACTTGCATGAACCGCATTAAATATTTTGTCCATGACACAATATTTGCAAGTAGAGGAAAGACATTCCTGTAGATGAGTTCTCCTCTTGTTAATGAATAATTCAATTTAGGACCAATATGTAATAAGAGGATTCAGTTTGGTTTGCTTCTAAAGAACCACGCACTTGGTTGGTAAGCAGTCAAACAAATAGACCGCCTATGTGTGCGTTGTGATCCGAAATCTGCGGGAAAGAGGTACCCGTGTGACCAAGACCTCGGCATTTGAAGCACGCTGCCAGCCTGACAAACTGAAGCAGGTTGTCTCGCTTCATGTTGATGAATTCTCCCAAGTCCATGGTGACGTACGTTCCGAGCGTACGTTCACGCAGTGAACAGACCTTGGAAAGGTCACCGCTATCCAAATCTCAGCGTGCTTACCTCAGGGGGAGATCCACAGAGACGGCTCTCCACGAAGTCGTGCGCACGATTGAGCATACGATAAATTACAAGCAATACACGCTAGCAGCCTTTCTAGACATAGAAGGGGCCTTCAACAACGTCCACACGGAAGCAATCCAAGAATCCCTCACCGAATTGGGGGTGGACGAAAGTTTCAGCGATTGGATAATATCCATGCTACGAACCAGAATTATCCATTCAAAGCTAGGAAACAGTAATTTGTCCAAGCACGTGCGTAGAGGAACACCACAGGGAGGTGTTATCTCACCTCTACTCTGGCTATTTGTTATGAATAAAATCTTGGTGAGACTAGACAGGGAGGGAATCAAAGTGATTGCGTATGCGAACGATCTGGTGATTTTGGTCTCAGGAATATGCCCTTCCGTGATCAGTGAGATCATGGATGGAGCTCTGGGTAAAGTAAGCACTTGACCTATCGGCTGTGGCCTCAGTATAAATCCGGATAAAGCTGAGTTGGTGCTATTCACCAGGAAAACTAAGATACCAGACTTTAACCTCCCCCGCCTTAACGGCCAACCGCTCCAGCTCTTCCCCAGGGCAAAGTATCTTGGTGTTATCCTCGATTCAAAGCTGAGCTGGAAACTCAACATAGAAAACCGGGTGAAGAAAGCCCGTCTTCTCAACTACGGGTCGCTAGTCCGGTGGCCAGCTTTGAGTAAGGATTATAACAAGACTAAGCTCAGTAGAGTTCAACGAAGTGCGGTAATAGGCATCACAGGTGATATGCGGTCATGCCCGACCGATGCTCTAAACGTGCTACTCCACCTCCTACCAATGGACCTTTATATAAAAAAAACACCGCATCAAACAATGCCGTCAGACTCAAAGAATCTGGGTGCTGGACTGCAAAACCGTACGGGTATAGCAACATACTGGGACAGTTACCAAAGGAATTGGTTACGTCACCGACTGACTACATCACCCCCAAACTGAGCTTCACGAAAGGCTTCTCTGTTGGTTTCACAACTAGAGTGGAGTGGAAGAACGGTGCGGTGGAAACAGATTTCGACACGATCATATTTACCGGATTTAGTTAGACCTGTTCTTACTTACGGGTCACTGGTGTGTTGGCATGCGTTGGACGTCGGGACTAACAGGGCCGCCATGAGCAGAATCCAAAGAATGGCCCTCATTGGGATCACTGGGGCCTTACGTACCACGGCCTCGCAGGCTCTGGAAGTAATGCTCCACATAATCCCATTGGTATTAGCGGTAAAATCTATAGCAGCAAAGGGTGCTTTGCGTCTGCGTGAGGCAGGCTATTGGATGGGAGGCAGTGTGGTCCACACTAGGATCTTGTCAATTTCCCTGTGTTCTGCCATGCCGGAGCGCACCGACTACAGGTCACCGTCTTGCAGTTTTGGACATTCCTATGCTGTGAGTATTCCCACCAGACTGGAGTGGCGATCTGGAATCATCGCCCCAGACACGTTTGCTATCTACACTGATGGCTCCAAAACGGAAAGCGGAACGGGCGCGGGAGTGTACTCTCATGACCTCGACATTATGGAATCGTTCAGGCTACCGGATAGCTCGAGCGTGTTTCAGGCCGAGATTTTTGCGCTGACAAAGGCAGCGGAGTTAATTGTGCGAAAACAATGCGTGAATGGTACAATAACTATTTATGTTGACAGCCAAGCTGCCATCAAGGCTGTTGAGGCGCACATTACTAAATCCAGGCTTGTGGGAGAATGTAAAAGAATATTACAGATGGTGGGTATGAACAACAACCTTAAAATTAGCTGGATTCCTGGTCACAGTGACTTCCCTGGAAATGAAAAGGCAGACGAGCTCGCCAGAAGGGGGTCGGAGATGAGCATAGAGCTGGCCGACGAGTCGGTTCTATGTCCCATTGAATGTGTAAAGGGAATGATTGATATTGAAGCGCTCAGACAGATGGAGGGGGCCTGGGTGAATCTATCGGGATGCCGGCAAGCAAGAATCTCCTGGCCGAAACTTGATAGGAGGAACTCTAGCTTCATTTTGTCTCTGGGCAGGGACATTTGTAGACAACTTATAGGGGTCCTAACGGGGCACTGCCCCTTTGGAAGGCATGGAGAAAGGCTGTGAATACCCATGGCTGACCTGTGTCGCTGTGGTGATGAGAATGTTGAGCCAACACTGGAGCATCTAGTGTGTGAATGTGAAAGTCTGGCACGTACCAGGCATCGGTACTTGGGGAAATTCTCCTTAACCGATCTATCAGAACTTGCGATGATTCCTTTATGGAGATCTACTCTCTTCATAAGGAAGAGCAATATTTGGAATCAGTAGTCTAGAGCCCGGTTTTATACGAGGGGACCACAATGGATCCACAGTGATCTCTCGTGATGGACTGGGGCACATCGCTTTAGTCCACCCTTCCCAACCTAACCTAACCTACCGACGGTTCAAAAATGGACTGCGGGGTCGGGGCAGGAATATTCTCTGATACACATAATGTCGCTAAGTCCTACCGCCTACCGGACCACGCTAGCGTCTTCCAGGCGGAGATACTGGGGATCCGTGAGGCTTGTCGGACATTTAAACATGACTTATCGCCAAAACGCAACATCGTTATTTTCACCGATAGCTAAGCTGCAATTAAAGCACTAGATTCGGCTACCATCTCCTCTAAACTGGTACAGCAATGCCGTAGCGAACTAGCCGATGTAATACTCGATGAATACTCGATGCTTTGCAAAAATATCGAGTATTTTTTACATCGATGTTTTATAATAACATCGAACACAATATTATCATTAAGTACCTAAAATAAATTATAATTTACTTAATAAATTTTCTGTGCAACGACAACATCAGTCAGCTCAGCTGATTTCAAATCCTTCATTTCTCTATGTAAAAGGCGAAAATAAAAAAAATGCGCGAGCAAATACGTTGCACCACTCGTAGAAATGAAGTGAATTCTGTACGTACAAAGAACGTACGTATGTTACGTATAAGCACCTAAAATATACGTAGAATCGCCGTAAATATTCTACGTCTAGTGCTCTTCCAAACTATACGTATAGACTTACACAGCGGCTGCGGACATCGTACCCTAGAATTCTACAGTCTTTATTATTAAAAATTTAGATAAACTAGAATTTGTTTTAAAGAAAAATCAACTAGCGATTAATAATGCTTATGAAATGTTGCAAGCTCACAAATGAACTCATCTCATCAATCATTACACAATATTCATAAGCAGAAAATTCGTCAAATGCGAATTGAACTCTGATCTGCGGTAAAAAAAATAATGTGTATTTATTCAAAACTCCTTTAGAAAAATATTATCATTGATTTTTAGAAACTAACAACACGGTGTATATTTTCAGACTACAAAATCAACTGGATCTTCTAAAGTCGTCAAAAATTACGTTAAACCAGTCGCTCATTTCAAACCCAAAGCGCACGTTGTAATATTAACCGACAACATTGGCATATCACATGCCGACATTCCAGGCGAACTAGCGCGTTTAATTCGAATTAATCGAAAACAAGAGTTCCTTCCAATCATTCAGAGTGACTTCTTCAAGTCGCGACTTACGGATTTGATCGAAATTACGAAAAACACTACGGAAGTTAAACTAGATTTCCACTACAACCCAATCGGAATTGGTAAGCTACGACTGATGTTACAAATCGAGCATGCAATGAAGTCGATGGAAATGTTGGGCTTTTCTAAAAAGGACATCGACGAAGTTAAGGGAATTTTTTCGGATACAAATGTTTATTTGTTGCTGCTAACCGTTTTTGTTGGAAGCGTTCATGTTCGTATTGTATTCTGTCGCTGAGTAACGAATCACTAAAAGCTATTTATTTCCAGATGCTTTTCGATTTCCTATCGTTCAAAAATGACGTTATTTTCTGGAGGAGAAAACAGAATTACGCAGGTCTTTCGATGCGTACGACTCTATGGCGTGGTTTTAGCCAAATTGTTATCTTCTTTTATTTACTGGATGAGAATACTTCGCTACTTCTACTAATACCAGCCGGAATCGGAACTCTCATCGAACTTTGGAAGTGTAAAAAGATTTTAAAATTGGAAATAACGTGGAGCGGAATTCGTGCCAAAAAAGTTGACGATTCAGATTCGATTGTTAAAGCTGAACAGAAGACTCAGGCTATCGACAAGGAAGCAATGCGTTACTTAAGCTATTTACTGTACCCGCTGTGCATAGCAGGAGCAGTCTACTCTCTGATGTATCAGCCGCATAAAAGCTGGTACTCGTGGACACTGAACTCTCTAGTGAACGGGGTGTATGCATTCGGATTTCTTTTCATGCTTCCCCAATTGTTCGTCAACTACAAACTTAAGTCTGTCGCAGCCCTACCATGGCGTGCCTTCATGTACAAAGCTTTTAATACGTTTATCGATGATTTGTTCGCTTTTATTATAACAATGCCAACTGCACATAGAGTCGCTTGTTTCCGTGACGATGTCGTTTTTATCATCTATTTATATCAGCGATATTTGTATCCGGTCGATAAGAGTCGTGTCGATGCTGGAGTTGCATTCGACGAAGCCGATGGTAGTATCGATCAGAAAGCTATTGAAAATAAAAAGAAGAAGTAGAGAACTTCGTTCTTTGATTTTTAGTTATACACATTTATCCGTCGAGAGGTTAAAGATTAGCTTCCATTTTTTATATCGTCCAACTTCTGGAACTGAAGTGAAAATATTGAATAAAAATATTCAGGAATTTTTTTTATCGAGGTTAGTGAATGAATAGTGTTACACTAAACTATGTTATTGATATTACATCATTTTCTTATCAAGTTTGTGATAAAGAGAATATCCGTTAGTTTTTTTTCTGTCTTTTATATTTAAACTGTATTTTAAATTTTATGTAACACGTTTACTAAGCAATTTATTCCGTAGTAAAATTATGCCGAAAAGGAATTGCATTAAACAAAATTTAGCAATAAATATTTGATAAACGAACAATAAATTATTGTTATTCATTTAAACTGAGATGTTCCATTCCATAAAAGCGAATCAAAGCCAACCCGGAACTAATCCGATACCGAACAAAGCCTTACCGTAAGTAGCGGAAATGAAACAGAAGAAATTTGCGAAAGAAAGAAAATGTGTCTATTGATACTCTAGATGAAAAGCTGAACTACAAATTTAAACTGCAGTTTGTAATTAAAAAAAAATACGAAGTGGATTTATATTTGTAAAGCGCAGGTATATTAATAATTTTGGGTGAGGTAAGTGTTGTATATCCAACAGTGATGTAGGCCGTCTCATGAAAGGGGGGGGGGGGGGGGGGGTGTGGTCGAGTTTGGATTTTCCTGGGGTCCACCTCTATTTATGATAAATAATTAATTTGTAATCGTCAAAGGTACTGTTTTTTAGACACTCTTATTAAAACGGAGCAAATGATAAATTAATATTAATAATTAGTCCTATTGTAATTCTAGGCTCTATTAGTTATGGGATCAAAACATTTTTCAATGTTTCTACACACCGGCGCAAAATATTAAATACATATTAAAACATACTGCAAGCCAACTACTACTTATACTCTAAATGAAAAACTGAACTCCGATTTAAATCGTAGTTGGGGATAAAGCAGAATAAGAAGTGCGATTGTAGTTTCCCTTTTTTAGGAACTCTCGTTTTGTTGCTACCCGAAAATGAAAGAAAATATCTTCCGCTTGCAATTTCAAATCTGGAACCTTTTTTTATTATCAAGGACTTTCACATAAGAGCTGCGGGAAAGACTCAAATTACCTGAAACCATTTAAAAATTAATGTGTATAAAATTAAGTTTCGGCCAACACTCGTGGACACATGTTTTAAGGTCTTATGGGAGCTTGTCGAATAGGTGTGGGGATGACACTCTAAATCAAACCCGATTCTACTTTTGGCTCAAAACTAATTCGTATAAAATTTCGACTTGCCACCTCAACGATTTCTCGAGTTATACTAGCAAATATTTTCCAAGGATCTTTATATGGCAGCTGCACAAAGGACTAACACAATATTCTTCATACAAACTTTTCTATTTTCAACAATTGAAATATTAAATTTGGCAAAATTTCAAATATCTAGCTTAAAGCGTGCTGAAGTTATCGGTACAATATTCTTGAACACGTGTCTTCAGGACTTTTTGTATGGCAACTACCAGAAGGAGTAGAGGGATTAAGCTGCCTATTAATCTTGACTTTGTGTTCGCTCAAAATTAATTAATTAATACAAAATTTTGACTTCGTGACTAAACGATTTCTTGAGTTATGGTGAGTTTCGTAAATTGAGCCAAGACATTTTTGCAGGATTTTTGTACGGCAGGACTCATGGGATTTTCTTTATATTCATACCTTTAACTCCTATTTTTGGAAAATCAACGTATACAAAATTTCAAACTTCTAGCTGAGGTTATCGGCCAATATTCTTGTTTTAAGAACTTTTTGTATGGGATCTAACCGAAGGACTAGAAGGATTTCGCTGACTAATAAACTGAAACTTAATTTTCTATCAAAACTAATTTTTTCAAATTTTCAACTTCGTGGCTAAACAATTTCTTGTGTTATAGAAATTCTGTAAATTGAGTGAAGACATTTATTAAGTATTTTTGTATGGCAGCCTCTAAACAGAGGACATGGAGAGACTTCTGCAATGGAGTCGAGGAAGTATCGCAGGCAGCAAGACTGCAGAAGATCCTATCCAAAAAGAAAACCGGTGATATGGGAACACTGAAAAAGGCCAACGGAGACTTCACCGTGGGGGAGAATGAAACAGCTAAGGTGCTAAGATACGCACTTCCCAGGATGCCGTATAATTAACACAGAGAACGAGGCATCACCGGTAATCTCTGGAACATTCCGCTACAATACCACAGACTGGCACCGGGCCTTTAATCTGTTCACCTATGGCAAAATCAAATGGGCTATACACTTCCTTCCCTTCCATCCCATCGCCAGGAACTGACGGGTTCTTCCGAAGGGATTGGAAGAACTGCTCCCCTACCTACTGCAAATCTTCAGAGTGACTTTGCTCTGGGCTATATCCCAAGTACGTGGAGACAGGCAAAGGTGGTCTTCATACCAAAGATAGGCTAAAGATCGCGCTCTGATCCAAAGTCATTCAGACCCATCTGCCTTACATCTTTCCTTTTGAAAACCATGGAAAAGATAATAGACCACTGCCTGAGACTCGAAGCACTTAGCAAGAAACCACTACACAGTAATTAATTTGCCTACCAAACCGGTAAATCGACAGAATCAGCACTCTTCCAAATTACAACGGAAATTGGAAATGCAATGTCCGACAAAGAAATTGCGCTATGCGCATTTCTGGACATAGAAAGAGCATTCGACAACACATCCTGACTGTATAAATGAGGCAATTGTCGACAGAGGAGTAGACTCTACCACAGCAAAGTGGATCGACCAAATGCTAAGTACACGGGAGATTCACACCTCCCTGGGAACGGACACCACAAAGGTCAAAGCAGGCAAAGAATGCCCGCAGGGAGGAGTACTATCGCCCCTTCTATGGTGTCTTGTGGTGGACGATCTACTGAGCTTGCTCAGTCATAGCGGCCTTACAGTCCAAGGATATGCTGATAACTTAGTAATCATGATTAAGGACAAGTTTGAGGAAACCCTCTGCGACCTTATGCAGTAAGCAGCATGTTTGTGCGATTGTGCCTTTTTCACGAAAGAGAGACCTGAACAAAATAAGATCGCTCATGATGTACGAGACGGAAATCAAACTTGCGACAGAAGTAAAATATCTAGGAGTAATTCTGAATCAAAAACTCCTATGGAACAAGCACCTAGAAAAAGTATCAGAGAAAGCCACTATTACTCTACTCTTGTGTAGACAAGTCGTAGGCAAAACCTGGGGCTTGCAACCCAAAATATCATTATGGACCTATACAGCTATTGTAAGACCTATGATAGCATACGGAGTATCAGTATGGTGGCAAAGAACAAATCTAGTAATCGCCAGGAGCAAACTGGAGTAGCTCCAAAGGTTGGCATGTATCAACACGACAGGAGCAATGAGAACCTGCCCCACGGCAGCTATGGAGTTTCTTTTAGATCTGACTCCGCTGACAATTTTGCCCGTTAACGACTTAGCCTTACAAATTCTACTAAAGACACCTTTTACTAAGGTGTCCGGATTATCGGACGCAGTCGCTGTATCAAGATGGATAGAGGTGTATTTATTTATTGTGAGCAACTAGAAGAAAGTCCTACAGGAAGAATACAATACAGCTAAATTTTATTCGAAAAATTTTATTCTTATATAACTTATGTGATAGCAAAAATATTATACATCATTGGATACTATTAAATAAAATACAAATAGAGATGTGATCTTAAAATAAAAAAATAATAAAATAAAATAATAAGAAGCGTGAAAAAAATATGTGTATAAATGTGAATAAAATGTACATATCACTCAATTGGAGGTTCGATTTAATCAGAAACGTTCACTTTTTCGAGCAATTATGCATGAATAGGATAATTGCAACTAAGTCCCGCTCTATTTATTTTCGGGCTTAACAGCTACTAGTGAGCTCTTATGTTTAATTTTAAGGACATAATATTTTAAGTGGTTGGTGCTTACAATGTTTCCTTTTGTGACAAAAATAATTAACATAAAAACAATGAAAAATGTCGCCTTAATATCTAAGAATAATAAGTAATTCTCTTTGAACTCAAATAGATAACAGAAACTTAAAACGAATATAAAAAATTAATTGAGTTTCATTGGACACACAATTATCATTAATAATTACATTAGTTAGGTATTTAGCCTAGTCAGTCTTAGGCTAGTCGCTTTTTACGATTCGGGGACATTATTTTCAGCATCGTCACAACTGGTGCCTCGAACGACATTGAAACGATGAACGACAAAAGATAGGAACATACTACTAATCCGAAGAAGGTGATTACCTGAAATTAAATTGTTAATTAATGAAGGTAGCTTGCTATAGCCAGCTCAAAACTTACCATCGAATCTGTTCCGAGGTGGAGAGGAGCATCGGAATTAAGCGCCAATCCTCGAATGACGATTGGATGAACCAGATATGCACAGTATGTCACTCTGGAGAAAGGATAAATACAGGTAGCCGATAGTAGCGAGTTCACATATCCTCCATATCCAGTTGAGCATGCAATCGTAATCCAAGCTAGCGATAGAGCCCAAGCCGAATGACTCAACGAACTGTACGCTGCAGCTGTAGCCAAGGACAAGTTAGCATTGTATAGTCCAAAAATGAGCAGCAATAAGCATCCAGTTGAAAGAGTCCAACCCAAGATCACAGTCATTCGATTCATGCGAATCTTGCAATTTGTTCGGAACAGAATCCATCCGACTGACATACCGACGAGATATGGTCCTAAACGTGTCCATGGTTTGTCATAGATTTTATCGAAAAGAGCCAAAGGATCGTCCGAATTTGGCATGTGATTGTTCGAGAAGGCTATGAATGCGGTCGTGATCCAGGACGAGACCATGAAAATACCCAGCGTACTGGCGGCGAGTTTAAAATGACGGACTGCAATAATCAGGATAATGGCTCCAACTATGTAAAACTGAGTATCGTTTGCCAGGTACCAACTCCATAGCATACACTAAAGAAAACAGAAAATTCTTTTGTTAAGAAAAAGTTTCGATACTGTACAGATCCTTACCATGTCTTCGACCGGGAACAAAGTATTTACGTATAAAATATTTCTCCACCAATATTTTGGACAGTTCACGTGATCCATAGTTGGTGGGTCGAATACGGATTGCGTTTCCATATGTTTCATTGTGACTTCAACAACGCCGAGAACAAATAGGTATGGTGCTGTTAATCTAAAAGAAGAGATTTCCCAATTTAAAAAAAAGTTCATACAAGGGTTCGACATGGTTCGGCGGTTTTCATTATATCCAGGTTTCCTTACGTTCCTATAGAACTAAGAGCGAATTCGATATCTCATTGGATCTAAGAAATATGTCGGAATTCGTGAATGCATATACGACTACTTTACTCCGCCTTAGGTTTAGAATATCGGAAGATCTGGAAAACAAATTTTAGCTACGTATATGGAGAGCCCGCAGAAGTGAAATTTTATGTTGTACTGGTTAGGCCCATATTTTGGTATCATACAGATGTGACGTGCTCGGGACGCTGACTCCGTAACCTCAATTGATTTCTAAAAAGGAGGGTGAAAAACGAGTGGTATTATTACCGACAATACCGACATACAGAACCGATAAATCAGTTGAAAAAACCCATAAGCGTCCATGGGCGACTTTGAAACCAGTAGTCGCAATTAACTGGAAATTGCTATAGATGCAAAGGCCCACCAATCAAGGTGGACACAGTAAGAGCTTCTGAAAAAACTCCTCCGCGCGAGCACACAGGTAGTCCACCACCATCCCATTCACTTGGGGTTATGTCATGGCCGATCCCAAGAGTCAATTTAGGACACTTGTGTTTCCAACGGGTATATTGATTGTCGCTAGAGCTACATCGGCTTAGTGAGTTGTTATAATCGACGATGCATTAAAAACCTCAAGGCACTTTGTTTTAGGAATTCTCGAGTAGTGAGAAGATTCGCTTCCCTATGTAGCTCAGTATTCCTGACGGACAGAGGTGCAATCAGAGTGACTCTGAGGTATCGATTCTGCTTTACAAACGCAAAATGTGATACTTGGCCGCAAGACCCCATGCTGCAGAAGCATAGCATAGGGTAGGTCTGAAGGTCCACTTAATGATCAGTTACTTCTGATGAAAGGGGAAGTTTGCTGCAACATTGTTGGGTGGCAAAGTTGTACTTATGTCTTTATCAGTTTGCATTTGCTGGCCAAAAGCTAGTTTCTTGTCTAATTTGACTCCGAGGTATTTGACAACTGGTTTACAAGGGATACCGTCCCTGAAGATTATCCATCTTCAGGTATCTCATGTAGGTGGAGTGGTGTTATCCGCTTCACTAAGGGAATGACTTTGACCTGTAGGATTAACGTTGATCCTCAATAGCTTAAGCCCGTCTTCAAGCTTCATGGCACTTACGGTCGAGCTCTAAAATAAATACAATGACGTCTGCATAAAATGCAGAGACTGTGTGGTCCGTATCGGTTGCGTCTGGCATAAGGACTGAGAACACCAGGGGAGACAAGTTCGAACCCTGAGGCACACCTTATCTGAAGTCGTTTAGCTTTCTCTGCTATTTTTTGAAGAGCAGGCAGTAGACCAATCAACCAATTACTTACACGTATTTATTTACACGTAAGCTGTTTGAACTATATTTCCTAAAACAACTAAATAAAACCCTGACCTCTTTATTTTTGCACGTGCTTAAACCCAAACTCGGCTAGTAGGTATATCGATCATTTAATTCCTAATACAATCCAAATAACATAAGTACATTACATACACGGTATGCCCTCTGGGTTTTAATACTGTAATAAATCACAAATCTTCGTCAAGCTTACGATTGTCCACTAAGGTCATCAGGTGTGCAAATTCGGATAATTCTGATCGAACGCCTCTAGGTATTATCAATAATTCACAGGCATATTTTTGTTTTGTTACCAATGAACCGAAGTTGGTCAAACAAAGCCCCGGCGAAGTGTGGGCGTTTTAAGCCGGTAAAGATTTGAATGGCCTCCGATAACTGACGACCTTGTCCAACATTTATAAGATCATTGACCAAAGTAAGAAATCAATTGCCATTTGTTTATCTGAAATTAATCGGTTTTGTTAATATGTCCTTACCTTACGAAGCGATATCCAACCAATCCGAAGAAATGATACGTTCCAGCGGTTATTTCACCAACACCTTTCGACAACTTCTCCAATTTTCCTTTAGCGTTTGTCCTAAAGTAAATATACGAAACTAAAAACCCGCTTATAAAGAAAAACGTGTCAACACTGAATGCACCATTGGTGATGGCTTGGAAAAGGAAATTCTGCTCAACGACCTTCCGCAATTCCATATTATCGGAATACTTGAACACTACGATACAAGTGTGTCCCAGAATCACCCAAGCCATTGAAATAGCTCGTAATCCATGGATTGATGGAATCGTATCGGATCCAACGCTACGATCACAGATCGCATTGAAATTCGTTATGGCCGAAAATGATAGAACGATTTCCGAGAAGATTCCCACTTTATGAGGATCCTGTAGCTCACTGGCCAAATGTTCGTCAGAGTTGTTGTTATTCAGGCTATGCGGAAGCTGTATGTCGACGGTAAGATCTTTTTTTAAGTCGTGCGGAACAACATCGGTAAGATCGTATGTGGTGCATCCAATTCCTGATGAGGTTTCACTATTTGCCAGACTTTCGGTATGACTGCGATTTAAGGCCTTTTTGTAGCGCCTCGTCAATATGATGTCGTAGGTCGTACCACTGACCAGTAAAACGAAGACTGTCGTGGACACCACCCTAAAAAGTTACAATGTTAGGAGTCGATTTGAAGTTTAGGAAATTAAAGCAAACTACAGCAATATGATGAACGTAGTGTCCGACCACATATCATAGCTTCGCTTTGTTGGTGATCTTATCGACAGGATCTTCATTTCGCGACTTTGTATCGAATGTTGAGAAAATACGGTCAATTTTTCGACATCGTTTAGCGAGCATGTTGAAGGAAGGCAGATACCAATATGAACTGTCCTAGACTGAAGAAAATGGCCTAGTTAAGTGGTTGGTCTCAATGGAACCTATGAATACTTACATTTGGCGCTAGAATAGTATCGTTGACCATTACTTTCAGTACGTAAAATCCAGGTATGAAAGGTGGATTATCATGCTGCAAATTTGCCGATCCTACGCTTGAAATATGGGAAAATGGAAGTCCTTCAGTCTTTTTGGCTTTGGTTGGTGCTGAGTCTCCGCTAGGTTTGTGAATACTGGTACATAGCGATAGTGAACCCATCCAGTAATTGTTACCGTACAGGAATCCGGCAGTGTAGTGGCCTGTAGCATCGTCCACTGGAAAAATAAGAACAATAACAGTTAATAATAACGTACTTAGGGAAAATAAATCAGAATTAGTAAGGTAAATATTTCGCATCATAGTGGCTACTGTAAGGTCTTTGACCATGTAACAGCAACAAAAGTATTTGTAGTTTCATTGATTTGAGAAAGAATTCTAGGAGTAGCAGCGTTGGAATTAATCCTGGGATTGACAGACAGGTCAGCTTAACGGATCGGTTTCCGTAGGTATATTCCGTAAACGCGGACGGTAAAGCGTTCAGAACCTCCTCCGTTGTTTCAAAATTTTCAAATATTTTTGAAATGGTTCCACCGTTTAATAGAATTCTCCAGCCCGTCTGAAGACAAACCAGTTCTATTCCTTTTGGGTGGTCATGCTAGTCATACCCAAAATATCGAACTTATTGAAAACCCTCGTCAAAATCACGTAATACTTCTTTGTTTTCCACCACATTGTACTCATAGAATGCAACTACTTGACGTGTCCTTCATGGCACCCCTAAGTCAATACTATTTGGATAAATGCAGAAAATGGCTTAGATTGCACCCTGGACGTGCAATTACTCAATTCCAAATTGGAAAACTAAATGGAACAGCGTTTATTAAAGGGGCTTCAATGAAAACAGCCATAAATGGATTTCGAAAAACGAGTATCTATCCATTGGATTCAAAGGTGTTCCCAGTTTGGATGTTTGCACCGTCAGAGACTACGAACATACCAATTGAACTGGATAAGGATCAACATAATGAAACAGAGACTTCGGTGTCTACTTCGAGTTTTTCAGCTGGAAGCGATATTTCGACAGAATTGATTGTCTTGACTTCAGAAACCCAATCTGTCCAGAATGATGCGCCATGTATTCTCTGTATGAAATGTATTCTAAATCCAAAAGCAATGAAGGATGGGTAATGTGTTCCACTGATAAGGGTTGGGCTAAGGAATCCTATACAAGTCTTGATGCAGAAGATTCCGAACATTATATATGCGATTTGTGTAAATATAAATAAGGCCATAATTTCTACTAATACTCATGTTGATCAAAATGAACTATCATAAAAATGCGGAGAAACATTAATTTATTAAATTTGTGACTTACTCAACTGAACGAAAAGACTAATTTTACTTTATTATTTTTTAATAATAAAGTATTGTGATCGACCTGAAATTTCAAAAAAGTTTGCTACCCTAAAATTTTGTATTTTCACGTTTTAGGACTAGTAAACACCAAAAAAGCGATAAAAAAACATACTGCAGTCACGATCGGCTGCAAGCCAATCGTATAATACTCTAGATGAATACTGAACTCCGATTTATATTGTAGTTGGGGATAAAGTAGAATTACGTGTGTGCATGTTGCATGTCCTTTATTAAGGACTCCCATTAGATTGCTACTCAAAACTAAAAGACAATATTCAGTGTTTAATTTCATATCTTGAACTGGGTAAGTCATCGAAAAAAATGTCCTTTTTGAAGGACTTTCACATGGGAGGTGCAGGAAGGACTCACTAGATTTCTTACATATTTATCCTTTTCCTTAGAACCATTTAAAAATGAACGTGTCTAAAATTTCAAAATCGTAGCTTGAAGCGTTCAAAAGTTATCGGAAAATATTGTTGAACACGTGTCTTAAGGACATTTTGTATGGCAGCTACCAGAAGGAGTAAACGGATTTCGCTGATTAGTAAAGTCGAACTTCGTTTTTACTCAAAACTAATTTGTACAAAATTTCGAATTCGTAGCTAAAATATTACTTGAGTTATAGTAAGTTCCGTAAATTAAGTGAAGACGTTTTGACAGGATATTTGTATGGCAGCTACACGAAGGACTAATAGGATTTTCTTCATAATCATATATTTAGCTCCAACTATTGGAAAAATAACACATACAAAATTTCAAAGATGTAGCTTAAACCCTTCTGAAGTTATCGGCCAATATTCTTAAACACGTGTTTTAAGGACATTTTGTATGGCAGCTACCAGAAGGAGTAAAAGGATTTCGCTGACAAGTAAAGTCGATCTTTCTTTTCACTCAAAACTAATTTGTAAAAAATTTTGAATTCGTAGCTAAAAGATTACTTGAGTTATAGTGAGTTTCGTGAATTAAGTGAATACATTTTGGCAGGATATTTGTATGACAGCTACACGAAGGACTAACAGGATTGTCTTCATAATCATACATTTAGCTTCAACTATTGAAAAAATAACACATACAAAATTTCAAGGTCGTAGCTTAAACCCTTCTGAAGTTATCGACCAATATACTTGAACACGTGTTTTGAGGACATTTTGTATGGCAGCTACCCGAAGGAGTAGGACGATTTTGCCCGTTAGCGAACTTAGCCTTACAAATTCAACCAAACATCCAGATTCAAAATTTCAAGATCCTAGGTGAAGGCGTTCTTGAGATATCGTGTTCACGGACAGACGGACGGACGGACGGACGGACGGACGGACGGACGGACGGACGGACGGACGTCAAGCGGATTTGAGGTTTTTGGGCACAAATAAACAAAAAATAATATATAACTTTTTTTTGTACGAGGCTTGGTTCTATGCGTTACAAACTTTTGGGCTGGATTAAACTTATAATACTCTATATGATTTCATCTAGAGTATAAAAATGTCCGTCTGTCCGCCGTAGACGCCGTACGCCGTAAACCGTATGAAGGTGCGTAGCTCACAAACCCCTTGAGATATTAAGTTGAAATTTTTATGGAAGGTAGAGTGGGTGAACGTCTACGAGTGGTATCTTTTGGAGGGGTTGGGGTGTAAAGGGGGATGAGGGGGGAGCGTTTTAGGTGAAAAATTTTGGTTTCTAAATCTCAGGAACCGCTTATACTAGGAGGCTGAAAGTTGGAACTTATGAAGTACTATGATAGTTGACCCACTTTCAAAAAAATAGTCGATAGGGGTTGAGAAGTGTACGAGTGGGGGGAAACAATGCGTCCAAAACGCTTGGAAGCTGCGATTGATACATTCTAAAATCCATATCTCCTGAACGATTAATGTCAGATGGTCGAAATTTTGAAGTCGTATTAAGGGATACTAGGAGATTAGAAAGGGGTTAAAAATGTTAAGGGTGAGGTATTGGGGTGGGGTGTGAAAATCTTTTAATTACAATATCTTCCGACTCAATTGTGCTAGGAAGATAAAATTTGGTTTCTGTACATATAATTACCAGTGGAGTCTACTGAATGTACAATTTTTCAAAAAATTAAATTTTTATATCTCACGAACCGTATCAGATATGAACTTGAAATTTTTACAGGAGTTAGGACCAGTAGACCTCCAGCGGAATTAATGAGTGTGTGGGTGTACGGAGTGATGGTGTGAGGGGGTGCAAATGAAAAAATTCTGAATTTAATTTCTCGAAAGCCGCGAAGGATAGAAAAAAATTTTTTTTTAAAGGTGTAGCAAGGTACGCTGGTGGGGGGTGGTTTTTCATATCTCAGAAACGGCTTATGCTAGAAAGTTGAAACTTAGTATGTGCTACAGGAGTACTACTATGTACTACAGGAGTAGTTAAAGCAAACAAAAAGTTCAAAATTTTATTGATGTACAGAGCTGGAGTAAAACAAATGTGCGTGAAAAGGGGTTTTTTCAACATTTTCATGAATTTCGTTATTTTAACCTAAAGAATAACCAGGAGCCTATTTGGAACGTTATTTATAAGGTTATCAGTCACATAGTGACCTACACCGCATCTCGGTATTAAACACATTTTGGCCTTCTACCCAAAAAATAATAAAGTTGCGCCCAGACTAGACTGTTGGCAGATTTTTTAATTTATTTTATACAAATTTTGTTTATAAAAAATGACGAAGAACTTCTATTTTTATAACAAAATTGTGTTTAATTTCAAACAAATACAGAACCCCGTTTTGTCCAACCATGCGTATAAAACGGGAATTTAGACGTGGTAGAGAAACTACAATTTTTTCACCTTTAGTGTGACTCATATACAAATAAAAGTACGGAGAAAATAAGAAAAAATAAGTAAAGAACAACTTAATAATATTATGAAAACAATGTGTTACACCAATTCGTAGATATTTTACCGTAAATACTAAGGACCCCGTTTTGTACAACTTTCCCCTATATGTACCTATACTCGAGTTATAAAAGCAAAGTTTCATCGTTCTAGCATTAAGCGTTTGCGATATTTTTAAATCTGTATAGACTGCTTTACACTGTTCACACTACTAGTAATGGGGCTATCACATAACGATATTATAGAAACGAGAAGGCTGGTGTTCTGTACTCCCGAAGAGGTCTTATAACCAACCACGCTAAACAATACTGCCAAAATAAAATCAATTTGCTTTAATCCCCGGAAGCATAACTTTTATATTGTCACTACTTATGTTATAATCGCTTGCAGCAAAAATTATTATAACTCCAATATGATCAACGATCATCTATAAATCAGTTGAAAGAAAGCAGTAACCGGTATTTTCAATTTAATCGTTAATAATTCCTTTAACCTTTGAAACGTAACAAACTTTAACTTTCATTTTCACTTCATCATCGTCTGTCAAATGCCTACGTTATTTTTTTTGTTTAAAAAAAAGGTTCATCAACTCGATAAACCGATGACTTTGCAAACATTGAACGAACCGCATAATCTGAATATTGATATTTCATCATTGCTATTATCACCTATCGATCTTCATCAAAGGAAATTAGCATGATTTAGCTGGCTGAATATTGTGTACAGACCTTTCTTTATACGGACATCTTGTAAAGGTACCGAGATATTTAGATTGATTATTGATTGTCGAAAAACACTGCAAAATTTAAAATATGCATAACGAAATTGCACAAATATACATAGTCATAACAAAATGTCGATGGTGATAATTTTTTCGTAGGTAAGCATTTAAGTATTTTTATATTTATTTTTTTTTCTTCATAAAATACATTTTTCAAATACTTTCCTGAATAACTTAAATATTTCGACGCTTTTAGTATTGATTGATGCCCAGAAACTAAGTTCAAGGAATGGCATGAATCGGGATTACCAAGGCTCTTTGTAGCCCAGCTCTAGGGCTCTGGAGGTCCAAATAAACCCGACAGATAGAGCGGCATAGTCAAGTGCTGCTAAGAGTGCTTTTCACCTGAAGAAGTCTGGAAATTGGAAGCGTTGGTCACTCAAGGATTCTGTCCGATTCCTTGGGAGCCACCATCCCATGACACACTGAATACAAGACACCGTCTTGCTATTTTGGGCAATCCTTTATTGTGCTTATTTCCACCAGAGAATGGCTGATTCGAAAATTAAAGGTGGAACGAGAGCGGGAGTATTCTTTTGTGACCTTGACATTATTCAGGCTACCCGATAGCTCGAGTGTGTTTCAGGCCGAAATATTTGCAAAATTGTACAGGAGAAATGTGGACAGCCAGGTAATCGATTCTCATACAACGAAATCTAAGCTGGTGAACGAATATAAAAGAGTTCTTGAGATAATAGTACCTCGAGAATCTGTTGAATACCTGAGCACTGTGACTTCTTGGCAATAAAGTGTCGGATAAGGATGCGAGCATAGCAGCGGCCTCTATTGGTAGTGTGAAGCGTATGATTGATACGGAGCACTCAGGCTCACCGAACGCATTTGGACCAACCGTTGCAGACTACGATTTGTTAGTGAAAACTGCGAACAGGAGAAACTTAACCACCATCTTGTCCCTTCGCAGGAAACCTGCGAACAACTGAAAGGTGTTCCATCTGGTTACGCGAGAGTATAAAGGCTACACTGAAACATTTAGTATGTAGCTGTGAAAATCTCACTCGAAACTTTGGCGAAAATGATCTTGACCGATTTATAAGAACTTGCGATGATACCTTTATAGAGATTCTCTCTTCATAGAGCACCATCCAGATCAAAAACTCAAACTCTGCTTTCATTCGAGAAACCACAATGGATCCATAGTGGATTCCCATGATGAGCTGTGGCACAGTACTACGTCTCACCTATCTCAAACAAAACCTATGATTGATTGGCTCTATTTCTCTGACCAAAAATATTGCCACCTAAGTGAATTTTGGAACAGGAACAATAGGATCTACTGTTCCTTTACATATTTTGGACATTGTTGCATGTAACATGTGTGGTGTCGGATTATAAGTTTACATTCAATAGTCCTGGCCACCTTCATACTGTATCGTTTTCCATATAAAGCTTGAAATTAATTCAATTAGTGTTTGCTCGGCAGGTGGCGCACTTGTGTGCCAAAATATCTACGAGTAAAGTATCCAGAATGCATAAGAGTTTTTGTAATATGTTGTGTAATGGTGTTGTTCCTAAAGAAGGTTCTTCCAATTTTTTCCCATCTTTCCTGCTGTCAACATATGAAAACTACCTCAGATAGGTAGATTGGAAATAGAGGTTGATATGGGTAACCTCTGTCACTGCCAAATCAGCTGTAGGAGTGGTGCGCATCGCCCCAGTAATACCCAGGCATGACCAGTCTTTGTAATTTAGTCAGATTAAGCTGAGCATTTTTCTTCCACCAGACGGATGCTGCGTAAGTTATAATGGGCCTAGCAACGACGGTATACATCCAGTAGGTTAGTTAGACTCAGTCCCCAGTTTTTGCCGAGAAGGCTCCTGCAGGTCCACAGAGAGATTCTGGCCCTTTCAAGAATTTTGTCCAAATGAGCATTCCAGGTGAGCTTTTCATCCAGATAAAAAAACTCCCTCAAGTGATATTCTAGTTCCATTACAAGGGTTAATGGCGTAGCTAGACTACTTTTCGATATTAACCTACTTGAACTTCAAATTGATCAGTTTAATTCGACATTATCTACTCGTACAAGTAGTTGTTTTGTTTCAACTGAATTCTAAAGGTGAAATTACAGTGAGAGCGATGCGCCGAACGCGCGCGATATTACATCGCGCCGCGTCATATCAGAACACCAGTTATAGTGACCGTGCTGAATTGCTTCCGGCAACTGCCAAATATTATCAAACACTAAAATATTTTGTACGCAGCCTGCATATGTATGATCTGCTTTCTTTTAATTTTATAGCCATCCATTCCGATATTTATTAACCTGTTTGTCATCTATTTTGCCAAATAATTCTAAACATTTAAAGCATTCATCTGCTCATCGCGTCGCATCGCTTTACGCGAGCGCGTTGTGCTCAATATAACTCCTCAATAAATGTTGAAGTTATATTATACGAGTTACGAACAGATATTTGTCAAATAGGACTTAAATGGAAAAGAAAAATCATTAAATCATTTCATTTCGGTGAGGGGAGCTACTACACCACTGACGATATAGGGCTTTCTTGGGAATACCTGGAAACTTTCTTTATAAGGTTTCGTTCAATTAAATGTTTAATTTGTTTATTTGTAATTTTAGACTGATCCTTGGCTTTTAAATGAAGAACAACGATTGATATAGTCAAAACAGCGATTTATTTCGTTTCAGTAAATATTGAAAAAAATTGTTATGAAAGCAAAGGTATAGCTCGATGCAAACAGATCGTAAGTGCTAAATGATTTCCTTTACATTTTGGAAACTACAACAGTAGGGACAAACTTCAGAAAATTACCGAAACACCAATACCAATTTCAGAAACATGTACAAAAATCAAAAACGCAACATGCAACATGCTCCAAATTAATACATCGTTTATAACGGCTCCGAACAAAAATATGACTAGCACAAAAACCACTCAAACACTTGAGCCGAAATTCCCCAAACGAAAGTGAAACTGTGTACAATATTCCGGTTAAAATTTCATAATTTTTCGTTCACCAAACAACACAGCACAAACAACGCCGTGCAAAACAACATCGGATGACGTCATGATTTCAAATCAGTTACACTATCATGCGTCATCTGAAATTCTCGTGCTAGATATCGATGATATAACCACTTTACAAACGGTGTTCGGATGACCTAAGGTAACATATTCATGCACTGATGGAAAGAAAGTATTCAAATAAATTATTAGATGACTAGTCGTTTTGTACCGTGTACTTATGCGGGCCGGTAATTACGATTAAACAATCGCAATCGGAATTTGAAATTTGAACAATTTTCAGTTTAATCGTATCGAAAAAGTCGATAGTCATCTTGTTCAGGTCATTCTGATTAAAATGTTGATTGTAATGATGATGAATGATGGATTGAAATTTACTAGGTATATGATTTCCAAAATTTGGACACATTGCAGGTAAAATGACGCAGCTGAAATATGTTGCAATATGTTTTCAACACCTTCGGAGTTATTGTGAGCTTGTTTATGTTTTTTTAATTAGACACACCTAAATGGCGCTTTGTTTTGAATCCGGTTTAATCAGAAAATTGTGATTATACGGTTAAGCAAACCGCTGCCGTGGATATCATTAGACATAGTGTTAAGAGTTACATACGCAATGCATCAAAACACAAATTTGTCAAATTCGTCGTTTTCGTACTCAAAAAGTGCAACATAACCTGAAAATATCGAGATAAAATGCTGCGGACATTTTACGATAGGTTAAGAATTGAGATACGTACATCGCACGTTTGACAATTGGAGAACTATCCCAGTAGGACTAGCATTGATAACCGGATCGATGTTGTAATCAACGAAATGTAATGACCCAGGCCTTACCAATTCGATTACATTGCTAACTACCTTTTCATACAAATGTCTGCGAAAGTAAGGCATTACCAATTGCATGAAATGTAATGCACTACTTCGGTTCTGTGAGGTAATTGAAGAAGCCATGGCTTCTGTGGGTGCGCTTATCGAAGTCACTACAAAGTTGTCAGTTCAATAATTCGTTTTTATCGCTTTGTTATCAGAGACTCTTCATATGAGAGAAGTTATACCACCCCAAATGTCTAATCTAAAACAACTTCTTTTATAAATACGTGCATCACTCAAATAAATTAAAGAATTTTTGAAATTTTTTTTATAATCCATGTGTATGAGATTATATCTTTTATTATACTAGTATGATATCTTTTTGAATATAATTCATTTAATCTATTCATTATTAATGTAATTAATTTCATTTATTAATTGGCCGACATCTGTGTAAAAAGTAACATGTCAATTATTCGATTATTTCTTGCAGCTGGTATAAGACTATTTTACATTTGCCATTGACCACGTTTCTAGAACTGAAGCAATTCGGAAAATTTTACTGCGTCTCAAATTACAAAACGAATTTCATATTCGGGTTTTTTCAACAGCAAAAAATTTGATACGAGCGCTTACCCGTTGCATAACTACCCCTTACTTTGGTAAGCCCTTACTCCATTTGAACTTGTCTTCAAAGAAAACATCAGCGACATGCAGAAGTACTGCCTCGAAGTCCAACTGGGTATGGAAGCGTGCGTCGGAGAAAAAGTTGAAGAATGTTAGACTCTTGCGACTCCACAAGCCATCTGATTGGTTGATTTTATGGTGGGGATAGAGGCGCGCCTCAAAAGTTGAGTGTAATTCCACCGTGTGATCCTACATCTCACAACGGAACTATTGGAGGTCTATGTGTTTGGCTAGTTGCGGCTACCCACCTTTCCTAACCTAACCTACGGGTGTTTCGAATACATAATAGCAATATATGATTTAATGCAGCCCTCTGAATTTGCTCTTTGTACCAAGTCCAACGTAGTTTCAAACTAGCCCTTCCAATTATATTTCGTGTGTTTCTCACATAAGACACTTCTCTGATTCCGAAAAAATAACCAAAATTTCTTAAAATTTATCTTCTATGGTAGCTTTACAATGAAAAATTTTCATTCTCGTTGAATATAGTAATTCGATATCTCATCAGATCTGATACGTATGTCGGATTCTGTGAGAACGTATACAACCGTTTAACACTCTTCGAGTGCAAAAAAACCTTGTCATCGGTTTTAAGACGATTATATGATAATCCGATTTAAGTTAAAATTTATTCGATATGCAATCCCACCTTAAGGTTGTGACAGAATTTCTGTGATTGTATGCCACCTTTTTATTTCCCCTTATGGGTTGAATTTACAAAAAAAAACCCAAAAAATTATTCTACACATTTGTCCCGTAGAAGTATAATTAATGCAATATTTCGGGAAACCAAAGACATATGACGAAATTCGTGAAAATATATGCTCCCCATTTTTGCTAACCATTTTGATTGCCTCATATTTAACTAAGTTACTTTACTAGTATAACTGCAAATACCTACTTACCAAGTTTCAAATGACTATCATAAGCAGACCTTGAGAAAAACACCAACCATTACCCCATTAAAAATTATATTTTTAAAACGTACCACCACTATCTAATTTTTTTTCTTTCCACCCTTCTCCACCACTAAACATTTTTCCATTGCTAGAGTCTATTGTATCGTATAAATTCAAAGATTCCGTCTTATACCATGGATACACTGCTTGTATACAAATTACATTATGCAAATCATGATATGCGATACAAGATGCCATAATACTCAGCCCATTCATGTTATACTTGTAGAAACCGGACCATCACATCGCACACAAAATTGAAAACATGCGCTAACATTCATTGGAATTTCAGTTGATTTCAGTTTTAGATGGCGCTGATGGCAGTTAAAAGAAGGCTATATCAGCTAAAATCATCGAATTTATATACACCGAAACAGGTTGGATATTATGTAGATATCAGCTCGTTGACGTACTATATACGTATTATTGGGTGATACAATGGTGATATTGACGATATTATGATTTATATACGAGCTGTGTATGCAAGGTATTAAACAGTGCTTGAGATATGAGGCTCTACGGCCTCCTTCCAAAATGTAATATTCATCATACTGCCCTTGTACACTTATGTACACATTGGTTCGCGAGATACCTTAATTCAGAATTTGTCACCTCTCACCACGATATAATACCGCCCTCCTGCTGCCGTAAAATTGTTCTTTGAATATATTCTTCTAACATACCCACAAAAAATTCAAAACCTTATATCACAGTCTCAGTCTTGTAGCATAAACCGTTCAGGTTTCGTACCTATTCACCAAAGTCGAAAGTTTTTGCAAATGGCTCCACCATCAAAGATTCATATAACTTCCAAGTTTCAACTTTCTAGCGTAATACACACAGAAACTTCATGTAAACCTCTCTGTCACTTCCGCCGAACATCTCCCATTCTCTAACCCTCCCTATTGAATTGAATTTAATAACTCAAAGGGCTTGTGACATGCGAATCTTCAAATGCGTACGGTGGACAGACGGATTAACATTTTTTTTGCATGTTTGAGGGCTACTAGTCCTAAAACGTAAAAATACAAAATATAAGGGTAACAAAATATTTGTTTTTAAAGTTGATCACAATACTGTATATGTATTTGAAATTATAAAGTAAAACACTCTTAACAAATAAAAAAAATGTAAATACATTCTTACTGAGAAACAAGACAATATCGATATACGAATATTTGTTCAGTAGGTTACAGTACGTTGAGCTCCACTTATTTCCGCTATGTTCATACATTTGTAAAGTTAATTTGCGGTTAATATATTGATAAGCAGCTTAATAAAAAACAAAATGTTGCTATGTAGTCAACGAACAGAATGCCTACGTCTTTAATCTTTAATCTCCTATCTTTAGGAATGATAATTTTCTAATCTTCTTGAGAATTATTAAAACAACATTTTATAATTAGGTGCTAATTTATCATTGCCATGAAATCGAAGCATTCGAAATGGGCCCAATATTTAGTCAGATATTAGGTTAAATATTTGTGATCATATCAACGCCTTCTCATATGCGCTTAACGTATTAAGGTCAGCAAAAACCAACAAAGTTGTCCTCTTATTTTTCTCTCGTTTTTGTGAAAACGAACAATCCATGTAAATTCATTGAAAATAAGTATGCCATATGATTGGTGAATTTTCAGGTGTGTTGAAGATGTCCTTCATTACATTGGAACTCGAAAGATTTAAATTACTTTAGAGTGTATTTAACCTGTTGTGGATTATGGTCAAAGATGCTTTCTAGAGAATACTTTAAGAGCTAAAAATTCGAATTGTTTCATACCTTGCAAAAATTATGCAGATAAGGTGAAAAAAGTCAAGAGTGAACATCGCAAGGAAGAAGACTACAAGATGAAAATTTGTGACCGAACAACTTTCACTTAAATTTTTGTCGGTTTGTTTACAGCCATAAGTTTCATAATCATTAGCGATTTTTGTGCCTACCAATACTACAGTTGAATGAGTCTGACTGACCCATTAACTTTGGCAATGTACAAAAATGCAAGTAAAATTCCTGACCAACAATGTTAATGTTTATAAGAGCTTTGAAATTGGGGCTCGATCATTTCGAAAATAGTAAGTAGGTCGCTGTTTTAAATCGTAATTAAAATTACTGTCATAACTCTGATATGTACGAAAAGTCGCAAACAATAACAAAGAGCGGTACCTACAATTCGAGATTGTAAGGATAAGTGAAGTGAGGTGCAAAAGTAAAATCGCCGGTCCGAGTTTCATCAACTATATTTCATCTTTGACCGATTCTTTTTTATAATTTAGCCTGCTCCTTATTCAGATATGAGAATGTACTTTAGAATGTCTTAATCGCTATACAAATTAATTCAAATTTCTCATTGTTTTCCCATGTTTTTGCTTTTAAGGCATTGACTGAATCAATGCCTTCTTGTATAATAATATATCTTCTGACATTCAACTCGTAAAATTGCCGAATATTTCCCTTTTTTGGTGCAATCGGGGTGTTGCTAAGAAATTGAAAATTGGCTGTTATAAAACGAAGAATAAAATCAAGCTTTGTCAAAAGATCGAGGCTGACTCAACCGTTCTGAATGGTTACCTACTTACGATTGAATAATCTAGAGATTTTGCGATACGTCATATGTCTTGTATATAAATGTAGCATAAATTCGCAACCGGGTCGGGTCATTTTCCTTGATGAGCGAACTGGGCATTCGCCAGCGTCTTTGAGTCTAGTGACTCCAAAAATCATCCCAAATCGGGCCGTGACCTCCTGACTCCAAAAATACCAGATGTTATTAGAGATCTCGGCGGTAGTAAGGCTGCTAATACAACCCTAATTTACACAAACGATGGGTTGGGATGGGATACTGCATCAAACGAGTGTGTATTGAATTTAAAGAATTGAATCTATACCTACGAGGTGGTAGAAAAAGTTTTCAGAGGTACCTCCATAGGTATTAAGTAGTATTAAAAAGTAGAAAAATTGGCAGCAAGCTTACAGTGTCAGTAGCACCGTCGTATAATTCACGCTAAGTCTTTCAGTTAAGACCTACATGCGTTGGGATAAAATCAAATAATTCTCTATTTCTATCTCTCAATATTGCCGTTTTTTTCACCCCTCGGTAACGATACTCGTTAGTTGACTACTAAATTACCCAGAATACTAGCAGTGTATATACCGGGATAGTTGACTGGTAAATTAACCGGATATAAGTTAAACAAGGTCCAAAACTAAAGGTCCTGCGTACGGTTGTTGCAAAGGTTTTCTAACAGCGGCGTCGAATCGTAGTGTCCGCTACGATTGACGCAGAATTATATTCTTCGGCGTTTCTATTACCATTGCTGTTAGTGGAGCGATGTAGCTATCATATGAAGCTGGGATGGGCGTTTATTATCCAGTTCGAATTCTGATCTTTTCAAACTTAGACAAGCTTCATGCGTGCCTGTAAACCGAGAAATTAATTGTTCCACAATAACCGCCACCTGCTCTAAAATTCCCAATACGATAGATGCAACTAGAGAATTGAATTTCACACTATCGAATGTAACGCATCGCGAATTGAGCCTCAATTTGCGCAAATCGTAAAGCTGTAGGACGGGCCCAAAATGATGATTGAATTCCAGGACTAGCACAGAATTAATTCGCAATAAATTATCAATACGCACGGGAAAAAATTCATTAAGGCTGCGCCGTAATTCCAGATTCACCTTTGGATTTTGATTTGAGAGGCTTTGTCCGTATCTTGAAAAAAAGTAGTTGATATCGGCTTATAAAATTCGATGATATTTTCAAAACAAAAACCACCAAATGCTAATCTGATGAAAGGATTTTTTTTAAATTGATAAGAAATTTCAAACAATCTGCTCTTCCTCACCATTCCAAATGAATTCATTGGTCGATACTCACCTGAAACGAAAAAAAAAATTATTTATTAAAATTGTGTTTTTAATGCGGCAAGTATCAATCACACTTGAGTTATAATTTTAATCAAATCAATCAATTAAGAAAAAATCTGCCAACAGTCTGTGCTCAACTTTATTACTTTATGGGTAGAAGTCCGAAACGTGTTTATTGCTGAGATGCGGTGAGGTTAATATGCGATTGACAACCTAAAAAATAACGTTCCAAATAGCCTTCCGGTTATACCTTAGGTTGTCAGTCGCATGGTAACCTACACCGCATCTTAGTATTAAACACGTTTCGGACTTTTACTCACAAAATAATAAAGTTGCGTCCAGACCGTTGGCAGATTTTTTTTATTTATTGACGTATTTGTTTTTTCAATAGATGATTCAATAGAAGTGAAAGTGTATTCGATCTCATTAAACCCCAAAAAAATTGCTAATTCGTCAAAAGCTGAACAATGTCTTCCTCCCCAGGGGTTTAATATCAAAAAATACTTAAATCGGTTTATTCTTTGACTATATTCAAAGCATTTAGAAGTAAAAGTGAATCCTATATCTCATTAGACCTAAGAAATATATCGGAATTCGTAAAAAATTACATATCCGCCTTACATCCTCTTAGGAGTTAGATATCGAAAAATTTTGACAAATGTTTCTAGACTCTTATATTAAGAGCCCACAGAAGTAAAATTGATTTGATAGCTCAAGAAGTCTAAAAGATTTAACGAAATTCGTTAAAATGTGGGAAAAACCCTTTTCACGGACATTTTTTTTACTCCATCTTTGTACACAAATAAAAATCTAAATTTTTTTAGTTTTAATTACTCTAGCAGCACATCTACATATAGGTACTAAATTTCAACTTTCTAGCATAAGCCGTTTCTGATATATATAAAAACCACCCCCACCACCGTGCCTTGCTACCCCTATCAAACATTTTTTCTGGGATGTCTCGTATAGGAGCTCTATACAGTTCTAAATTATTAGCTTTCTATCCTTTGCGGCTTTCGAGATATTAAAATCCGATTTTTTTGTATCCATTCTACCTACCATAAACATTTCATCTCAATATCTCAAGGGGTTTTAGAGCTACGCACCTTCAAGCGGTTTTGCGTATGGCGTCTGCGGCGGACAGACGGATATTTTTGATTTTTTGCTTTTTTGGGGTTTACTAGTCCTAAAACGGGAAAATACAAAATTTCAGGTAGCAAATATTTTTGAAATTTCAGGTCGATCACAATACTTTATTATTAAAAAATAATAAAGTAAGATCAACAATACTATGTCATTTTAAAAGCTACATAATTGTCTTAAGTGCTAGATATCTAGAATCTAGACACAAAATATATAGCGAAATAAAAGTGTTTATTTGCATATGACTCAAGAAATTCGTTGGAACGTTTAGGCACGAAAGTTGTATACCGCTTATTCTGTTTTGGTTTTTAAGGTTAAAGCAATTATATTCCGGTGAATAAAACTGCAGAAATACTTCAATAACTGTTCAAATTTTTCGGCTATTGTGAATTGAAAGAAGTCAACAATTAATCAAAATGGAATTTTTTCATAGTAAATCTACAATAGAAGCTCATTTTTAATTTTTTCGGTATCAGTTTCGGGTGCGAGATATGTCCTCAATGGCAGTAGCCAGAAAAGCCTCCTCTGACACCGGAAAATAACCAAAAAGTGAGAAAACTTCAAAGTAGCCGGAAATCTTTTTATAAGCAAACTCGGTCGTAATCGTACGTGGCTTCAGGCGATACAGTTCAAATTGTTGAATATTAAGCCGGACAGTGGAGGTAGCACTATCTAAAATAAGTATCTATAAAAATGTACAAATTACCGATTCGTTGTAGTTTTCTGGACCCATTAATTAAAAATTTACACATATATTTAGTGGTTGTAATTACTTTCTTTTACTGTTCAGTATTATATCATAATTCATCTTTTAATATTTCATTATACGAGTAGCTACATGTTACACTAGATGAGCAACATACAATTTCGTTTGTATTTTAATTTAATTTTCTTCACACAGGTAAGAAATTAAGAAAAAAACAAATTTGCAACAAACACCATTTAGTTTTTGTCTTTCGCCGCGCATTGAAACATTGTTGATATTTAGGTCAGATTTTGATTAAATTGTTTTCGTTTTTAAACATAACAATAAAATAGTGTTGTTGCTCTTAGCTCTTATGAAATGTTTCAAAATAAACATTTTCATTTCTTTTAATTTACGTTATGAGCAATGAGCATAAAGTTTATGAGTTGATCGTATGGAGCACATGCCATAATTCTTGGACACACAAGTCAAGTGCAACTCAACAGTTTTATTTTTAACTTAATGTTGGTACATGCCAGCACGTGATAAATTGCAATAAACATTGTCATTAGCGTTTAGGTTTGCAATATTTTCCAATTGTTATTAGTTCTCTTCAGTTTGATGTGTGCTATATATGCGAACAAAGTGACGTTCTTACGTACGACAGTAACGATTTTGTTGATGAAGATCATATTTCAATGAAACATTCCGCACTTGGGAGGTTAGTGACGCTGTCAGTTTTTAAAACAAAAATAACAATTTTACTTTATTATTTTTTATTAATAAAGTATTGTTATCGACCTGAAATTTCCTAAAATTTGCTACTCTGAAATTTTGTATTTGCACGTTTTAGGACTAGAAAACCTCAAAAAAGGAAAAAAAATGCCGTCTGTCCGCCGTATATGCCGTACGCCGCCCGCCGTACGCAAAACCGTTTGAAGACGCGTAACTCACAAACCCGTAGAGATATTAAGTTGCAATTTTGTTGGTGGATAGTTTGGGTGAACCCCTACGAGTAGTATTTTTTGACGGGATGGGGTGTTAGGGCGGGGTGTGGGGAGCGTTTAGACGGAAAATTTTGATTTCTAGATCTCAGGAACGGCTTACGCTAGAAGGTTGAAACTTGAAATTTATGTCAAACTATGATAGTGGACCCATTTGGAGAAAATTGGTCGAAAACGGTTGAGGGGTGTGGAAGCTGGAATTGAAACATTCTAAAATCTATATCGTCTGAACGGTTGATGGCAGAAAGTTAAAACTTTGTGGTTGTTTTAGGAGATTAGACAAGGGCTAAAATTTTTAAAGGGGCCGTTGGGTGTGGGGGTGGGGGTAAAGAACTTTCGATTACAATATCTTCCGAGCCAATTTTACTGCGTAGATAAAATTTGGTTTCTATATATAAAATTATAAGTTGAGTCCATTGAATGTAAAGGGGAAGGGGAGAATATCCAGTTTCAAAAAATAAAATTTTTATATCTTAAGAACATTACCATATCTGATTTTAAAAATTTTACAAGAGTTAGGCCCAGTACGCCTTTAGTAGAGAAAAATAATTTTAGGGTGCGGGTGTAGGTGGTGATGGTGGAAGGGGGTGGAAAGGAAAAAAATCTGAATAAAGAATAACCAGAGGGCTATTTGGAGCTTTATTTTTTTTGCTGTCTGTCGCATAATAACCTACACCGCATCTCAGCATTAAACGCGTTCCGGACTTCAACCCAAAAAATAATAAAGCTGCGCTCAGACTGTTGGCAGATTTTTTTTTATGTATCATTTTTCGATATTTATTACGTATGTACATATATAGTAGTTTTCTATCTATTGTTGCAAAAAAATCTAAATACAACTTTCGCAAATCTCAAAAACAAGTTACACGGACGATGAAATTAGAAAATAATCTATCAAAGCGACGCGATTGGAGCGATGGGGTATCACTCTAACTGGTTGGACTTGCTAACATGCATTACAATCAGCTAATATCGCGTCGCATCGCTTAAAGCACGCGTCGCGCTAAGTTTACGCGAGAGTGGATTATATTTTACCATTGCTTGGTCATGCTCATATCGATAGTCTCGATAGTGTGGAGTTTAAATTACATGAATATCGATTTTATCAGTTTTACAACTGTAAAACTGAAAAATTCGATATTCATGTAATTTTGGAAAAATATTTGGGAGAAGCAATTAATTACGATGTGATGAACTTCCAATGAAAATAAAATAAAATCGCAAGTGCTCGAATCTGTGATCACAGCTGTAAGGTGGCTCAAATACGGCAGACCATATTTGGTGTGAATTTCCTAAAGAATTCAGAGCGGCTTGAAAAAATTGTAAGCACTCCTTGAAGGTTGATTCGCTCACTTCCCAAGAAGTGATGAAGTCGTATACCTTGTGTAATTTTCGTTAAGTTGTTGGATCTGCTTAGGAAAATGAAGAAGCCTAGAAAATGAAGAAGTGAGCTTCAATTCTGAACCCAGTCTTTTTATAAATACTGTATTATTGAAATAATAAAGTAAAATCGTACCAAATTGAGATCTTAAATCTTTTTATCCTTACCGAAAAGCTAAGCATGAGTAGGCATGGGCCTGGCAAAGATGTGATCTTCGTCGAAAGGTCCAACTGGCCAGCATACGTTGAAGGAGTCTCGCAGCAATTAAACTTAATTCTTGGAAAGGGCGCATCAGTAAGTCAGAAGCCAGTCCAGCTGTAAATTTTGCAAGAATGAACCTACGTTGGGGAAAAGTGTAGGAGCACGTTGAGGTTTCTAAACGAAACATAAGGTTTAAGGGGGCCTTTTCTACTTGTCCTCGTATGTCACACTAGTGATGACGTAATTCCGTTTATTTTCATTGCTCTTGCTTCTTCCATTTCCCTATAACGCATAAAGTTTTAACAATATAAAATTCATTTTCCTCATATCCATTCAATTCCTCACCACACCTGTTTATTACCACGATCCAGTTGGCAACCTTGCTCATGCCTTATCGACTGATCTCCTTGAAGTAATTTCCTCGACCTCGGTTCCATATCTCGACCACTATACTCGACTGAGAACTGAACATTGCGAATTCTTTATAAAATCCAAGCCAAGTTTATCAAAAACAAAACCCGTCTTACTATTAATTTCAAGGCGCCGGTTATTGCATATGAAGATTACTGGTATTTTCTGCAAACTCATACCGTACATGTAAACATCGCCGACTGTCTAGCATGTACTTTGCTAATCCGCACCTTACACGATCGCTACAAGATCGTACGTATCGCGCTCGACAAGATCTTCGAGCCGCACGTCCACTACGTATAATTTTCGTAAACAGGAGAAAGTCTTACGTAACAATATTTTGCGTTTAGTACAGTAAAACGCTGAATGTAACATCATCGCAAAATTGGCACAGCAAATATGCGAAGACTTGGCGAACAAATTCGAAAATTTGAAGATGAGTTTTCTATTGATGTGCGCGAGCATTTAATTATGACCGCAGCGGCTATTACAAAATAAATCCGAGCATCGCTTGAGATTGAATGGCGGGTGCATGTAGCTTTATACGGCAAATGGAAGTTAATTTCTTCGATATGCATAACAACAATTAGCGATTTTGTAAGCATAAGGAAGTGAATTTTTGGGTTATGTACATACTTTTACGCTGTTTGTAATCGAGTTACTCGCTTGAGTCTTTTGTTTATGGACATATCCGCAGTTCGTGAAGACAAAATATTGCAATATTTTTAATTGTTTGCTAAATGATATTTTGTAAATTTTTAGACAAGATTTGAAACACCTAGGAATTGAAGTAATGCATCAAGTCATTTTTTAATTGAACTTAGCCCGATATGTTTGTAGAGCATGCAAACATTGGCGTGTCGAATATACATATATAATACGTATTCCAAAATTTAGGTTTCTTTTTAATTCGGTCACTTTTCGCACCTTATGAGGTAAATTAAATGATGTAAACAGAATAAACTAGTAATACACATAGCTTATATTTTTTATCTATGAAATATTTTATGTTTCTATACATATTACACATTGCACACCGACCGAACGAATTTTCCGAATTTCTAGGAATTTGGATTTTGATTGATAATATTAAACAAAGTCCGTCTGTCGGTACGAATACGTCGTACGAATATTTTAGTCGTACGACGGATTCATTTTTCTTTTATTATCAATTAAAACTACAAATCCGTAGAGATTTTCTTTCATGATATTCTTGAAAATGTTATAATTTATGATCATAACTAATTTTTCAATAACTAAAGATTTCACAATAGGTCGAAAAAGGAAAAATCGTATCGGAAAATTCGTTCGGTTGTGTGCAATGTGTACAGCGCCTAAATATGATTTCATGTTCTAGTTAAAGTTTTTTAAAACTTCAGCAATAAATATTTTTAAATATGTTTACAAGAAACAGTGGGGTGCAGTTCCCATTAAACAATTACATGTAGCTTGACTTCTCATAATTCAAGATAAAAGGTATAATTTATATTTGTGCCATCTACAGAATTCTTAAAAAACGAAAACATGTTTCTTGCCACTGAAAATACGTTGAAAATCATCCAAATGATGCTGCTCAGGTCCTTTTCATAATATGATCAAATCGGTGAAGTAATTGCTTAATTCTTTCGTAGAAAATCGTTTCGTAGTAATGTCAGCCAAATACGAAAATGTACGACCGGAGGCAAACTATAAATTTATAGCTGGATCCAGTGCTGCCAATAATAATGGTTTTTTCGATTGGTATATTTTTTGGCAGATCAATATTCTTGAAATTTTGTTAAGCTATTCGTTGCATAGTGCATACACCATCCGCTCCATGAAAATGCCTTTCAAGGAACATATCTTCCAAACTCTTGGAGCAATTTATTTTAAATTGTTTAGCTGGAAAGACAGGATAAGCCCCTCTAAATGCTGGATTTTTGGATGGTGTGGTGTAAGGAGAGGGGTGTTGGGAACGAGCGTTTTAGACGAAAAGGTTGGAATTTAGGAAGTTGGAAGTTGGAATTTATATAGATCTATGAAAGAGCAAAAAAATAGTGACTTGGGTTGATGTAGAAAAGCAACGCGTCCGAAACGGTTGGAACATTGGATTGAGACGTTCTAAAAACCATATATCCTGAGTGGTTTGTACCACTAGGTTGAAACATTGTGTTTGTTTGTAGGTATACTAGGCGAATACATCGGATGTGAAACTTTTAGGGCGGTTAGTGACGTGCGGGGTTGAGGTGCAAAATATTAGATAACGATATCTCACAAACCAATTACATCAGGAAGATGAAATTTGGTTTTTGTATGTAAGTGGAAAAGGGAAGTTCGTAGAATATAAAATTGTTCAGGGTGCCGTGCAGCATGGAAGTGGAGGATAAGAATTTTTCTAAAAAAACTCGTCTTATATCTCAAGAACTGATTAAGACTTTTGTTCAGGGTTTTGAAATTTAAACGGGGGATAAGCCCCTGGCAAGAAGAAAACAGGTTTTTGAAACCGGTGAAAAGAAAAGAAATTTCGATTCTTATATTTCGAGAACTAATGAAAGATATAAAAAAATTGTATGCATATATTGTCACGAATTTCGTTATATCTCTTAGGTATTCTGAAATATTGAATTGGTTTTACCTCTAAGGTAAATACCGGGGTATAGAGAGGCTGCATACATTTTCACGATCTTCGCCATATCCCGTAGATCTGATTTGATATCGAATGAGTTTTTACTTCCTCGTACTTTTCATATAATCGTCTCAAAACTGAGTGCAGTATTTTTACTTTTCATCCCCCCAATGGAATGTAAAAAGGATGTACACGCTTTCATGAATTCCGTCATATCTCTTGGGTCTGACAAGGTATAGACTTGATTTTTACTTCCTCTGGCTTTAAATGTTATTGCCTAAAAACCGGCTTCAGGTCTTTTGGATACTCAATCCCCAAGGGGTGTTAGGGGGTTGCATACATTTTCACATTTTTCGCCATATCTCAGGTTTGATAAGATACCAAATTGGTTTTTATTTTCACAGATTTTATATAAAATCGCCAGGGAGTTTTTTTTATTCAACCCCAAGGTGGTGCTAAGGAGTTCCATATGTTGACACAAATTCAAACATACCTCTTATATTTGATGATATATCGAATAGGTTTCTCTTTCCTTGGGCTTTCAACGCAATCACTTAAAAATCAATTTCAGAAGTTTGAATATTTAACACTAAGAGGGTGTATGAGGATTGTATACCTTTTAACAATTTTGCGTTAATTGAAAATAGTTAAATACAAAATTAACGTTCACATTAGTAAAATAATTGATTACAATTATTGAATAAGTTTTGTGATGTTACACATGAATTTAAATTTCTATTTTATATCATATTATAACTTTATTAATTCAAAATATTATAACGTTATTAATTCAAGAATATTAAATATTACTCATAACACATAAAATCCAAGTGATGCATTATAAATAATTGTAATTAATGAATAAGTTTTGTGGTCAATACTTTTTCCATAACAACATGTACATTATGTTCTCTTGCCTTTTATATGGTTGGGCTTAAAACCCTGAAGTCGATTGTTCGATATTTTCAGTTCTTTGGGCAACTTATTTATTTCAGTGTTTGCATAAAGAACCACTGATGAATGTTGAAATCTGTATCGAAAAAGAAGGTGTTCTAGTGGAAAAATTAACATTCCAAAAAATAGTCCTTGTCTCAAAACAACCGATGTTACATTTGACCGCGTCCTGGACTATGACTTTAAAATAGCGATCATGTACTAGGGCTACAGTAGCGAATGCACTTAACCCGAAAAATTAAAAAGTTTCGCCCCGATTATTGTTAAATCTTTTTCGTTAATAACATTAACACTTTTACAGTTTTTTTGACATCAAAAACAATATTTAAAAATGTCAGAGGAGAGGAAATAAATCTTTTTATGCCTTAAGGTTATACACGTTTATCGATTTCTGACATTATATTCGGATAGAATATGATTTGTTTTGCGTACTTGCTCCTAAAAGTGATATTTTGCTAAATCAATACAAATTGTAGTATAATATCTAAGCTGTACAGACCTTCCGTCGAATTTCAGTATCGTTCTCAACTAAATCTATATCCAATCATGTTAATATTATAAAATAAACAGAGTGCGGCTCGAATTATCGTGATTTCCAAATATAGCCAATGAAACGGTTTTTAAATATAAGAATACCGGGTGCTCATACCCGGTATTAATACCTTGAAAATGACTTCGGTATTCAATGGGACTTTCTTATGTTAAATTTTTGACTATACCACAGCAAATGCTTCATTTAATCGTTGCTAATAATTTATTCTATGGTAAATTCAAGGTTGCAATTTCACAAAAATAAAACTTCGTAGAAATGGTATCATCCATAATCAATTAATTGAAATAGCAATCAGCGGTTTATTGCACGTTCGAATTGTAAATCCGACCTTGTAATGAATTTCACGTCTATCAAATCAATATCATTTATTATTTAATGAGCATGAGTGACATTAATTGACTATAGAGTGATAATTTCATCAGTTTCAAATTGATTGTTGGTCGGATTTTGTAACAAAACATGAGCGCTTAGAGAAAAGGCTTGCACAAACATAAAAAGAGGCATTCAGTTTCATCAACAAACCACCACTTGTGTTAGTCTTCCACAAACGAAGCAGCTTCGATAATGCTGATGCAATTTAATCAGTAGGCCTTTTTTTATTTACCACTCAATTTCTTTATACGCAAAGGCTTGGATAATCGCGGCTTAATTCTTAATCCAGCAATTCCAATAGATTAAATAAATAGAAATTTACGCAAGCCATAATAGTACATATTTTATTATTAAAAAATAATGAAGTAAAACGAATTAAGTTCTACAGCTTTTTCATTATCGATGAATGAAAACAACCAAATTATATAACTTAAAAAAAATATAAAAAGTATAAAAATAATAGCAGTAAAAAATGTAAATCGATAGACAACAACTTTCTCGAAATATTTAAGACCCTTTTGTTCATAGAATTGCCATCATTTGTAAAAATTAGCTACGTCAGCTGCTGGTGCAAAAATTAGCAATTCAAAGTTGTTCGATTCGAAAATTTGCTTAAATCGATTAAATTTCTGATTTTAGTTGACAAAAACATGCCTCGACTAATTTGTTATTAAGGTTTAACACTTAAAAAACTTTCCAAAATTTAAATACATATAAATTTTTTATTTAGGTTTGTGAAATTATTGAAGAGGATATCAAATTTTAATTCATCCGAGCAAAAAATATTGAAATAAACAATAGGTTTCGATAGCACCGTACACAATTTAGACTTTAACAATGCTTTTCGGTGATCGGTGAACAATCTTTCTTCCAATTTCCCAAGGTTCACTGAGAGAAATAATTTGTTGGCATGAGATTACTTCAATAACATTTTCATTGCAGCAATCGAATTTCATTTATACTAATGAGAATTAGTTTGGAGCAATAGATATTCGGTTGTACAAAAAATATTAAACAGTAAACATGCAATACGTGCAATAGAACCATTCTGTCAAGACAATCAACTTATGTTGTTTGCGCGATTCTGTTGAAAGAACCGAACAGAAAAATGTCTAGCAACTCCATTTTTATTGCCGCAATATAACGTTGGTTGTTGCAATAGAATATTGTTCATTACAAACGATTTTCGGCATCATTCTGCTGTGATAACCGAATGTGTGTTCCGCCAACCTAATGTATGTTGTGGTAACTTAGTTAATCCACACTAAGTTAAGTTGCACATAGGGAAATGAAAATGAAAGGTCTTCGGTGGCGCAGTGGTTACGCGCACCAGTCCAAAAACTTTCAACACGGGTTCGATTCCTACCTGCAGCCATGGGTTTTATTAAGTCAGTAAGTAAGAAATAATATTTGAAGTAGGAAAATAGTGTCTTAGAACAGTTTTCTACTGCCCCTCCTAGGTACCAAAAAAGAATTCAGTGTATGATTTAACACAAAAAAACTCAATTTTTTTTAGAGCTTACGAACAACCCGCGTATTTGGGACAATCAAAATTTTAAGAGATGTTGGTTGGCTAGACAAATAATTCAATTGCCAGGAAATATATTCGATACTAATAAACGAAAATTCCACAATTCCACAGCACCCCAATTGACCAGCCCCGAAAGTAAAGAAATGATTTTATTTAAATGCAAGTAACTTCACATGTAATCAAGCTAATGCAGTGAATCTGCCGTGATATGAAATGTAACAAAACGGGCTTTTATAATATGAAAAAAAAGAAATTATATAATTGATTGTGAACAAAAAATCTAAATGTAGCAAACAATTTTTTCGTGAAAAGTAGTTGGTTTTCAGTTTCACGAATTTCGTCAAATCTTTTAGGCCTATCGACGAAGCATTGAATTAATTTTAGTTCTGCAAACTCTTTATATAGTGCCAAGAATTTGTTTTCCAGCTTTTCCAAAGTTGGAAAACAAATTGGGTACGTTTGCACGAATTCCGACATATTTCTTAGATCTACTGAGATTTCGAGATTTTTATTTCTAAGAGCCTTAAAATAATAGCCTATAAGACACTATCAAATTTTCGATATTCAGCCCCGAAGAGGATATGATGGTTGTGCAAGTTTTCAACTAACTGAGGTCTTCGTCTTACTCTAGAGAATTAAATTAACTAGTTATGTACTCGTATATGTAGATGTACTATAGAAGTAATTTGAGAAACAATAAAGTTTAGATTCGTATTGGCGTAAAAAAAATTGTCCGTGAAATGGTTTTTCCTACATTTGCACGAATTTTCTTATATCTTCGAGGTCTGCCTAGGAATCGAATTAATTTTACTTTTAGGTGCTTTTCATATAAAATCCTAGAAATACTGTTTTAGATTTTTTGATATTCAACCCGTAAGAGGCTGTAAATGGGTTGTATTTGTTTTCACGAAATCCGACATATTTGTTTTGTCTAATGATATATCGAATTGGCCTTGACTTCAATAGGATTTAAATATAATCACAAAAAGAAGAATTAAACATTTTTCGATACTCAGCGCGAAAGGTGCACTCTAAAAACTGAAAGTAAATACACAACTTTGAAAGATGTAAAATCACGCATTTTTGTACTCTAGAAGAAATCATATAGAGTATTATAAGTTTAATCCAGCCCAAAAGATTGTAACGCATAGAACCAAGCCTCGGACGAAAAAAAGTTATATATTATTTTTTGTTTATTTGTGGCCAAAAACCTCAAATCCGCTTGACGTCCGTCCGTCCGTCCGTCCGTCCGTCCGTATGTCCGTGAACACGATAACTCAAGAACGCCTTCACCTAGGATCTTGAAATTTTGAATCTGGATGTTTGGTTGAATTTATAAGGCTAAGTTCGTTAATGGACAAAATCGTCCTACTCCTTCGGGTAGCTGCCATACAAAATGTCCTTAAAACACGTGTTCAAGAATATTGGTCGATAACTTCAGAAAGGTTTAAGCTACGACATTGAAATTTTGTATGTGTTATTTTTCCAATAGTTGGAGCTAAATATATGATTATGAAGAAAATCCTGTTAGTCCTTCGTGTAGCTGCCATACAAATATCCTATCAAAATGTATTCACTTAATTTACGAAACTCACTATAACTCAAGTAAACTTTTAGGTACGAATTCGGAATTTTGTACAAATTAGTTTTGAGTAAAAACGAAGTTCGAGTTTACTAGGCAGAGAAATCCTTTTACTCCTTCTGGTACCTTCCATACAAATAATCCTTAAGACACGTGTTCAACAATATTTTTCGATAACTTTTGAACGCTTCAAGCTACGAATTTGAAATTTTATACACATTCATTTTTGAATGGTTCCAAAGAAAAGTATAAATATGTAAGAAATCTAGTGAGTCCTTCCTGCAACTCCCATGTGAAAGTCCTTCAAAAAGGAAATTTTTTTTCGATGACTTACCCAGTTCAAGATATGAAATTAAACACTGAATATTATAAACACTGAATATATTGTCTTTTAGGTTTGAGTAGCAATCTAATGGCAGTCCTTAATAAAGGACATACAAAATGCACACACGTAATTCTACTTTATCCCCAACTACAATATAAATCGGAGTTCAGTATTCATCTAGAGTATTATACGATTGGCTTGCAGCCGATCGTGACTGCAGTATGTTTCTTCACAAAATTTAAACTTAAGTTGATATTTATATGAAAAAGATACGTTTTTCGTGTTCACACAAATATTATTTAATTTAATTTATGTTTTGTATAATTTTGCTTCAGATTATGCAAATATAAACAGTTTTAATTTAATTTTACGTCAATATATCGAAGTTTTACAATATTTTACGTAAAAGTACGTCGCATGTCACAATAATGAATCGTGTAGCTCATTGGCGGATACAGGGGGGGGGCGGAGGGGGCGGCCGCCCCACCCAAGAGCAATTCCGAATTTTCTTAACATACATACCTACTTCAACCGTTCTCCGATTTTTTTTACTCCACTGCAATATGGACTGTAATTAGCATTTACTGCAGTTCTGCGGTGCAATGCAAAGCACAGAACAGAACCATGATGGTAGATTTACCATACACTCAACGTTTGAGGCGCGCCTCTATCCCCACCATAAAATCAACCAATCAGATGGCTCGTGCAGTCGCAAGAGTCTAACATTCTTCAACTTTTTCTCCGACTCACGCTTCCATATATGTACACACACGATTGCCTCGAGGCGAGCCTCAAGGGTGAGTGTAAACGCAACATGATAAAAAAACTACAAGACAACATGGAATAGGGTCATTCCATCAAGAACCGCCAAGAATGACGAAATTTGTGACCTTACCATCTCGGTTTTTTTTTGAAAAAGTTTGTACTTTAAGAACTAGTGAAAAAATTAATTGAAATTCAATTTTTTGTTTCTATCTCTTTTTTTTTGGTAGTTATAGTATGTTGAAGTTTTATTTTTTAGGCTATACTGTTTTTCAAAATATACCAAAAAATTAACTTGGGATCTCAATGGGATCGGGGACAAAAAAATCGAAGAACATTATAGTGGTTCTCAATTATTTTACAGAAAAAGGGTCATTTAATCAAGAATCGCCAAAAGTCTGACCTTATCATCGCCGATCCTTTTGAAAATTTGTGTACTTGAAGAATTAGTGAAAAAAAAATATGATTTCAAGTTTTTGTTTCTATCTAATTTTTTTTTGTTAGTTATAGTATGTTAAAGATTTCCCAAAAAAGATGTCCGAGTCCTCTTTGAAAATTCATATCTCTGGTAATTTTTATCCTTAACTAATAAAGTAGGGCTTATTTTAAAGATTGTTGTTGTTTTTGTTAGTTAAAAAATGAGATAGAAACAAAAACTTGAATTTCAATTATTTTATTCACTAGTTCTTTAAGTACAAAAATTTTCAAAGGAATCGGAAATGGTAAAGTCACAATTTTGGCGATTCTTGATGGAATGACCCATAATAAGATGAAAACAATATCATCGCGTTTTTGCAGTGCAGTCTATGTAGCTAAATTCACACAGAACTTGATCAAACAAAATAGCCAAATCAAAAAAATTTCCGCCCCCCCCCCAACAGCAAAGTCTGGATCCGCCACTGGTGTAGCTGTATAAAACAAAATCGCTTCAATTGACGAACAGAATTGTTCCTATTCATTTGGTGTTTAAAATTATTGCCGGTGCGTCGTCGTCTAATTGTGATTTGGTTTTTTGGTGTTTTATCTTTTGAAATAAGTGTGAGGTGATACATTTAAAGTGAATTAGTTCATAATATTTATATTAAATTTTATTTTACCACCAGTTTGAAATTTCTTCGCACATCAAAATTTAAATTTTCTTCGTAAGAAAAGTACCATAAGCACATGTACTTCCATCGCCATTTAAATCAAGCAGGTATTCTGTGCTTACTTAAAGAATGTAATATGCGTTTTTCTAGTTATAGTTCATATCAAAGTCATTATTCTAGAAATAATTGGACGAAATAAAAGCCGAGATTCCAGTAAATACACCTTGGTTGGCCATTTCAGGTATTATTGTTACTTCTAATATAATTTTGAATTAAATAATTTTCAACCTAATATATTTTATTTCAGATTTAACACTAGAAGGTGACAACAAAATTGCGTATATATTTATTGAAAAATCCATTGTTGGGAAAGAGGATGTTTTCAACTTTATTCAGCTGATTTTGCAAATAATATGCTTTTTTTATATTTTGAACATAATATATCCTAAAGAGATTTCACAATCGATTGAATTTATGTTTATTATTACTTTTTTCAATATTATCCTAAATGTCATAGAGGAAATAAAACATGCATTAATAATATTAACAAAATTAACACATTATTAATAAAAATAAAAAACACTGAAAATTAATTTTATTGAAAGTTAATTTTGAAATAAATTCATTTTATTCAAAGTGATGAATATTCACTATATATGTACTCGTAAAGTGGCAATCTACTTTCATCAAAAATTAAAAGTTTTTTTTATTAAATTGTGTGAAAGAAAAGGAGGAACTGAAAAGGAACCATGTAGAAATAATATAATATTTTTAATGGATTCGAATTAAACGTAAGTAAATTATTACTACAAAAATGCAATAAATTTACGTCATATTTTAGACTAAGTTGCAAGATGATCATTATCACAGAAATAAGTAAAATCGCATTAATATATATGTATGTTTACATTATTTACATTAAACTTACAATCAACGGGATGAAAAAATACCAACTACATATAGTAACTTTACTTACATTCCAATATAAAAATATTATACTTGCGTTGTAAAGAATTACATAATCATGTGGTAAAATAACACAGATGTAAAATTACATGGACTAAAGTAGGAATTTAATTTCCTATTATTTTAGTAGTAAATTTACTAAAAAAAATTTCAAGAGTATGGTGTAAGGGGTTTAAGTAAGTTTTCACAAATTCCGCCAAATATTCTAGGTCCAATGAGGTATCGAATTCACTTTTACTTCTATGGACAATATTTATATGTAATCATCTAAAAATTAATTTCAGGATTTTGTGATATTCAGCCACTAAGGGGGTGTAAAATTAATGAGTATGTTTTTACGAATTCAGACATATCACTTAGGTCTGATGAGATATGAGATTGTTTTTTACTTTAATAGAATTTCTGTATAATCACCTTAAAAATAATTTTTTTAATTTCCAACCCCATCCCAATGATTATGTCGCTATTTAATCTACTACTATTTTATGGAATTTTGCTCTTTATTACATACAAAAATATGCCATCAAAAGTTTTTCCGCGAAGTTATTGTCACTGCTAGCTTAACTGTTAAGCTAGCAGGTTTTAGTTTTCAAAAAATAGAGTTGAGCAAGAAAACTAATTTTGTCAGGACAAAACAGCAACAAATTAAGAGATAACTTTTTTTTAAAATTTTGATGTTTTGATACCATTACGTTTTGCAGTAATTATGTTGCCAACTCTGGACAATATTCCTTCCGCTGGAACTTACTTAGCTGGCACGCATACATTTTTTTTGAGAACTCTTGGAGCATATTTGATGATTTTTTCCCAATATTCCAAAACATTGCAGTATTGGGCTTTCATCTTAATTAAACAACATCAATAATCAAATCACTTACTGGAGTCGATATAGAACGTGACTGATTATTTGGCGTGAAAGTAAGTCATCAAATTTGCTTGATTACTTACGTGTAGTTTCATCTCTCATATATCTGCAAATTGATATATCGATAGAGATAAACAGGGAGTAAAAAATGATTTCTTGATTTTTCTCGTATTTAATAGCTCAAAAGTGTGAATTTAACCCCACACAGTGAGCTGTGAATTTGAACGTAGTAGCGGATAACAATTATGTCAATATTATTGTATAATAAATATAAATTAAAATGCCAAATACTTTTTAACTTTTCAGAAAGTTTACAATTGCAATCAGTATTCAAACCGGAAAAAAATAAAAAATTCACCACTATTAAAAAAAACTTACGACTAAAAGTGAATATTAATCATATCAAGCATATTTTGGCGTTAAATACTTGGTGCGAAATTTTTGATATCGATATCATTTCCATCAACGTTAGTTTGTTGCCTTCTCCCCCGCGATGTCATATCTCATGCGTTTTGTATTTTTTTCTGCTTGGCTTTCTAAATGCAAACTACTCATTTTAAAACAACTTAAATTCAAAGATTGCCTTTAAGCTGTGCAACTATTGGATGTGAATGGACCAAAACGGCAATACACATCTACACCTTTGAGTTAATGTTGTAATAAAATTGATGCTAATTTCGCACGAACCGGAAGCTGACATGAAGAAAATTAGTATCACATCCAACTGCAGAATGTTGCATGCATACGTCAAAAGAAAATAAATTTTATTTAAACATAAAATTTTGGCCATTCCCTAGTAGTTTTGATAGGCCAGTCCGTACATTCGTAAAATACCAGCCCAAATAAATTATTTCATAATAAGCGTTTTAACATGCATACAGATATATGCATTTTGAAATTGGGAAATAAAGTGACAGAAATAAGAAAAAACCGAATTAACACTTAAGATGTCAAGGCAAACTCTTTCGGGGAATGTGAATATGTACATATGTACTCGTATAAAAAAGGTGACATATCAGTTAAAATGTGGATTTGCTGGAGCTTTAAATGATCAAGTAGACACCAAAAGATTGTATATCGTGTCATCAGAGAAAGTTTTGGGCATAAACAATTTTTTTTTGCTCTGGCGCAATGACTAAATTAAATTAATAGCAAGAAAACAAATTGTCGTTAAAAATAGTATCGGTAAAAAAATTCAGAAGTCACTAAATTGCGTTCGAAGGAAGTTCAAAATGGAGCACATATTTTCTAGATCGTTTCAGTACTGAAAAAAAGTGTACCTAATGAACTACTCACAGATGGAATGCTCACAATCACTGTAATGTAAGCGGTATGGTCAATTATAGTCGCTAACCTACTAACCAGAAAAGAAACAGATGCAAGTCAAGTGATCTCTGATGAAACAATCTAATTTTCTTATGAAGTCAAGTGTCTCAGGTTGACTCTTGTGAACTGGATTGCGAATAGGGCTGCTGAACGATGGGCACTAGTGTGAGAGGAGCACTAATTAGTCATAAACATACGGCTCGATGATGGAACAGATAAATTTCGGACATAAGTCCAACACAGTTTTCAAACTGACCTTTCCAAAGAAAGTTTTTCTTCTCTCACAGCTTTGACTGGCAGTAGCCCCAATTGCGTAGGGTATTCGGTAGCCAAGTGGGTGGCACGGCAATTTACTGCACTATGCACTGAGGTAGGGGTTTCAAATCCCACCTACTCGTAGTCATGGCCTTATCACCAGCCTTCACAACTACTCTGATATCGAAAAAACGCAGATGCAAAAACGCTGGTGAAGATGAGAGCGGATTATGATGCATGTTAGCGAGAGTAACCAGTTACAGTGATATTGCATCGCTCCAATCGCGTCGCTTCATTAGACTATTTTCGTCGCGCTCACAATGCGATTTTGACTTTCTTTTAGAACATTAAGATGGCAAACGGCTAATAAATGTCGGAAAATTAATGCCCACAAAAGAAACGTTAATACGCACTGTTTTAAAAAATTTAATATTCAATCCAATTTTTGCTTGAAATTTCCAGCACCCATGTTTCATTTTTTCAAGTAAAAGTACACATTTCAGTCACTTTTACACGAAATGACTGTAAATTATTCATGTACTTTTTAACTGAACCGTACAATTTACAAGAAAAGTCTCACAAAATTACGCACCATTTCGTGTAAAATGAACTATATTTATATATGAATTGAAAATTACGTTTTTTCGAGTCATTCTACTTATCTATTTGAATTTTACTACGAAAAACATGTAATATATGAAACCACGGAGATGGACGCTTCGTTCAATTTTGTTTTCTACTGAAATGAAAATGCAACGCCTTCGGTGGCGCAGTGGCTACGCGCGCCAAACCTACGCGGCAAAAAGCAGAATTGATCGCGGGTTCGATTCCTACCTACATCTAAAAGTTTTATTAAGAGTAAGTAAGTAAGAAATAATATTAGAAGTAGAAATAAGTGTGCTAATTATACACTTTGTAAATTCAACAGAATATCCAGTGAATTTTCTGCTTTCGAAGTTGAAATTAACTGATTGCAAATTGAAATTTTACTGACCGAAAATTGAAAATTACATTCAAATTGACTATTACATCCCAATGTAATTTCACTTGAAAAGGTGTGGCATATTTGCCTACTATCCAAAAGATGTAAAATTCAATGGATTTTTTTTACTGTGGGTGTACAGTCTGCGAACAAAATATTTTAGTACTTGCGAATATTATTTGGCAGATGTGGGAAGCGATTCAGCGCACTCGCTTAATTAGTGTCGCGATATGGCACGCTCGATACGATTGGGTGCATCGCTCTTACTGTAATTACACCTTAAAGGTAAATATCGCAATAAATTACAATGTGATAAATAACACAAAATAACAAACATTTTGCAATATTTCTCCGAAAACGAGATAGTCAAATTGTCGTAAAAAAGGCTAATCATATTTTCTTTTCGACGTATGGGAATCTAGGTGGTGAAGAAGAAACAAGTTTTCGGGATTGGAACCACTTAGATGCGTCTGCCGTTTTGAAAAGAAAGACGCATCTAGTTTTTTGGCTCTGGCTTTATAACCGCGAGTTTTACGGAAATTTTGATTTCAACATTTTTATAGAGAATTCAATTCATTACAACTTTTATTAATAAATTTTTTTATGGTGTATAAATATTTATAAATATATACGCTGAGAGGTGCTATGGATTCTTTATTTTCTATTTTGTGGAAAAGCATTTTATAACAATCATATTTGTTTTTTTGATTTTATGCTGTTGCCAGCGGTACAATGAGAGACGAGTCAGGCGTAATTCATATAAATTTGTGATAAAAAGTTTATTTAAGCATATTATTTTTTTATGATGAACTTTTATATTACTACATTGCATTATGTTATAATTCTTAAATTATTTTCTACGCCACCAATGGGATAAATTTTATTAGCACCTTTATTTCTTTCTGAGCTGAAACGAAACAAGTAGAAAGTTTTATTTTTATAACCCCTAAAAAACGATCACCTGATCAAAATTATGTTGCGTCGAGGTTGACATGTTGTCGAAAAAATTGGGTTTACCGTGTACTCAAGATAATGACCCACAATTTGCCCTTTCAAACAAACAAACATTTGAGTAGATACGTGGCGAAAATTTGAGGAATATGTCTGAATCGGAATATGAGGAATAAGTCCATCGGGGATACTAGGTATTAAGAATCTATCAGCAGTCTGGGTGTAAGTTCATTATTTTTGCTGAGATGCGATGCACTAAAAATTAACCAGTAGGGACCCAACTGACTGAATTTGACCACGTCTCGACTATACAGTTGGCAGTGACACTTCTGTCATACTTCGACCTTATCCGCTTCCCGGATTTTGTCACGAAAAGTAATAAAGTTACACCCAGGCTGTTAGCAGAATTTTTTATTATAATAGGAGGGTCCTGCACACCCCAAAAATTCTTCTCCGTCTGTAGATATGATCCCCTATTTTTTTTTTCTATAAATTCGAGTCAGGAGCAAATGCTTCAGTTTTTCTAACTTTTCTTTTTGATAATACGGAAATAGTGTTAAGATCTAAAGCGTCGGACTTTTCAAATAGGTTGGCGTTACGGTATGATAAAGTGAACTTAATTCCAAAGAAAGGAAGACGCTAACATGTCGGTAGCTACTAATGTTGTTGAAAAGTTCAAGATGATATTCAGCAGGAAATCCATCGTTGATCGAGAGCTGGGTATTTGTCAATACTTTGCAATATTGTTTTTATGGTGCAGTCATGCACGCATTTCTCTTTCCGAGTACTACGAGGATGAAGAAAGAGTGAGCGAAGTAATTACAGGTATAAAGTTCTATGCTACAGTTGCTGTAAAATTAACGATAGTCATACCACCTACTAGTAGATACTTTGACTGTTCTGCGAAGTCGTAATAGTCTAATGAGTCGGAACACAAGTTTCGCGATGCAATAAAGCGTGGTTAGGATCTTTTTGTTTCATAAGTCAAAATTTTGCCGTATAAAATTTGGCTTTTATAATACAATTAGACGGTTTAGGTGGAGTCCTTAAGCCTCCCTGCGGACCCCTGACTCTTCATAAATCTTCAATAAATGTACTGAGTTACTGAGTACTGAGATGAGATGAGAAATAATTAATTTAAACTCTTCTCGGCTGCTCAGGATTGCAGAATTTTCATTGAATAGGTAATAGATGGTTTTATGAATTTCAAAATTGTGCACAATTCTTAAGCCCGGTGAGATACCGAATTGGTTTTCACTTCTACAGGTAATTAACACAAACACCTAAAAAAATAGAAAAACTTTGAATTACAATATCTTCCGAACCAATTGCACCAGAAAGATAAAATTTGGATTCTGTGTATTAGAATTACAAGTGGAGTCTAGTAAATGTAGAATTTTTACGGGAGGAGGTGAAGCGCGGAAGTGGGAGCAGCGATTATTCAAAAAATTGCATTCTTATATTTCAAGAACCGTACCTAATATGATCTTGAAAATTTTACAAGAGTTAGGAGCAGTAGACCGGAGAAAAAACGGAGCGGAGAAAAAAGTGTTGAGGGTGTGGTTGTAGGGGGTGATTGTGGGAGGGGGTGGAAATGAAAAAATTCTGATTTTTATTTCTCGAAAACCGCAAAAGGAAGGAAAGCTAAAAATAGATAACTGTATAGAGCCACTATTGAGTCACCCCAGAAAAATAAAATTTTCGATATGGGTAGCAACGGGATTGGGGGTGGTTTTTCATTTCTTAGAAACGTCTTATGCTAGAAAGTTGAAGTACCTATATGTAGATGTGCTACTATACACAAAGAGAAAAGTATCCCATTAAATTGTTAATAGTACACCTATTGATTTACTAGTTCATAAAACAATAAATTTTTCTTATTAAAACAATGGTTTTCTAGCTTGTTAGACCTTTGATTTAAATAAGAATACATTGTTGATTTTCAAACTGTACAAATTGTTGATAACAATTGAAATACCATTGACTTAAATCCCATTTCCCTATTATTTTTATAAGGTTACACTATTATTCTGATACTACGCTACAGTCATTTATTAATTGTACAAGAAGAATTAAATTTATGGTGTTAAGATTAAATATCCTATTGGTTTAATGTAGTGTTTTATTATTTTAATAATTTTTATCCATTATTTTAATATATCGTACTATTAAAATAATAGGGTTAGTAATAAATAAATACATGCCATGTTTATATTGTCAATTGTTTTTCTTCTGAAATAATTCGTATATATACATTAGTAACTTAATGTGATCATCCCATTGGACCAATGGGATTCATTATGTACTTGCTATTAAATGAATGTGATCATACCATTGAATCAATAGGACACACATCAATTTCCTTCTTTTCAACGCTATGTTCTATTTAGCTGACATATTAGTGGTCAGAGTTCAGTTGATGAGTGATGTGAAACGAGTGAAAAAGTGAATTAAAAAAATAAAATAATATGCAAATTAATTACAATTTCAAAACTTTTTGAAATTGAACAAGTTGTTTTATGCAAATCAGATCTTTTTTTTGTATGTATGTAGACATTGGCATATTCATTCTATCAGTAAGCACTATCAAGCATACATAGTACAAAGAAAGATGAATTTATTTTCTTTACACTTTGTTCTTGAGTTTGACGGTCATCCAATTCACATACATCTTTTAAATAATGGAAAAAAATGCATTTAGACTTAATAAACATTAAAAACTTGTACTATAGTGAAATAAAGCTTGGAATACATTTAAATAGTTAAGTTTGCTTTATTTAATTTTTTATTAGAAAACCATAAGAATAAAATAATAATTTTCATTATATATACCATACATACATATCGAATAAACAATATTTTAATTTAAAAAACAATTCATTATTTCCAATTTTCAGGTACACAGCAACAACTTGGATATTAATTAGATATTCCACATTATTTATGTTTATTTTTATGTTTGCTCACATTCTTTTTCAATGTGATTTGTCATATTAAATTAATATGTACAGCTTTTAAGATCATGGTTCATACGATTTCAGATTTACCCGGTGTACTATTAAATTAATCAGATAAGATTCTAATTATAATAACATTAGTCAATTAAAAACCATAAAGCAATCTTATTAACACAATAGTATCATCGTAAATTTTCTAGTTGTTGTAATATGATTATCCTTTTCTTTTTATGGTCGGTCCTATTAATTTCAAACGTGGTTTGTCCCATTAAATTAATATGAGCAACGTTTAAAACAATAGCATATACGCTTAAAGATTTACATGGTATACTATTATTTTGAAATGGTAAAACTATTAAAATAATTTGAGAATATTACCATTAATATAATACTTTGTAAGTTATTATATTTATGGTTATGTTGTTTATCCTATTGACTAAAATTAATTGGAGAAAACTAATTAATAATAAATCGGGCTAAACTTATACGATTTTTCGCTGAGTGTAGTAATTAAAGCGAATAAAAGTTTAGATTTTCATTGGCGTACGAAGGTGGAGTGAAAAACGTCCGTGAAAAGGGTTTTTTTTCCACATTTTCACGAATTTCGTTAAATCTTTTAAAAGCAATTTTACTTCTGCGGACTTTTTATATAAGCGACTAAAAATGTGTTCCAATTTTTCTTTGGTCCGGTTGAATGTTTTTTTGATTCAATCGAATAGTAACTAGTTCCGCATATCAGCTTTAAATACGTCTCGGACTTCTACCCAAGAATAATAAAGTTGCGCCCAGACTGTTGATATATTTTTACTATATGGCTGAAAATAAGATCACATATTTGCGTAGTTATGGTAACTGTATTCGATGTTTTTTTTAGTACAGTGGCAAAGTTGCACTCTATAAAGGCGAGCGTAACTGCAGGATTAGTTGGGTACAATAAAATAGAGTTCATGGTTACAGTGTAATAATAATGCAGGAACATTAAAGCACTTTAGTAACTATATAATTTGTTTATTACCATAATGAGAGTACTGTGAATTTATAAAACAATGGTCGGGATCTCGACACCTGTACTATGCAACTTCTCAGTGAAATCTTTACAGATGCAGAAGCCATATAGCAAAATTTCTGTTCAGAGTATAAAAACCCTCATATACTAGCTGTGTATATACACCGGTGACCAGTGACTATCCACTTCAATGAGCTCCAATTAAAAAGACATTGTCACATTTACGCGGCAACAAGCAGAAATTACCAAGCTAAAGTGCAATTGTCTAAAACTTGAGAGTTACATGATATCATAACAAGTACCTACATTACGCTATTATTCTTTCCAATGGTTAATACAATGGTGTAGTCATATACCTAAAATATTATTTAATAGTCACTGAAATCTCTTTTCCTGACCATTAAATTAAACCTGCAATTAGACGAATGGACAATTGAAATGTACTCAACCCTGATATCACATAATAAGAAGAGGTTTAGCTGTGAACGAACCTTTGTCGTTAAGCTCAGTAATTTTATTATTTCTTACCTTTTTTCATTATATTCCGATGAATAGTACCCATCTTTCCGTACAGCACTCGTCGTTTTATTCCATCTTCAATTTATCATTGTCCAACCGATAAAGCCCACTACCCGGAAAAAAACATGTAAAAGGTACGAGCACTTTTCATTCGTACACCCCAGGTACGGTACCAACACCTGACATAATAGAAAGTGAAAGAGTTTTTGGTAGGAATATAGCGAAAATAATATAATAATAAAAGTGAAAAGTTGAAGATTAAGTAAAAATCTTGAGAACCAAAATAAGTGCTTTATTTACTTCTGGGATTTTGTTCACTGAGGCGTGTACGTACACGTAAAAGGCAACAGACGATAGATCATTAACTAACCGGTAGACAAATGGGTTAATATACCCATTATAATGTGACATATGTTAGATATAAAGAAGTCGGTAATTTCATGCGGAATTTACCGTTTCGACTAATTACGAATTTTAATGGAGTCATTTGAAATGCTCGTAGAAAGATACACTTCTTAAGTTCAATCTTGACGTGAAATGAAACTTTTGCTAAGTGTTCAAAACGAAAGCATTAAGTGGAATTTTTGGATAGGGTCAAAGTATCAATTTACGTAGGTGGTCAGCGCCAATTTCTCGAAAGACTTAAAGTAACAATGAAAGTAAGTGAAATGTGGGGTTAACGATTCTGTGACAATGAAAATGTTTAAGAGGTATGAAAATAATAGAATTTTACCAGCATGAACTTGAAAATATTATCAGCAACCAAGGGCGCCCTTATATGGGGGCAAAATGGAATGCTTGCCCCCATCTGCATTTTGATAAAAAGGGTAATTTTCTAACCAGTGTTACCCAATTGCAATTCACTGTAGGAGTATTGCTCTCTTCGTCTGGTTTCATACATCGCTAGTTCAAATCCAGCTCGACGGACTAAAAATGTTCGATTATTTTCCAAATATTGATTTATTAGAATTTCGTCCCAAATTTAATTATTACAAACGCAAGTGTAATTGTATTATACAATCATTCCTAAAATGAAGAACAATGAAGTTTTGCCAGCTTTACATTATGAAGAGGAAAATTTAATTTAGTTGTAAACATCAGTTGTGGAGTATCATTGCATTATAGTATGTGGGTAGCTCTGTCTGGACTCTGGTTTCAGGCGTTTTCAACTGATTGTATTTGGTTATTTAACTATTCATACAAATCGGGAGGATATGCAGTTTCAGTTAAGCTCAGACTGTTGGCTGATTTATTAATATAACTTGAGATAGATAAATTAATATAACTTGTGGTTAACTATTTTCTATTGCATTCTTATGCAACATCTTAAAAAAGTTAAAAGCCAAGCTTTTACCAACCACATGGTTGAACAATAAGAACAATCATTTAAATACGAATTCAGTTTTTCATTCAGAGTACCTGTTATCTCACGAGGTATTTTTTAGAGTGCTTAATTTAAAAAAACTCCAATATTTTGTTTAACTATTAACATTGAATTATAATTTTATGACTTATTCAAATTAAAACTTTAATGTTGTAAGCAAGGTGTTTTAATAAGATATTTCTGTCGTGACCGAAAATTCTTAAATGGCAAACAATTAGACACATTAGATCTCATTAACTATATTAAAAAGCCATAATATTTAATTATTACTCTTGAACTGATTGTAAAACTTCTTTAATTGGTTGGCAATCACTTGTATACGAGTATAATATAATATGCGATCTTGGACTTGATATATGAGTGCCTTACTTGGATAATACATTACCTTGGCACAATCTGTCAACCTTCTTTTAGTGGATGAAAAACTAATAATCGATCAACTATTAACTCCTATGAGCTGTCTAGTGTATCTTAAGCCCAGACCCGAGCTTTGTCAAGAAGCTGCTCTGATCAGCAGTTACATACCTACATAACGTACTCGAAAGTAGGTTCTATGGTTTCGAAGACCATGTTTAATAATAAGATTCTATCTTAGAGTTCAACCGAAGTTAAATTAAGATCTACAATGTTAATTTATCTAACATTATTTCAAGGTAGCTAATGCACTTATTAACCTTTCTCAATTTTAAAGTCAAATGAAATCAGAATTTTTTTTATAATAAGAGTACCTATTTAATAATCAATAATCTACTAAAAAATTTAATAGTCCAATCAAATATATAAATGTTTAATGCACTTAAAATATCTGCCACACAAAGATTATATTGTATAAATTTTAGATACCATAAGATGGTGTAAATTTGACTCAAAATTTCATGTTTTTCTACCCTTTGAGCAAAATTTCCAAGAAACCTTTCAAACTTTTCACATATAGACTTTTTTGGTGTGTTCAGTATAATGAAAGGAAGAATTCAGTTGCTTTCTTAAGTTTTTCCAACATTCCAAAATTAAATTTTTGTTCGTTTTAAATTTGGGTCAAAATTAGAATAGCTTGGATCAAATAATAGAAAAAGAAAATAAATACCTTTTGCGACAAAAGGACAGAACAGTCTATTCACTTTTTGAATAAAAAAAATTATCTTAAGTCGGAAGTATTTCGTCTTATGACAACTTGTTGACCTCAGAAACGGAATATTGATTTCGTTTCGAAATCAATAATGTCGTTTATTTTCAAAAAATTATTATTTCATTTTATTGAAGGCAGTCCTTCTTAATAGGCCATATCCAGAGTTTAATCCAGTTGGTTCTTTCTCTGAAATGTTTTCGGAATACTTCAACCTTTAAATAAAATAAGTATGAAATCGTTAACAGCATAATCTTAATGTCTGTTTTAGAAGTAGTCGTTTAATTTAAACGTTCTTCTCGATAAGACATTGTTTTTCTGGCCAGACAATAATTGTAAATCAACTGACATTACGTAATGTTGAACTTGGAGAAGGCCTTTTTAAAACCTTTCGATGGAATTGGCTCAAAGTCAGGAGCAGTCCAAACTAGGCAAAGAATACATAGGACTTAAATTAAATCCATAATTTTTTCTGAATCTGAACACCCTCCATGTCTTGACGCTATTAAAAAAATATAGTAATATTCACAACGAAAAAAAAAAAATTAAGTATTTGAACAGCAGTCAAAAGTGAAGAGTTTTTTTTTAAAGGTTACGAGTAGGTACTGAAGTTAGGTTACGTTGACAGGAGTGACTTGCAATGGTACTGCGTCAGTGCTGATGGATCTAATCAAACACAGTTAAAGTAGTCTAAATATTTATATTTCTGATGAAGAGAGATGTTCGACATAAGGGTATCAGCTAGAAAAAATGCTAAGAATACTTACTTAGAGACAAACATGTTGTTATATATGTACATATATACCCTGTCAACGCCACCAACGAAAAACAACAACCTTGCAATATCCAAAAAGAAAACATAGAAAACTCTGCACACCTCTTCATATTCTTCGAACACTTTTCCCTTTCTCGGTTTTTCTTCGCATTTCCCGAACATTCCACACACACTAACGATTAAACTGGAAATCTCTCGTCTAACACCTGCAGTATGAAAGCGCCGCAGAGCTCGAATACAAGATAAATTTTACTACTGTGAAAGCGAGACAACGATAGTAGTTTGACTATTGAAAGCGAATTAATAAAGCTTTGTTATTTTTATTACTTTTAACCGAATTAATAAAGCTTTATTATTTTTATTACTTTTAATCACATTAGGTGTGTTTTTTCACGCATTTATCCAGATCAGAGTAGTGATTAAAATTTACATTGAAAACACCATGAACATTGCCGTTTTTGTTATTTTTTGCTTTTCCCTGTAGGTAGCAGGCTAGAATATAGATTTTAACAGGAATAGCTGCCCCAGTAAGCTCATTGGGGCAGCTATTCGCCATAAATTCTCTAATCTATCCTACTATCTATGGAAAAAAGTTATAAAGAATCATAAAAACAGCAATGTTGTTGTTATTTTGTTTATAAATTTTCTAACCTAGGCACCCTGCTCTGGATAACTGCGCAAAAAACACACCTATTAGGTTTTATTTGAAATTCTGAAGCCAGATGGGCTTGTAACAATATTTGAAATGCAAATAAATTTTTTAAAATTATGTTTTAAAAAAAATGTTAGCATTACTAATGTTGCTATTTAATTAAATACATCAGTAGATTAAATACATTTGATTAAATACATTTGAATAAATACATTTGATTAAATACATCTGTAGATATTTGCTTTTTAATATAGATCTTAGAAATTGCAGATTAAATATAATTTTTTTCCCTATAAGTTCTTAGCTTAAATTTGCTAATTAAATAACCAAAATGTAATCATTAACAGAATCCTCATTATCGTAGCTTAATAATTGTGAAGGTTAATCAATCTGGTGTACTTAACGATTTAGCATACATACGATGTAAGTAATATGAGTAGTTTTGACTTTAGGCAAATATTAGATGTAGTTTTTATCACTACAGACATAGGTAGCAAATAATCTATTAGTCGTGAAGACATTGCTGAAGCTAAAATAAATTGGTTTTTTTCAGAATTAAAATGGAGTTATTCTAAAACATTTCACCTTTACAGCTTAATTTGTTAGCGAGATATCGTGATCTAAAGTTTTTCATCCCCCAGCTACAAAAGTTACTATTGCCCCTAAAATTATTGGAATGTATCGATTATGACTTTTATTTATTTGGCGCACTCCTACATTTCTCATACCATGTCGACTATTTTTTCACTTGCTTAAAATTAATTCAAAGTTTCAACTTCCTAGTATAAGCGAAGAAGTATTTTCGATATATATTTCCTTAAAATGTTCAGAGTTTTTTTTAAAGATGGGGTGGAAGTATACGATTTAACAATATTATCCGCTGATATATCAAGACGTGCCTGCTGTTGCCATTCTCTTAAATCGCGACTTGAACTTTACGAACTTATCGTCAAAAATAACTGCAGCTCCTAGACTGTTGGTATATATTTTAACGTTATTATTTTTTAATACTAAAGTATTGTGAAGTTTCAAAAACTTTTCAAAATTTTAAATTTTCAAGTATCATGGCTTCTAGATCACCGGATAGAAAGCTAAAAGTTGATGTCTTGATATGGCAACTATATTGACACCCAAGACAAATTTGATAGGAGTAGCAATGTACGGTGGCGTTTTTTGTATCTCAGAAACGACTGATTCTAGAAAGTTTGGTGTGTATATTTAGATGCACTAGAAAAATACTTTAATTGACGAAAAAATGAGATTTGGATGGGCGTACAGAGATGAGAAAAAAAAATTTATATGACACATTTTCACGAATTTCGTCATATCCCTGGTCTGCGTTTAAAATTTCTTTTCTAAATTTTTCGATTTCAAGTCCGAATGGAGTCAAAGTAGTTGCGTACGTTTTCACGAATTCCGACATATTCCTTAGGTGTGATGAGATATTGAAAAAATCGGTTTTCCAAATTTTATATGAGTTATGTCGATATTTTTTCCCCCTGTTTTGATTGATATTGAAAAAATAAATTAATTAATTAAGAAAAAATCTGCAAACAAACACAAATTTGTAATTTTTTGCACAGAACTTCGGAACGCCATTAATGCTGAGATGCTGAGAGGCTATTTGAAAAGTTATTGTTTTAGGTTGTTGATCGCATTATATCCTGCACTACATCTCAGTACTGATTCGTTCCGGAATTTTACTCAAAAAATATTGAACTTGCCTCCAAACTGTTGAAAGAGTTTTTCAATTAATTTACTGTAAAAAATTCGATGAGTATCAGAAAATAGTTTTCTATACTTTATAAAATTTCAGTAGGTACCGGTGAATTACTGGCATTGAATGTTATCAGTACTTAAAAACAGAATTCAGTCAGTACTCAAAATATTCCGCTAGTGCTATTCATACTTCATTACTCGAAACGAAATTAGTTCAGCCAGTTCAGCAGCACCGCTGTGCTATACGAATTAGCAGGTCGTTTTTTTAAGAGTGCTGGTCAATGTTAAATCCACGGAATTTAAATAATTTCGGATGTTTAAAATATAAAATGTGAATACATGTCTCAAAATCTGAGAAACATTGTGACTTAAGACGTTTTTTATAGGTTTTTTAGGTTTCTTAACTTTGCCAAACACCTTGGGCTGTACCCTGTGGTGTTTTTAATGCTTCACACATCCGACCCAAAAGATCGCAAAATAAAATTTAATACCTAACTAAATACTTACAATTAAGTATTCTTTCATTAAAAATATAATTAAATACTAACAGATTAACCGCAAGAGCTAAACTACAAAAAAAGTCATGTTCAATTGAAGACTAATAGAGTAATTAATTATTTCAAATCACTAACCGCAGAAGAATTAATAGATGTACCTCTCTCAATCAAAAACCTTAATTAATTTAAGACGTAACCAATAACTCACTTTTTATCGCCCACAGCTGCCCACTTTTCAATCCGTTCAAATAATCCACCATATCGTTTGAGCAGTTCGCATTAATTTCGACATCCAGAGTGCTCCACAGGTCAGCCAATTGTTCAACATTAAAAATGTCTAGTAAATCACCGATTCGCACTAAATGTGTTGAGTTTCCATTGAAGATGTGCGTCTGTTGATCCGCTTCCGGCGTTTTCAAAACCAATTTTGACGCATCCAATTGTGCCAAAAAATCGCTGAAATTCGACGATTGTAATTGGCGCGAAAAATTGACGTCACCGCTCGGTATTTCACCACGGCATCGTGGTGAATTGTTTGCAAAAACTAAGCATATTGCTAACGCGAAAAGTTTTAACGATATTCCTGACATCTTTTCTTAAGTTTTTTTCTTTATTTCAATTTTAATGTTTGATATTTAAAGCACCGTTCGTGTTCGGCCCTGTATATGAATAAAATTCGATTCGATCTTATCTTATAATTTCAATGGTCCACATTTTCACTTTGATCAGTTTTCGAATGATCGATTTTTAATTAATTCGCTCATTTAGGCAAAAATTTTGGCCACGATACCCGAAAATATTAAAATCGGTTGACAAAATTTATAATGAAAACGAAAAAAAAATAAATTATATATTATCAAACTTTTCACTTTCTTCGACGGTAACGTAACGTAATCGCAATAAAAACGAAACCCGAATACGGAAACATACAATAGCCGTGTGCAGAAATCACTTAAACAGCAAAACCGCGGGACAGGTGAGATACTGAGTACCTTAAGTGGTCGTCTTTCATTCGTCTTAAAGCGATTGCTTTTATTCACAACTAATTAACACACGGGTGTGTGTGGATGGTTCTCGAGCAAGTGACCAAGAAACAAAACCGCTTTACACTTTATGAACGTTTCGATACTGAAGACGTCTTGAATTAATACTTAACTAGTCTGCAAACGAAAGTGAACTAAAAGTCTTTCTTTTCACGGTAAGCCCGAAAATTCATCTTTTCGTTTCGATGAGGCTTTTCTGGTGGAGTAATGGTAAGAGTCGGATTGAATGCCACACCACCTTTCCTACCTTTACAACATTTTCTTCAAAATCATGACAAAGGTGGGATACACTATTGTGTCGCCGTAACCGAATTTGAAAAAAGAGAATTCAAAATATCCGATCAATTTTTTTTTTATTGCAATTGAATAGTTGGCGGTATGTAGTCGACCCCAGCACTTCATACCTACTTACCTGTACCCGATAATTAACAATTATTGTATTTCCCACCAATACATGAAATTTAAACGTACTATTACGGCGCGAGCGTGAAATTTTAATTCCAGCCGACCATCAGCGAGTTATGCAATATTTTTATAAACAATTTTTAAACAAAATGTTTGTGTCATGAGAAAATAGTGTTACTCTTTCGAGGCAGTTGCGAGTTTTTGAAGAAAGAGAAACGTCTTCGTGGACAAATGCACCCTACCTTTGTAGGCAGACCATATTTAATAGGCATGGGAGAAAGACTTTCGTTTTTATTATTTTTTAACATAGTGAATATTAGGTCGTGTTCGGATGTTGATTTGTAGAAAGATTGTAATGACATGTCTACATTTCTAATGCTCGTACGACAAGATCTTATCACCAACGGTCCAACAAATCGGAGGTGATATATTTCGACAGGAACTGCTATACATTATGAAGTTGATTCGATTGTATTGGTGGTGTTGGAAATTGAATTGTAGTGCGAATTTTCAAGTGTAGTACAACCCACGACAAACAATTTGCAACATAATTTGAAAACATCGGGGAAAAGTGTATCGCGATACACTCCACACTAATTATTTTTGTAAATATTAAACTATATATAGAAATAAATTAATCTTATAAATAAATTTGCTATCCTGATATTTTGTATTTTAACGTTTTTGAACTAGTAGACCTCAAAACTGCAAAAAATAGCAAACGCGTTTGAAAGCTCGTATCTTAAGCCCCGTTTACACGGTGATAGTTTTCGCGATAGTTGATATCGTGATAGATACCACCGCGAGCATAAAAGACATTCACCCAGTCCGCCTACCAAAAAATTTGAATATCTCAACGGGTTTATGAGCTATGAGTCTTCAAATTCATTTTCATATGATGTATACGGCAGACAGACGGACATTTTGTTGGACATTTTTAAGGTCTACTAATCCTAGAATCTGAAAATCCAAAATTTCAGGGAAGAAACTTATATTGAAATTTCAGGTCGATCACAATATTTTACTATTAAAAAAATAATAAAATAAAAAAAGTTGTAGGTATATGCAAAAGTATTAAGTGTGAATGTAGGATGGTGAGGGATTGAAGAAAATTCAGTCATTAAGGAATATTTTGGGCAACAGTTAAGGCCAATGCAACTAGTGTGGGAAACCTCTTAGCAGAAAAGGCCTCGGTGACTCCCTGCCAAAGTTGGATAGTGGGCACCAGTGACAGAACTTTTTTGCAGACTGCTGAAGGCTAGACGGATTAATCGGCATCACCATCCATAGAACTGTCTGGAGAGAGTAAGGAGAAAGTGTCCTTTATTTAATTTATTATAAATTATATCATTTTACTTTATTATTTTCTAATAATACAGTTGTGATCGATTTTAAAAAAAAAATTATCTACCCTGAACATTTTTTTTTCACGTTTCATGACTAGTAGACACGAAAAAAGCAAAAAAATATTTTAGTCCGTCTGTCCACCGTACGCCGTAAGCAAAATCGTTTGAAGGCTCGTAGCTCCCAAACCCTTTGAGATATTAAGTTGACATTTTTTATGAATAGACTGGATAGACCCCTTGAAGTGACCAAATTCTGAGGGGTTGGTGTGGTGTGACGGGGGTGGAGCAGGGTGCGTTTTAGACGGAAAATTTTGGTTTCTAGATCTCAGCAACCGCTTATGCTAGGAGGCTGAAACTTGGAATTTATATAGAGCTTTGATAGTGGCCCCATTTGCATAAAAATTGTCAATATGGGTGAAGGGGTATGAGAGTGGGCGGGAAAATAATGCGTTCGAAACGCAAAAAAGCCGAGATCGACACATTCTAAAATCCATATCTCCTAAACGGTTAATGTCACAAAATTGAAACTTAATGAATATTTGTAGGTATACTAGGAGAATAGATCGGAAACAAATTTTTGAGTGGGTTCAGTGATATACGGAGGTGGGTGGTGAAAAACTTTAGATTACGATATCTCACGAACCAATTGCACTAGACAAATAAAATTCGGTTTGTGTATAAAAGTTGACAAATGACATTTGCTGAAAGTACAATTTTTAAGGAGCGGTGAAGCGTGAAAGTGGAAAAGATAAGAATTTTTCTAAAAAATCACGTCTCATATCTCAAGAACAGTGTAAGATAGATGCTTAAAATTCTCCAGAAGTAGGCCTAATAGACCCCTAGCAGAAAAAAATTTTAGTATTAGGGTGTAGAGGGTGAGGGTGGAGCAGGGTGAAAAGGAAAAGGTTCGGTTTTTCCTATCTATAGGACGGCTTATGCTACAAAGTTGAAACTCGGTATGTATATGTAAATCAACTTTAAAAGTAATTTAGATAAAAAAAATTTTTAAATATCCATTGGCATTCGGAAGGGGAACAAAAAAAATTATCAGTAAAAATGGAATGCATATATTTTCACGGTTTTCGTCATATCTATTAAGTCTTCCCAAATATTGAATATTGGTTTTTATTTTCTCGTGTTGTCTTCCTACTTATCTACTCGTTTCAGGATTTTTAGATATTTAACCCCCAAGTGGGTGTAAGGAGGTTGCATATCTGATGATATATCGAAATCATTTTTACTTCCTAAGGTTTCCTATATAAGCGCCAAAAAGTAAATTTCGATATTTTTAGATATTCAATCCTAAGGGGTGTAAAGGGGTAGTATGCTTCGAGATATTTCATTGGTTTGCTGAGATATTAGATCGCTTTTCACTTCCACAGACTTTTTTTATAATCGCCTACCCATTTCTCAATTTTTGGATATTCAACCCCCAAGGGTTTGCATATGTTTTCATAATTTTTGCCATCAATTAGTTCTGATGAGATATAAAATTGGTTATTACGGCATTTGATGTAATGACCTAAAAACTAATTTCACGATTTTTCGAATTTCAAAAACCAAGGGGGTGTGAAGGGTTTGCTTACGTTTTCACAAATTTTTAAAAATTCCTCGTGTCTCATGAGATGTGAAGTTGCTTCTTATGAAATGGTCTTAAAACCTGTTTCACAAGTTTTTCGAAATTCAAACCCCAAGTGGAAGTAATGGCTTTGTATCCGTTTTAACAATTCGTCATATCTCTTAATTCTGATAAGGCAGGAAATTCGTTTTTACTTCTATGGGCTTTTAGTGTACATAATATACCAAAATTCGAATAGTCTACCATACAGGGTCTTTTCCAATGTTTAATCGGTTAAAAATCTCTATATTAAATTTTTTTTTTAAGAACAAAACTAACTTTCCAGGAAACCTCATAATTTCGAAACAACTAATGATATACTCCGACTTTGACACTTCCCGAACTTTGACCCAAATATAATAAAGTTTCCATTGGCAGATTTTTACATTTTATTGAATTTTTGTTCAATGAAATTATTAAATTAATTAATTTTAATAAATACGTATATTTTTAACTATTTAATATAATTGAATTTACAATTATATTATATATCTACAATTTTTTTTTAATTTTTTAAAATAAAATTGTATACGACCTATTTTTAATATTAGCTAGTTTTTTTATAAATTTCGTATCTATTTCTTAGGAGTTAATTAAAAACAAAATATCTTTGATTAAATTAAATTAAATCATGTAATTAATTTTAAATATCTATTAAAGCAATTCTTATGATAAATTATCTAAATTTAAATATTCAACTATAATTATAAATAAAAATAATTAAAATCAATATTAAATTAATATAAGGTATTTTTAAATATTTTATAAATTCAAACAGTTCCAGTCGGAAAACTTAAATAAATGCGCCCAACAATATTATTTGTGGTAAAAGTCTAGAGCGGATTAAAGGATGGGACATAGTTTTACCGATGCTGTAAAAATTACGATACTCAACTTAATTTTGAAGGGAGTGAAAGAGGTCAAATATCAGTATTGTCATTAAATCTCATAGGTCTGATGGGTATCGAATAAGATTTGGCTTAATTCATAAAAGCCAATTCAAAATTTTTGAATATTCAAAAGTGACTGGATACAAATATTTGTTTAACTTGATATATATATTTGTCGGTAAAATATTGGATTTGTTCTATTATTCTATTCGATTTTTATTTTTGAAGAATCACTAATTGTACAAAATGATTGTTATTACCCTAATGTCAACGGTGTTTTTTTGAGGAGAGGATCGTCATTAACATATTCATACATTCCGCAATCATGATGTTAATAGCCTAACAAATTCCACTGCATCCGACATTAACCGCATTTTTGGATTCTCCCGAGGAATTACAAAATTGTGCCCAAATTGGTGTCTAATTTTTCAAGACTTTAGGTGTTCAAATTCAAAATCTGTCCATTCGAATTCTAGTTATGGACAATATACAGACTAAACACTATTATATCTGCCATAAATTTCAATGATGCACATATTTTCGAAATGGAATACCAAAACTATTTATTGCATCAATACCAAATCGGTAGTATCTATGCAGTTTTAATCGTAACTACAAGAATGCTGAAACTGCGACAAGTTCAATTGGTAAAATATCGAATTACCCGTCCAAACTAGACACCAAAATATATTGAACACAAAAATATTTGAACACTATTTATAGGAGCAAGGAGTATTAGCTTTTTAATAGCATTTACGTGTTGAGACTCAAGGTTGATATAATTTTGAGACTATTTTTCAGCATTAACGATTAACCTAGTTACATATCGATACTGTCGATCGATAGACTCGCAATTCGACTATATTATAATCCGACAATTTGTTTGCATCAAACCACTTCAATTTTCTAGTACTGTTTTTAAATTTCTTAATAAATATAAACAAATTGAACGGATGCAGCCGAGAGAATTCGCCAACTAGCTCCAGAAAATCTAAGTCTTTTAGCCTTTTTCACCGTCTTTGTCGAAAATTCCACACAATTAACTTATGTTATCTACGAGTTTTAAGCCTATTGTTACATAATTAAATTAGATTTTGAAGAATGCATTTTATGCATGAACTTCGCAGTCAGTTCTCACGTTTTCATGTTACCATGCGATTATTCAAATACATACACTCATTTTCATGGACAACAAAATTGGTTAGTAATTTTCCCCGTTTTGATATGTGGATTTACTAGACAAGTAATTTTATCAAAAAAAACTTTTTTTTTTAATTTGCATTGATTCTGAATGGCGTACAAAAAAAATAGTCAGTGAAAATAGGGTCATTATTATTACACGAATTTCGAAATATCTCTTATGCCATGTTTCCACTGTTGTGTCAAAATTTTAAACTTTTTTTGTAAGATTTGATCATTTCCAGTATCATCAGTAGTAGGAATCAGTAGTAATCAAAAAATTAAATTATTCAATTCCAAACCTTGCATTTCGAGCAAGTAATTTTGAAAAATTTATTTGAAATATGTGGTGGCAGTGAATATTGTGGTGAAACATAAATTTTAGTGCCGGTTTCAGTAGATTTGCAATTGGATTTTGTCGTAATGTTGCTATTTAGGAAATGAAAAAATCTAATAGATTTGCGGGAGGATTTGCGTAATCGCGAGATTTTGGAGTTGTGGAAACATGGCATTAGCTTTACAAATTCGACCAAACAACTGGATTCAAAATTTCAACATCCTAGGTCAAGGTGTTCTTCAGCTATCGTGCTTTCGGATAAACGGACAGACAGACGGATGGACTGACGTACATCAAGCGGATTTGGGGTTTTTAGCCACAGGCACGGTTCTCTGCGTTAGAAATTTTTGAATTAGAATTCATCTAAAATACAACAAAGAGTCTACAAGTATGATTACCTTAGAAGAAGGCGTTCGATTCTGTTCGGCATGGCGGTTTGCTCCATAAACTCGCACAATTTTACTTCATTATCAAATTAATATTTTTCTTTTTGATAACCAAAACATTTGAGTTTAACTAAAATCTACCACTTTCAATTATCACACCATTCCCACCGGCGTTCCTCAAGGCTCCTGTCTGAGCACTACGATGTTCCAAAAAATCTGCCAACAGACTCCGCAACTTTAATATTTTTTGGAAAGAAGTCCGGAATGCGTTTAGATAGATGGACCCTTTACATACCTTCAAATTCAACAAAGATTTTTCTGAACGTTCACGAAAGGTGAAGAAAAATCGAATGCTATAAAGAAAAACGCAAAGATCAGTTTACTATGAATTCACTCTATACTTGAGGAAAAATCGAATGCAAAAAAACATGATATATAATCAGCAATAAAAAACTACAATAAAGATAGAGAATCATAACAATATTGACTATTTTCCATAAAACAAAAATTCTCTTTGTACAATATAAATGAACATTTTATACATGACCCAGCAATGCTAAGAACTGCGAAATTTTTATAATTCCAATTTTTTCTATGAAAACTTAGTTCTACATAATTATATAAAATAATCGAGTTTAGACTTTTAAAACTGTTTATAAACAAAATACATTTCTTTGCCTAAAGCAAAATCGTGCACTTTCTTTCAATTTCTATGGGGCTGCCATGTTTGTTACGAGTCCGATGAACAAATGTTTTATTAACTGCACGGCGGTGCCACCAGTCTACCAAGACCCAAATAATATGTGATCTACCCTTATTTTATTTAAGTGACCTATCCGAGCCTCCAACTTCATCTTTCAATATTAAAATTACAAGTATGTCGCAAAATACAAACAGCGGATATTTTTTCAAGATTCCTTTTATTTTCAACAATTCAAACACGCAATTTTCACAATTCAGGTACCTACTCGAATCATTAGAGCGTTATTTACAAACCTTGATCGCAAAATTATAAATATTATCATATTCAAAGTTTGTTCAAATTTCTGAGGAGTCTATAATTGATGTAGGAAGTATGCGATCTCGAGTTTATTTGTAATAAATATTAATAAATAAAAATTCATGCGAGTTTTTAAATTTCCTACTGAATAAATATCTTTATAATGCATTAGTACATTATGATCTTAAACTCATATTGTTATTCACCGTAAATTGTTATGTTCATTGAAAATGATACACGCATGCTCGGAAAACTCTCCGTAATGAGAAGACGCTTGCAAATGATTTTTTTTTTGTTACTATGCCAGGTGATTTTAAGCCATTTTCGTATTTCACAATAGCTATAATATCTGTATGTAAGATTAATGTTATATTAAATATATACATAATGCATCTTGAAATCTTTCTCTTTCTCTAAGAGCATTATTGGAGGTATATCACACTTTCATTTCTTCGAGCATTATGGCGAGTTGCGATATTGGCAAAGATTTCCCGGAAGTTATCGTTTTCTGTTTCGTTAGCTACACAGCTTTGTTGAAAAGTAATGAGGTAAATTATCTGTGCCAAGGTGGAGTAATATTGTTTTTCCGCGATTAAGTTAAATGGAACTAAATTAATAGAAAATAGGTTTAGATTAGTGTATTTGGCTTTGCACGCGCTTTCAAAAATCTATTGAAAGTAATATCGGCCTACATTAGAACGCAATAACTTTTCTTTGGGCTTTGGTATCATTAAAATAACCCGAAACTATCAAGAGTTTTCAATAACGCATCATAAAATATTTCTTGAGATTCCCGTTTACAATGAAATTATCCAAATTTAATGTGTGTTCACGAATTCCGTTATATTTCTTAGGTCCAATGATTGATATCTCATTTCTTTTTACTTCAATGAGCTTTCTGTATAACCACCTAAAATTTAATTTCAGGATCCCGAATTCCGACATATCTCTTAGGTCTGACGGGATTTCAAATTAGTTTTTATCTTAACGGATTTTTTATACACTCACCTAAAAACCGGATACAGATTTTTTTAATTTTTAACCTCTAATAGGTTATTTTGAATTTTAGATATTATCACGTTGATTTTTAAATAAAAAAATTAATAAACAAAAAATTTACACATAGTCTGGAAGCAACTTTATTATTTTTTCGAGTAGAAGTCCGACACGCATAATGTCGAGATGCGGTGCAGGTTTCTATGCGACTGATAATCTGAAGAATAACCAGGAGGTTACTTAAGGGGAGCTTGTAGGGTAAAAAAAGAAAAAAGAATCAAATTTTTGTTTTCGACTCATTATTAAAATTTATATTTTTCCTGATAAAACAAGACCAAAATCACAACATTTGGAGGCCCGGAAGTGCCTAAGAATAAATTTTTAAATTAAAATGGAAAAATTCAAAAAAAAAATTGAAGTTGATCAAATTAATAATACTCTTATAATCTGATGATTTTATTGTCAAATGATAAAAATTAGTGTTCCCACAATTATTTTACAAGATATAAAAAAGACTAGAAAAATTACGAAAATTTATTAATCAACAGAAATGATGCACAGATAACATGCAGCCATACATGCAGCTGACACATTCTAGGTGTAAACAAACTGGTTTCGTGAAAAATCATGTTTTTTGTAGCGTTTGCCCCGTTTTCTCGCCAACCGCTAATCAGAATTCATTCATTTTTTTCATTTTCTTTGTTTTGGATAAAAGAATTAGTTGATCGAAGATTATCAAATTTAAATAACGCAGTATCAACCTGTAGGCCATAAAGAAAGGTTCAAAAAGGAGCAATATTTGAACAGCTGTTATAAAAAAGTGAAGCGATTTTTTAAAAATGCTTTGATCAAGTAGTAGTACTAACAGAGCTTTACAAATGAAAAAAAAATTTAGAGTGATACGAGTAGCGGTTTAAGAGAAAATGGGTCTCAAAAATGTTAATTTTTGCACTCCCTACAAGCTCCCCTTAAGAGGGTCGTCCTATGTGCCGGGTCAGAAAAAAATTTCGTTTTTCAAATTGGCTGCCACGATTCAGAAAAAACTACTGAACCGATTGCGCTGAAATTTTAATAACACGTTCAACGGATCCCTAGTTACAACTGATACCAAAATCTTAGCGATATCTGTCACAGCTTTTTTTGCAAAGCTAAATTCATCGAAAAAATTTTAAAAAAAATTTAAAAGTTATGCCAATTTTTTAATTTTCAAAATTTTGACTGAATTCTGGTACCAGTTATAGCCACAGGCCTATAAATGAAGTATCAAATTTTTTTTTGATTTCAGATGAGGGGGACTGCCGGAATAATCATGGCAGCCATTTGACAACTTTTTTTTACAGCGGTCACTTTCAAGAGCTCTGCACGCAAAAAAAAACAATATTTCGCCTTAAAAAATATTTCTAACGTTTGTTGAAATATGAATAATATGTGGTAAAAATTTCAAAGTTGGTTCTTTCATAATCTGCAAAAAAAAAAATCCCGAAAAAAGCGGAAAAAAACTGGCCGTAACATAAGACGACACCCTTAAAGCGTTATTTTTGTTAGGCTGTTCTGAATTTTGGCTTTAAGCTCTTCCCTAAATAATAAAGTTTTGCCCAGATTGTTGGAAGATTGTTTTTTAAATCAATTTTACGACTTTCATGCACCTATTTCATTAGATATAATTTTTTTGCAATACATTTATAATTTTAAATATAAATATAACGTGAATTTAAAACATTGGGCAAACAACTCATCGGCCAATTTCTGTTATACAAAAATCGGTTCATGAGAAGTAAAAGTTCGGATGTCACATTTAGTAAAATTGGCATAATCGAGAAAAACGTGCAAATTTCCGAAATTTTACACTTTTGTTGTCATGCATAATGTACAGTAATTTCAAATTTCTTATAAGAAAACTCTAAGAAATTAGCCAATAACTGGTACAAACTGTATTCGATAAAAAGTGGACAACCGACCTTTCACTTCTTTTGTACAGAAATGATTTATTATTCTTTATTAAGTAAGTATATTAAAGTGTAACGGGTATCTAAATTTGTTCACATATGGAAATAGATGTACTTGTCTGGGTTCTAGCTTAAGATACATTGTACATATTTCCAATACTCAGAGTGAAAGCTTAAATTTGAGTTTTTGGTGACGACTGACAACGGATGTGATAGGCTAGTGCCTTTCTTTACTTTTTCATCCACGTTTTTAATTAGTTATGAATTATACTGGCCCTCGACTTTTACATGTACTTAGTAGACCTGCTAATTAAAATCACTGCAGCTTGTGTGATCTGGTCAGTTATTTTTCATGGTATGTGTCTTCTACGATCCGACTATCCAGTTAGTGATGACCAGCAAAAATTTAACGCTCCATAAATAACCACGGAATGCAGTACAGTGGCCCGAAAATTAGATGTCTTGCAATTAGAAAAAACTCAACGTCTTACCTACTTCCCATAGGAAACATTCAGTGCTCGAATTCGAAGTTATGTAATGTCCTCGAAAAAAGTTAATAACACACCGTTGTGATGATAGCAGACCAAAAACTACTCAAAAAAAAAAACCGTAACGATCAGTTGCCGTGTTGTAATCGGCATTAAAAATCGACAAACCTCTCCAATGTCTCCACTTCACTTTCCTTAAGACTTAGTACAGACTACAGACGAGTAATTCATCCTCAGTTAATGATGGCGGCCGCAGTATAGGCAAATAACCACCGCCAATCGCGCATTTTATAGTACAAAAATCTCTGCACACTTTCAATCTTACATGCGCCCAAATGAAAAGATCTTTCTTCCATCGTTGCATGATGGATGTCTTAACCTTTACAAATATTTGCTTCAAACAAAGATCAAACTGTTTCTGGCGACAACTTTCTTCGGTAGATCGGTCTACAATCACGGCAAAAAAAAAACACCATCGTGGGTTTATGGTCATATTGTGGTCATTACCGCGATCAATGCTCATCTTTCTTATTGTATATGACCCACGAAAAATATTCCACCACCAGCACCACCCACTTGCCACTTGTTACAGCGGATCTGCAAGATCGCCGTCTTGATCGTGTTCAGGGAAGAGAAAGTGTCCCAGCTTCAAAGCTGACCGTACGTACGTACCACATGTCAGTCAGTTTTCAGTATATTTTCTTAAAATATCAAGTGACCTTCGAAGACTGGTGGTAAGTTTTCGTCACAGCATTACGCCTCGATCGCAACAAATATTTTGATCTGATTCCAAGTGCAATGATACAAAGTGAATGGATGGAATATACAAGAAAATCAATCAAAATTTAAGACCGGATTGAAAGCAGATTTTATTTGTATTGGGCGGTTGCAGCTTGAAGTGATCCGAAATGATCAGTGGATGCGTCTTACATCACAGCAGTGCATTACACAGGTAAACTCGAAAACTCGAGACGATATCTGCAAGTATAGGTATGTGGTGTGGTTGTTTATTGACTGGTGGACCAAGTCGTTAAAAAATAGATAGATTGGTGCAACTCCAGGGCACATATGACACTATCATATGATAGCGATCTTTACAGCCTACGCATATACATAAGATATTTTCGATGGCTCCATCCATTCAGATGTCATACTGCAGGGCACCGTAAGATACTTAGGTGTGAACTTGAAAAGCCTTTTTGGAGGAATAATGAATGAAAAATTTGAATTATATTTGAATAGCTTGACGAAACTTTTATGATAATGTTATGATGTTGATACTTCAATTTAAATTCAACATTTAAATGAATAATAATTATTATTACTCTAAATGTAATAGTGTAGCTGTATGTCTGTACGTCTGTCCATTTGAACGCAACCAAACGATAGAGGCCAACTCAGCGTTGTTCCCCTGCTACAGCTGTAGTAGATCTGCTACTTTTTTCACGTAACCCATTGTTGCTACGAACACGTCCAATTCTACTACCTTTTCTTGTTCTGTACCGACTCGCAAAATAACAATGTATAGAACACATTCAACTTTTTGTGATACCTTTTTATATAAAGAGACATGCTGCTTCGTTTAAAGTAAAAAAATCTGCCAACAGTCTGGGCGCAACTTTATTATTTTTTGGGTAGAAGTTCGGAACGAGTTTAATTCTGAGATGCGGTGTAGTTTACTATGTGACTGAAAACCTAAAAAAAAGTTCGGGAAGCGGTTAGAATGGGGTCGCGCTAGAATACTTACGCCGCTGCCACATATAACATATGAATTACATAATTGGGTCATACTCCGGGACGAGGTCTAGTCCTAGTATAATATCAGTTGTTACGCCATTAGAAGGTTTTTCGTGATTTGATTTTGGGCCATTACATGAAATCGGAAATGCGTTTGTGGACGATTATATAAAAAGTCTGTGGAAGTGCAAACCAATCTAATATCTCATCAATCCTGAGAAATGTGTCGAAAACCATACGTCCTATTAGAGTTGAATAACAAACATCCTGAAATCGACTTTTTGACGATTATGTAGGAAGCCTTAAGAAGTAAAATGAATTTTATATCTCATTAGAACTAAGAAATATGTGGGAATTTGTGAAAACATATGCAACCCCCTTGCACCCACTTTGGGTTGAATATCCAAAAATTCTGAAATTAGTTTTAGATATATATAAAGAAAATCCGAGGAAGTAAAAACCAATCCGATGTCTTATCACTCCTAAGAGATATGACGGAATTCGTGAAAACGTGTTCAACTCGTTTTTACCCTCTTAGGGGTTAAAAAAGAAAAAAAACTTGAAAACTGATTTTAGGTGATTATTAAACAAGCCCGTGGAAGTGAAAAGTTATTCGATATCTAATCAGACCTGAGGGATACGCCTAATTCGTGAAAATGTATACATCCCCTTTACACCACCTTGGGGGTCCAATTTAAAAAAATCCTGAAAACACATTCCAGGTATTTATATGAAGAATCCGTACAAAAAAAATTAATTCAATATTTGAAAAGACCTAATAGATATGACGAAAATCGTAAAAATATATGCATTCCATTTTTACTGATCATTTTTTTTTGCCCCCTTCCGAACACCAATGGATATTTAATTTTTTTTAATCAGAATTACTTTTCTAGTTGATTTACATATACATACCGAATTTCAACTTTCTAGCATAAGCCGTTCTACAGTTAGGAAAAACACCCCCCACCCCGTACCAAATTATATTTTGCCAACATGCTACTACCATAGCTCTATCTAAATACTAAGTTTCAGTTTTATATCATTATTGGTTCTCGAGATATAAAAATTGGAACTTTTTACTTTTCACCCTCCCCCACCCTCACCCTCTACACCCTCATCACTGAAATTTTTTTTTCCGCTGGTGGTCTATCAGGCCTACTTCTGGTATTTTAAGCATCTATCTTACACCGTTCTTGCGATATAAGACGTGATTTTTTAAAAAAGTTCTTACGCCCTCCACTTTCAAGCACCATTACCCCCTAAAAAAATTTTACTTTCAGCAAACTTCATTTGTCAACCTTTATACAAAAACAAAATTTTATTTCTCTGGTGCAATTTGTTCGTGAGATATCGTAATCTAAAATTTTTCAACCCCCAACCCCGTACGTCACTGCCCCCTCTCAAAAATTTTTTTCCGATCTATTCTCCTAGTATACCTACAGATGATTATTAAGTTTTAATGTTGTGACATTAACCGTTTAGGAGATATGGATTTTAGAATGTCTCGATCTCGCCTTTCGAACGTATCGGACGCATTATTTTTCCCCAGTCTATTTCAGAAAAAAATTTAATCAAAATTACTTACATTCCTTGTGACCAGAATAAGATAAAAATTTCAAAATTCATCAGTGGCTCTTTATACATACATTGAAATAAATAAACTACAAGAAAAATATCGAAAAATCCTGAAATCAATTTTCGAATTTCGTCATATCTTCGTGAAAACGTATGTATCCTTTTTACTCTCATTTAACGGCTGATTTTAAAAAAAAATCCTCGAAATTATAATAGTTTTTACGCGATTACATAAAAAGCCTGTAGAAGTAAAAACAAATTTGCAACCACTTCAAACCTTAGAAATATCGCAATATTTGAGAAAACGTACGCAACACCTTATCCGCCGTGGTTGAATTTTAAGAAATCGTGAAATAATTTCTTAAGCGATTACATAATAACCAGTTCACTTTATTATTTTTTAATAATAATGTATTGTGATCGACCTGAAATTTCCAAAAAATTTACTACCCTGAAATTTTGTATTTTCACGTTTTAGGACTAGTAAATACCAAAAATGGCAAAAACAAAAATGTCCGTCTAACCGCCCAAGACGCCGTACGCCGTACACGTTTGAAGGCGCGTAGCTCCCAAGCCCGTTGAGATTTTAAGTTCAAATTTTTATGGTGTGTAGAATGGGTGAACCCCTACGACTGGTATCTTTTGGGTGGTCAGGATGTGAGGGGAGATGAGGAGGGAGCGTTTTAGACGAAAAATTTTGGTTTCTATTATAGATCTCAGGAACCACTTATGCTAGGAGGCTGAAACTTGGAACTTATGTACCACTATAATAGTGGACCCATTTGCAAAAAAATGTTCAATATAGGTAGAGGGTGTGGGAATAGGGGGAAAAACAATGAGTCTGAAACGCTTGAAAGCCGGGATTGAAACATTCTAAAATCCATATGTTCTAAACGATTGATGTCTGAAAGTTGAAACTTAGTGGTTGTCTTTAGAAATACTACGAGATTAGACAAGGGCTAACATTTTGGGGATGCTGGGGTGTGGGCTGGGGGGTGAACAACTTTCGATTACAATATCTTCCGACTTCAGGTGAAGTCTACTGAATGCAAAATTTTTGAGGGGGGAGGTGGAGCACGAATGTAGCAATTTTTCAAAAAATTTTATTTTTATATCCCAAAAACCGTACCAGATGTGATCTTGAAAATTTTACAGGAGTTGGAGTCAATAAGCCTCAAGTAGGGGAAAAAATTTTGGGAGCGTGGGTGTTGGGGGTGGTGGTGAAAGGGAGTAGAAAGAAAAATAATCTGATTTCAGAAACGGTTTATGCTAGAAAGTTGAAACTTAGTACGTATATATGTAGATGCCAACTAGAGCAATTAAAGCAAAATAAAAGTTTAGATTTTTATTGGTGTTCAGAGGTCGGGTTAAAAATGTCCGTGAATCCACATTTTCACGAATTTCCTTAAAACTTTTAGATATGTCGAGCTATCAAAGCAATTTCACTTCTGCGGACTATTTATATAAGCGCCTAGAAACGTTCTTCAAAATTTTTCGATATCCAACCCCTAAGGTGGTGTAAAGTGGTTGTGTACATATTCACGAATTTCGATATATTTCTTAGGTCTATTGAGATTAGGAGTTCACTTTCACTTCTAAAAGCTTTAAATATAGTCATAGCATAGCATAGAAAAAACCGATTTAAGTATTTTTCAATATGGGGTGTAAGGTATAGTTCAACTATATTCAGACTTGTGGGAGAATGTAAAAGAATATTGCAGATGGTAGGTATGAGTAACAACCTGAAGATTAGTTGAATTCCTGGTCACAGTGACTTCCCTGGAAATGAAAAGGCAGACAAGCTCGCCAGAAGGGGCTCGGAGATGAGCATAGAGCAGGCTGATGAATCGGTTCTGTGTCCCATTGAACGTATGAAGGGAATGATTGATATTGAAGTGTTCAGACAGACGAAGGGGGCCTGGATGAATCTCTCGGGATGCCGGCAAGCAAGAATCTGCTGGCGAAACTTGATAGGAGGAACTCTAGCTTCAACCTGTCTTTAGGCAGGGACATTTGCAGCCAACTTATAAGGGTCTTAACGTGACACTGTCCCTTTGGAAGACATGGAGAAAGACTGGGAATACCCATGGTTGATCTGTGTCGCTGTGGTGATGAGAATGTTAAACCGACACTGGAGCATATAGTGTGTGAATGTGAAAGTCTGGCACGTACCAGATATCGGTACTTGGGGAAATTCTCCTTGACCGATCTATCAGAACTTGCGATGATTCCTTTATGGAGAACTACTCTCTTCATAAGAAAGAGCAATATTTGGAATCAATAGTCTAGAGGCCGGTTTATACAAGGGGACCACAATGGATCCGCAGTGATCTCTCGTGATGGACTGTGGCACAATGCTTCAGTCCACCCTTCTCAACCTTACCTAAGGTATAGTTCAAGTTTTCACGAATTCCGAAAATTTTTTTGGTTTAATGTGATCGAATTCGTTTTTACTTCTATGGAATCTTCTATTGATAAAGAAATATGTAAATAAATAAAAAAAAATCTGCCAACAGTCTGGGCACAACTTTATTATTTTATTATTTTTTTGGGTAGAAGTTCGGAACGCATTTAATGCTGAGAAGCGATGTAGGTTACTATGCAACTAACAATCTAAGGAATAACCAGGAGGCTATTGAAAAGGTATTGTTTAGGTTTAGGTACATATGAGATGCAAAATCCTGAAATTAATTTTTAGGTGAATTCATTTTGATTTAAGAATGTTGTTCGATATCAAATTGCTTCTGTGACCATTTTCGATTTAATTATTATTAATTATTAAATGTCAAACATTGAAATTTGAAATTTTGAAATCTAGTTGTCGAATTCTTGTGATGTAATTCAACTATTACAAATTTGTTAAATAAAATTTTAATTTGTTAAAAAAATGCAATGCTATGTCAATTATTTTGTTCTTTGAAAAAAGTTCTTCGAAAAAAATTCAATTAAAATTCACTCACCTTACAATTCAGTAACAATTTACAATTTAAATTAATATTTCTTTTCGGGTGTCTCATGACTGTTTGCTTTTAAAATATCAGTTTTATGTTTTAGAACTGGTAACTAACTACTAACTTAAAACTCAAAATTAATAAGTACAACAAAATTTTTATTTAGAATAAATAGGTTAAAAGGGTATAATTTAGTATTTATACATTTGTTATTAAAATACAAATCATATTAAATTTAGAAATCATTTTTCCTATACATTTTATAAATCATCTTCAACAAAACAAGAAGTGGCGCTTCAAAGAGCATATGCAGCAAAAAGGCAGCAAAAAACGATGACACAGTAAATCCCAGAAAAGCGATAAACTAAAAATAACAAAACAGAAACATTACAAAACATTTAATACAAAGATTTGATACCGAAAATTAAACAAACTCAAAATACCAGTTGCGCAATCGACAAATGAACTCCACTTTCGTTAGATTGCAGCATTACTCGGATAATGAGCGGTCCAATCAGCAAACAGCAATTTGTCAGTTTTCCTAACGAACTGCATAATTTCGATGCTAGGATCTCAGATATTAGGCCTGAAAAATTTTCTTTGTAAGCTTATCGGATATTCATATGATTTAGGTAAGTATATACAAATAATTCGTTGTTATGCCCGTTATGTTTAAGTTAATTGCAAAAATCTGAGTTGGGATACAACCGAAATGAAAATTATAATCATTTTTTGGGTAACTTTCCTTTTCAACATTTAATACTAGTTTAGAGTCTGGTGTTGCTTAATAAAGCCACCAGCACCAGATGCCGGATAAACGCAGATTTACCAGCCTAATTACTCTACGAGATATACAGCGATTTTTACCAAATTCGCCATGCCACGACTTTCCAACATTACAGCATGGGAAATTTCGGCGCAAAAATGGACAAATAATTCACCGAAATATTACATTTCTTATTTTCCTTATGTTTAAAAAATCGTAACAACGTAAAAAAAAATGTTTTTCCAAAAATTCTGGCTATGGCAAACACGTAGGTTTAATTATTGTTAATCATCAAGTGGAATTTATACAGTTGTGAAACATACGACTCATAAGCAAAATATCTACCGCGACAGCAGTCAGATAATCTAATGAAAGCATGAAAATATCTTGCACAATATCACATAAAAGCAAAATCGAGGTTATATGATAAAAGCAAGGCGTTTGCTTAATATATGTATCTAATGAATTTACCTGTGACACCTTGCTAAACACCCGACAACCAAATGCAGCTTTGATTCGTGCGCAAACAATGAAAAATGTTGGCCATCATTTAGCTACTGTAAGTATGATTATGAAGAAAATTAATTTGCTGGCTTGCCCAACCGATTATCTAGCAGATATTCGTATCTACAGGAGTTAGGTCCGTACATTTCCGGACAATTATATTTTGCTATAGGCAAAAGCTCCGCACTAGGTACGGACTTTCTTCGGCTTCCAGGTGAGTCGAGCAATAAATTTGTTCTCTTAATTCAATATCGAAGAGAGATCTATATGAACAATGTACGTAATTGTGTTGTGTTACCAGAATATGAAAAATATAGAAATAATTTTTTTTATAACAAAGTATTAATGAGACGTATTTTTTACTACCACAGAAGCTAATTTGAAGGACTGGGATAGAACGCTACATTGGCGAATGCTAATCAATGCGAAATTAAGCCTTTGAGGGAGGACAGGTCAAAAACTTTCTTTGGAAAGGCCAGTTTGAAAACTGGACAAGGCTTTGTTTCAAGAACCTAAATTGAATTATTGCATCAACGGATTGTAAGTATCTTATGGATTAGAGGAGTTTTATACAGGCACTAAGTGCTTAAGGTCAAAGCTCATTAAGAGGTTTTGAGTACGTTAGAAATAATATCGAAATGGAGGTGTGACGGGTGTCAAGAAATCCAATTCCAGCAGTTGAAAATCCTACAGTTGTAGACGCTAATGTATTTCAGAGCTCAGACTTTAAGAAATATGACAAATTGTGAAAACATATACAAACCCATTACATCTACTTGGGGGTGAATTTCGAAAAATTGTGAATACGTATGCAACCCCTTACGCCCACTTGGGGGTTGAATATCCTAAAATCAATAAAGAGATTTTTAAATTAATAGAAAGAAACCCCGACGAATTAAAAACCAAGTCGATGTCCTATCACTTCTTAGAGATATGACGAAATTAGTGAAAACGTGTTCAACCCTTTTATACCCTCTTAGGGGCTAGAACGGAAAAAATCCTGAAAACCTGTTTTAAGCCAGTGAAAGTGAAAAGTTATTTGATATCTCATCAGACCAGAGTGATATGGTTGAATTCGTGAAAATGTGTACAACCTCTTTAAACCCCCTTAGGGGTCGAATTTCGAAAAATAATGAAAACGCTTTCAAGGCATATGAGGAACTTGTAGAATAAAAATGAATTCAATATTTCAGAAGACCTGGGAGATATTACGAAATTCGTTAAAATATATGCATCCCATTTTCACTGATCAGTTTTTTGGCCCCCTTTCGTACACCAATGGATATTTGAAATTTTTCTTTATGTAAATTACTTTTCGAGTAGATCTATAGATCTAAGCCGTTCTATTGATAGGAAAAACCCCCCAACCCCCGGACCATAGTACCCCTATAAAAAATTATATTTTTACTACGTGCCACTAAATAATACAGCTCTATCTAAATACCAAGTTTCAGCTATCCACCACAATGGGTTCTGAAAATATTAAAATCTTAACTTTTTTCTTTTCACCCTCACCCTCTACACCTACACCCCATCATTTCTTCCTCTGCTAGGAGTCCATTAGGCGTATTTCCCATAAAAATGCTAAACATTTATCTTAAATCGTTCTTGAAATATGAGACTTGATTTTTTCGAAACATTTTAATCCCCCTTTTCCACGCTCCACTACCCCATTAAAAAAATTTATTTTCAGCAAACTCAATTTGTCGGCTACTATACACAAACCGAATTTCATTTTTCTTGCGTAATTTGTTCGTGAGATATCGAGATCTAAAGTTTTTTACTCCGCATGCCACTGATCTCTGTCTAAACTTATTTCCAATCCATTCTCCTAGTGTACCTACAGACAATCATTAGGTTTCAATTTCATGCCATTAACCGTTTAGGAGATATGGTTTTTGAATGTCTCGATCTTAGCTTTCAAGCGTTTTGGACGCATTGTTTTCACCACCCACTCCCACACCCCTTTATCCATATCGACAAATTTTTCTGCAAATGGCTTCATTATTTAAGTTCTATATATATTCCAAGTTTCAGCCTCCTATCCTAAGTGGTTCCTGAAATCTAGAAACCAAAATTTTTAGTCCGAAACGGGGGGATCATTCCTCCACTCCCACACCTCTACCACTCTAAACGTGGCCACTCATTCTATCCAGAAATAAAATTTTAATTTCATAGCTCAAAGAGTATGGGAGCTACGAGCCTTCCAACAATTTACGTACACCAGCGTATGGTGGACAGACGGACTGACTTGCTTTTTTGGTGTCTACTAATCATGAAACGTGAAAAAAAATTTCAGGGTAGCAATAGCAGTAAGTTTGTTCTTAAAAATGGATTGAACTTACCACCATATTGCGAAATACTCGCTAATATTATCCAAAAGAGAACCATACTCCAAACGGTGTGGCCCAGTATACTGACAATGGCGCGTACCCAAGGATTAATACGAAAAGCTACTGTTTGAAATCCATAGCCGAAGCCAATTACAATAAAAATACAAGCAATCCACCCTAAAAAGATAATAAACAAAAATTGTATTAAATCTTCTTATTAAAATATGAAATGAACAAAAAGTTCACGAATGAAGTTATTGTAATATAAAAACAGAAAACCGATCTTCTGAACTACAAAAACTTCATTCAAACCATCGAAATTTTCACCAAACTCACCAAATATTACCACAAAAATATTTATATCAAATTTTCCTTGCGTTTTGTACAGTGTATAGCCGAGACACATACCCAAGAGGTAAGGTGGAATTCTTACCCATATTTTATCGAATATCAAATTGAACGACATCAACTCGTCGTCGATGGATTGCCTACAAAAAGGTACAAAATATGAGTAAACTTAAGACAGTAAAATATTTTCTAAATGTTGCATACTTTACAGCACTAACGAAATGTGGCGAATCGATTTCAACAACTGCTGCAGCCATTATGGAACTTACGAAAATTCCGGTACAAATTGCGCCAGCGGACTTTGGATGAATTTGTGCCAAAAGAAGAACTAGACTTGCGGCTATGAAGAAATGAACTTCAAGCGAAATGAACCACGACCACAGCATGCACTAAAATTATAAACACAAAGTAAAGCTATTTGATATTGATGCACATGTTTTGGGTTAATAATGATATTTAAATTTATTTTAATAGGTTAATAACTGATTTACATTGCCAGATTTCAAAATATCGAAAAGCGTTAACACCGCTCTGAAGAGATTTCTTTGCCATTTCAAAATTTGTCAAAAATTTTAAATTGTGTTGTATGTTTGTGAAGCTAGTATTACACTGTATGCCACGCTGTCAAATATTTGACTATTTCCCCAGGCAAATGTTATCAGATAGTGTAATCATCAAATTTCGTTTGCCACATTATTTGATTTGCTCTGTACAAGGTCCACTCTGACAGAAAAAAATTTGACGGAATTTTTGTCAAATTTGTTTGGTCAAATAATTGACACCATGGTATACAGTGTAATACTAGCTTCTTTAAGCAATGGAAAATTGAACAGCACAAAGAACCAGTAAGTAGAACCTTTGCATTTACAGCAAGAAATTTGAATATGTTATCTAAGATATATGACAGTGAACATTGTTAAACAAACATTGTTAAATTTCAGTGCTGCCCAAGCCAATTTTAATATATTTCAAGCTGGATTTCTACAAAATCTAAATCAAAATCGTTTGGGGCGATCGAGGTGTCTAAAGTCACCCCTCGCAAATGACATAAGTTATTTATAGGATTCCGCGAACCTATTGACCGGAAAAATCTAATATCTTATTTTCAATCTCTGTATTATAACCAGAAAACTTGTTTCACATATAAAAAAAAATGTATGCATTATATTTTAGAAATTAAAACCTTATTATAAAAATTATATTTAAAAAATTACCCTTTCAACTAATGGAACAAACTTATCTATGTACAGCACATTGAGCCACTTGTCGTTTTCACATGTGATATGGTCCACAGATGGAATATCTAGCGCTGAATTCGAATAAAAATATTTGGCGGTTAACTCCAATATGGTGAGTATAACAATATATGGCAGAATTATGCTAAACAAAAAAAAATATATACTCAAATAACATCTAATACTAAATTTTATTTACAAACCTGCAAATTTTATAAGTTATCATGGCAAGAAAATGTATGATTTGCTCCAGAACGTTCCATTTTCCTTGGCAGCTTGTTTTAAAGTAAAAATATGTTAAGTGAGCACCACTACAGAAAGATACAAATGAAAAATATCTCGCATCGGAAATACAGAACCCTATTTTAACCTTAAGAAGAAGAACATATCAATCAAATATGTCGAATGTCCTTTAACAAATTTTAAAAATTCAAATGTAGCCGTTGACAGCGTGTATCGATTGTTCGTTAAGTGCTCCATAACAGCGCAAGTATGACCCAAAATAATGAGCACTGTACAAACTACTTGCAAGCCACGCATGGCCGATATGTCCAGTTCGCTTGATGTTCGTTTGGTGAGATTTTCAAAATTTAATCGCCATGAAAATGAAATTAGAATTTTCCAAAAAGGTCCACGTGATGACATCATCTGTAATCTTCTAGTCGCTTTTGCTGCAAATATATGAAAAATTAAATTAAATTTTTCCAAATGAATAAGGGATTCATGTGGCTCTATATAAGTTCAAAGTTTAAATTTCTTAGCATAAGTGGAAAAAAGCCACCCTTATCAACAATTTTATTTTCGGAGGGTGCCAATAGTCTGGGCGAAACATTAATATTTTTTTGGTCAAAGTTCGGGAAGCGGTTAAAGTGAAGGTGCAACAGAACTGTTTACGCACCCACCACTGTTAACACATGAATTACGTTTTTGAGAAATAGTCCGGGATGCGGTCTAAGTCGAAATGTAATAACCCTTGATTCGAGAGAAGGAGGTTTTCGGAAAAATTAATTTGATCACATCTTGGAATATACAACTTCCAACATTCATGAATGGTTTTCTATAAACATTAAAATAAATATCGTGCCCATTAAAGTAATCCTCAAATCGATAAAAAGCATAGAGACACCACGAATTTCATCATATCTTCGTGAAAACGTATACAGCCCCTTTACACTTTCTTGTGGGTTGAATATGAAAGAATCATAAAATCAGAATCTAAACTGAAAACCAATTTATTACCTCATCAGACCTAAGAGATATAACGAAATTTGTGAATACCTTTAAAACCCCATTACATCTGCTTGGGGGATTGAATTTCGATTAAATTTTTTTTTGGCAATTGTCCGAGGAAGTAAAAGCTTCCTCTTCTCTTCACTCTTGACGACCCCTTTGAAGTTGAATAAAAAAAGTCCTGATATCAGTCTGCAGGAGATTTTATGAAAAGTCCCTTCAAGTTAAAACCAATTCGATATCATATCAGACCTAAAAGATATGACGGAATTCGTAAAAACAAACAAACTCTCAATTTTTATTTTATTATTTTTTAATAATAAAGTATTGTGATCGACCTGAAATTTCAAAAAAATTTGCTACCCTGAAATTTTGTATTTTCACGTTTTAGGATTAGTAAAAAAAAATTTTTGGATTACAATATCTTCCGAACCAATTACACCAGGAAATTAAAATTTAGTTTCTGTATATGGGATCACAAGAGGAGTCTACTGAACGTAATTTTTTTGAGGGGGGGGGGGGGTGGAGCACGAAGTGGGGGGACAGCGATTTTTAAAAAAATAACATTTTTATATCTCAAAAACCGTATCAGATATGATCTTGAAAATTTTACAGGAGTTGTGGTCGGTAAACCTCTAGGAGGGAAAAAAATGATGGGGGTGTGGGTGTTGGGGTGATGGTGAAAGGAGGTAGGAAAAAAAAAAATTCTGATTTTTATTTCTCGAAAACCGTAATGAATAGAAAGTTAAAAATTTAAGATTATATAGAGCCACTATAGAGACATCCTAGAAAATTGATAGGGGTAGAGGGGTACGGGGATGAGGGGTGGTTTTTTATATCTCAGAAACGGTTTCTGCTAGAAAGTTGAAACATAGTACATATATGTAGATGTGCTATTAGAGTAATTAAAGCAAAAAAAAAGTTCAGATTTTTATTGGCATTCAGAGGTTGAGTAAAAAAAATGTCCGTGAATCCACATTTTCACGAATTTCGTTAAAAATTTTAGACATGTCGAGCTATCAAAGCAAAAGAAGTAAAATTCTGCGGGCTATTAGCGTCTAGAAACGTTATTTAAATTTTTTCGATATCCAACCCCTAAAGGGGTGTAAAGTGGTTGTGTACATATTCACGAATTCTGATATATTTCTTAGGTATATTGAGATTTGGAGTTCACTTTCACTTCTATAAGCCTTGAACATAGTCTGGGAATAACCAATTTAAGTATTTTTCCCTATTAAACCTTCTGGGGGAAAGTTTGAAATAGCTTCCTGGTTATTCCTTAAGTTGTAACCTACACCGCATCTCAGCATTAAACACGTTTCGGACTTCTACCTATAAAATAATAAAGTTGCTCGCAGACTGTTGGCAGATTTTTTTTTATATAAGTTCAGACCGAAGAAATATGTCGGAAATTTTTAAAACGTAAGCAAACCCATACACTTCCTTGGGGGATGAATATCCAAAAATCCTGAGAACGCTTTTAAGTTATATAGAATGCCTGAAGAAGGGAAAATCATTTTGTTATCTTATCAGTCATAAGGTTCCACCATACCTTAGTCATGAAGTATTATAGTATACAACTCCTTTACACCTACTTATGGGTTGAATTTAAGAAAAAGCCGAAAGCACTTTCTAGACAATTATCTGAACAACCTGTAGATGTAAAATTAATTCAATATTCAGGAAACCTAATAGATATGACGAAATTCGTGAAAATATATACACCACATTTTCAGTGACCTTATTTGTTGACCCTACTCCGCATGTAAGAGAGAGTTTGAAATCTTTGAAAAATCTAGATTTAGTAGTTCTCTTGTTATCGTCCAATTAATATATTCATGTTTTTTAATATAATCATGTTCTTTAAGGACTTTCGTACAGGAGCAACCTAAAGAAAAAGTGCATCGAATACTCCGTACCTTCTTTTTGTATTTAAACTTATAGGCACATAAAATTGCAGCTTCATAGCTCAATGTGTTCTCGAGTTATCGCGAGTTCCAGCACCAGTTTTTTTTAAAACATTTGCATGGTAGGTAATCGAAGTAGTGAAATGAAATCCCAAAAAATTATAGTATGCTAAGTTTAAGTTTCCAGCTTTATGGCTACTACTCGAAAAATTTTGTAATGTCAAAGAGAGCTATGTTAATTTTAAAATTAAACTTACCGAATTCACAATTTCCAGCAATTATATCTAAACTAATCGTTGCCGAATTTCTCGTTTTCACTTTCTTCACTTTCACCAAGTTCACATGATTATTGTTATTCATATTATTAATAGTCATACATTCAGCTGAGTGGTGCATGTTCACTTTGGTCAGCGAGTTTTTGTCACAACTGCTTAATTTCGATAGTTGTTCAATAGCACATTCTAAATCGTCGATGGTTATATCGCTCGGAAGTGATGAGGAATCGACTTCTGAAATCTTCTTATCGGGCGTTAAGTCGTGGTCGTTATCCGAAATTCGTTCATAGACATATGAACATGATGTTGCTATGAGGACCATTGCGAACAAACAACTGGATGAATAAAATAAATCATTAAATTAACAAATAATTATTACTGTTAAGTAAAATTCAATCAATGCGGTTCAATTCGCTTTAAAATTCGAATTTAAGTGTCGATTAAAAATGTGATTTTGTTCATTATGGAAGACACTTGCCACCTAAGGAGCGTTAAATGCTCCAGTTCCTTTAAACTTAATTTTACGGAAAAGGGAAAATTCCGCCAACTGCATCAAAAAGATTTTAGGGTCGAAAAAGGTTCACGAAACTGGTGAATAAGATCCAATCAGGAAATGGAAGACCTATATCTCAAACTTAAAATTGACCCAGAGTAAGTATTCTACTCAATAAAATTATTCCACCGTAGAAAACGGGGAAGGAGGCAAGGCACCTGTATAAATCATATATGAACAGAAATGAATTGTTTATCACAGTGTTTATTAAACAGACAGTACATTACACATTGTTCCGTTTAATCCGTAATGTAATTAAATACATCACCTTAAAGGAATGGTACCTTAAAGGCATGTTCACCTGCAATTATATTCGCAGACGTAATATAAGACGCGCGACACAATATTATGCTTGGCGTCACATGAAATTTTCCCAAACAAAAAAATTCTAGAGTTATTCGCAATTTTCTCAAGTGAAATAATTTTTGTACTACAGGCACTTTGTATGTGTAAATAATTGTAAGCCATTTAAAATAAATCTAGTTTATCACAAGAAGTCGCGTTTTATTCACGCAAGTGAACACACATTATTTTTGTTTATTTTATTTTATTTTATTTCAAACTAAAATCTTCATTAATCTATTATTAAATAGATGGCACTGCATCCAGGTTTATTTTCCTATTTCGACATTGGCGGATTTGTCTGGAGCATTTTCTCATAACGCGTCTGACAAAGTCTGGCAAAGCTACAAGTTTCCGAGATATCTGCTAGATTCTCGCAACAACATAGCAACTTATTTTCTCGAGGGCCCCAAAACTTTTTCCATTTTTCCTTTTTCCTTTCTTTTTTTTTTATTTTTGATGCCAAATACCAACATATAAATTTCGCCGCATTGATCTACTATTCACTTATAAATAAAAATATAATGAAACTTCTTACTTCAAGGTATAAAAACTGCCATCTTCAAATACGTCATAGCTTCTATCAACAGGACGAAAGCTGATTAAGGTCATATTTTTCACAATACGATCATCCGCCTTTCCCGTTGTCGCCAAAATCTGCTTCAAATCGTTTGAATTGCACAACTGCGGAAAGCAAATCGATTGTTGAACTGTAAATACCTGGAAAACAGATAAACAATTTAAAAAAAAATTTGTTTAAAAATTTAGTTAGCCATAAATCAAACCTCGTACACATTGTAATTCATTTCAATTTCGTATTTAGCATTTAGCAATTGCAGTGGAAACGGAATTGCAGATGTGTTCGTTTTTAAGCTCCAGTGCATCTTTAAGATGTTGTGATACTCCGCCTGAAGTTGACGACATTGAGCCGAACTTTCAATCCGATATCGATTTCCGCTAAATGCACTTCCGCTGTAATAGTGGATGCTGTCGTATACTGAAAATTAATAAAAAATATTCACTTATATCAACGACTTATAAATGTATAAAACTTTCATTTTTCTTCTTCTGTGATTCAAATTTAACCAACATATCTAATTATCTTCCACGTGTGCTAAATCACGCACATACTGGGCTACATTAGGTGGCCTATGCGCCTATGTGGCTACTCAAAAGTGGGCATAATAAGAAAACGAAATTAAAAAATTTTCAATCATAGAAATGCTAAAAGAGATCGAAATGGAAAATGGAAAAATTCACGGATGGTTAATTGCTTCTTCAAGGCGGTTTTCTATAAGAGCGGATAATCGAAGAAAGATAGCTTGAAACTAGACAAATTTATGTCTTTATGTAATCCAAAGACTAGGTTTTACCAATTTCAAGATACACTTCACCTGTAATCAGTGGGCATTAAGTGGAAGATTTGGAGGTTCAGAATAACGCCCGCCTATTCGGCAAAGTCTATGAGTTACTTTTAAAAATGCCACTAGTAGTCTTCGGAAATGCCTGCTTTAATTAGACTCACTGCAAATTTCTGTGGATGATAATGGGGTACTACCAGGTGAGCAATTCGGGTTCAGATCCAAGCACTGTACGACCTCACAGCTGGTGAGAGTTGTTGAACACATCACATATGTGTTCAACAGAATACAACATATCGAAACTATGTATGGTTTTAGATGTCGAGAAGGCTTTCGATAAGGTAGATCATGGGATTCCTCTGAAAGGTGTCCTTCTGATTAGCTCTTTTTTGAGGGATAGATTATTCAAAGTTAGGGTGAACGGGAAAGTATCTTCCTTAAAATATATTGAGGCTGGAGTACCGCAAGGGTCGATATTGCCACCGCTCTTCTTTCTACCAAATGCACTAATAACTGCGGGCTGAGGAATCAAAGTAAACACGAAGAAGAATAAAGCTATTTTCTTTGCGAAAAGGACCCCCCCCCCCCCCCCAACCGGTGAAGTTTCCATTTTTGGAGATTTAATTGCATGGAAATCCGTTGTTAAGTAACTTGGTGTTAAACCGGATAGAAGACAGCATTTCGGCCCACATATCCAAAATATCGTAGGATAAGGAAACGTTATAGTGAAGTTGGTCAGTCTTATGCGTAATGGGAGATAGTTGTACTCTTGTACCGTTATGGAGTCATATATCGAAATCAGATGTGAACATGATTCAGAGAAAACAAAAAAAAAAAAACCAAAATTCATTTGTGAAAAACTCACAAACACATCGTGTTATAGGGACTTCCACTATTAGGGAATTCGCCAGAAGATTGCAAAATCGTCAGTTTTACTTTATTATTTTTTAATAATAAAGTATTGTGATCACCCTGAAATTTCCAAAAAAATTTGCTACTCTGAAATTTTGTATTTACACGTTTTAGGACTAGTAAACACCAAAAAAAAAATATGTCCATCTGTCCGCTGTAGACGCCGTACGCCGTAGGCCGTAGTCCAAAACGCTTGAAAGCCGGGATGGAAACATTTTAAAAGCCATATCTCCGGAACGATTGATGTCAGAAGGTTGAAACTTTGTGGTTGTCCTTAAGGATACTTCAAGATTAGACAAGGGCTAAAAACTGTAAGGGGGGATGTTGGGGTGTAGGGTGAAAAACGTTGGATTACAATATCTTCCGAACCAATTACACCAGGAAGATAAAATTTACTTTCTGTATATGGGATCACAAGAGGAGTCTACTGAACATAAACTTTTTGAGGGGGGAGGTGGAGCACGAAAGTGGGGGATACCAATTTCTCAAAAAATTTCATTTTTATATCTCAGAAACCGTACCAGATATGATCTTGAAAATTTTACAGGAGTTAGGATCGGTAGACCTCTAGTAAGGAAAAACATTTTAGGGGTGAGGGTGTAGGGGGTGATGGTGAAAAGGGGTAGAAAGGAAAAAAAATCTTTTTATTTCTCGAAAACCGCAATGAATCGAAAGCTAAAAATTTAGGATAATATAGAGCCACTATGAAGACATCCTAGATAAATGAAATTGTTCATAGGGGTAGTAAGGTACGGGAGTGAGGGGTGGTTTTTTATATCTCAGAAACGGCTTATGCTAGAAAGTTGAAACTTAGTACGTATATGTAGACGTGTTATTAGAGTAACTATCTAAAGCATGCGGTGTAGGTTACTATGGAACTGACAACCTAAGGAATAACCAGGAGGCTATTTGGAACTTTATTTTTTAGGTTGTCAGTCGCATAGTAACCTACACCGCATCTCAGCATTAAACATGTTTCGGACTTCTACCCATAAAATAATAAAGTGGCGCCTAGACTGTTGGCAGATTTTTTTTTTAATTTCGCGGTAGCCATTAAAAATTTATAAAATCAGTTTCTCTGCCAGGATAATATTCACAGCACTGAAGTTATAGTCGTTTTTAAAGATTTGAACAAGACAAAACTCTGAAGACTCATTTCCTAATTACCTGAATGATTGCATTTCTTGTGGCTGATCTCGCTTATTCGTATCGCATTTTTAACTTCCGTTGAAAGGAAGTTACGAGTAGAAGATACGAATAAGTTTCTTTTCCGCGATAGAAGAAGATATCACCTTCTCTGGCGTTTTTCATCGTCAGAGTATCTTACACATTACGCATAAGTGACAACTATTCTCTTTCTTATCTTTCTTATCTAATTTAATTTGCCTTCGTCAACAGGTTTATTATTATTAAAACAGATATTATTCTTCTGAACCTAGCAAACATTTGGCGTAAAAATCTTCTCGGGAAGACTTTTTCATAGAGGTGTTATGGTACAGGAAGGGGGGGGGGCTGTTTTTACTATTGAAACTTTACTAGTAAAGTAATTAAGATAAAAAAAAATGTTCTATCTATTGCACTGTTTTAAAAAAATTTAATTTTCAATCCAATTTTCACTTGAAAATTCCAGTATATTTCATTTGTTCAAGTAAAAGTACACATTTCAATCACTTTTACACGAAATTACTGGTATTAGTAAATTATTCATGTACTTTTCAACTGAACCATACAATTTACATGAAAAGGCTCAGAAAATTACGCAACATTTCGTGTAAAATTAACTATATTTAAATATGATTTGAAAATTATGTTCTTTTTCGTGTAATTCTACTTATCTTTTTGAATTTTACTACGAAAAACATATAATATATGAAACCACGAAGCTGGACGCTTCGTTCGATTTTGTTTGCTACTGAAATGAAAATGAAACGCTTTCGGTGGCGCAGTGGCTACGCGCGTCAAACCTACGCAGAAAACCAAAATTGATCGCTGGTTCGATTCCTACCTACATCTAAAAGTTTTATTAAGAGTAAGTAAGTAAGAAATAATATTAGAAGTAGAAATAAGTACATCTTAAAGAGTGGTGATTATACACTTCTTTAAAGTGGAAATTCAAGAGAATATCCAGTGAATTTGGTGCTTTCAAAGTTGAAATTTACTGATTGCTAACTGAAATTTACTGACCAAAAATTGAAATTCACATTCAAATTGACTATTACATTCCAATGTAAATTTACTTGAAAAGGTGTGGCATATTTGCCTACTATCCAAATGATGTAAAATTCAATGGATTTATTTTACTGTGTGGCGTACGACGGGAGAGGGGCCAAAAGAAATGATTAGTGTAAAGGGGATGCATATATTTTATCGAATTTCTCCATATTTCTTAGAGCTTTTAACATATTGAATACTTCAGATATTTTTTAGATTAAACCCCTAAGTTAGTGTAATTGGGTCGAATGCATTTTCACGAATTCCGTCATATACCTTAGGACTGATAAGATATCAAATTGATTTTCCCTTTGTCAAGCTTTCTGTATAATCACTTAAAAATTAATTTTTGATGTTTAACCTCCATGGGAGTGTATGAAGGTTACATACGTTTTCACAATTTTCGCAATCTCTTAGATTTAATTATATATAACATCGCAATAATCGCCTAAAAACCAATTTCACGATTTTTCGAAATCCAAGGTGGTGTAAAGGGGTGCAAACGTTTTCTTGAATACAAAATCACCTCTTAGATCTGATAGGATAAAGAATTGGTTTCTACTTTCTCGGGCTTTCTACATAATTGGCTAAAACTTATTTCAGAATTTTTGGATATTCACCATCCAATGTAGTGTAGTGTAGTGTTTGTAGTCGTTTTCACAACTTTCGCCATATCTCTTAATTTTGATTAGATATAAAATTGGGACTAACGTCCACGAATATTTTACATAATGGTCTACAAACCAATTAAAGAATTTTTAGATATTCAACCCTCAAGGGGATTTAACGGAGTTGCATATGTTTCACGAATTCCCACATACCCCTTAGATCTGGTGAGATATCGAATTGGTTTTTCCTTCCACGGGGTTCTTACGTTTCTACGAATTTCGCCATATCTTTCAGGTATAATGCGATTTAAAATAGGTTTTAACTTCCACGGGCATTTTATGATATCACTTAAAACCCGATTTCCGATTTTTCGAAATTCAATCCCCAAGGAGGTGTAAAGGGGTTGAACACGTTTTCACAAATTTTACAGTATCTCATACGTCTGACGAGATATCAAATTGGTTTTATCTTTTCAATTCGGACACAATTTTTATGAAATTTTTAACAACAAAATAAAAACAGTTTTTAATTATATTTTTGTTTCACTATTTCATGAAGTGTACAAGTCTTAAAAGATTCGGCAAGAGTACGGTTACAAATTTCGTCATTTTTGGCGAATCTTCCTAGACTACGCCCTTGAATTGACGACGGGCGTAACAACACAATCAGTTACGGCTAGATTCAAATGTTAAATATTCCATAATGAAAACTATGCCAATTAAATCCTTGATCACTATTACACTCTTTTTTTCCTTTTTTGTTATTAAACTTGTCGCTTTATTATTTGATCTTAGTAACAATTATAAGCTCAGTTCATTACTCTCAACAACATTGCTTCTTCGTGAGAGTGATTAAATTTGGATACAGCCGCAAAAATTAAAAAGAAAATCTTCACTTTTTTATGTGGATATCTTGAAGCTCGTAGAAAGTGAACTTTTCTTTTCTCCAAAAAGTGTAGACCAATTCAAATCGATTTCCACGAAACTTGATTGAATTTAACGAATTGCAATTTCCTTACACTTCACAGCCCAAATCGATCCTCTCTGCAGCCCCTCCAGAAAGCTGTACATGTTTTTCAGGCAGTCTTCCGTAATGTTCCATCCCTTGTCACTGAACTCGAAAAATTTGATCATCCCGTAAGGGCTGAACGTTTCGAAGATGAAATTAACACTTGGCACCGGGCCACTCCTACACTCCGCGGCACTTAAAAGAAGCACAATTGTTGTTGTAACACTGACCAAACCAACTGACCGCAAAGGTAAGAAATGCATTTTTGTAGTGCGCGATCGCCGACGAACGTTCGCGTTCTGAGTTTGAATTCAGTTTGATGCGATTTGCAACGGTTTCACTGTTTTAACTTCTTGGCGTTCCGCGCGAAATCGCTTGCTTGCATGGATGTAAGCCACGAATACATTTGGTTTTGTAATCGATAAAATTACTGTAGGTGCGATCTAGTTGATTGTTGTGATTATTTTCTTGTTTAGTTAAGAAAGGCGCCCATTATGTAGTGCTTGTCGAAAGAATCGGACACCATCACGAAACATTGCGGATGAAAGAGCTTCCAATGGAGGAAGTTCTTGTTTGCGTGTTGCGTGACCCTTCCTGAAAGCATGTCACCAAAACCCACGGAACCGCACGAGTTAGGCGTCATCGTTTGTGCACCAGTACCAATCTAAAAGCAGGCTTGGGGCAACCTTAATATTTCTGGATAGTAAGTCCGGCAAACTGATGAGGAGTACCAAATTGATGCTATTTATTGTTGGTGAAACTTACTTAACTGCAGCTGATGAACCCTTGCATAAATGCAAAAAACGCAAAAATCACGCAAAAACGCAAAAATCAAAACGAAAACAAAAACACAAAACTCAAAAAATGCTAAAATAAAATTGTTCCAAATAGCCTCCTGGTTATTCTTGAGGTTGTCAGTCGCATAGTAGCCTGTAACGTCCCAAGGTCCCCTTTCAATTATACATACAGTTAAACCCGAGAACCCCTACAAACCTTCACCAAATCTCAGCATTAAGCACGTTCCGGACTTCTACCAAAAAAATAATAAAGTTGCGCTCAGACTGTTGGCAGATGTGCTCTTATTTATTTCTTCCAGCCCAAATTGGGTCCTGGCCTTCTGACCGTTTAGTCAATCCTTTCCGAGGTCGTTCTTCTGGTTTCTGGACAGTGTTTTTTTTCCGGTGATGAGTTGTCGGCACCTCGCCAAACTCCCGACTTGGAGTCGGGGTTGGGCAGTCCTACTTATTTATTACACTCTGGTAGGAAAGGGTGGAAGTTTTCAACTAACTATCACATGTTGGAGCTCTCCAAGCTAAGCTGTGAGTCCTACTATGTCATATTTTTTGCCTATTTTCTGAAACGCTCTGGTGTTACTGGCCATTCGAGTTAACTCCATGCTCCCTCTTCCTTTCTCAACTGGGCTTGGGACTAGCTATGGCGGAGTTTTTTATTTATTTAATTTTTTTTTTAATTTCAATAAAAAAAATCTGCCAATGGTCTGGGCGAAACTTTATTATTTTTCGGATCAAAGTTCGGGAGCGGTCAAAGTCGGAGCATATCATCAGTTGTTTCGGGATTATGAAGTTTCTTGGAAAGTTAATTTTGTTCTTAAAATAAAAATATTTAAAATAGAGGTTTTTAGGAAATTAAACATTGAAAAAGCCCCTGTAGACTATACGAATTTCGGTATATTATGTACACTAAAAGCACATAGAAGTAAAAACGAATTTGTTGCCTTATCAGACTTAAGAGATATGACGAATTGTTAAAACGTATACAAACCCATTACTTCCACTTGGGGTTAGAATTTCGAAAAAATTGTGAAAGAGGTTTTTAAACGATTTCATAAGAACCAACTTGATATCTCATGAGACACGAGGGATTTTGAAAAATTTGTGAAAACGTAAGCAAACTCTTCACACCCCCTTGGTTCTTGAAATTCGAAAAATCGTGAAATTAGTTTATAGGTCATTATATCAAATGCCGTAATAACCAATTTTATATCTCATCAGAACTAAGGGATGGCAAAATTTGTGAAAACATATGCAAACCCTTGGGTGTTGAATATCCAAAAATTGAGAAATGGGTTTGTAGGCGATTATTTAAAAAGTCTGTGGAAATGAAAAGCGATATAATATCTCATCAAACCTAAGAAATATGTCGAATCTTTGAAAAGCATACAACCCCCTTACACCCCTTAGGATTGAAAATCTGAAAATACTGAAATTGACTTTTTGGTTTTTATATGGGAAACCTTAGGAAGTAAAAATGAATTCGATATATCATCAGATCAAAGAAATATGTAGGAATCTCTGGAAACATATGCAACCTCCTTACACACACTTGGGGGTTGAATATCCAAAAAACCTGAAAGGAGTTAATAGATAAATATGAAGACAGCACGAGAAAAAAAAAATATTGAATTACTTATTACTTCTAAAGGATATGACGGAATTTGTGAAAACTTGTTCAACCCTTTTATATCTTCTTAGGGGCTGAAAAGGGAAAAAACATAAAAACAAGTTTTAGGCGATTATTACGCAAGCCCGTGACAGTGAAAAGATATTCGATATTTGATCAGACCTGGAGGATATGGCATAATTCGTGAATAAGTATACAACCCCTTTACACCCCCTTAGGGGTCGAATTTCAAAAAATCCTGAAAACGCTTTCTAGATATTTATATGAAGAAGCCGCAGAATAAAAATGAATTAAATATTTGGGAAGACCTAATAGATATGACGAAAATCGTGAAAATATATGCATTCCATTTTCACTGATACATTTTTTCGTCCCCCCTTCCGAACGCCAATGGATATTTGAAATTTTTTTTATCTAAATTACTTTTCTAGATGATTTACATATACATACCAAGTTTCAACTTAGTAGCATAAGCCGTTCTATAGACAGGAAAAACATCCCCCACCCCCGTACCATACTACCCCTATAAAAAATTATATTTTTCCAAGATGCTACTACTATAGTTCTATCCAAATACCAAGTTTCAGCTTTATATCATTATAGGTTTTTGAGATATAAAAATCTGAACTTTTTCCTTTTCACCCTCACCCTCTACACCTTCAACCCCAAAATTTTTTTTTCTATTAGGGGTCTATTAGACCTACTTACGGTAAAAATTTTAAGCATCTACCTTACACTGTTCTTGAGATATGAGACGTGATTTTTTAGAAAAATTCGCATCCCCCCCACTTTCATGATCCGCAGCCCCCTTAAAAAATTTTACTTTCAGCAAACTTAATTTGTCAACCTTTATACACAAACCAAATTTTATTTGTCTAGTGCAATTGGTTCGTGAGATATCATACTCTAAAATTTTTTATCCCCCATTCTTGTGCGCCACTGCCCCCACTCAAAAATTTGTTTGCGATCTATTCTCCTAGTATACCTACAAATATTCATTAAGTTTCAATTTTGTAACTTTAACCGTTTAGGAGATATGGATTTTAGAATGTGTCAATCTTGTCTTTTTTGCGTTTCGGACGCACTAATTTTCCCCCCACTCCCACACCCCTTCACCCATATTGTCAATTTTTATGCAAATGGGTCCACTACCAAAGTTCTACATAAATTCCAAATTTTAGCTTCCTAGCATAAGCGGTTGCTGAGATCTGAAAACCAAAATTTTCCGTCTAAAACACTTCCCCCTCCTTCCCCCTCACACCCCCACCCCTCAGAATTTGGTCACTTTAAGGGGCCTACCCACTCTATTCATAAAAAAAAATGCAATCTAATATCTCAAACCGTTTGGGAGCTACGAGCCTTCAAACGATTTTGCGTACGGCGTACTGCGGACAGACGGACTGAAATTTTTTTTTGCTTTTTTCGTGTCTACGAGTCATGAAACGCGAAAAAAAAAATTTTCAGGGTAGCAAATTTTTTTTTTTTAGAAATCGATCACAATACTGTATTATTAGAAAATAATAAAGTAATATAGCTAGCACGTTAAATTAAACAACAGTTCAATATCTCATCAGACGTAAGTGAAACCCTATTAGGGGTTTAAAATTGCAAAATCACCAAATTAATTTTTAGATCATTTTATATAAAACCCATAGCAGTAAAAACGAATTCGATCACATTAAATCTAAAAGATTTGTCGGAATTCGTGAGAACTTGAACAATATCTTACACCTCCAGGTGGTTTAATATCGACAAATGCTTAAATGGTTTTTTCTCCGTTTATATTCAAAGCCTTTAGAAGTAAAAGTAATTTTAATATCTACTTATTTCTCAGAAATATATTAGAATTCGTGAAAATATACACGACCCTTACAGGTTGGCTATTGAAAATTTGGAAAAACCTTTCTAGGCGCTTATATTAAGAGCTCGCAGAAGTAAAATTAATTTGATAACTTGACATGCTAAATAGATATAACGGAATTCGCGAAAATGTGGGAAAAAAATCTAAATTTATTTTAATAAACGTACTAATTGCCTATTGAGTAGCTTTACGTACTCGCAAATTTTTACCTTTCTTTTTTGAGAAATAAAAATCGGAATTATTTTTTTTACACCCGCTCGCACCGGCATTCCTAATATTTTTTCCCTGCTAGAAATCTACTGGACCTGACCTTTGTAAAAGTTTTAAGATCATATCTGGTACAATTCTTGAATTATTAAAATTTAATTTTTTGAAAAATGGCCATCCTCTCACTTCCGTGCTCCACCTGCCCCCTTAACAATTTTACATTCAATGAGACTCCACTTATAATCCTGTATACAGAAACAAAACTTTATCTTCGAAAGATATTGCAATCCAAAGTTTTTTACCCCCACTCTCACACTCCACCACTCCCCTTTAAAATTCTAGTCCTTGTCTACGCTTCTATTATCCCTTAAGACAGTCACAAAGTTTCAACCTTCTGACATCAACGGTTCAGGAGATATGGATTTTAGAATGTTTCAATCCCAGCTTTCAAGCGTTTCGGACGCATTGTTTTGCCGCGCATTCCCACTCCCCGCAACCCATTTTGACATTCTTATGCTAACGGGTCCATGATAATGGCTCCATATAAATTCTAAGTTTCAGCCCTCTAGCATAAGCGGTTCTTGAGATTTAGAAACCAAAGTGTTTCGTCTAAAACACACAATATTTTATTTTACTGCATTCACGATAGGCTGCAAGCCAATCGTGTGATACTCTAGATGAAATACTGAACTCCGAGATATATTGTAGTTGGGGATAAAGTAGAATAAGGTGTGTGAATATAGTTTGTCCTTTATTAAAGAGTCCCATTGATTTGGTTGCTACTCGAAAGTAAATGACAATATCGTCAGTGCTTAATTTGATATCTTGAACTTGGTGAGTCACCGAATATTTTCTTCCCTTTTTGAAGAACTTTCACATAGGAGGTGCAGGAAGAACTCACTCGATTTCTTACATATTTATCCTTTTCCTTGGAACCATTTAAAAATTAATGTGTCCAATTGAGGCTTGACAGAGGTGACCAAACCAACCCCAACACGAAAATCTAATATAATAATGTAAGTGACTGATGTTAGAAAGGTTGAAACTAGAAAACTGTTTTTTCGATCACACAAAGTCTATTTCTGTCAAAACAGAAAGATGCAAGACGCGTGGTTTCAGTAGGTGGGGGCAACCAGGCAACTATCCTGTGCACAGGGATCTATCCGCTCAGTACTTTGCTGTTATTGGTTTTTAATCTTGCTCTTTCAAGTAGAAGGCATTTAAAAAAAATCTGCCAATGGTCTGGGCGAAACTTTATTATTTTCGGATCAAAGTTCGGGAGCGGTCAAAGTCAGAGTATATCATCAATTGTTTCGAAATTATGAGGTTTCTTGGAAAGTTAGTTTTGTTCTTAAAAAAAAAATATTTAAAATAGAAATTTTTAGCCGATTAAACATTGAAAAAGCCCGTGTAGACTATTCGAGTTTCGGTGTACGAGTATTATGTACACTAAAAGCCCATAGAAGTAAAAGTGAATTTGCTGCTTTATCAGAATAAGGAGATATGTCGAATTGTTAAAACGTATATAAAGCCATTACTTCCACTTGGGGTTTCAATTTCGAAAAAATTGTGAAACAGGTTTCTAGACGATTTCATAAGAAGGAACTTGATATATCATGAGATAATAGGAATCTTGTAAAATTTGTGAAAACGTAAGCAAACCCTTCACACCACCTTGGTTTTTGAAATTTGGAAAATCGTGAAATCGGTTTTTAGGTTATTACATCAAATGCCGTAATAATCAATTTTATATCTTATCAGAACTAAGAGATGGCAAAAATTGTGAAAACATATGCAAACTCTTGGGGTTTGAATATCAAAAAATTGAGAAATGGGTTTGTAGGTGATTATATAAAAAGTCTGTGGAAGTGAAAAGCGATCTAATATCTCATTAAACTTAAGATATTTGTCGAAGCTTTGAAAAGCATACAACCCCCTTACACCCCTTAGGATTGAATATCTAAAAATAGGAAAATTGACTTTTTGGCGCTTATATAGGAAACCTTAGGAAGTAAAGATGAATTCGATATATCATCAGATATGCAACCTCCTTACACCCACTTGGGGGTTGAATATAAAAAAATCCTGAAAGGAGTTAAAAGATAAATATGAAGACAGCACGAGAAAGTAAAAACCAATTCAATTACTTATCACTTTATCACTTTATCACTTTATCACTTTATCACTTCTGAAGGATATGACGGAATACGTGAAAACTTGTTCAACCCTTTTATACCCTCTTAGGGACTGAAAAAGGAAAAAACTTAAAAACGGGTTTTAGGCTATTATTACGCAAGCCCGTGAAAGTGAAAAGATATTCGATATTTGATCAGACCTGGGTGATATGGCAGAATTCATGAAAAAGTATACAATCCCTTTACACCCCCTTAGGGGTCGAATTTCAAAAAATCCTGAAAATGTTTATATGAAGAATCCGTTGAATAAAAATGAATTCAATATTTGGGAAGACCTAATAGATATGACGAAAACCGTGAAAATATATGCATTCCATTTTCACTGATAATTTTTTTTGCCCCCCTTCCGAACGCCAATGGATATTGGAAAATTTTTTTAATCTAAATTATATAACATAACATTTATTCATTAATAAATTCAAGTAGTTACAGCTTTGTGAAACATTTTAGAGATTTAGGCAGAAGTTGCCTTTACAGCTATGATGAAATAGTTTTGGTAAATGGTAGTGATAGTTTAATGTTGCTATGGTTATCAAGCTTTTTAGGAAAAATTTTCTAAAACCTAATACTGTTAAATTTAAAACTTAACCTATCTTATATCTAAAGAATACTTAAAAGAGATTAAATAAATGAGAGGCACACATTGCATCAAATTATTTTTACTCATGAAGAGATGCTATGAGAGGGTTGACAAGATTTTGACATTTTTCTAAAAATTTGGTATACGCTAATTCCGATAATACCGGTAATAAGGTGATTTGAGCAACATTGTGGGGGCGACGTGTTGGATAGTAGAATGGTTTATTTAAAATAAGTTTCAAACATTTGTTTTGAACTATTTGTAATTTGTGTTTGTGAGTATTTGCGCACTGGTTCCAGACGGGAGCTGCATACATTATGATCGGTTGCATGACTGATTTAAAAATTAAAATTTTATTGCATGTAGAGAGTTTGGATTTTCTGTTAATAAGTGGGTATAGTTGATGCATACATTTAGAAACTTTGCTTCGGATTTGTTCGGTGTGTTCCTGAAATGTTAGCTTTGTGTCTAGATGTAGTCCAAGGTAGTTTATGGAGTGCGACCAGGATATTGTTTCGTTAAGAATATTGATGGAAGGATTTCGTAATGATCGGGCTGCTCTTTTCTTAGTGAAATATATTATTTGCGTTTTGGATGAGTTGATTTTTATTTTCCAACGATTGAAGAAATTATTCAGAAGGTCTAACTGAGACTGAAGATTATTTATAATGATATTAGGATCGTGTGATAATCTATCTAAATTAGTTTTCTAGTTGACTTACATATACATACCGAGTTTCAACTTTGTAGCATAAGCCGTTCTATAGATAGAAAAAACACCCCCCACCCCGTACCATACTTCCCCTATTATATTTTTCCAACATGCTACTACTATATCTCTATCTAAATACCAAGTTTCAGCTTTATATCATAATAGGTTCTTGAGATATAAAAATCAGAACCCTCTACACCCCTACCATCAAAATTTTTTTCCACTAGGAGTCTATTAGGCCTACTTCTGGTAAAAATTTTAAGCATCTATCTTACACGGTCCTTGAGATATGTGATGTGATTTTTTAGAAAAATTCGTATCCCCTCCACTTTCATGCTCCACCGCTCCCTTAAAAAAATTTACTTTCAGCAAACTTCATTTGTCAACCTTAATACAGAAACCGAATTTTATTTGTCTAGTAATTGGTTCGTGAGATATCGTAATCTGAAGTTTTTCACCCCCCCCCCCACCCCGTACGACACTGTCTCCGCTCAAAAATTTGATCCCGATCTATTCTCCTAGTATACCTACAGATATTCAAAAAGTTTTAATTTCGTGACATTAACCGTTTAGGAGATATGGATTTTAGAATGTGTCGATATCGGCTTTTTTGCGCATTATTTCCCCCCCCCCTCAAATCCCTTCACCCATATCGTCAATTTTTATGGGTCCACTATCGAAGCTCTATATAAATTCCAAGTTTCAGCCTCCTAGCGTAAGCGGTTGCTGAGATCTAAAAACCAAGATTTTCCGTCTAAAACGCTTCCCCCTCCTCCCCCTCATACCCCCAACCCAACAAATTTGGTCACTTCAAGGGGCTTCCCCAGTCCATTCATAAAAAAAATTCAATTTAATATCTCAAACCGTTTGGGAGCTACGAGCCTTCAAACGATTTTGCGTACGGCGTACGCGGACAGACGGACTGAAATTTTTTTTTCCTTTTTTCGTATCTACTAGTCATGAAACGTTAAAAAAAATTTCAGGATAGCAAATTTTTTTTTTTTAAATCGATCACAATACTGTATTAGTAGAAAATAATAAAGTAAAATAATTTTTTATTAAATTTTCGCCCCAGGAAAGCGGCGGCTGCCCACAGCTGAGTACGACTGTGGTCGAAAATCTATGACTAATAAATTTTATTCTTCTGAAATAAATTACCACTCCACTGGCCACTGGCGATTTCGAACCGTTTCGGCCAGAGAAATTCGTCATCCCAGGCCCAAATCCCACTACCCACTTCCGCCGTGTTCCACGCAAAAAACTTTCCATAAAACTCGATAAAAAGCTCGCACAAGAAACAAGTTGCATCTCTTTCAGCCTCTGTCCCAACGGATACGTGCATCGCACATGGTTTATTCAAAAGCTCCGGCATCACAATTCGCTCCCACACGGTCCAAATAGCTTGCATCTCCAGGCAGGTGTCGCGCACCTTTTGATCTCGCGGAACGGCAACTCGAGTTCCGCGTTGCGCGGTGATTCCCGGTGGCACTTCGGCAGCAAGCGAAATCGTCAAGCAACTGTGAACCGGTTCATTTGCGAGCGGCGGGAAGGGACCGGGATCCCAGCAAACAGTTGCCTGACCGGAACGCACACAATTCCTAGGAGGAGAACAGCGACGTCGGCACGTCACGGAAACGGAATGGGAACGGAACCCTACTCCGTTTCGTCGTGCCAGGCGGACGCGATTGCTGAGTTCAGTTTCAGTTCGCGTTCAGTCAGTCGAAAGCTCGAAGTGTAAACGTCGGGAAGTCGTCGATTGCGTTTTGTCAGCGTCACAAAAATCGAATAAAAATTCTCCAGCCAACAGAAAAATTCGTGTGTGAAAAGGTGCAGTTTTGTGTCACGAATATTCCTGTCCGCCGCTCCAACTACCCAAAGCCCGAGGACGTCCTCAAACGTGAGGTCATAGTCCTTGAAACGTCGCCAGGTGCGAACGAAAATCTCTTCCCGTTCGGAGACAGGAGCCACGGTCAAAACTCGCAGAAAATCAATCGGCGCTTGTCGTCCGAACCGAATCGATTCGCCTGGAAATTCGATCCGGAAGTGATACGTCGGTCCGCACCAACCGGAAAAACTTACATAACCCGTGAAAATTTTCGCTGAAAACGTTCGGGGCGACCGTCAGGGGAAATCGATCAGGAGGCTTGGCCGCCTGGAGAACGCCGGAATCGAGTCGAGTCGAGTATCGGGGGGTTTGTGTTGTGGGTGCGTCACTACGTCGACCGATTGGGGGTGTGATTTGGTTTCAGGCCCGGCGAACCGAGACTTCGTCCTTCGTGGCGGTTGTGTAACTGTCGAGTTGATTTCGATTTTTGTGTCGGTGACATTTTACTGGACGGCGACGACGGTTAAAAATCTGCCACTTTTCGATTCGTTCGCGAGGCAATCGGTCCGTTTTTTCGGCGTGTAAACTGTGAAAAAAAGGACACCATCCAGGGATTCATTGACAACTGCAAGGATAAATTTGGCTGACGCGACACCCGAAATTGTGTAATGGCGTTTTTGCGTTCGATTTGCCGTCACCGATCAGCGAACTTTGTCTATAGCAGCACCAGCGGTTCCTGGACATCGTCAAGGAAGTTCAGTGGTCACTCAAGGACATCTGTCACTTCGCACCAGCAGAAATCGTTCGAGCAACAATTGTTTCAGAATTTGCGGCGAGATGACAAGTTTCTGCGGTTCGTGGTGGCTCGTCACCGGTCCCAGACAATAGCAGCCCAGGGAGCCGCAACGACAGTAGCCGGACATCGGAGAAAATCGAATCCGGTCGACCCGAACAATCCCACGAAACCAAACCGGGATCCGCTTGATGTCGGCTTTTCTGACCCGCTTGCCGCCTTCAAGAGCAAAACCACATGGGAACTGGTCCGGGCGTACATCGTCTACCTGTTGTGCTCCAGCGAGAAATTAGTCGAACACAACATGACGGTAAGCGTATGGGAGCGTCCTTGACTTCCCATTCATTTTTAATGTCATTGAATTTTTTTTTAAGTTTTGGTTGATCGGGGGCGGTCCTATAAACGGCTCCCGATCAAACGACGGCGGCGAAAAAATGTTCCACTTCCTGGAAAAAAAATCGCATTTTCCGCGAGTCGTCGGGTTACATAACCACCCCATAAACAGCGAGAACCCGGAGGGAAACCACGTCTGGCACTTTGGCGGCGTTTCGACGACGAGCGGACGCAATTCGATGAAATGTTGCCGTGCCAGCTGAAGTGCCGGGGGTTAATAAACTCTGTGAAATGTGGAGTTGCGCGAACTCGCGTTCTAGTGGGTCTTGGGGTGGCACCTCCCACCTGACGTGTTAAGAAGATGGAGCTGTTTGCTTTGCTCGTTGGTTTTTTTTTTTGCACAAGTATCCATCAGACTAAACGACCATTTACGTAACTTTTAACTGCCACGAAGAACTAATCAATGCTTAAATCGATTTTCCAAATTGCACGACATCGTCGGCTGGCAGTAAATCGGACTTACCATTCAAAAGATGTTTCGTCTGCTCGAATGAAATCTCAACGTCGATTCAAGATGTCGCCAGAAATGCACGGCTACATTTGCGATGCCCCCCGTAAGGCATCGCTAGCTAGAGGCTGGCGTGGAGACGCCGGCTCGCTGAACAGGTTCAGCTGACCGGCAAACCGGTGCGGCCGGCCTTTCAATCATTTTCTCTTTTTCTGACCTCGTAAATCTCGTTGTGCGGTGACCGTGTACCGTTCTTGGAGAAATTACCTCGAGGACAGTGTCGGCTTCGACGATGCGGTTTCAATCGCTTTATTATTTGAATAAGGTTGAAATTGGCTGGACGGTAATGAGGAGTGGTGCTCGCTTCGGTTTTGGTTGAACTGGTGCACACTTGATCTCAAGGCAGCTTCAATTTCCGCATTTTCTTCAGAAGTGAGAGCGAGCAACTGACTTCGATTACACTATCAGACAGCATTTGCCAGGAAAAATAGTCAAATATTTGACAGCATGCCATACAGTGTGGTACTAACTTCACACCCACATTTAAGTAGGGTTTAGCAGATGCGTGTCGGGTTGAAAGTCTTTAAATTTGAATTTTTTAATTCTAAATGTGTTTTGCTCTATAATCATTTTAAATGATTTTTTTCTACAAAATTTTAAATTTTGTTGGAGAACATTTTTTGAAACTTTTATATTTTTGGCATGAACCCAAGAAAACAAGAATTTTATAATTAATATTTTTATTAATTGGGAACAGATATTTAAACTGGGGGCAACTATATTTTTTTTTGGGTAGAAGTCCGGAACGAGCTTAATGCTGAGATGCGGTTTAGGTTACTATGCGATTGACGACCTAAAAATGGCGTTCCAAATAGACTCCTGGTTATTCTTAGGTCGTCAGTCGTACCGTTCGACTCGTACCAACACCCCATCTCAGCATTAACCGCATTCCAGACTTCCACCCAAAAAAAGTAAAGTTGCGCCCAGACTGTTGGCAGATTTTACTTTATTATTTTAATAATAAAGTATTGTTAGCAATATACAAAAATTTGCAATTTGCTATCCTGAAAAATTTATTTTTTACATTTCATAACTCACCAAAAAAGTAAAAAATCGGCCAACAGTCTGGGCGCAACTTTATTGTTTTATGGGTAGAAGTCCGAAGCGTGTTTAATGCTGAGATGCGGTGTAGGTTACTATGTGACTGACAACCTAAAAAATAACGTTCCAAATAGCCTCCTGGTTATTCCTTAGGTTGTCTGCCAGTCCCATGGTCACCTACACCGCATCTCAGCATTAAACACGTTTCGGACTTCTACCCATAAAATAATAAAGTTGCGCCCAGACTGTTGGCCGATTGTTTTAGTTTTAATTAAGTAATTAAAACTAGAGTTAGTAGCACATCTACATGTGGGTACTAAGTTTCAACTTTCTAGCATGAGCCGTTTCTGAGATATGAAAAACCACCCGCTACCCCTGTACCTTGCTACCCCTATCAAAAATGTATTTTTCTGGGATGTCTCTATAGTAGTTCTATACATCTTTCGAGAAATTAAAATCAGAATTTATTCATTTCCACCCCCTCCCACCATCACTCCCTACACCCACACCTCAACATTTTTTTCTCCGCTAGAGGTCTACTGGTCCTAACTCCTGTAAAATGTTCAAGATAATATCTGATACGATTCTTGAGATATAAAAACTTAATTTTTTTTAAAAAATGACTGTCCCCCCACTTCCGCGTTTCACCACCCCCCTCAAAAATTTTACATTCAGTAGACTCGACTGGTGATTCTATATGCAGAAACCAAATTTTATCTTCCTAGCACAATTGAGTCGGAAGATATTGTAATTCAACATTTTTCAACCCCCACCCCCATACCTCACCACACCCCTAAAAATGTTAACCGTTTTCTAATCTCATAGTATCTCTTAAGACAACTACAAAGTTTCAGCCATCTGACATCAATCGTTCAGGAGATATGGATTTTAGAATGTTTCAATACCAGCTTTCAAGCGTTTTGTACACATTGTCCACATCGACCATTTGCAAATGGGTCCACTATCATAGTACTACAAGTGTTCCAACTTTCAGCCTCCTAGCATAAGCGGTTCCTGAGATCTAGAAACCAAGATTTTTCATCTAAAACGCTCCCCCCTCCTCCCGCCTCAAACCCCCACGCCTACAAAAAATACCACTAGTAGGGGTTCACCCACTCTACCTACCATAAAAATTTCAACTTAATATCTCAAGGGGTTTGTGAGCTACGCACCTTCAAACGGTTATGCGTACGGCGTCTACGGCGGACAGATAGACATTTTTTTTTTGCTTTTTTGGGGTTTACTAGTCCTAAAACGTGAAAATACAAAATTTCCGGGTAGCAAATTTTTTTGAGATTTCAGGTTGATAACAATACTTTATTATTAAAAAATAATAAAGTAAAAATATATTCACTTTGTTTGTACGCTGCGCCGTCCGCCGTACGCAAAATCGATTGAAGGGTCGTAGGTCCCAAACTCTTTAAGGGGACATCTAGATAACAAAAAATAAGACAATTTACAGGATTTCTTTTTCAAAGATGATGCAAATATTTTTATTTATTATTTATTAAATATTTAAGTGAATTTTTTCGATTTTTGTGTTGATTTTCATGTAAATACCCCCTTAAGCTATTATATTGAATTTTTATGAGCGTTGAATAAGTGGCAACCTTTTGATAGGTGGGGGTGTGAGGGGCACGTTAGGTAGTACCATTGCAACAACAGACCTACACCAACTACAATAGAAATATTCCCGAAAGAAATAATGTTGGACAAGGATCTCTAGACAAAGATCTATGGAATATTTGAACGGCTTATGCTATAAAGTTGAAACTCGGTATATATGTATATGTAAATTAACTAGAAAGGTAATTTTGATAAAAAAAAATTTCCAAATATCCATTGGCGTTTGGAAGGGTGGCGAAGAAAATGATAATTGAAAATGGAATGCATATATTTTCACGATTTTCGTTATATCTATTAGGTCTTTCCAAATATTGAATTCATTTTTATTCTACGGCTTCTCCAAATAAATACCTAGAAAGTATTTTCAGGATTTTTTCAAATTCTACCCCTGAGGGGCTGTAAAGGGGTTGTATACTTGTTCACGAATTCTGCCATATCCCGCAGGTCTGATCAGATATCGAATATCTTTTCACTTTCACGGGCTTGCGTAATAATCGCCTAAAACTTGCTTTTCAATTTTTTCCTTTTTCAGCATCTAAGAGGGTATAAAAGGGTTGAATACGTTTTCACGAATTCCGTCATATCTTTCAGAAGTGATAAGAAATTGAATTGGTTTTTACTTTCTCGTGTTGTTTTCATATTTATTTATTAACTTCTTTCAGGATTTTTGGATATTTAGCCCCCCCAAGTGGGTGTAAGGAGGTTGCATATCTGATGATATATCGAATTCATTTTTACTTCCTAAGGTTTCCTATATAAGCGCCAAAAAGTCAATTTCAGTATTTTTAGATATTCAATCCTAAGGGGTGTAAGGGGGGGGTTGTATGCTTTTTAAAGCTTCGACATATTTCTTAGCTCTAATGAGATATTAGATCGCTTTTCCCTTCCACAGACTTTTTATATAATCGCCTACAAACACATTTCTCCATTTTTCCATATTCAACCCTCCAGGAGTTTGTATATGTTTTCACAAATTTTGCCATCCCTTAGTTCTGATGAGCTATAAAATTGGTTATTACGCCATATGATGTAATGGCCCAAACACCAATTTCACGATTTTTCGAATTTCAAAAACCAAGGGGTGTGAAGGGTTTGCTTATGTTTTCACTAAATTCAACCCTCAAGTGGATTTAATGGGTTTGTATACATTTTAACAATTCGTTATAACACTTAACAATTCGTCTTAAGTCTGATAAGGCATCAAATTCGTTTTTACCTCTATAGGCTTTTAGTGTTCATAACATACCGAAATCCGAATATTCTACACGGGGTTTTTCAATGTTTAATCGGCTAAAAATTTATGTTTTCAATATTTTTATTTTAAGAACAAAATTAACTTTCCAAGAAACCTCATAATCTTGAAACAACTGATGATATACTCCGACTTTGACCGCTCCCGAACTTTGACCCGAAAAATAATAAAGTTTCGTCCAGACCATTAGCAGATTTATTACTGGCCGAGTCCCGCGGCTACGCCCATGTTTGTATGGTGCTCTACCACCGAAACTGCAAAGCCAGCGGGTTTCAGTCTTGCTTTCTGTTGTTCCCGTTGCTCCCGTTGACCCCGTTGCTCTCGTTTCTCCGTTGCTCCCGCTGATCCCGTTGCTCCGTTGCTTCGTCGCTCCCATTCCTCCGTTTGTCCCGTTTCACCGTTGCTCCAATCGGTTCCGTTGCTCGCGCTGTTCAATTTTGTCAAGCGTGCGCGCTCATACACCGAAAAAACACGATCTGCCGCTAAACACTCAATACACGCACTTGTTGAAATGACGCGCGTCACCAATTGTAAAATAATTTTTACTAATGCAGAAACCTTCGCGATCGTGCCCTCTAAAAATCACCAAAGTTTCATCGCAATCGGATGAATGGTATTGAAACTCATACGGGACAAATAAACAAAATTATCCATTTTCCGAGCTCCTAATCATAAAGTTACACACGAAGCGTTATACAACAGTCTGGTGTTGAAAATTTGTCTATCTTGAAACCTTCGCGGCCGTGCCCTCAAAGTTTCACCAAAGTTTCATCGTAATCGGATGAAGGTTTAGGTGTACATACTATACATTTATCTTATCTACTCTGAATCATCCTGTTTATAATCGGATTGTGCCTTCTAGATACTAGCTCCTTCTTAACATTCATTCTTCGCTAGTAGTGATGGGCTAACGGAAGCGAGTCAAATTTGGAAGAAATAAATTTATTTATTATGTTTGTTACTTACCAAATTATAATTATTTACTATATTTATAAATAGTTGCTATATGATACCTCAGAACAAGATTATCACAACTCAAAAATGTTAATTTTGGGATATCACTTTTTTAAATTCACTGATTCTTAATGGTACTTCACTTTTCATACAATGGAAGACCAAAACATATGCTCTCCGGTGTAGAGAATTAGAAGTTACTATTCTGACACTCATCCATAAAATCCATCTATGAGTTTAGCACGAATTCGATTTTTTTGAGCTGTGACAGTCTTGTTCCGAGGTAGCGAATAAGCAAAGTCGTTGAATATTTTATTAGCAGCAATAAAATCAATCAACACTTTGACTCTTTTATTGCGAACAATGCGGCAAACAAGAAAAATTGCATGACCATTAAAAAAAAATTATTGTTTATTGTGTCCAAATTTTCGTCTAGATTAATTGAATTTAATTAAAAAATATTAACAAAAAAATAAAATCATAAACTCATCATCTCCACATCTGTACGTACACTTATATACCTGGAAATATTTCAGAACCAGCAGAAAATGAACAATCTTATGAATTGGCCAATTACAACGAAATCACCCAAGCAAGAATAGTGCAACTCAGTATCCAAGCGGACAATTCCCAATTTCTGCTATTAGCAAATAGCAACAATTTATATTAATTTGAAAGTGAATTGCTATTACGTAAAATCGTACTCAATGTCATGGCTCAGTATGTTATGTCACGACATACGTAGCGACTTTTTCTTCGGATATTCTTTTTTTAGCTGGGTGCTAAATGTATGAATTTTAAGCCAGGCAAGCTTTACATTGTATCCACTATTCTTACGCGAATGCATCACACATCGCATCAGAAACGTGATACTATAAGTAATTGAATTGAGTGATGTTTTTTTTTCTATTATTTTCTCAATTAGCTAGGGTCGTTAGAGTAGGCTTTATAGCTGTTTAGAAAATCGTAAAAAAGTATAAAACCTTTCCTCGGTGCTTTATATGTGCCATAAACTTTAATAGTAAGTTAACAATGTAAACCTGATATGTATTAAGTGACACCATGCCAGCAATAAGATTAATGACATGGTGTCATACTTTCATACATTGAGGAGTGAGTAGAGACATTGATTGACAGTAGAAAATAAAAAAGTGATAGATCTGTATTAAAAAAAAATAACTCTAGTCAACAAAGTCAGGATTCATTAATTTTTTTTTATACAAAATTGAAATCCGCTTACCAAATTTTTTCTCATCACCCTCATTTTTTTAGTTATTCGCTGATTTAAAAAAATTAATTCTGGACAAGTTTTTTGCACGTCTAATTTTTTCTGATAAAAAAAATATTTACAAAGTTATTACCAAAAACTTAATTTTTCCCGAAATTTGAAAATTGCGATATTTTCCAAATGAAAAGTAGCATAAATAAATCTGCCCAGTGGAGTTGCGATAATAGGGCTGTACGCCCCTGCCACCCTTAGATTAGATTAGATTAGATTGGCAAAAGGGGTTGGTATGGTTAACCTCTGTCACTGAAGCCACAGTTGAGCCTATTGTGACGTCCCCTCGGATTGACTATGATTCCTCTTCAATCCCTGCGCTTTCAATGAAGCTTAGTATTTTTCGAAGAGGAATGGTCAGAAATTCCGAAGGTTCCATGAAGCCCTGACCGAAGTGACGAAGTCTTTTGTGGGCTAAACTCTCACATTCACAGAGGATATGCTCTGGTGTTTCGTCTTCGTCATTGCATATTCTGCAAATTTTAGTCTCAGAGAGACCAAACCTATTGATATGCTTCCTCATGTGACAATGTCCAGTCAGAGATCCCACTAGGGTTCGGGATGTCTGCTTAATTTCTGATAATCAGATGTTCTTTTTTCCGAATGCTTTGGCATAAAAAGCTTTGAGTGCCAAGTCGCAGAGAATGGCACTTTGCGATTTTTGCCACATTCAGATGCTTTATTGCCGCATATCATAGACACAGGAACTCAAGACACAACAAAGGTAAAAAGAGATCTTGGATTTCGTGCAATTAATGTGACTGCTCTGTACTCTTCAGGTTCATTAATATAGTTCGAGACTTTGCTTTCGGTCTGCTTAATTATTCTATTTTATCCTCCTAACTATTCTGCTACTATTCTTTCAAAAAGACCAAGAATTATATTTGTTAAAACTATAAAAACACAAACAAAATATCTCATTTAAAATACATATGTACAATAGCACTTCCGTGAATTTTTTCCGGTTACCTGTAAGTTGCATGTCCGCACTACGCCACTGAAACCCCAGTAGTTCCGTTCAAAGCTGCGTTAAATGCGATTTCCCAACCACCCAACCAATTTATGCAGGTGCAGTGCAGGCGCCACGAATCGAATTACAAGGTATTATTGAGTTAAGGAATTAGTAAGGTGACTCTTTTCCTCCACACATTTTTCCGAAAGCAATTCATGAAACAAGTACGTACATGGAAATATATTCCCCTTTAAAAATTACATTGCATCATTTAAAACTGTCAAATATAATTGCAGATATGACCTTGTCAAAGATTATTATACAGTGGGTGGTTATTTAAGAAGTCATGTGACTCAAAAACCGTGATTAAAAAATGTTCTTATGCAACACGTAATTTGTGCTATCTTCCTGTTGTACATTAGAACAGGTTACATACTCGGTTTACCTGCAAAACTGGTCTTGCTCAAATTCTCTGTCCATTCTCTATTAGTAGTTGTGTAGCAGTTATATCATCAAAATTTTAGAGTTACTTATCTCTCGAATTTCGTTCGTGCTAATTGTAATGCAAACTGGGTCTTTTACGTAAATTTGTTCAAATAAAGACGGAGCGTTGCGTAGAAATGATTCGTTTTATAAACAGTAGAATTTTTCTTGTTAAGTGGTGACTAGATATTTTCGGTTTGTAAAGGTGATAAGTACCACAAAGTTGACTAATAGCCTGTTCACGCTTTTTAATGAGGTTCTTAGCCCCAATTTCATTAAGGCCGCTAAATTTTTAAAATAAAGATATCTATATTTATATTCGCTAATTAAAATACAAAACGATAAGCGTGTGATCGGCTAAAATGATATTAGATATGGAAATATTCAGTTCAGTTTTATTTTTTAAAACATTTCTTTGATAGCCGAAATCACTTATGCAACACCCCGGTTGCATAAAACTCTTGTCCTCTTCCAATTTTACCTATCATTAAACAAAAACATCCGAAAAATGCCTAAATCCATTTTTTCCCGATTATATTTCAAGCATTTAGACATGAAAACGAACTCGATATCTCACTAGGCCTAAGAAATATGTCAGAATTCGTGAATACGTTCACATCCACTTTCCGCCCTCTTAGGGATTGATTATCGAAAAATTTGGAAAAGAGTTTCGAGGCGCTTATATAAAAAGTTTAAATTTTCTAGCAAAAACCCTTCCTGAGATACTGCACTGTACTGTACACATTTCAATCACTTTTACACGAAATTACTGGTATTTGTAAATTATTCATGTACTTTTCAACTGAACCGTACAATTTACATGAAAAGGCAAAAAAGACAAAATTACGCAACATTTCGTGTAAAATTAACTATATTTATATGTACCATATATGAATTGAAAATTACGTTCTTTTTCGTGTAATTCTACTTATCTATTTGAATTTTACGACGAAAAACATGTAATATATGAAACCACGCTTCGATCGATTTAGTTTTCTACTGAAATGAAAATGAAACGCCTTCCAGCGAATTTGCTGCTTTCGAAGTTGAAATTTACTGATTGCTAATTGAAATTTACTGACCGAAAATTGAAAATTACATTCAAATTGATTATTACATCCCAATGTAAATATACTTGAAAAGGTGTGGCATATTTGCCTACTATCCAAAAGATGTAAAATTCAATGGATTTTACTTTATTATTATCTAATAATACAGTATTTTTTACTGTAGATTGATTTTGGTAGATTGTTACAGGTGCTGAAGCAATTATAATATATTTTTAAATAAAGTCCATTGTATGGAAATTACTCTACGGAGCATAATGATTTTGTCCATTGTCTGTGAACTGAATCTTACAATTCAACATGTTCTCGAGTTGTCTGTCGGTGAAGTACATTTACCCTCGTACTTAAAAATGGGGAAAACTGTAGTGTGCAAAATTTTAAACTGCTAGCTCCGCCTATTATCGTGGAATAAGTGTAACTTTAGAATGCGAGCTAGCACCTACCTACCCAAAAGAGAGACGGGATATCGTACAACGTACTCAGGTGGTGCAAAAAAGTAGTATCTCGGAAATAGTGTCACACATCTCAAGAACTATTCGAGATACAACCAGCTAATTTTCGTTGGTGACACTAGCCTTGGTTTTTTTTCTGGCCTTCCAGAATTTCTTTGAAGAAAACATGCTATTTGTATAATCTAATAACATCACTGTTTTTGAACTTTCTTTTTAGTGCATTATCACATTATGGTGCATTGTAATTTAATTTATGTATTTAAATTTGAGTTTTATTATAACTTTTCTGTTGCGAGTAAAAACCTTTGTCTTTCCTCATACACTGTCTTCATAAAACTGTATTAAATACTGTATTATTGAAATAATAAAGTAAAAAAAGAATTGTACATGTAACTAAATGTAAAAACCTTCTGAAGCAGCTACGCTAGCGTGACAACCTTTAGTAATAATTAACTAAATGGGATTGAATGATATCAAAGAAAAATTTTAGTCAACTATTCACGTTTTTAAATAAATGCGTTATAAACCATAATTTGATTCTCTGGACTGCTAGAAAAGGACTACTCAGTTACACAAAATAATGAACCTAAAAATATTTTTAAAAGCTTCACGTAAATATCTACACCGATGAAACTATTTAATATTTTTTTAAATTCTTAAAACTGACTAATCACGAAAACGGTACCAAAACGCGCATTTAATTTTCCCATCATATGTCATATGTCCCGCTTCTAACTAGATTATATACCTAAAAGGATTGGACATGCCACCATAAAAAAGAGCCTAGTTGTTTTATGCGCATGTCGAAGTAAAAGCTGCATGGACTTGCAAAACTGATTTTATTTATTTTAGGGGCAAACATTTTAGCTCGCATTTTAAAAGTTTTTTTCCATATATTTAATATATTGCATAAATTGCTGCAAGCCAATAGTATAATACTCTAGATGAGGACGATTTTGCCTGTTAACGAACTTAGCCTTACAAATTCGCCCAGATCAAAATTTCAAGATCCTAAGTCAATGCGTTCTTGAGTTATCATGCTGAATGACGGGCGGACGGACGTTTTGGCCCCAAATAAGCACAAAATAATATTTAACATTTTTTGTGTTCTGAGGCTTCGTTCTAAGCGTTACAAACTTTTGGGCTGGATTAAACTTATAATACTCTCTGATTTCATCTAGAGTATAAAACTATCTATCTCTTTGTAATCTATGTATGTATGCTTTACAGATGCATGTTATTTTATCATATATGTACATATCTGCTTATGATCTGCTACGATTCTGTAACTGAAATCTCGGCGAAATACCAGAAACGAGAAGCTTTTTCAAATGTGTTTTTTGATAAACACCAAATTTCGATGCAAAGCATTTGTACATAAATGGATTTTTTAATAAATATTTCTTTTCTAAGTACAGTTGCATGTTCGAAATGTTCACTTTTGTAACGCTTTTGGATGGCCTCAAATATAACGTTATTTTGCTACACCATTGGATCCAATATCCTAGCCGTTCAGGTTACCATGGCAACCAATAAAAACAATCAACAAAATATTCCTTCATAATTATTTCACGTGTGTTTTTGACAAGCAACATCCCTTGGCATCCTTGGATCCCATGGTACTGTCACAATAATTTTGGTCTCTATTTTTACGTGCTTTTACACCGAGGTGTCCTATCCTTAGTTACCTTATCTAAGCTTTATACCAAAGCAACCAGTAAACAAGGTGTTTTACATACTCTCTGCCAAAAGTATGTGACAAGTTGGGTCGTTCATTGTAGTTAAAAACTCAAGGAGTTGAAGGGTTTTAAGGAGGAAAGACTTCAATGAGATTTTATAGCATTTTTCAATCGGTAGCTAACTCCGGAACGCGTTTAATGCTGAGATGCGGTCGGTGCGACCTAAAGAATAACCAGGAGGCTACTTGAAACGTCATTTTTTTAGTTTGGCAGTCGCATAGTAACCTAAACCGCATCTCAGCAACAAACTCGTTCCGTACTTCTACCCAAAAAATAACAAAGTTTCGCCCAGACTGTTGGCAGATTTTTTAATTTATAATTTTGAATAATAAAGTATTCTGATCGATCAAAAATTTAAAAAAAATTTGCTACCCTGAAATTTTGTGTTTTCACGTTTTAGGACTGGTAAACCCCAAAAAAGCAAAAAATATGTCCGCCTATCCGCCGTACGCAAAAACGTTTGAAGGCACGTAACTCACAAAGCCGTTGAGATATTAAGTTCAAATTTTTTTTTGGTGGGAGATTGGGTAAACCCCTACGGGTTGAGTTTGTTGTGAAGAGGGAGGTGAGGAAGCATTTTAAACGAAAAATTTTGATTCTAGATCCCAGGAACGGCTTATGCTAGGAGGCTGAAACTTGGAGTTTATATAGAAATATGACAGTGGACTCATTTGAATATTTTATGTTATCAGTCGCATAGTAATCTACACCGTATCTCACCTACTACCGTATCTAACCTACTCGTATCTGCGTTCCGGACTCCTACCCAACAAATAATAAAGTTACGTGTACATGCATTTGGTGGTATAGTTAAATAAATTTAAATTTCAAGTGTAAGGTTACACAAGTGTGATTGTTGAACGTCTGATTGTGATAGCTCCAATGTTATAAAATGCCGTGAGTTACGAACTCTGATACGAACAAAACGTCTTAATAAACGCAACGACAATCTCAAGACATCGTCTTATGCAAAACTGCAGGCCGGCACAACCGCCATAAACTTGCTATGCAATTAGTACGTGGGAGGTAAAAATTTTTCACTTTAAGCTGTTGTCACGCGATTTTCAGACGTGCTGTCAGTCGGTCAGAAGATTACGCCACGAGAAATTAAAGGCGAACGGAACTTTATTTGAGTAAAGTACGAGCAGTTTAATGCTCGATACGAGAATGAAACGAGTAAAAATAGTACTTTGACTGACACTCGCTTATGATGCAGTAAGAAGAGTTAAGAGACCACTACATTTCCCAGTCGCTATACTCGCCAGTCTATTTACATGCGTTGCTGGTTTTATGGTTTCACTTTTACTCGATCGACCTTGTCGACTAGATAGCTGGCTGCAACTAGTACTGGGGGTTTGTCTACCATACATCAACTCACTAGATACTATTACTATAGCATGGCTCAGAATCTGGGATTTCGTTAATGAACGCCGTCTTATTTACAATTTAATTAGATCTCGTGTTGCGTAGGGATTTGGCATGATTTAGAAGTCTTCTTTGTAATTAATGAACAAACATTAATTTTCTTATGATTTATTTTCGATTTGTTAGTGATAGCATGGAAATTGCTTCTAATTACTGTTTAGGTTTAATCGCAACTATTGACATTGGCTGTTCGCTGTTGTATGCAAATTTGCCATTCACGTCCAAATAACATCATTTACAATGAGTGTAATTGGATATCATGATAAAGTTGAGGTTGATATCACCCTAGCCTGCACTCTATAAGGGTGTCAACCTCAACTTTATCACCGTATGAAAGGTACTCTAACTTTACATATTAGTGGACTATAAAGCTTTATGCCACTTTTATAAGGTTTAAATTGCACAGACCTTTACCAAAGCGAAAAAAATTAAATAAAATAAATTTTATTTGAATGTGCGCATTTTACTCATTTCTCGTTCATTGGGCGATTTTATGCTTAACCTGTGGTGATTTAATTAATTTTTATTGGAAATGTGATAAGTACTCATTAATTTATCGCGGTTAGTATTAGATCGATGACAATTTTTATTGGTCTATCGATAAAAAATAATAGTTAGCATATGTCTCATAAACATGACAATTAACAATATATTGAAACTTTTTCTACGAACTTTCGACAGTACCTGCCTATAATGAAAATGAATTACATATATATACTCGTGTCCATTAATTAATTCCATTACAATAATAACACTGTAACAAATTAATTTTCTTACCTAAATAACAGAGATACCTAGTCTACTGCACTTAGGATTTCGATACGTACTAATACATGTGAAAGCATGAAATGGTGTTCACAAAAATCGAAAACGGATAAGGAAGAAGCTTCTTAGATATCGAAGGATCTTTTGATAACACTGACTACGAAAGTGATCCAAAAACCTGCAGTTGGATCGAAGCCATTCTGGAACGTAGAAAAATATCTTCAACACTAGCTGACTCAACAGTTACAGTCGGAAGGTGATTAAGTATAATAGTAGACAACCTTCTTCAGGATCTAACAAGAGCTGGAGTTACGGTACAGGGCTTCAACGACCTTGTTATTCTCATTAAAGGTAAATTTGAAGAAACGGTCACAGAGCTAGTTCAAAGTGCCGTAAACCAAATAGCAACGTGGTTTACTAAGGCAGGTTTGGGTATCAAATCAAAGAAAAGCATAATCGTTCCATTCACCAAGAGGAGGTACAAGCTATCAAGGTCTACAGTTTTTGGAGAATCTCGAGGTGAAACTTCTGGGAGTTATCCTGGGATGAAAAACTCACTTGAAAAGCTCACTTGGACAAATTTCTTGAAATTCTCTCTCAGGACTTGCAGGAGCCTTCTCGTTATGAAGTGCGGACTGAATTTGAAACTAACTTAGTTCACCTTAGTGAGCGATCATTTCCAATTCCCGATCACTCGTGAACTAGTTCGTTCTTTTAGTTCCCTGGTTCGCGGGAGTTCAGTGATGAGAAAGGCAGTGAAGTTTGGAAGGGCTGAATAAAAGTTGGTAGTCGTCATTTTGTTAGAATGTGATGAGCAAAAAAAAAATAAATTTCGTAGTCGTCATTCTGGTAGAATGTGATGAGCAAAAAAAAAGGTCGGAGTCGTCAGTGTACAAGAATATTCTACCACTGAATTCAGAACGGCAATGAATGAATAGAAACGAACTACGAGCGGGACTGACTGCGAACTAGTTCGTTCATTTCAGTGCTGGGACTCTTCTCAACTACATAAGCCTAGTTCCGAACGGCAATTAACCAATAAAAAAAGGTCACTCACTGAGTTCCGAACGGAATGAATAGAAACGAACTTCGAGCGGGACTGACTGCGAATTAGTTCGGTTATTTCACTTATGGGAACATGCTTCTGAACTAGTTCGTTCGCGAACTACATAAGCCTGGTGGATACTGTCGTTGCTAGGCCCATTTTAACCTACGCGGCATCTGGGTGGTGGAAAAAAACAAAGTAGAAAACTGCTCAAATTAAGCTGACAAAACTGCAAAAAGTTTGTCGTTTCTAGGCGCCTCACATGCCAAAAAAGAACATCAAACTCGTTGCCTTTGATTGGAACTCATTGAAAGTATTTAACGTGCTAAAAATCTTAACTCATTGCCGGTACTTTCAGAATCACTTTAGCTTTTCTTTTCCTCAACACTTATCGCATGCTCGAAACTCTCACACAAGGGTGTCTCAGCATTTCTCAAGTTTATGCCGTCCGTGTATAAGATATTTTTCTATATGGTCTAACTATGTCATTTCTTCTCATGTACCACACTTAAAAACTATGCAAAGAGCTTTTCTGTGAGATGTCTCCACATTTGACGCATGCATCCAACATATGGGTTTGCCCAGAATTTCTATGGGTAAAGTCAAATTAATTTTTTCTGTGTACATACTGTGAATATTCGCTAAACTAGAACACCACTTAGTCAATTGTTGTATGGACGGATTTAGGTTGATGAATTTTACATAATAACTTTGAGATCGGTCCAAATAACGCCAATGCCAACGGATAATTTTAGTTTGGCGTCCGAAAGTCTGTTGTGCATTGCCATCGTCCAGACGCGAATACTAGACAACTTTTCGAGCTTATGTTAAGGACAGCTAAGTAATTGATTAGGTGAAAAATATGTGCTCATTGTACATTTACCTGTTGGACGTAGACTTTTATGCCGACTTCACACTCTCGCCGGAACGTTAAGACGAGACATTCGTCCAAGAGTGCTCAATTGTTACAAATAATATACGTGTTTAAGTAAATTGAAAATATATAGCTAAATTTAAAGTTTAAATTAAAAAAAAAACATGCCAAACAAAAATACAGAAATAGAAACATAAAATCAATCGAAGTTGACGAGAATGTGGAAAAAACAGTTCACATTGCCTCCCGACTCATCTCAATTACTCACCACGCGAGCGCTGACGAACCAAGGCGAGGCGTTGCGAGACGCTTCGCACTGTCTACACTCTTACACTTGGGCGTGCTCTCCTAGTTTCGGCGAGAGTGTGGTGTCAGCATTAAGCTTCTGAAATTAGGCGAACAAAATTTGGCACTCTGGTTCCGTAATATTTTTTTTGAAAAACCCTTCCGAAATAATTTTCTGCGTTTGCGTCTGACATCGTCCCTGAAGCAAGTGAGGATTCTCAAGGGCTGTGGCATTAAAAAATTAGTTCATTTTCTCTAAAGGTGCTCTTACACGAGCAATTAAAATTGCTCAATTTGTGGCAATATTCGTCAATTTTGACGTCACGAAAATGTGAAGCAGCACACAATAGCAATAGCAACACGCGATATGGATCAACTTTTCATCAACTCGTTGCTGAATTGTGATGCGCGATATTGACCAATATCTAGAAATTTGGCAATAAGGGCTTACACGACCAATTCAGTCTATGAACAACACGAAAGCAAACTGGACAAACAAAACTTTGAAATATTTGAATTCCAAGCCATTATAAAACGAAGCTAAATGCAAAACACAACATAAAACTTGACAATTGAATCACCGAACGAGGACAATTGCTCGGAATTTTCCAAGTTAGTGGAAACACAGCAACTACTTATATGGCGAGCAATACCAGCAATCTGTGAAAACATTACCACATTTCCGCAACTAGCATGATATTGCCCTGTATTACTCCATTAATCGCTCCACTAGTTTTGGCAATAGTCGTCAGGCAATCAATTGCTTGAAAAATTGCTCGTGTAAGAGCACCTTTAGTAGATCTGACAAATAAGCAAAAAAAAAATACGCAAATGTGTTTTCTGGTACATGTTTTTGTAATACATATCTCGAAAACTTGTCAAGCTATCGTCATACAATTTTCACAAAGTTAAACAAAGTCGACCTTTATTAGTAGTAGAGTAGAGTAGAGTAGACTAGAGTAGAGTAGACTAGAGTAGAGTAGAATAGAGTACGGAATGGGGGTGATAATAAATGTTTAGATAGCTCTAGGCACAGGGAGGTTAAAGAAACGATTGAAAGTGCTACAATTGAAGCCCTTGGAACAACAAGGAGTCAACTCATTTTTTCCAACAACAGAGAAAACTTCACTTTTCTGGCCTTTTATTGCATTAAAATTATTTTATTGACTTTTTATGATTTAATTAAAATTATTAAGGATATTATTAAATCATAAGGAGTTAACTGCATCAGCAGAATTTCATCCGAATGCAATAAGAAGTCAGAACGAACAAGCCCTCTCATGCTATTAAAAAAAAGAAAATTACACCAAGGGTTTCAATTTATGTATATATCACAAAAATATTTTGAGTCGTTTCACAACGTAAAAAAGGGAAGAAGCGGAAGAGCGCTGTCCCACTTTAACGCTTTAAGCAAGAAATTTAAAATTTCACATACCTACGATAAATTGGAAAAAAATGTGTTTATGAAGAAAATCGAATTTTTAAAGCTAATTTCATTTAAAACGCTAGAATTTACCACTACTCAAAAGTTTTAACAAATGAAGTGAAATGAAAAAACGCCTTAAAAATCTTTAAAAAATTAATGTTAGTATTTTCCCAAGCACACGATAACTCATGGACGCATTGAACTAAAAACTAAGTTTTAAATGGTTCAGTTTAGGACAAAAAGAGAGGTTCAGTATATCCCTCTTAGAAGGGCAAGGGTGGCGGTGATCCTCCCTTCAAGTTTCCGAAAGTGGAAGGTCTCATTATGCTACTGAATGTCATGCAACTTATTGGTTCTTCCTTGATGAGGAGAACTCTCGGGAACCTTCCGAAGCTGTCGCGTCAGTTCGGGGTGATTTTTTATTCCCAAAGGCCGAAAAGTCAAGACACACACTGAACAAGGACCTTAGACCCATTAGTCTCTCATTGCTCTTGCTGAAAAAGATGGCAAGACTGGTGGACTGCCATCTCAGATGCGTCCTGGGCATGATGGGCTCTCAGCTTCTCAGCATGCCTATATAAAAGAGAAATTGAGTAAGGTCGTTTCCACGGTGAAGAAGGAATATACTACGGTAGCGTTACTAGATATTGACGGAGCCTTCAATAATGTGGAGATGGATGCGATCGAGAAGGCAAAGTTGCAAAGTTTATACTTTTAATTTATGTATAGCTATGCAAGAAAAGTACTTAGGATTTAAAAAAAAATATTTCGCGGTGGCGAATACGATTGTAACACAAAAATTATTCAAAGAATTCAAAATATAACTTTTCAATTTTCTCAGTAAATTGAGACTGGGTAAACCCTTTTGATGCAATTTTCGCCACTCTAAGGAAATATTAACTTTCAAAATTGCCCCCTGATTAATATAATTTTTGTGGTAGAGTCTCCAGGAGCGAAAATAACGAGCCCGCGGATCGCAGGTGCCACAAGCTTAAACAAATGCAGGGACAGTACATTCCCCGGGGGCTTCGAGTATCGTAACAATCTGTACTGCATTTCGACTTATAAAACATATAATAGGTACAACTAAAACCCGAAAAATAATAATATTGCACTCACTTTAATCATAACAAAGCCAACGAGCAAAGCAAATCGTTCTCCTATTTTCTTTTAGTTCAGTTAAATTTCTTTAATATCGAAATATTGTTTGAGAATTTTTAAACGAATCGTAAAATTTACAGCTTATGAAATGGACTCGAAATATACTCGGTAAAAGACTCTTCGAACTTCTAATGAAATCAACGTTTTATGGACATTTTGTCGCCGGCGAAGATCAAATTAAAATTATACCGACATTAGAAAGGTAATTGTTTGTATAAATTTTCAACATATCTAATGTATTCTTTTTTCTTTTTTTATATATATATTACAAATGTATTCAAAATACCACACACACACCCGTTCTGTTCTTCCCGTTTGGCTCTTATTATTTTTGATATTTCGAATTCGGTGTTTTGATTTTGATAATTTGCTTTGGTAATTGAACTGGCTGATCCGATCTACATGAAACCGATTACACTAATATCAATTTATTACAAACATACTTACGAATATTGATATTATGGAACAACAAAATAGATCATGAAAGTGACCAAAGCCATTGTTGGAGAAAAACTATTTACGATATTGATGAAATCTACATTTTATGGACATTTTGTAGCCGGAGAGGATCGTTTTAAAATTGTACCAACATTAGAAAGGTTCTTTTTTTAGTTTGTATTTGCTTTATTTAAATTGTTTTAATCATTTTCTGTAATTTGTTTGACTTTTTTAACTGCATTATTTCATAATATAATAACTAACTATACGGAAATTGAGGCGCTGTAGATACAGCGAATCGAAAAAAACATTTACGATATTTATCTGCCTTTAGTTGATAAAATCACGGCTTTATATCAAGCATTAAGACCACATAAATCTCAATCGCCAATCAATAATCTCTAAAAACCTTTCCAATTTAGATTCAGCCCCTCTTGATAATAACAATATCAATAATATTCCGTAGATTAGCAACTAAAAAGCTAAGTATGATTGTTGTTACGTAATACTAATAAATACAAAAACACAACAGTAGCAAGAAAAATCAATGTAAACATAAACATTGATAAGGAGGGTAATTATGTTTAGAGCAAGAAACAAATATAATTAAATGTTTTATTAAATAGGCATATATACACCTTTAACAATGTTTACTTTTTTATCCTCGTGAAATGGCGATTATGCTTATCAATGTTTAGTTCAATAATAATCGTTTTGATAAAAATTAAACACGTGCTATGCATATTCAACACTGAAAAGCACGTTTGGCAGATTAAAGGGTGAAAGTATCATTGTAGACAAATTATCCTGTAATAGGTAAAGTTGATTTCGCTCAAAAGGCCGGATATTGGTGTCCTGACCGGACAAGGCTGGCATACTAAAAGACTCGGCTTCTTTTCAAAGAAATTCTGTAGAAGCTGCTTCGATGAGGTAGACATGAATAGGCGGTCATTAATCTTCTGTCCAGCTCTATCCGCTAGGAGGAAAGATCGCTTAGGAGCCTACTTCTTCAACATTCTCAGTGACCTTGCCAACCCTTCATCATAAGCTCTAAATGATTTAGCGAGTAGGACCGTATTCAATGATCCTGTGATAACACAACGGACCTTTACAGGCTGCCTTGCGTACCTACCCACCTACCTAGCTTCGGTAGTCTGGTGTGAGTGTGCGAATCTATAAACCCAGAGGTAGTAGGTCTGAATCCCATTCTTGACACTGCACTTTAATTTTCAACATCCATTCTTGAAAACCCATTCTCTCTCTCTCATCAGGGTTAAACGATTGGTCTATTACATCATCAAACCTTAGATGCAACCATTAGTGTGGAAAGGGTATCGTCACTTAGGCCAACAATGTGGCCTAGCGCGAGCCTAACCAGCTTCATTTCTTACGAAATTCGTACCCTGGCTGGATCCTGATTGTGAGGTTCTCCTTCATTAGAATTAGGCATATAATAGTTTCATTCATGTTCCCCAGCCGGCTTAACCTCTTAGCCAAGTGAACACCTAGGCTAGGCCCCGGTCTGTGAATTCCCTTTTCATCAAGTCAGCTACACATCGGTCTAAGGGACGACCGTAATATCCCAAATCTAATTGAAAAGGCCAAGGTCCGATTTGGGACTGATAAAAGCTTGTATTAGAGTGATTACGTCTCGGGACCAAATCTACCTATTTAAATTCGTGATATAGTACGGTTGCACCGTGTGATCGCTAAAGTTATTGGTAAATCGCAGACTTACGTGAATCAAAGACATGGGTCTTCGACGCATCTCGGGAATATTTTATCAAGACGTCAACTCTAACGACGATCTTTGGACGACTGGCCAGTTAAAGATACTCGTTGAGATTTTTGAAACTGACAATGGTTCCGATATAGCTTGAGGAACTCTACTCCTTTGACTTCGCCAGTTGTCGTATAACTAGTCAAGCTAAGTGTAGACACCAACCAAAATGTAATTGAGGGAATAATTTCATATGCTTGACTTCGATAACTGGTATAACAAGACGTTGACTTGTAACATGTCCTCAAACTATAAGCCTACAGTTCTTGTGATAGAAAAGAATTTACAAACAATATAAAGGTTGAAAGTAATATTGTATATGTAATATTGTATATGTAAAATGCAGGTGGGAGCCACTCTTGTGATGAATCAAGTGATGAATTGTCAGTTAGAGCCAAGGGATATCGGGGCCACGATATCCCTTGGCTTGAACTAATATAATAAGAAACCTCTGTCCCACTCTTGCGAATATTCACTACGGAAGTATTGTTCATGTACACCACTGACCCAGACCTATTTTTTTTATTTTATAGCCGTAACCAGGAACATATTTTTCTCGACGATATTATTGTTAAAAAAAGTGATTCCTTCATAATAATGAATTTTTTTCGTGTTCATAACTAACCCTTAATATTTTCTTAATTGACCATCACATTTTAATGGATTGAGCGATTCTTAATTTTATATCAAATTTTACTACTAGCCTGTTTGCATTTTCAGCACCTTTTCTAAAATAAATTGCTTTAAAAATTTTAAACGAAATTTCCGAATATCTTCATTAATTACTTTATTATTTTTTAATAATAAAGTATTTTAACATACCTTTCAGGTTACGATCGTTCGGTGTCAAACCAATCTTAGATTATTCCGTTGAAGAAGATTTATCACAAGAAGAAGCTGAAAAGCGGGAAGTTGAGTAAGTTGGTTAGCATTTCACTTTATAAATTCGTTTCATGTTAACATTTTCACTTTGCATACATTTCATAATTATAGATCGTCCGTATCGAGCTTAGGCGATAATACAACGGAAGAGGAAGCCTTACCGCAGTATCATGTCGATAAATCATTTGCCGATCGTCGATATAAAGTCAGCAGCGCTAGGACTTATTTTTACTTAAACGAAGCAACCTGCGAGCGAAATATGGAAACTTTTATTGAGTGTTTGGAAGCTGTTTCAGGTATGTCGAAAAGAGTTCTTAGCTTTAAGTGATTTTTAGTTGGCGTAGTCACCTATTAGATAGTGATATTTTGTCTAGTCAGTAGAAATCGCTATTGTAAAGTACATGCAAGTGAAAATATCAGAGATCAGCATTTAAATTTAAGTGAAATGTGCTTAATTACGAATATCCTTTACCTAGCACTCACATTCTTAATTGAGCTTCAATTGATACACACGAGTTATCGCTAATGGAAAAGATAAACGTTAATGAAAATACACTCTTTCGACCAGAATGCGATTGGTGTAAGAACGACTAGTAAAAGACAAGAATGCGGCACACTGATTCTAGAACGCCTTGAGTACGATCTTAGCTTACACCATCTTAGCGAATACTTTCACGAACATGGAATATCTAAATTGCCTAACCTCATTTCAGCACAGTATATTTTCCGATGTTATACTCGTTTTGTGCTCACGCCTTGTAAGAGGCGAACTGTGTTTGACTGAATGTCGGTCTCATTCATTTACGTACTGGCATTTACACGTAATCAACCTTCCTTTAGTTACCTGGTCAAAAGTTAATCGTTTTAGGCAGGATTATCGAACAAGTCCTTCATGTAACCTCCATATAAAAGTCTTTGAAAAATATGTGCATTCATCTTGTGGCACCCACTTTAACTTACGAAAGCGTTCAGCCAATCAGTCTAGCGTGTGTACCAGGGGATATAACTTACAGTCCTTTAAACCCACCGACCGACTACTTTCCTCCGACCCCTTCCTAATTTTATTTAAATCTGTTTCCTCTTCCTAAACTGATTGAGCTATTGACTGTATTAAAGGTTGATCCCTAACTTCAGTTTGGTGCTATAAAAAACTTCGAAATTTTACTCGATTCGGTTTGGATAAAAAATAAACAACTTACAAAAATGCCTAAATCACGCAATTACACTTATTGCACAATTAGCAGAAGCAAAAGGTCTGAAAATATGTAGAAAAACAGATTAAATCGAGTAGGTAAATACCATACCATTAAAATGGGAATTATGATTTGGGTAAACATTTCTCTTCTCCTTGTGGTTGGTACCTCCCATATAAAAGTTCTGCTCATAATCGTTGACGGACTGTAAACATAATAGAAGAATATAATGTGCTTACTAAAGCCTTACTACACTGTATGCCACTATGTCAAATATTTGTCTGTCTCGGTGGCAAATGAAGTCGGATAGTATAATCATCAAATTTTTGTTTGGCGCATTATTTTACTTGCTCTATTCAAACTCCATTTTGCCGGACAAAATTTCACTGAATTTTTCGTCAATTTTTTTTAGTCAAATAAATGACGTCATGGCATACAAAGTAGTGTAATACGCTTAAAATAAATTTTAAGCAAGAATTAATTAAATTTCGGATTGCTGTAGAGATTACCAAAAGAGAAGAAGTTAAGTACATGCTACGAGTACTATAATTGGCTAATGTACAGACATATTTTCATTTGCTGTACTTTGCAATAATTTTAATAGTTTTTAATGATTATAATATTAGATTGTTGTTACCGGTTGAATTCTGTTTCATAATGACTTTAAACTAGAATTTAAATATTACTATCAAATTTGAATTAAATCAAACCAACACTTTAATTTTTTTATTTTTTTGCGATTGAACCAACCTGAAATTTTATGTGTATTAAACTATTTGCACACTTCTTATTTTCACACATTTTTAGTAAACTACTTAGAAGAAAAATTCTGCAATCTGTACATATGTATGTAAATACAAAGTAGCGGCTGTATCTATATTTAGAAAGCTACAAAATCGACTTTGTACTACATTGAGTTGTGGCATTTATTGCTTGTGATGCAGTTGAAAAATTTCGCAAAATAAGAAATTGACAGCTGACTCTGTTTTTTTTTCAATTTATTATTTTAAAATACTTTATTATTCTCGAAAATATTTCAACAATATAAAAAAAAAACAGTTTTTAACTAGGACATGTTGGTGTAGATAGCGGCACCATTAAACAAATAGATATTCGTCTTTTAATTGTCACGATTTCATTCTCAATGGGCAGATTTATAAATAGTATCAGTTTCGTAGAGAAAGTACATATGCTAAATAAATTCCTTTTTGTAGAAAAGCGTAATTTATTTCAAAAATGTAGGTAATCGTTGTTGACACATAAATGGTTTATTATTATACAATTAAATGGCTGTTACAGACGTATCTTATCTACAGATATCCTCGTGTATATTTCCCTTTGAAATTAATATAACTAAATTTATGGCAGTTCTAATGTATGTAGTTTTATTTTTAGTAAAATTTATACACCATGAAGCTACACCGATAATGCCTACTAGAGTTGGACATCGACTTTATATCTGCAGTAATGAAAATATGCTAACATTAGAAAAATTGCTACTCGCTTAAAAATCCGATGATGGATTGAAAGAATTACAAGCAAATGAGAAACCAATAAATTCAAAATTTATCCTCGAAGGGGGCAACACGCCGATTCTTTTCGAATCACTATGGTCCTAGATACTCCCTACTAGCAAACTACCTTCCTTAAGGCCTTACCCAAGCTACTTCCCTACCTCGTAGCCTCAGTAAGGCCTTATGGAAGGTAGTTTGTTAGTAGGGCTTCTAGCAAACAAGCTCGACCGTTGGTGAATTTAAAACTTCGTCAATCGGTTTTCGAATCATTGCATTTAAGGATCACGCAAACTCATCTCAGATCGATACTTCTGACCAAAGATAAACACTGAAATAATATATTAGGGAACCTTTTATTTCCCTTCAACGCTCTAAAATGTATAGACATACCAAAGCTCTTCTAGAAAATTTTAGCCTCAATCAATGGTTCGAACAAGCTATCATTCACAAGCAAATGTTTTTTTGAAAGATTCGACCAACAATTAAGAACTTCGATAAAATGTCGCCAATTGAATTATAACTGAAGTGACGTCCTACCAGCCAGAAATCCGTGCAAATATTCAAAAAAGATTTGAACTATCCACCTGCAAAATTAGTATACGGACAACCTCTGAAACTCCCAACAAAATGTTTCCTAAATTATCAAAATTTCAACGCAAATGGTCCAAAAAACTTCGATCTATCTCTAATTATTACCTACAGACCTAATTATTACCTTCATTTCTATCTATTTACACATGCGACTAAGTCTTCGTTAGAATCGAAGTCATCAAACGTGAATAAAAACCTCCTTACCAGTGCCCTTACCTTGGTAAGGTAACGACGATTTCGAAAATCTTTTATTATTTAGAAACTATAAAAGGGGAAACGAAATTGATCTGATCTGGGAGTTATTAAGATACTTGAAATATTGAACCCCTGTTCACACAAATATTGAACCCCTGTTCAAATCTTTCACCGATTTTTATAAAAAGCCTGTAGAAGCGAGAATCAATTAGACATCTCATCTAAAGTTACTAAGGGATTCGTAAATACATTCGTACATACCTCTCTTGACTCGTTCGGGTGTTGAATACCAAAAAAAATCCTGAAATTAATTTTCAATTTAACCCGTTTAAAATAAAAGCAATTTGGGATCTTATCGGGTCGTAGAAATATTTAGAAATTAGTGAAAACAAACTTAAATCCTTTTTTTTCGATGAACATTCAAAATCCCCGAAATAATTTTTTAGGCGTTCGTATAAGGAGTGTGTTGAAGGGAAAACCAAGTTGATATCTCATTCGGCCTGAAAAATATTGAGAAATTCTTTTAAAACATACCGACCACCTTTTCACCACTTTGTGGATTGAATCTCGAAAAATCCTGAAATTACTTTAAAGGCGTTTGTGTAAGTAGCCTCTAAAAAAAATTTTTTTTAATAAATGTAATTTATTAATTAATATCCTCGCTGAGTCTTGAGGTCAAATTTTTTTTTAATTATCCTCTCCTTTAGGATTGAATATAGAAAAATCCCGAAATTAATTTTTATATAAGTACAATGTAGAAGGAAATATAATTTTGGTATCTCATTGGTCCTATGAGACATTGAAACATTTTTTAATACGTATTTATCCACTCTTCACGCTTTTTATGTCGAATATCAAAAAATCCCGAAAATTCTTCTTAGGTGTTAAGTAGTCTGTAAAAGTGGAAACCAACCATCATCGGACCTCAGACATTTTGGGGAATGCCTGTAAGCATATTTTAGCCCTTATCTCCCGTTTGTGGAGTTAATAACGAAAAATCCATAAAAATACATTTTAGGTTTTTATATGTGTAATGTATAATACAAAAGAAAGAATCTGTTCGATGTCTCATTGGGCTTAATAGATATTGAGGAATGAAAAAAATATATTTTACTCTTTTCCGAATTTAAAAAAGTCGCACGTTAACTCATGCCTAGGCCTTAAGACGAATATACTATATTTCACTATTTGGACAGGGATGATACACGATTTGGGACATTCATTCACCCACTTTTACACCCTACGGGATTGTATACCGAAAGATCACGAAAATGCTTTTTAAGCGTTTGTGCAGGAAAGGTATAAAAGTGTGAACGAACTTGATATCTCCTATTTAACATATTAAACATATTTAACTCATCTCTAACCACTTGAGCTTTTAATAGCAAAAAAATGTTGCAAGCACATTTTAGGCGTTGTAAGTAGACTGCAGAAGTGAAAATCAAATCGATATTTTCATTGTTCTTGAAAGATATTGAGAAACCATTTAATCCTTTTTCAATCACTTTAGTAGTGAAATTAAAAAAATCGCTTCTTAACCCATGCTACGTTATTGAAGGTGTTGATACGTGACCTTGCTCTTTTATTTTATAACAAACTTAGTTTCAAAATATTCATAATGTAATCCATGTATGTATCTATTATACACGCCGTTATTTTGGTGGGTGGTGTTCAAGTTACCTGATGCATTTTGTGAAACAAAATTGTTAATAAATGCCACCATTAAATTACTCGCGAGATAAATTGATATAATTGTATCGAACATGCGCGGCGAATACACCGGATTTAAACTTTTTTTTTAAATACATAATTCTTTATTCACAAAAGTGTGCTGCACAGAAATTTCATTCGACAGTATGTCTGAACTGGTTCTGATAGAGGTGAATCTTGGCTGGCAGTGTTTTTGATTTAATTATTTGTTCATACATAAAATATCGACTAGATACGATGATCAATGAAGCCTACATACAAGTAGACATTTAATTTACTACTTTTTTATTTTGTATCCGAAGAATGGAAGAATTTCAAGGGTATTCAATCCCGTGATTGGTGTGTTTCTTGGCCAATCCATATATAGCTTACCTTTTAAATATACAGGTTAGTGACTCATACCATTCTTTTACAAAAAAAAATCACGCGACGTCAAACTACGTCAACTAAAATGCTTGGCACTTCTTCCCGCTGAGAAATTTAATTTTTTTTAGACAGTCTTACGAATGTACGAACCATTTGCTCCGTCAGCCGTATCTATTTTTATAATTTCTGCACATGATTATCTTTTCTTGATCACAGCATAAAATTCATTATCGCACTTCTCGTGCTTCGGGCACGTTACTTTCTCGTTTTATATTGTACGCAAATATTTGTGAAATTTATCACAAGTCTGCAACATGAAAATGGTAAAGATGAAATATTAATATCCAAAAGTGCTGAAAAGATGAGCAAGTGTTGGTTTGATTCAAATTTAAATATATTTTTCAATTTTTATAATTTTTTTTTAATTTTATATTCTTACTGTAAGATTATGTATTTAGTTAATTTCCCCAATATAATTTTATTAATTTTTCTGATTATTTTCTTTCTTTCTGTTTTTTGCAATCGTTTTACGCTAACACATCCCATTCTAACTCCAAAATCAAAAAAATATGCTACTAATCGATCATGATACCGCCTAACATTTTTTTGGGTGTGATGTGCATAAAAACTTGTTACTAATTCTTTATGGATCTTTATAAAATTATTGGTGACTGGTGTTTGAATGTACACACTAAAAAAATCAATTTATTGCAAAAATTTAACAAATACAAGTTGATGATGCTAAATACCCAAGAGCTTATTCTGAGGGTAAGATAACACGATCTTTTTGTTTATTTTGTAGTATTGTAGAAAATGTTGTAGTTGTTTATGTTTGTTTGTTTTTTTTTTGCTTTATATTTACATTGAACGTATCGCAACAATTATTAGCATAAGTTGATTTCACGATTTTCACCACTGCGACTGAATATGCTCTGATACAATTAAGGTCGGTATAGTCGGACTCCTTTAAGATCGCCACGAGCGCTTTGATTCAAATTCAAAAGAAATTCATTAGAAATGTATAATTTTTTTTGATTATATGGAAAGCCGTTAAAGTAAAAACAATTCGAGATCGCATTAGACCTAAGAGATATGTCGGAATTCGTGAAAATGTATACAACTACTTTGTCCCACCTTAGGGTTTGAATATCGAAAAAACTGGAAAACAAAAACAGAAGTAAAATTGATGTATACTTATATATAGATATAAAATCAATATAATCCCTTTTCACGAATATTTTTTTTATCTCACCTACGTACGCCAATGCAAATCTAATTTTGTTTGCTTAAATTACTTTTCTAGTTCATCTGCTATATAAAAATACCAAATTTCAAGTTTCTACCATAAGAAGCCGTTCCTAAGATACAAAAAAACCTCCATCCCTGTACCTTGCTAGTCCTATCAAAATTGAATACTAGGGTGCCCCTATAATACATTTATACAGACGTCAACTCTTAGCTTTCTATCCTCCGCGGTTCTTAAGAAATATAATTCGGAATTTTTTTCTGTCCATCCCCACTTCCTACACCTCCACCTCCAAAATTATTTGTTGTGCTACGAATACACTTGGGCCGAACTCCTGTAAATATTTCAAGATCATATCTGATCGTAATATTGGTAACGAAGCTGATATCGAAAATCTAAGCCGACAATATTGATGAGTCGCGCCCGAGACGCTGACTCCTTCGACCTTTATCTTAAAGTCCCTACAGGGTAACAAGTTTGAAGTTTTGGTTATTTTAGTGTACCGATGTGGCAATTTATGGCTAGAAGTATAGGAAGGAGGAAAAAAGAAATACAGAATAGAATAGAATGGATCCTAGATGAATAGCAATCCTAACGCGTTAACTACCTTCGCATTCGTAGACGAGTTCTGTTTCAGTTCATATTTAATTGCTGTAATTCGGAGTACGTCGATCCTCATTGAGGCTTTGAAAAAATCGTGAACGTATTTGAAGAAAGATTCCTTCAAGAATCCACGAACCGGTGAGAAAGCCAAACAGATCCAGTACAAAAGCAGTAAATGACTTCAAAGATTTACCGATTGGAGGACGTGAGAAATGAGCTTGGCCGATTTGAGACAGAGCCATGGAGCGTATGGAAAAGAAAAGGGAGGTGATGGATTTCGCGTAAAGGATTAATTTATTTACTGATATATGTCGCTTGATCCTTTTGTGATCAGACTTGGCAGCGAGTATATTTTGAAGGATAGTTTAAATTTGGACAATGCTATGGGGGCGAAACTAGACAGACTTTTATGTAAGGTGGACGTCAGAAAGTAGTATCTAATTAAGGTTACTAAATTGCAAGAACGTCTTACGCTAGAAAGTTAAAACTTGAAAGTGAAAACTTCGCGATTCGATAAATTTGTAATTCCTAGGAAAATGAAAGCTTCCATATTGTGCGTGGTGAAATTAGTGACGGAAGTCCATTTCCAATTGCATTGTAAAAAAAGATTTATATTGCTGCTGTCCGGTGGATTCGTTACCAATCCGAAAATCTCCTATGTTTTATGAAAGAGCATTCATGCCCAAATTACAAGGACTACATTTTAAGCGAAACAGAATTTGATTGCAATAAATAACCTTTATTACTTTTTGCATTTAAGTAATATGGTTTTACCAATCAAAATTGATTTCTACGATTTATTTCGCTGTTATTTTTCTTCGCAATGAGGCAGGTGTGGATAGAAAATGCACTAAAGTCTTCCTTGTATTTAGTTTTTCTTTTATGTTCTTTCTGTTATTAGTTTTCTGTTTCTTAAATTTGTTTGCAGTATTCGCACAACATTTATTTTCTTTTAATATAAATAAATATCTTTAATTATACATTTATGTCTTACAAATTTATTTTACTTTATCATACCACTTTCATTTGATGAAACTTTCAGGAGCAACATTTGGCACCGGAATTACAGCTATTAAACTAACTGCACTTGGTCGTCCACAACTGCTTGTAAGTAATAACACCAGAAATAAGTAATGTTAAAATAATTAACTAATACTTTTCTATTCTTTCCGTAAATAGCTCCAATTATCCGAAGTTATTATGCGCACACGCTCTTATATGGAGGATTTAATGGGCGGACATGGAAATGTTTTAACTCATCACAAGACAATTAAAGATTTAGAAAAATATTACAGTGCTATGGGTGACAATAAAGATGTTAAGGATTTCCTCAAAAATGTTACCTCCGATAAAGAAGGGTTAGACTTTTTTTTTAATAAATATTTCATTTAAATATTAGGTTAAAACTAGTTTTATGTAACTTTTAAAAGCGTTTTATGTTGTCATGTGTGTTAAATAATTGGAGTTGCAATTGTCCTAATCAGAAGTTAAGCCGTAAAACGTTTGAAGGATTTTCATAAGTATCAAGAACAAAAAATCCTCAACAGTATGAACGCCACTGTATTATTTTGTTGGTCAAAGTTTGAGGTGCAGTCGGGGTTCAACAAAGTTTGTTACGCCATTAACATTCGCAAAGGTTACTCCTTGAACACTATGCGTATGTTTAATCTTAAAATTAATCAAGTTTTTCTTTGTCACTGTCTCTTCTTTTTTCTCCACTCAAAGTTGGAGTTGGAAGGTTATATTTTATGCAGGCCACGCAATTTATTGCAATCGCAATATTTTTATATTATTCCATTTTAAAATAGTTTATTGCAACATTACATTTTAATTTAATCTATTGCAATTAGCGTACCCTTGATAGAATATTTGTAGATTTCGAAAACGAAGCAAATTTATTTGTTATCCTCGTTAAAAAATGTATTGATCATGAAGTACCAAAAATTTTAATTGTAATAAGTAAGAAATTTGAAACTAAATTCGAATTTTGGCGGACACTCATTTTTGGAATTCAATTTTTATCCTTTGTGTTATCAATACGGAATTGTAATTGTATCAGTATTTACCATCTGTATGAATTTTGTTTTTCAGTACCGAAGCAGAGCTGTAAAAAGTGCGAATTTCTTGGAAATTTTACGTTCCGAAGTTTAAAGAAACAGTTGAAAGAAACAAATACAGTATAACCTCTATATAGTGACCACCCGAGGGACTGTGCAAAACTGGTTACTTAGTTCGATTGGTCAGATTATAAAAATAATTTAACAAATAAAATCCGTTTCTGATTTACATCGGGACCGTAAAAAAAATGGCAACTTTAGGCAAGTGGTCACGATAGGAAGGTGGTCACTTCTTCAGGTTCTACTGTATGTACTATATCGATGCCTAAAATGAAATAATTAAAACTTAAAACAATCTGGTATCCATGAAGCACTGAGTTTGTAGTAATACTGAAGTCTGTTCAGTATCAACTGAATTTACTTTAACAAAATTTAGTCAGTACTAGAAATATTTCGCTAGAGTTTTGCATGTACTGGAATACCGGTGGAGTACCGATGCACTCTATGGATACATATATAAAAGTCGGTAAATTGCATTTGTTAAAAAAGGCTTTTTTTACCATGCTTTATTTCTAAAAACGGCATAAATAAATGACAACGTTAATTTAACGAGAGAACTTAACGTTAACTTCTCAGTATCTGTTAAATTTAATAGCGATATATCTGATCTGAGGACGGCTGGGCAGATTAAGATAAATATTGAATTGGAATCCAGAAGGAAGACGTGGTATTTGTAGTCCAAGAATCACTTGGAGACGAACAATTGAAAATTACATTCGAGGAGTGAGTAAATCATGGTAAGGGGTTGCGCACATGATCGCACTGTGGAAGATTATTTTCGCTGCGCTATACCTTCAGCGGTTTATACGTATTTAAATTTATCACTTTTGGTATTGAAGTGGTAACAGACTTTGCGTCTACCCTGTACATGCAGTGCCAAATATCTTGACTCGACCCTGAGCAAAACTGCAAATTAAAATTTTTCCTCGAACCAACTGAAATGTTTGACTTTTGTGTTTGCTAAAGAGCGAACTGAGCTACCGCCACATTAAAATAATTATTATATTTGCGACAGGGGTGAATTCTACCCACAATAAAAAAAATCTAATTAACAACCAGTTGATCGTAAAGTGACAGACAATAAAATGATCAAATGAATTGTATGCGATTTAATCAATGGAAGTGATATCTACGAAAATGTTATAAAAGCTCTACAACATACGTCCCGGTGAACCCGTAGCTCGCAACAGTATTTTAGGAAAACAACGGAATCAATGGTGACCTACAAGTCAGATTGATTAAGCAGTCATCCACCGTACCTAATCCAATAATTTAATCAATCAAATTGTTTGGTGATACTGTAGATAAGCAGCTTACAGATTAAATTTTTATATGAGATCCAAGACTCCTCTAACAATCTGATCAACGACAATTGCAACAGCAGTTTAATATTATTCTAAACAATTTTCTTTTAACCAAGATTGTAGTAATTAACAATACGTATACAAAACTTGTAGGGAAACTTCTTCAGAACAGCGCAGCACAACAGGAATGTGCGTAATACCAAATGCAAGACATCAAGTAATTTGTAAATACTTGTTCAAAATAGCTCCCCTTACAGCTTTAATAATTAAAAAACGTAAACTTCGTCACATATTTTAATCCATTTAATTTCATATTCCGGCGATGTATTCATGTCCCGTAAATTGAATCCAATGCTCGAAGTGTGTCCCTACCCGTTTTGTATACATGATACCATTAAATATCAGTCGCACTAAAATTTTGAAATCATTTCTCACAACATTCTCATGGTAGCTTTGTCAATCAAGGCTTTTTTCAAATATTATTAGAATCATCGACGTTAATTTAATATTTAATTATTGCTTTCAGTATTTTGCATTTGTTCCCATGGTCTGGTATTGTCGACGAAGACAGTCAGCTTAGTGATACTTTCCGGGTACCAGATCCACAAACCGGCCAAATGCGTCGATTGATCTCTCAGATTCCGCCCAAAGAAGAGGAAATGTTCCGTAACATGATTCGTCGTTTAAACACTATTGTTAAGGTGGGTGAAATAAACTTCGTCTACTAATGAGTACCTACAACTGAATTTCTTGTAAACCAATAGACTGCCGCTGATTTAGATGTCCGCATAATGATTGATGCCGAACAAACCTACTTCCAACCGGCTATTTCACGAATCACTTTAGAAATGATGAGAAAGTACAATAAGGAGAAAGCCATTGTTTTTAATACATACCAATGCTATTTGCAGGAAACGTTTCGCGAGGTATAGTGAGCAGTAGTGAATATAGCAATTGGGCAATTGACACGAAATTTCATATTAAATTTCAGGTTTGCACTGATTTAGAGCAAGCTAAACGACAAAATTTCTACTTTGGAGCTAAGCTAGTACGAGGCGCCTACATCGAACAGGAAAGAGCCAGAGCAGCAGCGCTAAACTATCCCGACCCAACAAATCCATCATTTGAAGCTACCACCGAAATGTACCATAAAACGCTTGTAGAGTGCTTAAGGAGGATAAAAGTATAATTTTCACTTTTACTGTGATAATTTAATTAATTGAAATCTATTTCGTTTCTTTAGGCTTACAAAGATAGCGGTGAAGATGCCAAAATGATTGGTATTATGGTTGCATCGCATAACGAAGACACTGTACGATTTGCTATTGAAAAAATGAAGGAAATCGGAATCGAACCAGAAGACAAAGTTATATGTTTCGGTCAATTGTTAGGAATGTGTGACTACATCACATTCCCATTAGGTAATTGTTCAAAACTTTTTCTTATTATTAATTTTGGGGTGCATGAATTTTAAAATACGAGTATAGATTAAATCTACTAAAAAGTTTCATATGAATCGAATATTCTCACGAAGGAAACCAAGTCGGACTCCTTAATTCTTTCAATCTTCCATGGTACGAACCTTCAAGTTCATCCCTCATCAGATATGAAATATTTTAGGACTCTACACAAAGTGTACCGAAAACCAAATTTGGACGTAAATCAATTTTTCTCCTGTATTGATTACTCTAAATAAAAATTCCATCAATAGACTCAGGAATGTGGCCTGGGTGTAAATCCGGACAAGACTGCACTGATGCTCTTCACCACTAAAACTAACTAACCTAAACGGCCATCAACTACCATTATCATCTAGTGCAAAGTACCTTGGAGTTGTGCTCGATACGAAGCTCAGCTGGAAGATAAATATAGAACAACGGGCGGAGAAAGCACGTATTGCCTTTTCTACCTGCAAACGAACCTTCTTCAAAAAGTGGGGACTTAAACCAAGAATGGTTCTGTGGTTGTACACAGCCGTAATGCGTCCAATTCTTACCTACGGATCGCTAGCCTGATGGCCAGCGTTGAGTAAGAGTTATAACATAAACCAACTCAGCAAAGTTTAAAGAACTGCAGCTGTCGGAACTACAGGTGCAATGAGGTCTTGTCCGACTGACGCTTTGAACGCATTGTTGCATCTATTACCTATCGATCTACGTATCAGAAGTACTGTGTCGTGTAGCGCTATCAGACTCAAGAAATCTGGGTGCTGGTATGCCAAACCTTACGGTCACAGTAGCATTCTAGAATCTTTACCAGCGGAAATAGTTAAATCACCGACCGACTACATTATCCCGAGACTGAATTTCACTGTGGGTTTTCCAACCAGGGCGTAATGGAAGAATGGTTCAGTTATACATGAATTCGACTCAGTCATATAAACTGACTGTTCAAAGTTGAACTGCGGAGTCGGATCAGAAGTTTTCTCAGACACACACTATGTCGCAAAGTCCTACCACTTACTGGACTACGCCAGCGTTTTCCAGGCGGAGATACTGGGGATCCGGGAGTCCTGTCGGACTTTGTAGCAAGACGCTACGCCAAAGCGAAATGTTGTAATCCTCACTGACAGCCAAGCCGCAATCAAGGCCTTAGATTCGTGCCGAGAGGAGCTAGCCTACTTAGGAAGTCAAGTCAAAGTTACTTTGCGTCCCAGGACACAGCATGATAGAGGGTAACGAGCGGGCAGACGAATTAGCTAGGCAAGGTTCTGCTCTTCAGGGCTCTCTCGTAGAATCAGTTCAGATTCCACTAGTGACTCTTAAACGCCAAATATCCACCCACTTTCTCACAAACGTCAACTCCAGATGGAGAGGATTGATCAACTGCGTCATATGTAGGAAGATATGACCATCTTACTGCTGGAGCAGAACAGATGAATTCTTGAGTTGGAGCCGTGTGGACGTCTCCAGAGTCACGGCAGTCAACACGGGACACTGACCGATCGGCGACCACCCGGCCAGACTGGGTATTCCCTTTAACGTCTTTACCCACCTGCTTTGCGAGTGTCCAGCCCTAGCTAGTGCCAGACTTCGCGCACTAAGAAAAACCCTTCTTTAATAACCTTGATGAGATCTCGAAAAACAAGATTGGAGAACTGATTACCTTCTTGAACAGCTCCGGATAGATATGATAATCAATTCAAGCCCTAGGTCTCTGCAAAACTATATATCCACTTCATCAGCCCTCAACGACCAGGTTAAACGAGTTGTGGTATCAAAACAGCGCTTCCTGTGCTAATTGGGCCCTGTTTTCGGCAGACGGGCCACCACGTAAACCAACCAACCAGATTCAGGAAATCCTTCTTCCTTCTTCTCTTGTTTATGGCAAACCTTGTTTCGAAGTTTACTTTCCAAACAGTGGTCCAACCTGTAGTTTCAAAGTTTCAAGTTTCAACTTTCTTTCGTAAGCGGTTCCTGAAATATAGAAACCAAAAATCGTCTAAAATGCTCCCCCCACCTCACGAAAAAAATCACAACCGAAAGGATTCCATCAATAAAATTTGAAATTTAATATCTTAGAGTTTGAGAGCTACGAGCCTTCAACCGATTTTGAGAACTGAGTACAGATAGACAGAAAACTCCTTTTTACAGGTTTAAGATCTGGTAGCCTAAATATTCAGGGTAGCAATTTTTATTGTTTTATTTTTTAATAAGAAAGTATTTTTTTAAGTCGATCATAATGCTGTCATCATAGAAAATTGCTCAATTTTTATTCACGCCGACCATGCGGTTCATATTCGATTTCCATTCCCAGCACATGCGTTCGTTGAAAACGTTCGGCAATTGCTTTATCGATCTCTTAAACGGGTCCTTCTCGTGTGTTTGAAACCATATTTTTTGGTAGAATAATGTGTTGTCTAACACTTCAAATGCAAGGGAAGGACCGCAACAAAATTTCCTTTATTTAATGCCAATTACTTTTTGAAAAAGTTTAAGAACGCGACTTTTTCATTCCGGATTATAATTGTAAAATTTACGGGAAAGTGGATCGATCGTTCATTCGTGTTCTATAATTTAGAATTGGGGATATCACAGTTCACTTTCCCGTCGGCAGGTTCCAGAATAAATGTGTGAAATAATAAAGTAAAACCAAAATGGTATGTCCAAAACTTCACCTTCACCTAGCAAAAAGTCAGCACTTAAAGTGTCCACCCAATGTACTCGCCAAAAAGATTTGAATTTAATAGATCAAAGGGTTTGGGAGATACAAGCATTTAACCGCGTTTGCGGACGGCGGACCAGACGGACAGAAATTTTCTGTTCAGTTTTAAGTAGAATTGTATAGTTCGTGAACGAACCAGTTCGGAACAGCATTTCCATAAGTGTAGTGAGCAAACTAGTTCGCAGTCAGTCCCGCTCTTAGTTCGTTTCGCGTAATTACAAAGTAAAATTATTGTATATTTGTTCCAAACGGAAAAAAATCTTTGTAAACGTTACAGAGCCAAACGGTTGGGTTCCTTGTCTAAAACGAACATTGCATGCAATTAAAAACAAACTTTTAGTTCGAAACTTTTAATTCAATTTCAGGTCAAGCTGGTTACTCGGCCTACAAATACATCCCATACGGTCCCGTACAGGAAGTCCTGCCATATTTGTCGCGACGTGCTCAAGAAAACAAAGGTGTCCTGCAGAAAATCAAGAAAGAAAAACGTCTCTTACTAACAGAAATACGTCGACGCTTGCTACGCGGACAATTATTTTACAAACCAAAAGGCAATTACGTCCCCATTTAAGTTAAATATCAAAAAAAAAACCAACTAAATTAACGTATAATTCTTGTTAAAATAATATTCTGATTTTTTTTTAAATATTATTATGATTCCTATCTATCTATTAATTATTATTTATAATTGTGTTATTGAATTAAAAAAAAATCAGGCAAGTGATTCAGAACACAAACAACAAGAAATCTTCAATTATGTTAGAATTACTTTCCATTTGTTAAAGAAAAGATAAAAAAATGATAATTAGCGTACATAGAGATATTATTTATAGTTCCAGCTGACATTGATATTTTTTTTTAATTTTTACAATATCAGTAGTTTAAATGAAAGAACAACAACGTGCATAAATGCGATAATTTAGAGAAGTAATAAAATTAATAAGAGATGATGATTGCATCCAACTTCACTCGTGTACCTCTTAACTAACTGTGTGGAATATTTACTCTACTTGTTTTAATGTTTCAAACGATCGTAATCATTGAGCTTAACAATATTGTTCTATTTTATAACAAAGTTATTACCTATAAAAACTATCAAATAAACATTTAAATATTCGATTTTATCCAACTACAAATTAATTGAACATTTTGTTGTTATGCCTTCAGCCTATGCATTAAAAATTTATTGCAATTTATATATTTTATATAGGAGGAAGTAGTTTTAATCAAAATAAAATTGTCTTTTGTTTTTATTGCTGTTATTATGATTAGTTTGTTAGTTTTGCAGTTAAGATTTGTTTTCATATTGTTTTTAAGTCAAATTCTTTTTGCCCCATTTATGTTTGTTGGAAGAGCATTCTTATTTCGATCATAATTGAATGATTGGTTAACTAAGACAGTATTTAAATATTCTGACAAACGGAGTAACTAATAGACTGTGTTTTAATAGATATATAATTGTAAATAATAAAGTGAACATTTTGAGTCGAATAAATTTGATATCTGTGTCGCTCGAAAATGTTAATTATTTGTCTATTTACTGTGTTATCTACAGGTCAAAGGTACCATCCTACAACACTTTTGCCTTCCTCAATATGTATTTCTCTCTTCTTATCGTTAACTTTATGTTGGAAATCATCGGCCTTGTCTTTATTTAACTTACTAACTTTTGTCGTCATAGTGAAAAGACATTAAAAATATTTCAAACATCTTGATGTTCAATGTTATGTACACAGTTGTAATAAACTAAGTTGAATAACTACAATTCAGCACTCATAATAAAACATTCATAACATTTTTTAAAAATTTTAAAAAGAGTCATTTGATGCTGAATGTACCTCATAAAAAAAACTGAAATATTGAAAACTAAATTATCGAAGTGACAATAATAGAACAAAACCAAACAATGGTATATAAAAATTAAAGAACTATTTGTGTGTGAAAAAATACTATTAACTAAAAATAATCTTTACAGAACTGAAAAACGAATTATAATAAGATAGAAACGTTAACTGTTATTCAACAAAAATAAAATCAATTATTCTCGCATTTACGTTTTCTCGTTTTCAGCGAATTTGTAGTGACTGAAAACGGAGAAAATCTTTGATTTGTTTATTTTCATTTGCAACAGTTCCTTTTCACGGCGCTCAGCTTTTTTTGCGAAACATTTAATTAATTCTAAACTACAGCATAAAGTATAAGTACAAACTGTTATTGTATTTATGTTACGCTGATAGCGTGGATTGGACCGTAAAATTTGTTTATTAAGTTCAAAAAACTATACGTTAAATTATGTTAAATTAGTCTCAGTGAGAAAATTTAAAGTCGAGCAGAACGTAATTTAATAAATTATTAATCAGTTAAAAATAAAAATAGAAGTAACATGCAAAGTGAAATGCAATTTGTTCAATAAAAGTTTTCGTGTAAAATTATATAGTAAATTAAATGACAAAAGAGAGAAATGAAAATGGCTGTAAAATCTTTAATTGAAATAAAAAGAAAGAAAAAAAAAATGATTTTTTGCAGACATAAATTCGATATTTACACGCGGTAGCCTGAGCAGAAAGGATTGACCTATATAATTTTTATAGATTTAATTCCAGGAAGGGAGCTCCTTTTTTTTTCATTTCACTCGAATTGTGAATGACGTATCATCGTGTATCTTTTTCCAGAAATTTTTTACGATGCCGTTTAGGAGTAGATTAGATTTCATCGGAGGCGGACGGATTCCTCTAAGCACCGCGGTCTATTGTACTATATCTCATAGATCTTTCTCCAGTTTCAACCTAGAGGTCCTCACTCAGCTTTATCTCTCTTAGGAATTTATCTAGTTGGTCTAGGTCTATTTTTGCAATGGTGTTCTCCGAAACATTTGTGGCGCTGAGTTGCGACTGCCTCACAGCAGCACAGAATATGTTCAGAGGTTTCTGCCTACAGTTGGCAGAACCTGCAAAGGTTATCGGTTATGATTTAAGGCACGAATGACCCGTGAGTATTCCGGTTATTACCCGTACTTTGTTTCTATCAAACTGTAGAAGCTGTTTGCTTCTTTTAGTTGAGTGGTTCGGTATGAATCTTTTGGCCTGTCTAAGTCTGGGCAGTGTGGCCCAGTGTTGGTATTTCTTGTGTTCCTCCCATACCCTTATGCTCCTCTTAATGGAGTAGGTTGAGATTCCACAGAACGGCTCTGCTCCAGTAGGGCGGACCGCTGCTCCGTCTCTTGCAAGTTGGTTTGCTATTTCGTTGCGCTATATGCCCTCATGACCGGGTACCCAGTGCAAGAGGACTCTTTTGTTGGTACTAAGGATACATAATTTTTCTTGGCATTCCCACACCAGTTTTGAGTTTACAGTGTTTGCAGTCAAGGCTTATATCGCTGCCTGACTATCTGTGAGAATGACCATGTTCTTATTTGAGTAACCCCTTTCGTTGTTTATTTCTATAGACGTGGATATAGCATGGACCTCCGTCTGGAAAACGGTGGGATATTCACCGAGGGATTCCGTTATCCTGGCGCAGGGTCCGCTTATGCCAACTCCGGTGCCTTCAGTCGTCTTAGATCCATCCGTATACCATGCAATGCTATCCGGTCCGAACTGCGGTGGGTCCCTTGCCCAGTTCTCTCTGTCACAGACTATGGAATTGAAAGGGATTTCGAAGCGATATGTCTTTGTCTTATGGTCCACAGGCATGTCTAGCATTTGAATGCTGTTTCTAAGTCTGGATAGATTATTAGGTCCACTTTGTACTCTGGATGGGTTGCCGTTTAATTCGTTTCTCATCGCAGCTTGCCTGCGATTCGATATAGATGTGTAGCGGAGTCAGATCTAAGATCAGATCTCGTTTAGGAGTATCATGGTATAGTCTACCCAAGCTTCTGTTCGATTGTCGCTGAGTAGTCACGCCGACAAAAAGTCTACCGCTTCAGTTCTGTATTACGAATGGCTCTCGATTAGGCAGCATCCGGCTCAATGTATATGTGTTAGAAATTATATTACTTACTGTAATAAATAGGGTGTTTCAGTAGGAACGTTTGAAATTTGTTAGGTTATAGCGGCCATGTTATTAAAGCAACATCCGTCGAATTTATTGTGAACTGTTCAGTAGTGTGGCAAATCACCGTGGAAGGTTCTAGCGTTGAACAACGTGTGCAAATCATCAAATTTTATTTTCAAAATCAGAGCTCCGTTTGAAAAACGCATTGTGATTTTTAACAACGAGACCCATTTCTTGATGAATGGATGTGTGAACAACCAAAATTGTCGGATCCACACGAAATACACCAGCACCAAATGCATCCCGAGAAAGTCACTGTTCGGTACGGATTTTGGTCTGGCGAAATCATCGGTCCGTACTTCTTCCAAAACGAAACTGGCATTGCCATAACCGTCAAACGATTGATCATAAGAGACTTCGTGTGGCCTAAACTGGATTGAATGGATACCGACGACATCATGGGCGCCCATACAACATTTCGTAGGGCGGAGCAGAACTATGGCTTATAAAAGGAGTTTGTAACTTCTGGAATAGAATGAATGTGGATTTCACTCAGTCAAGAATCATTGAACCTTTTCTGCCACATCAAAACAATATCAGCGCACCAGGAGATAGGGGAAAAATACGGAGATGTTGAAATTTTACTTAGAATCCGTTAGTAAGTAATATCGCCCAACTTCTTTGGGTACATCGCATACAATATTCCTCAAAACAAGTGGTGAAAGTTATGTTCTGGAATTTAAAAAATTTCGCGCGATATACTTTTTTTAATTAAATATTACAATTAGCTACCATACAAAAGTTCTTACTAAAAATGTTTTCTATTTTACCGAAGGAGCAATAACTACGGAACGGAACGTATTGTAAAAGCTTTTTGTGATTAAGTTAAGATAAAATTCTTTGGGAGCGGGGTTATGTAGTTGCACTTATTTTGAAAGAGTCAAAACTGGAAAACAGAGTGAAATGAAGATACTGTTTTAGGCTGCCATATAAAAGTCTTTAAAAAATTAGTGCTTTCTGGTGAGTCAACTTGAAGACTTGGAATTAGTTGCAACCGTGTTCAAGCTGCTGTAAATGCTAAGAAGAAGCGGAGTTGATAGCGTAAATTTATCGCTCTAGCTCAAAAACGTTCGAAGTTATTTACCTTTAATTTTCCCCATTTCGTTATTGAGCAATTCTTTTTTTTAATAAAGTGCAACTAAAAAGTGATAACCGTGGTTTAACAAAACGTTTCGTTCTAATGTTATTACTATCCTTCTGAACCTGCTACTTTAATCAACATACCTTAAAATTTTGCATATTTGAAAACACCCTCTTTCGCAGCACAAAGTCGAAAGGATGTATAAAAAAAACTATATGAGCAGATGGGCACTTTATCTCAGGCTTTTTCTGTATTTTTCATAAGTCATATCAAACTTCTATGAAGAAAAAATCCCGAGTGTGAAATTCAGTTATGGGAGATATAAATAATGTCCTTACCTTATTAATCTTAAATTTATTTGTCTACTTAAATTTGAGTTACAATCCACTTTTTCTGCATTATGTAAGAAAACATTAATTTTTAACAAGTGAAATTTCTTTAAATACAAATAAAAAGATTTTTTTCTTTTATTTTTCATTAATAACTAACAGTAAATGGTGTTGATTTAGTAATAATTTGTTAGTAGTTTAACAAATTATGTGTAATAGAGCAATTAAAAGGTCTTATTTACATTGTTTAAAAAAATATATATTCAAGTGACGTAACGGTGTTTTTAAAATGCTGTAAGGTAGAATACAGGTGGGGGCAAGTGCCCCTTCTTGGCCCCCTCTATGGGCGCCCTTGGACGACATGTGGTTCCAACAGGACGGCGCTACATAGCGTACCACACAGCGTATTTCACGATGGACATTCTGCACGATCGATTTGAGGGCATCAGTACCTCGCGCGGCGGCGACATGATCTGGCCACCGTCATCGTGCGATTTAACGTTTTTAGACTTATTCCTTTGGGGCTATGTTAAGTCGCAGGTCGATGCGTATAATCCGCAAACAATTGATGACCTTTGAGTCAACATAACGAACGCCATTCAGCAAATTCAGCCAGATTTATGAGACAAAGTCGTCGAAAATTGGACCTCCCGAATACGTGCCACCAAGCAAAGCCGCGTTGGATATTTGAACGACGTTATATTCCATATTTAATGCCATAAAATATTCTTTCAAATAAAAAAAGAATTGGGTGGATATCTCACACACAACTTGTTTTATTTACATTTAAAAATTGAACGTCCTTGTTGAAAGACGCTATATTTCCATACAAAACCAATAAGTAGGAATTGAATAGGAAAAATCAGAATCGGCTGCTTGACTGAAAAATCTAATGAGTCCAGGGGAGAGAGAGAGTAATAAAATATTGTATATAAATTTTCTTAATAAAAATAAGGTTCGTGTTTTTGGAAACATACTAAAATCAAAATTTTTAAGCGTCTCAAATCTGCATCGATAGAAATAAATAATTTGAATAAATAATGCAATTTGATTTTTTAAGCTGCTTCCTGAATAGACAAAATTCAAAGCCAAAACATTTTTTTGCTGAGAAGCAAGAAGATCACTAGGAAGGTGCTGAAGATTTTCGTCTATCTTTTAAAATCTATCTAAACATTTTCAGGATTTTTACACCGAAAATGTTAAGCTAGTTAAACCCAGTTAACTGGTTTAATAAATCAGTGTATCACCAACGGTCTACGACAAGTTGAGCTCGTTACATTGCTAGTATTTGTCGAGTTTAACACTTTAATTTACCAGGAGGCCAGTTGGAACGTTATTGTTTAGGTTTTCGGTCCCATAGTAACCTACACCGCATCTCAGCATTAAATGCATTCCGGACTTCTACCAAAAAATAATAATGTTGCGCCCAGACTATTGGCAAATTTTTTATATCGAAATCAATCTGAAAATGCGAAATGTTGGCAGAAGTTATTATTTATTTTATATGTAAGTTCATAACAACTTCAAAAACTTCAATTTTTAAGTAATTAAATATTATTTTAAAATACTTTATTATTAAAATAATAAAGTAAAAGAAAGCATTAATTTTTCAATTAAGACTTCCATATCCCGGCGTATCCAATTATCGTGGAAATTTCTCGAAAGAAACTTGATGGCATCTTAAGGAAATAGTTTTAGCCAATCAACGTCTTCCACTAAATTCTCATTCAGTTCGATATCTTCTATTTCGGGAAGTCAATTTTCATTAGTTGAAAGACGCGATGAATCCCTCAAAGATGCGAACACGTTCTACTTACTGGGTTGCAAAACAAAATCAACACATTATCCAATTATCATATTACGACATTTTAGGGATTTCCGTCTCCACTTGGAAAAAATAAGGCAGTCTAATTCTAAGATTTTTAGGGACGACATTTTTTGCTCTTAACACTCCAATTTTTTGTTACCCTCTGTTTTATTTTTTAAATATAAAAGCAGTTCCTGAGAACATAATGCGTTTATTTAAAACGTAATACATTTTAAAAATTCGATATTTATCTCCTTAATAACCGCCACTGACAACTTAACTTTTTTGGGGCAGGTACCCCCAAAAAACAGTTTCCTTTACATAGAGGAGCTGCATATTCGTCAGAATTTCTTCGAGATTCTGTTCGAATCCCTACCTTCCGAGAAAAATCTGCAATCAGTTGGAAAATGTAAATTAAAAATTTAGTAGTTGTGATCAAATTATCGATTGATTAATAATTTTTGTATACTCGTAAAGACGTAGCGTAGAGTGGCCACTGGGACGATTACCACATTTTTAGAAGCGCAACATCGAATATAGACATCATAAAAAAGAACAAGTGAAAGTATTCTTTGAAGCTGAAATTTATAAAAAATTGTGTGAAGTCCTAACGCATTTGGACACTGAAGTCAATGCCAAAATATTGTTGCATTTATAGACTTGTTTTTTAATTAGGAGGATGATTAAAAAAGACAATTAACTGAACGCAGTTTTATATACACCCAGGTAAGTGTAACAATTATGTGGAAACTCATTAAAATTTAATCACTCGATAATTAAAATAATAATACTATACAATAAAAATGTTAAAGTAGAAAAAGAAATGTTGACAGTTTTGTTTAACAAGGGTCACTTTATCGCATATTAAATTGATTGGTGTTATTTTTCATAAAACTACACGAAAAGTAAATTATATTTAAACTCATTCGCATAAACCAGCATTCCCATCGGATTATTTTTTGCTGTGTAGAAGGATACAACAACTAATTTATTAGGATTGTATGTTCACATCGAATCATGTATATAATATCGATGCACACCTGTGTACAGGTGTAATATTCGAAATGGTAAAACAAACATGGTCATAGCAGAAATATTTCTGTGCTAGATACAGTCGCAAGAAATCAATGTGTTGAAAGTGGGAATTTAAAATATATATATTTTAAAAACAGTTAGTTGTACAGTAAATTCTTTACTTAAAACGATGAAAAGATAAAAAGTTATTGCACACGTTTCTTTTAAATATAGCTGTCTATCGATTCCAATTCTTTTTATCATGAGATAAAATAAAGACAATCAGTTGAAAGATATCGCAACATCCTTAAAGATAATTTATTGAAGCTCAATCTAGTTATTCAAAAATTGTCTTCTTTATGATATTAGATATACAACAGTTTTAAAATAACAAACGTTTTTAATACAATTAATTGACGCGAGACGAAAACGAATAAAAACAGCGACTCAGAACAAAAATCAAGGTAACCGAGATGCGAATAAATAAAGTACAAAGTTAAAATTTTTACAACATTAAATGTTGGCAATTTATTGCCAACATAGGATACTGTAAATTTACATGTCTCAAAACCACTTACATTTTCGCTGTAAAATTAAAACTCAGAAATGTAAAAAATACATACATTGCTTTGTAAAAACACATGCCTAATAGAAAACATAAATCACATGACATATATATAATTTATCAATTTGGATGGTGAAATTACATTCATTGAAGTAATTTATAATACCACTTAAAGGGTAAATTGTGCAAGTAGCCACATCTAAAACTACATTACTATTTGTAAATTAATTTACATAACAATGTAAATCGAAAGTTTTAGAAGTAAAATCTAATACTAAGATTTAGCGGAACGAAAAATTCCACGAACTAATCACAAATTTAATATTTATCGTGACTGCGGTATTTTTTTCAATATAGTTATTGAAAATATAATTATAATTATAATTATAATTATAAACACTTCAGAGAGAAGAAGAATATGCTTTCTATTAAATTGTTAATAATATTATAATACATATCTTAAAGAACAAAATGGCAAGACACTTATTTGTAATAAATAAAAGAAGTCATTTTTGTAAATAAAGAAGAACGAGGTTTTATATCCAAACAAGTTATCTTATTTATTTAAAACTGTAAAATTATCGTATAAAATAAACATTTTCATTATAAATAAGATGATGTAGCATTTAAACCAAATCCGACAGTTATTACCTATTAATCGCTAAACGAATCGCGATGTTTACTTAGCAACGTCCGCCCAAGAAATGATAAATCCCCGCACGATTCCCTTTATTAACAGCATGCCGAAATGAAAAATTCCAATTTCAGAATTATAAACCACTTTGTTTTTCTTTTAACGTTTATTTTTAAGTTTTATTGATTTAGCACGCTTTAGCACGCTTGATCACACGACTTAACCTCTTTCTTCTCTTTTGACAGCCCCTTGAGGTGCCCTCGCTCACTGCACTCAAATTCTATCGAGTGCATTCAATGTAAGAGCTGAGCGAAGTCACCACAAACGGTTACATATTTGAATTTAAACTTAGTCTCGTTTACAGAATTTAATTTTATTTTTTACATGGAATCATTTTATTCATCCACGTTTTGAAATGTAGTTTTCCGTACGAGTTATTGTAATTTTTATCTCTTTGTAATTTTACATAGTATAGGATGTTTTTTTCTGGTGCATGAGAACTTTCGAGCTGAGAATGTCAAACTGTGTTGACATTTCTGTTCAGTAAGGTTTGGTAAGTCATCATGAATCGTTTAACGCCAGAACAACGCTTCCAAATTGTGGTTATTTACTTTGAAAAAAATAAATCTGTTCGCGAAGTTCATAGAGCACTTCGTCCATTTTACGGTCAACATAATCGGCCATGCTGACTGAATTTTTGTTTCCAAAAATTAATCAGCTACCCAGCAAATATATTGGCGAGAGTTTGCTGGCAGCAAGCATTAGGCAAGGGGAAATAAAATGCGATCAGCTCGCCCTTTTATCGAATTGTAATTGCCACAGACAATGATTTAAAAATTCTTGCTAAGTGCTTGCAAAAAGATTGCAATTTGTAAGGATAAAATTTTTTTAACCCTTAGAAATGGCACGCATTTCGCAAATGGATAGAGACCATATTGCATATTCTCGTTGGGTATTTATTAGTTGCGCATCAGTCAGAAAGAACACTTGTGAGTGCTAACTATTGTATTATTTATTGCATTTTTTGGTACGAGTGAAAGTGATTTTTAATAACCGGTGAGCAAATTAAACTTAAGACTTGCTGGCAAGAATTCTTGCCGGCAAGTTTAAATTCGCCACTTAGAAGTAACTTGCCAAATTATCGTTTTGAGCAAGGGAACTGATAAATTACCCTTGCTCGAAGCGATAATCAGGCAACTTGCGTTTAAGTTGCCATTTGTAACTTACCGGCAAGAAGCATTTTAGCCCGCCGTATAACTTACTTTCGAGGGTTTTGTAATTGTTGCCGCAAGGGTTTTGCTTGCCTACAATAAGCCGCCGGCAAGTTACATACGAGTTAAAATGTTTGGTGGGTAAACATCGCCGACATTTGGTTCCAACAAGACGGCGCAACTTGCCATACAGCGCGCTTAACAATCGATTTATTGCAAAGTCAATTTGGTGACAACTTGATTTCCAGAAGTGGTTCTATTAACTGGCCCCCTCGTTCGTGCGATTTAACGCCTCTGGATTACTTTTTATGGCGCTACATTAAGTCATGCGTTTATACCGACAAACCAGCAACTCTTGAAGCATTGGAAGCCAATATTCAAGCCACTATTGACGCCATACGACCAGATTTATTGGAAAAAGTAGTCAAAAATTGGACTGATCGAATGGACCATGTAACTCGTAGCCGCGGCGGACATATGACGGAAATCATATTTAAAAAATAAATGCCATGAAATTATCTACCAGAATATAATAAAAAAATTTCATTTCAACAATATTTCTGTCTTGTATTATAATTTTAAGTTCTCATGCACCTAAAAAAACACCCTATACTTCATGTAAAAAACTTAATTACATAATGATAATAGCGTTTATACATGAATTACGTAATTTAATGTTTAATGTTTAAAGATGTGGGGATAATTTTATGACATTAAATGTTGTAAAATTACAAATAATTTTTACTGTGTATTTAAATTATTGATTCTACTTTCAAATTCATATTTAACAATTTTGAAGAGAATCCATTGCAAAAATATTATTTCAGATGCCCCGAAAAGAAAGAAAAATAATGTCGTGTGATGAATTATCTTTTCTATTTTCCGTATGCAGCGCTCACCGTTTCGCGTCCTCACTTTCAGCCAGCGGCTAAAAATTTGAATTGTCCGCATATTACTCACCTCAACACATTCAGTATATAAGCGTCGCAGAGCTTATACACGGGATCACTTTTTCTACTATGAAAGCGAGACGACGGTCATTTCTTCGAAAGTGTTCGTAAAGGACTTTTCATTGATAACACCGATCGAATGGTAAATGAAATCGGGAAGCGTTGCCAATAGTGCGATAGAATAAAGCTTTGTTAATTTCATTACTTTTAATCGAATTGTGTTTTACTTGAAATCCCGGCAAACTCCTAGCTCGCAACAATATGAATATCAGGAATGTATCACAAACCGCGGGTGATGAATATTTTGTGGTGTATCTCAGAGTTCATCTTTCTACACAGGACTGTAACAAGGTCCTAGTAAATAATTAAATCATGAGGACAATTTCAAAATAGTGTGTTGACCCCTTGCTGCGATATTCATGATGTCGTATTTATGGTAAAACTTTCCACCTTAGAAAGACCATAATAAAGTCTCCTGAACCCTTTGAATGATTAAAATTCAACCTTCAAACGGTTTCGTTTCTATTATGCTTTCGACGAGCACCCGATTCAACCACCATCAAATCCTTTTCGGCTCTCCCTTAACATTATTCCCTGTTCTCGTTCTTGCCAGAACAAGTGGGTTTCCAACATCCCTTAAATTTCGTAAATACTTCATAAAACGAAAAACTGCCTCTTTTCCTATTCTGAGCTCTGTGATTTTTTCATTCCCGGTTTGTAAATAAATGAGTTTGTAACATGGTGAAAATTTGATTATACACATCCTCCCCGAAGGACTCAGTCAATACTCCGCAGAGTGGAAGCTTTTAAGCAAATTGCAGGTTTAGTTGAGTCTGGCTGCCGTTTGTCCTCTTCATCGAGCAGACACGTCCTTCCCATCCTTGATATTAAAAGAGCGAAAAAAATTTCACATCAGACAATTTTTGACCCTTGTCCAGAAACACGCACTTCACGATCCCTTTCTTCTCACCACCCCCAATTTATGTAATGACTTGTTTGATTTATGTCGCGCGAGTTTCGCTAAGATGGTTTGGGTCTGAGGCGTACTTTAACTTTTTCTTGGGATAGAAAGAGCGGTAGGAAGGATGGTTGCACACCCACACCACACCCTTCGTATTTAGGAAGAAAGGACTTTCTTACTCCTTGCTACTCCTTGCTATACCCGAAATTTTAATGTTCACCGGCGGCTTCTATTTATTACATTGTTTTCAGTTGTTCGTAGTCGTAGGCTTTTCGCCTAATTTATGTTATGATAATGGAAAATTTTCGCCATTCATCAAAAACTCCGGCATCCTGGGAACTTCGTACCTGGGGAAAGTTGAGCGATTTCCTGGGAAGTAATTCGAGAGAAAGGAAGGACTATGGGCAGGGGGCTAATTACTTCAGGTTAACTGACTTAAGTATGATACAACGCTTTCTAGGGAATTTCGAAAGTATCGCGTTTGCTCGTATTACTTATCCCGCAGCGAGTTCTGCTGATTTCAATTTCTGGTAATCGCTTTTGACGGCACGGTCTTTTTGTGTACGTACAATGTTTGTACACAAGCCAAATCCCGCTTTCCTACTTGTCGTACGAGGTTTCCTTTATACAGGAATCTCGTTGGTTTCTACTCCTACGATAAACTCGGATTTTATTGACGTCATTGCTACTCGCAATTATTCGAATCGCACTTTAATATTAACCAGTTTTCTGTTCCATTACTGAAAAGCTGTTGTAACGTTGCCCTGGCAAATTTGATTTTTTTAAATCGGGATAGTGGAGAAGGGCTTCCTTTTGCACACGCCATTTGGTAATTGTTGTGTTGGTGAAAGGAGCATTTTGTTCAAATTGTAAATGCACGGATTATTTTTGTTAGTTCATTGAAAAGGTTCGGTTTGCGGTTCGTGTTTATGAAATGCTTGAAAATCGCATTAATTAATATCACGTCTGAGGCGTAGTATTAAACAAAACGAAAACAACATGTTGTTAAGTCCCACACGAAATGCTGTAAAAATTTCGTTTTGCTCGCGCCAACAGTCTGGGCGGAACTTTATTATTTTTTGGGTAGAAGTCCGGAACGCGTTTAAACCTGAGTTGCGGTGTAAGTTACTATGTGACTAACAACCAAAAAAATAAAGTATTAATGTTACAAATAGCCTCCTGGTTATTATTTATTTTATTATTTATTACTAAGCTTGTCGCTTAGTAATCAGCACTGCATCTCAGCATAAAACGCGTGCCAGACTTCTACCCAAAAAACTAATGAAGTTACTTTTTTTAATTTCAAAAAAATATAGAAGATAAAATATCGACGTAACCCCTTAGGGATTAAATAAAAAAAAATCTGAAACTGATCAACGTACACAATCATTTTACACATCCTCTTAGGATTGAATATTGCAAAATCCTGAAATAAATTTTTAGATCATAAAAGCAGCCAATAGATATAAAACCGGATTCAATTTCATTAAACCTAAAAGATATGTCGGAATTCGTGAAAACTTGAACAATACCGTACACCCCAGTTTCCAGTCCTAAATAATTTAGTTCCAATTTGAGTCCTCGGCCTACATACGGGGTGTAAACCGGGTCGAATTCGGTTGGATATCAAAAAATTTGGAAACATTTTTTACTTTCCACCCCCTTACGCCATTACCACCTACACCACCACTCCCAATTTTTTGTCTCTAGGTTTTTAAGTTTTTAAAAGGCTGAAAATTAATTTATCTACAGTTTATATCTACTGAACGGTTAATGTCAGAAAGTTGAACCTTTGCTCTTGTGTTAAGAGATACTAGAACCTAAACAAGGACTAAAATTTTGATGGTGTGGGACCGTACACAGGATTACAAGTGGGGTCGATTGAATGTAAAATTTTTGAGTGGGAGGTGGTGCATAGAAGTAGAGTGATAGCCATTTTTCAAAAAATTAAATATTTTATCTCAAAAACCGTACCAGATCTGATGTTAAACATTTTACATGACTTAGGCCTAGTAGACCTCTAGCAGAAAAAAAATGTTAGGAGGTGGCGGGTGTAGTGCATGATTATGATGGGAGGAGATGGAAAGGAAATAAGTTTCATTTCGCAAAAACCGCCAATAGAAAGCTAAAATTTGACAATTATACACAGTGCAACAAATAAGTTCCGAGACTCAAACCATATCTGAGTAACTGGTAGGACCACCTATGTGTCAAACCGGCGTTTGAAGCCTGTGACACTCCTGTTCCCGGTTATACCAATTTTATTTAAATCGGTTGATAGATAGCAAAGTTTTGACAGTTCTTCCAAAACAATTTTTTTGTCGATGTTGAAAAGTTCCATTAAAAATCAAAACTATGCTCACTTCATTCTTCGATAGCAAAGGAATTGTCCACAGGGAATTCATTCCAACTGGACAAACAATTACTGGCGCATTTGATCTCGAAGTTTTGAAGCGTGTGATGGCCAGAATCCGTCGTATTTGACCCGAATATCGTGATCCAGAGAACTGTTATGTTTGCACGATAATGCATTGAGCCATACCTCACTCATTGTTCGTCAATTTTTGGCTCGGAATCTAGTCTGTGTGTTGAATCATCCTCCGTATTCACCTAATTTGGCCACATGCGATTTCTCTCTATTCCCAAAATTTAAATTGTAGTTGAAAGGATGTTTTTTTAATGGCATTTCGACCATCAAAACAGCTACAACATGAGCACTAGAGGCAATTCCACAAAATGAGCTAGAACACGCCTTTGAATCACTGTTGAATCGCTGGAACAAGTGTATTGAAACTGGAGGAGAATATATTGAATAAAAAAAATTAAAAATATCCACATTTTTTCTTTTAATGATGTTTTCTATGACCAGTCTCGAAACTTATTTGTCGCACTGTATATAAAGCCACTTTAAAAGCATCCTAGAAAAATGAAATTTTTGATATGGGTTGGTGTGTGGTTTTTATATATTAGAAACTGCTTACGCTAGAAAGTTTAAACTTACTAATCTGCATCATACCAAACAAATTTATTTACATGTTACACACAAGACTCGACCAAATGCTGAGAGAAAACCGGTTGCATGAGATTTTTAATTTCGTGCCTATGCTCATCATCATAAGCTGCTGTGCATATAGAAGTCTCCTGCGATAGTTTAGTCGCCATTCGATCCAAAGGGAATCGTCTTGCATATTCAACTAATTACTTTAGACGAATCGAAACGATCGGTGTGCGCACTTTCATATAGCTGCATAGCCATTAGCCATTCAACTAAACTATCGTCCCATTAAAAATCTCCAGTAGGTACGTACTCTAAAACGTTGGTGCTTTTAGCAGGGCACCAAGATTTATAGCTTCAAGATATATGCTCTTTGAAATTTTGTCATTGCATTATGAACTATTTAACAAGTTGAAAAACTATCAGAATAAACAAAAGAGAATAGTTTCATATTTATCCATAATACTTTTTTCTTCGTAATTAATTAAATTTTATTATGTGTGTCCTGATTTTTTCTCCCCTTTAACTTTTCAGTCAGCCGTTAGAAAAAAACATCAATCGAACCCTATACAAATTTGAAGGGATGGAAAAAAAAGTCTGGTCTGGACATGGAAAAATTTACGTCGTAGCCTTTCAAACTAAGGACGAAAAACCAATTGTAAGAGTTACCCATAGCAATAAAATGAAAAAAAAAATGTTTAAAAGATCCTTAAAGAGAACACCTACAATCACAACCCTGGCGATTGTGCAACAAAACGAAAGAAAGGTACGTACATCGAATTTTCCTCTCCATTGATAGAGTCTGTGTTTCCCGAGAGACAGGACATGCGCATCCCGGAAAAACCTTACGGATGAGTTTTCCTACAACTCAAAGATGTGTACGCTCATCTTTTGGCTTCACTTTCAGTGCAAATATTGACGTTCTTCCATTCGTAAGCGTAACTTAAAACCCGATACTTGTGCGATTCTTGTAACTAATCAAGAAAGGATATTAGTAAATCTGAAAATTTAACTAGAGTATGTTATCAATTGAGACTTTCAATTAGATTGCGGTGTCTTGTAATGTGTCCATTTAGTGCACCTAGCATCCAAAAATTTCGAGTGTTTTCTCGTCAGGTGGGCGAAGTGAAGGTTTTCCATAAAGTGAAGAGTTCATATCATTTAGATTACAGACCTATCAAGTAACCACGCGGAACTAAGTGTGTCTGTGTTAAATAAAATTCCAGTTTTCATGCTTTTATACGAAAAAATAAACCGACTATATGACACTTTGCTGTCCCATTAAATCATTAAATTACTCCAATAACATTGTGCCTGATTTTTGACTTAGTGACTAGTGGGATACGTTAAGCTAACAGATTTTTTTTTTTAAAAAAAATACCAATTCTGATAAATAATAATTAAAACGGATCGTTTTTATATGTTGAAAATTGGAATTATAATTTTGCGACAATTTTCAAGTTTACAAGATCGCAGAAGAAAGAAAATATAGAAAACAAACGGAAAATTGTGTCCTAATAATTGAAGACCTGATAAGCGTTTTACGTGCAACTGTGCTAAACAACATCAAAGCTTAATAGAGTACAAGGTTGAAAACTGGGATATAATCCAATGATGACAGCATTGTTACCTTCAAGGTTTGTTTGTGCCCAACTATAATCGTGATTGAGATTGTTTACTCGCTGGATGTTAATTAAGTTAAGCGTTTTGATTGGACCTTCTTTATGAAAAGAAACAGAATCTTTCTGTTGCAGATATTAGCCGTATCCCGTAGCTACTGTTATGGAAATCCCCTTCTAGAATTATTTGCTATAATTTGTACGTTTCCAAAAAAATTAATGCCCAATGCAACATAGACTTAAACCAGACTCGAAAAGATACCTCTTGCATAAGTATATAAATAGCCTCTAAAAATGAATCTAGATAACACAAAAAAAATCTTTAAAGTTGTAATAACCTGCGCCGAAATCATACAACCAACATTGGTACATCATATTAAAGTATTTTTTCACTTAACTAATGAAAATATTCGTCAATTTTGGTTCAACGAACGCGTGCATTTATTTGATGCAGTCATATGCACCAAATGATAAACATGTTCATCTACTGGCGATTTTTTCATCATATTAATGAATACTGATGTAACAAAATTTTGATGAATATGAACGTGATTTGATGAATTTTTCTTCATACTGACGAACAAATAGAACTAAAACTTGAAAAATACTTTTATGATTTGATGAACTTTTTTTTCCATACTACAACTGAACATTGATGAACACATGCATCATTTGATGCATGTTTCTTCATACTGATGAAGAACTACGAAAAAATATCGGTAAAAAAATTCCAGCGTAATTTTTTCTTCACATTAAAGAACATCTACAAATTGAAGAGTAACACGTGCTTGGCTCTATGACTTTTTCATCATTTTGATGATTTGTTCAGCATATTGAAAACAAATTGCTTTACCACCTGAAAATTTATAACCGTTTAAACAATCGCTGAAACTTGTATCATATTATTGAGTAGGTTAAAATCAAAGCATCACTTTTTAAAAGTTTATTTAAAAATATTGATCAGAATTTAAAAAAAAAATTCACGTTTATTCTTCATTGATTTGAAGGTTCACAGCTTCCAAACTTACAATAAAAAGCTGGAAGTTCTTATTTATGTAAGGCTTTAATAGAGGCACAATTAAAAATAAAATGTTTCAATAAGCGATTAGCGAACTTCTCGAAGGACACAAAGAAAAAAACAATCGAAATAACACAATTTTCGCAGTAAAAAATCTTTTTGGTAATTTTCATCAGACGATGAACTTGTTCATCAATTGGAAAAACATTCACAAATTTCTTCACGAACAGGTCGATGATTGTGATTTCATCATTTTGGCGGATGGCTTTGTCAAAGAATTCAGAAACACGATGCATGTTACATCCGGATAATGTTTTTTGCATCAAATTGATGAAATAAATTTAAATAAAAGCGTTCATCAATATGAATTATGCAAATGTCACTTTTCGTTGTTTAAACCAAGTTTTGTAAATGTTATGTTGGTTTTCTAGTAAAAATTGCAATTAATCAAAAAATAACTGTTAGTCATAAGATGACCAAAGAAATACCTTTTAAATTATTCTCCTGTTATAGCCTAAAATTCTGGTTATGCGAATAACGTCGAGTCGACCTATGATATTATTTATCTTTCGAGTGATTGTTAAATGTTAAATGTATATTAATACCGGAAAAAATGCAGAAATCTTAAGAATATTCAGAATTTTTTTTCGGCTAGCCTAAATACAGTCGTATCTATAAATAAAATACTTTTTTAAGAATTTTTTGGTTTTAAATATAACTAGATTTTTGGGAAACCAAAATTAAACAATATTTGAGAAACTCCTTGGTTAAAAATATGACTAAGAGTAGTCCGGACAACGTCTCGGTTATGAACATGACTTATTTCAGTAACTTTCCGATAATAAATGTGGCTTAGAATTTAATTTCGTCAATGGTTTCGTCATAAATGTAACCAAAAACCTATTTATTTTATTTAGTTGTTATATTTTCTATTTTATTTAATAATTTTAGATCGCATAGCATACCTACGGTATGTGTATTAAAATTTTAAAATTAAATTGAATGTACATAATTTTTCCGTGTAATGAAATGCGTGTTTTAATCGAATTTTACAAGAAACATATTGGTTATACTAAAAAAATTTACTTGTATCTTTTTAGAGATGTTTTTTAGCCTTTTTCTCCCAATTTAATTTTGTCATAGGGGTCCACAGAATGCACGATTTTAACCCTTTAAAGCCTTGGCAAAAGTTATGTTTACATTTCCACTAGGGAACTTTAGACAGTTTATTCGGGACCTACCAGAGAAACCATTTGCTTCTGCATGAAGTGGTTCAACCAAAATACTGTGGATTAAAATGATAAAATTAAATTTTGACGAAATCTTATAATTATAAGTACATTTTTATTCATTTAAAACTCTTAATTATGTAATATTTCAAAGGACATCAATCAAAATCACCAAAATCAAAATTTAGGAAAACAAATCGACGAAATTTACTTAGGTGCAGGTGCATAAAAAATGATAATATTTAGGACAATACGCTTATTCGTTTTTAATAAATAAAAATAGGAAGAAAGCAAAATGTCCACATGAGGAAATGTCCTGCGTTAGCAAAGGTATTTTTTTTATTCTTTTTTCTTTGACTGGAAGGGTGTGGTCTACTCAGTGCTGTCGTTTGTATTACTATAGTAGTATTTGTACTACTGTACTACTCCTTTAAATTTTGTACTACTCTTTTCTCAAAAATTAAAATCTCTTCAAATTTAGAAGAGGATTTTACAATTCACATGGAAAATGCGTGGTATCCGGGGTTGCGAATGATTTTGATTTTCTTGTTTTTGTTTTACGACTGCGTGACACCTAATATTTTTTATTTAAAATTTACATCATTGTAGTGTCATTCCTTCAAAAATCGGCCACAAGTGTGATCTCACTTTTCTTAATTCCGTAGAAACTCTGTGCACTTGATGAATTAGTGAAAACAAATTATATAGTGTAGTCGCGATAATAGGAACTCCGCCTAACGTGAACCACCCCAAATGTTAGTAGCCGCTATTGGAAGGTCTCGATAATTCATCACAATTTAATTAAGATGATTTCATTGAATATTTTGAAACTGCCATGGATTGAAGAAGATGATTTCAGAACTTCAACCGCTAAAACTACTCAACTTCTGAAATTTATTTATCCTTCGGTAAGAGTCAATATGTATTGCGCCAAATAGGTATGCGGTTGTTAATTCAAGTGCAATAATTATCACAAAATATTTGTGACGTAAATTCAATTGATGGTGACTAAAGAACGCTAGAAAATTGAGCACAGATTAGCAATTAAAATATTCAGTACTGGAATTGAAAGTGGCGGAAAATAATTCGATATTTCAATTCTTAAGAACTCCAAGATTACGCGATGTTTCTTAATTTGAGGAAAAAACAAACCCAAAACAAAATTACAAATTATTTTACAAACACCGCATAATGATGATTACTTACATCGATACGTGAATAGATAAGTCTTATTTTTGAGTATCATGCTATTTGATGTTTGATAATAATTATAATTAATGTAAATATGTACATACATGTAACTATTACACATTACAGAATATATTCATCGCCCCGTATACATATAACAACCCCATAAATGTGAATTGCCTGGGTTTCATCTTATTCACCTTATCTCGGCTGCATCTATTATAATTTTTTCTTTTTGTTAGTTTTAGTATGTTAAAGATTTCTTGAAAATGGTTTTGCCTCCTCTTTTTAACTTCATATCTTATTTTAAGGGAAAATGCACAAATAAAATATTCTGCTGAAATTAAAAATTTCAAATTTTTTTAAAATAAATGTATTAGAATTATTTAATTATTAGTTCTATTAAGTTATTAAAGACGGAAACTATTTTAAATTTATTATTTTAAGAGCTGACCATATATCTGCCATAGTAAAATTAAGACCCTCGTCATTTACTAGCAAGTAATCAAAGTAATTGTAATTTTGCTGCAAAATAATTGATGTTCGTCGATTTTTTACTCTGTTTCCTTGAGATTTCAAGTTGATTTTACTTTATTATTTTAATAATAAAGTATTGTTATCGATTTTTTAAAAAAAAAAAATATTGCTACCCTGAACAATTTTTTTTCCACGTTTCATGACTAATAGACACCAAAAAAGCAAAAAAAATGTTCAGTCCGTCTGTGCGCCGTCCGCCTTACGCCGTACGCCGTCCGCCGTACGCAAAACGTTTGGAAGCTCATAGCTCTCAAACTCTTTGAGCTATTAAGTTGAATTTTCTTTTATTGGTAGACTGAGCAGACTCCTTCAAGTGGACACCTTTTGAGTGGTGGGGGTGCTAGGAGGAAGGTGGGGGAAGCGTTTTAGACGAACAATTTTGGTTTCTAGATCTCATTAACTGCTTAGGCTAGGAGGCTGAAACTTGGAATTTATATAGAGCATCGATAGTGGACCCATTTGCAAAAATATTGCTGATATGGGTGAAGGGGTGTGGGAGTGGAAGGAATAATAATGCGTCCAAAACGCTCGAAAGCCAAGATCGAGACATTCTAAAATGCATATCTCCTAAACGGTTAATGTTACGAAATTAAAACTCAATGAACATCTGTGGGTATACTAGGAGAATAGATCGGAGACAAATTTTTGAGAAGGGGCAGGGGCGCACGGAGGTGGGGGTCGAAAAATTTTAGATTACGATATCTCACGAACCAATTGCACTAGACAAATAAAATTCGGTTTCTGTATTAAGGTTGACAAATAGAGTTTGCTAAAAGTAAACATTTTTAAGGGGGCGGTGGAGTATGGAAGTGGAGGGGATAAGAATTTTTCTAAAAAATCACGTCTCATATCTCAAAAACAGTGTATGATAGATGCTTAGAATTTTTATCAGAAGTAGGCCCAATAGACCCCTAGCAGAAAAGGGGTTTGGGTGTAGAGGATGATGGTGAGAGTGGGGAAGGGTGAAGAAGAAAAAGTTCCGATTTTTATATCTCGATAACCTATAATGATATAAAGCTGAAACTTGGTATTTGGATAGAACTATAGTAGTAGCATGTTGAAAAAATATAATTTTTAATAGGAATAGTATGGTACGGGGGTGGGAGGTGTTTTTCCTAACTATAGAACAGCTTATACTAGAAAGTTGAAACTCGGTGTGTGTATGTAAGTCAAGTAGAAAAGTAATTTGGATTAAAAAAAATTGCAAATATCCATTGGCGTACGGAAGGGGGGCAAAAAAAATTATCAGTGAAAATGGAATGCATATATTTTTACGATTTTCGTCATATCTATTAGGTCTTTCCAAATATTGAATTAATTTTTATTCTACGGATTCTTCATATAAATACCTAGAAAGTATTTTCAGGATTTTTTGAAATTCGACCCCCCACAGTTGTGTAAAGGGGTTGTATACATTTTCACGAATTCAGTCATATCCCTCCGGTCTGATTAGATATCGAATAACTTTTCACTTCCACGGGCTTGTTTAATAGTCACCTAAAACCCGTTTTCAATTTTTTTTCTTTTTCAACCCCAAAGAAGGTATAAACGGGTTGAACACGTTTTCACGAATTTCGTCATATCTCTTAGGAGTGATAAGACACGGAATTGGTTTTCACTTCCTCGGGCTTTCTTTATATATATCTAAAAACTAATTTCAGAATTTTTTGATATTCAACCCCAAAGTGGGTGCAAGGGGGTTGCATATGTTTTCACAAATTCCTACATATTTCTTAGTTCTAATGAGATATCGAATTCATTTTTACTTTCTAAGGCTTCCTACATAATCGTCAAAAGTTGATTTCAGTATTTTAAGATATTCAACTCTAATAGGACGTAAGGCTTTCGACATATTTCTTAGGATTGGTGACATATTAAATTGGTTTTCACTTCCACAGACTTTTTATATAATCGCCTACAAATGCATTTCCGATTTCATGTAATGGCCAAAAACCTAATCACGAAAAACATCCTAATCGCGTATTATCTGATATTATACTATGACTTAGACCTCTTCCCGGAGTATGACCCAATTATGTAATTCATATGTTATATGTGACAGCGGCGTTTAAGTATTCTAGCGCGACCCCATTCTAACCGCTTCCCGAACCTTTTTTAGGTTTTCAGTCACATAGTAACCTATACCGCGTCTCAGAATTAAACGCGTTCCGGACTTCTGCCAGAAAATAATAAAGTTGCGCCCAGACTGTTGGCAGATTTTTTTTTATTGTATTGAAAGAAGTATTAAATGTTGTCTTTGAAACAGGTTTTGATAAAAGTTTTGTCAGAGTGACCAAAAGTGTTGACTTTTGGTCACTCTGACAAAACTTTTATCAAAACCTGTTTCAAAGACAACATTTATCAACAACTACAAGATTTTGTTATATATACAAAACGCTTTATTAAATTGACAAAAATGTTTGTCAGAAATTCTGCGGTGCGCAGAACTACCAATTTTTTATTCTAAAATTTTTCTCAATTCAACAACTTCTTTTGTCATCTAGACAGTGGGTTTTTATCAAACAATAATGAAATTTGTCAATTCGGTAATGTATTTTGTTGGACGTATATTGACCGTAGTTTTGTCGAATTGAACTGAATTTTTGTCAATACTACCAGGCTTTTTCTCTGAGTAAACTAATATATTAACTAAATCCTTTCGATTTGTTTATTTCAAATAATCATGTGATGATGTACATTACGCACCACAAGCCATCTTTTTTATCAAGCGTCGACGAACCACTGCTACCAGGGAATTAATTATTTAACATTACTTTTTTATGTGCAAAAACTTTAAAATAATTATATCCATCCCGAACTGAAAAAAAATTCTCAAAAACCTGCTTTTTTCGACCTTGTGACTATACGTAACCCCTTAATACCACATTTCATACCAGACTACCCTTTCCAAGAGGTTGGCAAGGATGCTATATAGAGAATATTAATAAACGTGTTACTGAATCTAAATTTTAGAGCATAAACCAATTTTTCAAAAGATTGAAATTGCAGTATATTAGCAAGTCTCAGTGACGTTATTCAGAAAAAGGTCAAGTCACTTGTATCACAGCTGCCGTTAAATAAAGATCAAATACAGTATCTGTGAGGCCAGCCAGCCTTCATTGATTCTTTGTGCATTTTCACTTCACTACTGAAGAGGCTTATGGCAGCCCTTTCATAGATCTAATTAGCAAGACGAGTATTTAGTATTTCATTATAAATTTTAACGAATCATTTGCCCGAAGTCCATCAGAATCAGCCACACAACGTTTTTGTGTTCTTTACATTTGAGTTTTGATTAACAGGTTCTTTTTATAAATTCTGTTTTATCTTTTCTAAAATTCCATCTCTTGCATGTTAATTTTTCTTCTTCCAAAAAATACCCTTCAGTTGTCCTTAATTAAAACAAATTTTACTTTAAGTGCAAAAAAAAAATAATAGAGGGGACGTTGTATTCTATTCTGTAATGGAATGAATTAGGTTTTTTTTTCTCTCACGTTGAAATTTACTGAGTAATTAAGCAAAGTACCAAAAACGGGTTTTTATCCGACTTTGTGGTTAAGACCGTCATCTTAAAACATACATATTAAAATTTTGATAGTAGCTCTGAGGCACAAAACTGAATAATTTACGGAAGGTACGTCTGAATAATTACAAGTAATCAAAACAAATAATTTTATTCTATTATTCTTAATAGCCGCATTGCGCGCTTATAGTACCTATACAATACTGTTCTACTGTACTGAAAACAAACGTGTCTACTTTGGTCTGTTTTCACCTAATTTTTGTTGTCAGACAAGAGGGGGTTTTGGGGGTTGAAACCACCCCGAAATGGTATAATTAAAAAATCACAACTAAATGTAACTAATACGAGACGCGTAAATTCTTTTACATGCTAATTACTTAAGCTGAGTTAAGTTGTAGTTTTCATACGAATTCAACTCAACTCGTAATTCCATGAAAACTAACTTGCCATGGAAATGGAAACGTAGTGATGTGATAGTTACCCAGTAGGAAGTTCGAGGACAACTCAATGAGGGAGCAAATATGAAGATATCTAGTATTACTATTGTTGCGAGCTAGGGGTTCGCCGGGATTTCAAGTAAAACACAATTCGGTTAAAATAAAAATAAGTGATTATTTATTAATCGCACTTTCAATTCACAGAATTATAATCGCACAATAATTCGCACTGTATGGCAATACCGCCCGCTTATACCATATATCGCTTGACTCGTTCACTTTCGTTCTCTCTCAACACGGTCGCGTATACACGCTGGCTGTCACAGTCGACGAAATAAAAATTACTGTCTCTTCGCTGAAAGCTTCACCTGCTTATATACTAGCCGGTTGCAGTCTAGGATGTACTTGAATGTTCGTTCAGTGTGGAATCTTCTCGAAAGCTTTAGAGCTTTCGATTTCGATCTTCGTTCAGTGGTGTATGTAGAAGGTTCAAGTGAGCTTGAGATCTTTCGACTTTGATTCTAATTGGATTCTAGTACATTGGAGAGCATTCGATAAGAAGAGAGATACAACCGTCCTGTTTCGCCTTATCTTCAGCTAGGTTTCTGATTGGGTTATTTTGCAACTACGTATTCGGTTGTTGTTGTTTTCATTATGTGAAACGATCGAGTTGCACGGTTGCGCGGTTGCCAGGTTTACATGTAACACTATCAATGCAAATGTAAAAAAGAAGATTTTTAACAAAATTATGGAGAAAACCGCCACTTCTCTTTTTTTGCTCCAAATGGATGAAAATGGGATTACGAAGAACATTTTTGAGTTTTAATTTTTCCAGGAAAGTTACTCATATAATGTTTTAAATCGCCATTCGGTTTGAGAATTTCCATCGAACGCGTCGATTCTATTACGCAGTCGCAATTTAAAAATATCTAATTTGATCTAATAAATTTTTGTTTAGTTTTATTGGTCTTTGGAAAAGTGGTACAAGGACATTGTTTGTGGTGTAAAATCTTAGCGTTATAGTCCTGGTTGTTAATATATAGTAATTTTACGCCAAAAACGCGATTAGGTTTTATTGTTTGCGAAATTTTTTCAGTTTAGTGAAAACTGAACGCCATGAAAATAAAAAGTTTGTTTGGTCGAATTTGTAAGGCTAAGTTCGTTAACAGGCAAAATCGTTCTACTCTTTCGAGTAGATGGCATACGAAAATCCTGTAAAAATGTCTTCACTCAAATTATGCAACTCACTATATCTCAAGAAATCGTTCAGCCACAAAGTCGGCATTTTTTACAAAAAGTCCTTAAGACATGTGTTCAAGATTATTTTCCGATAGCTTCGAATGGAACTAGCAACTAGGAATTTGAAATTTTGTACAAATTAATTTTTAAATGGTTACAGGTAAAAGGACAAGTATGCTAGGAATCGAGTGAGTCCTTCTTGCACCTCGCATGTGAAAATCTTTCGAAATGGGAAACTTCACTTTCGGTAACTTACCTAGTTATAGATATGAAATTGAACACTGATGATATTGTCTTTTAGGTTCAAGTTGCAACCAAATGAGATTCCTTGATAAAGGACAATGCACTCCTGATTCTACTTTTATTTATTATTTATTTATTTAAGGACTCAATGAACATAAAGTTTAAAAATTCCAATTATACATGTAGCCAAGTTATAAAAAAATAAAATAAAAACAAAATAAATGAGATTCATATTAAAATAGAAAAATATAAATGAAGAAAAAATAAAATTAAATAGAATTAAATACAGTTATTTAATAGACAACGTGAATCTTAAATACAACTTGAAAGATTGTAGACTGAAGTCGTGAAAACTAAGGCCATATTGATTGAACATACGAGGCAGCCTAAGTAAAGGAGAGTGAAAATATACGTTTAGCCGCACATATGGTACAACGAGTAGAGTTTGTGATCTGGTATTACATACATTAGTACGCAATTGAAGTTCACTTTGAAGATTAGTGTTAAAAACGAAATTTACTTTAAATAAAAATATTACGTCCAAATATAGTCTTCTGTCCTTTAAATGTGATAGGCCAAGTAACTCCAATCGACTCTCGTAGCAAATGTCAGATAAATTGCGGCTTCGGAAAACAGATTCTGTAAAACGTCGTTGTACTGATTCCAATGCAGTCACAAGATATTGGTAGTGAGGGTTCCACACAACAGAACAGACGAGACCGAACCAGACTATTAAACAAATTCGTATAAGCATCCCTATAAACCAAAAACACGAAAAATTCATGGGTTCTTATGTACAAACAACTACTATGTTAACTCGTGCGCTTGTGTTTGTGGCGAAAAACGAAAAATAAATATTTCCCCATCTTCTCCTCAAGAATGTAAACATGCCGACCTTTTCCGCCTTTAGCGAGAGAAAAAGACGAAACGTCCTACACGACACGTATTATCATCAAGTGCGTACTCACCGGCAAATGCCATTTCAAACTTACATGTTGAACTGCGCACAGCGCTATTGTTTCCTACATGCGAATATGATGCCGGAACCCATAACTCTGACGACTAGTGTAATGAAATTCATCTTTCGATTGCATTAGTCGATTGAAAGTTGTCTTTTCGTTGCACTAGTAGACGACCACTGGAATTCTATTCCAATATGACCGGACGCCGTCCATGGGTGCAGTGACGATCGGTAAGGCAGAATTCGCCTATAAGTCAGGACTACCTTTCATCGATGATTGGTCAGGTCTACTTCATACTCCCTTCATACATACTCTTCAGTGAGTGCACGTATTGCCATTTCGTTCTTGCTCATTCCAATTTCAAATAGAATGCGCGATAGGAGATCTCTCATGTCGACGAGTGCGGATGAGATGGTCGGATTCATTTCAGTACGAGCAAGAAAGAAATGCAAATACCTCACACGTATTCACAGATAGCAAGACATAGCTGAACTTGTTCCCAACTGATAATCGTTTTTCAGCAACATTTTTCGAAACTGTTCGCTGCCTCTTCATCGATGTTTGGTTTATATGGATGTATATTATGGAATGGATGAGCAGTTCTTAATATAAAACCACATAATCTAAATTCGTGTTGGCAGACTTCGACTATGTGTTGATCAAACTTTAATCTGTTGTCAAAGATTACCCCTAAATCCTTTATGCGTGAGACTTCAACGAGGAGAGCATTATCAACGTGGTAGTCAAAGTTAAGGCAACAATCCTTATTTGTATATATCATTTTAAAAGATTTCTGAGTGTTCAAACGGAGGTTATTCAGCATGCACCAATAGTTTAATTTATTAATGTCATCTTGAAGGATTTTACAGTCAGAAATAGATTTCACGACTCTGAATAATTTGAGATCATCGGCATACACTAAATGATCAGACTGAAAACCCGTAAGAAGGTCATTCACAAACAAAACGAAAAGTAGGGGACCCAAGGTGGAGCCTTAGGGAACTCCAGACGATGCAAAGTATGGATTGGATAGAGCTCCATTAAATATGACGTATTGTTTACGATCACTTAAGCACGAAGAGAACCATTGCAACAAAGCAGCATCTATTCCAAACGATTGCAGTTTATTAAGCAGTATAGAGTGGTCACCACTGTCAAAGGCTTTAGAAAAGTCAGTATAAATCGTGTGGACAGAGAAACGATTTTCGAGCGCACATGAGACTGAGTTTGAGAAGGAAACAAGATTCGTCTCCGTAGAGCGTCCTTTAAAAAATCCATGCTGCTTGATTGATATTAGGGAGCTGACTCGTGGATAAATTAATTCATGTAGTAACTTTTCAAATATTTTTGAAAAGCAAGAAAGTAGACAGATTGGACGGTAATTTTCAACCTTTTGCTTTTCACCCTTCTTAAAGATAGGAATAAAGTAAGAGTCCTTCCATTGTGTGGGGAAAATTCCTTCTGTGAGGGACATAGTGAAAAGTTTCGCCAAAGTTTTAGGTAGGTCCAAGATTTATTACGAAAATGTTTGGAATTTCGTCCGGTCCAGCACTGCCATTACCATCTAAAAAGTTAATGACAGCAAGAACGTCGTGACTATCGAACTCTGGCAAGAGATTGACCTGATTATCGATGAAACAAAGCGTAGATGAAGGTGAACTGGCGGAGTTGGCAGACTGGAAATATTGCGAGAAAAGTTCAGCAATATCACAAGGAGTAGAAGCAGTAACATCCAAGTGCGTAATACTGGAGGGGTTAGAAGAAGTAGTTCGAGATGAATTAGCATAATTCTAAAACGGCTTAACATTCCCAGTAGAAAGAGAGGAATTTAGGTTGTCCACATATGAACGAAAACCTTTCTTTATTTCCCTTTTTAGCGGCTTTCTTAGATCAGCAAAACGGGATGCGTTTACAGGATTACGGTGCTTAAGAAAAGTTCTCCGTGCCTTGTTTTTTTTGTATACTACGTAGGTTGCTACTTAAGTTTTGAGATATGGCAAAACTGATGTGAATACGTCAAATCTGACATTGTCGTCGTAAAGTTTGACATTTTTAGTGGTCAACGTACTCAGAACGTGTTGTCATACGAGTGCTATTTGTGTTGTTTACAGATACTTGAAATATTTATCTTGGTCGAAAAATGGAATTAAATCGTGAACATTTTCGTGCGATGATTTTCTATGACTTCCGACGTGGATTAAACCAACAGCAGTGTGCCATTCAAATCGCTTCGACTTTTGGTGATGAAGCACCATCTCGAGCCACCGTGTTTCGCTGGTTTTCTGAATTCAATCGTGGTCGCACTTCGCTACAGGACGAATTTCGTAAAGGTCGTCCAAAATCGGCAGTTGTGCACAGAAAACATCGATGCTGTGCGTGAACTGATATTGCAAGATCGTCATGTAACATACCGTGAGATTGAGGCATTCCTGGGTATTAGTTCCACTCGCATACATTCAATATTGCATGAACATTTGGCTGTCAAAAAGATTTGTTCGCGTTGGATACCGCATAATTTGACAATCGGTCAAAAACAGCCTCAATCGAAACTGTTTCGCAAATTGGTTCAAACGCATGCAAAAGTGTGTTGATCTTCATGGAGAATATTTTGAAAAACAATAAAGCCATTTTTGATTATAAATATTTGTTTTTATTTGTCTATCTCAAAACTTAAGTAGTAACCTACGTAACTTAATAATGATATTGTTGAACCATTGAGGGAAGGAACTGCGTTTCGTGGAGTAGAACGGAACACGCTCAGAAATGATTGAGTTTAAAGAACTGTAAAAGCAGTCAACAGAATAGACAACGGACTCAGATTCCAGAGTTGCTAGGAAATTAAGCTCCTGTAAGTCAGAAGAAATTACATCATAATTGCACTTAAAGAAATTGCGCTTTGTGCGACTTGTTAACGATGACCGGTTAGATGTATTTATTTTAATCACAAGCTCAATGGGAGGATGCTGGGAGTCAAAGGGTACAAGTTCTGTAGTAGAAGAGAAAATACTAATATCGTTGTATGATCTAGAATTCTATCATTCTTATTCTGAACAAAATTTAATTGCGTAATAGCACAAAATTCCATAAAGGATTCGAGGTGGAAAAGGTGTTGAGCATAAGAAGGCAAGGCAGAAGGAATGTTATTACACCATGTTATGTATGACATATTAAAATCACCACATGTGATGAATTTGGAGCGAGGGTCACACTGATTTATAAAAAACGACAGAGATTCGAAGAGCGCAGACAATTGACTTGCCGATGAATTACACGCAACATAACAAGTAAAAATGTACAGAAAATATCCTGCACATATAACTTCTACAGTAATACATTCAAAACTGCAATTGAAATCAGTACAAGCCTTGGAGAACAAGCTATTATTTATTGCTATCATGATACCGCCACCATCGGACTTATTTGAACATAGAATATCGCAATCACGACGATACACGTTATAAGAACCTGGTAAAAATTCGGAGCCGAGAACTGTGTTGTTCAGCCAGGTTTCAGAAATACAAACAACATCGAAAATTTCGGATAGAGCTGCATTTCTAAATGGAACTACCTTTGTTTTCGACCTCTTACATTTTGATGAAATAGAGAAATAGACGATTTATTATTATTATTTGACAAAATCGATACGATTGGAATATTTGAAACACACAAGTTACTATCGGAAATGGTATTGAAAGTTAGGTGAGAACTTCATTCGATGGCAGTGCCCGAACATTTTTTGCGAGATCTCGAGTCAAATTCCTTCACGACGAGACCTTTCGGCCAAAATATAGGTTTCATGACCTTATGTATAATAGCATGTCATGAGGCATGCGAATTTTAAAAGATACATACGACAGGTTACCAAGATCTACGCTAGTCTTCGTAAGGCGATAGCAAGGAAGTTCCGTGGAAATTTCGTCACAAAATTGGACACTTAAAGGGTCTTATTATGGACAAAATAATACAATGTTTTGGGTCTTATTATGGACAAAATGATACAATGTTTAAAAAAGGAGGTTCGCACACCGTGCTGCTGGATGACAATAATAATTGGTCAAAACTTTGTAAATTGAGCATATATTCGTTGGAGGACGAACCGCGGACTGGAAAACCAACTGAAGCCAGTCCACCAGAAGTTGTTGAGTGGGTGGAATAGCTGCTCCCAAATAATGGCCTTCTAAAGAAAAAAATCTGCCAATGCTCTGGGCGAAACTTTATTATTTTCCGGTCAAAGTTTAGAAGCGGTCAAAGTCGGAGTATATCATTGTTTCGAAATTATGAAGTTTCTTGGAAAGTTAGTTTTCTTCTTAAAAAGATATTTAAAATAGAGATTGTTAGCCGATTAAACATTGGCGCGTGCATGGTAGACTATTCGAATTTCGGTATATTATGTACAATAAAAACCCATAGAAGTAAAAACGAATTTGTTGCTTTATCAGACTTAATAGATATGATGAATTGTTAAGACGTATAAAAACCAATTATATCCACTTGCAGTTTGAACTCCGAAAAAATTGTGAAAAAGGTTTTTAGACGATTTCATAAGGAGCAACTTGATATCTCATGCGACACGAGGGATTTTGTAAAATTTGTAAAAACATAAGCAAACCCTTCACACCCTCTTGGTTCTTGAAATTCGAATAATCGTGTAATTGGTTTTTAGGTCATTACATCAAATGCCGTAATAATCAATTTTATATATCATCTGAACTAAGGGAAGGCAAAAATTGTGAAAACATATGCAAACGCTTGTGGGATGAATATCAAAAAATTGAGAAATGGGTTTGTATGCGATTATATAAAAAGTCTGTGGAAGTGAAAAGCGATCTAATATTTCATCAAACCTAAGAAAAATGTCGAAGCTTTGAAAAGCATACAACCCCCTTACACCCCTTAGGATTGAATATCTAAAAATACTGAAATTGATTTTTTGGTGCTTATATAGGAAACCTTAGGAAGTAAAAATGATTTCGATATATCATCAGATATGCAACCTCCTTACACCCACTTCGGGGTTGAAGACAGAACGAGAAAGTAAAATCCAATTCAATTTCTTATCACTTCTAAAAGATATGACGAAATTCGTGAAAACGTGTTCAACCCTTTCATATCCTCTTAGGGGCTGAAAAAGGAAAAAAAACTTAAAAACAAGTTTTAGGCGATTATTACGCAAGCCCTTGAAAGTGAAAAGATATTCGATATCTGATCAGACCTGAGGGATCTGACGGAATTTGTGAAAAAGTATACAAGGTCTTCCCAAATATTGAATTCATTTTTATTTTATGGTTTCTTTATATAAATACCTAGAAAGTGTTTTCAGGATTTTTTGAAAGTTGATCCCTAAAGGGGTGGAAAGGGCCTTTAGGGATCAACTTTCAAAAAATCCTGAAAACACTTTCTAGGTATTTATATAAAGAAACCATAAAATAAAAATGAATTCAATATTTGGGAAGACCTAATAGATATGACGAAAACCGTGAAAATATATGCATTCCATTTTCACTGATCATTTTGTTTGTCGCCCTTCCGAACGCCAATGGATATTTGAAATTTTTTTTTATCTAAATAACTTTCCTAGTTGATTTACATATACATGCTGAGTTTCAACTGTGCAGCATAAGCCGTTCTATAGATAGGAAATATACCCCCTACCCCCGTACCATACTACCCCTATAAAAAATATATTTTTCCAACTTGCTACTACCATAGCTCTATCTAAATACCAAGTTTCAGCTTTATATCAATATAGGTTCTCGGGATATAAAAATCGGAACCTTTTCCTTTTCATCCTCCCCCACCCTCACCCTCGCCCTCACCTTATACACCCTCACCCACAATTTTTTTTATCCTGCTAGGGGTCTATTAGGTCTACCTCTGGTAAAAATGTTAAGCATCTATCTTACACTGTTCTTGAGATATGAGACGTGATTTTTTAGACAAATTCTTATCCCCTGCACTTTCATGATCCACCGCCCCCTTACAAAATTTTACTTTCATCAAACTTTATTTATCAACTTTTATGCACAAACCAAATTTTATTTGTCTAGTGCAACCCGCCACCATCATACGCCACTGCCTCCACTCAAAAATTTATTTCCGATCTATTCTTCTAGTATATTTACAGATATCCATTAAGTTTCAGTTTTGTGATGTTAACCGTTTAGGATATATGGATTTTAGAATGTGTCGATCTCGCCTTTTTTGCGTTTCGGACGCATTATTTTTCCCCCCACTCCCACACCCCTTTACTAATATCGGCAATTTTTTTGCAAATGGGTCCACTATCGAAGCTCTATATAAATTCCAATTCCAATTTTAGCCTGCTACCATAAGCGGTTGCTGAGATCTAGAAACCAAAATTTTCCGTCTAAAACGATTCGATGGTAGCAAATTTTTTTTTTTTAAAAATCGATCACAATACTGTATTATTGAAATAATAAAGTAATTGTTAAATAAATATTTGGTCATGTCGAAACTGAGCTGAATATGGATCCCCAAAAATCTTTCAGCAATTCAAAAAAGTGTTCCGACTACAATGAGAGCTCTGGCCGAATGTGCATTCCAGGAGATCATCCATGTGGCCCAGATTGGGTGGCCCAGATCTAGCCCTCAGTGACTACTAATTGTTCTCCAACTTTAAGCGGGACCTCAGAGGTCTCGTTTTGAGAGTAACAAATCACTTAAGTTGGCCGTGGAGGCACATTTTGAGGGCAAGGAGGAGCATTATTTCAGAACGGCCATAATGCTATTTCATAAAGAGCCACTAAGTGTATTCGACGTTCGTTCGAATATTGAAAAATAAAGTCTTGAAGAAATTTGTGTACACCCTCTGACGAGTCTATGCCATCCGATGACGAAACAGCTCCTTCGGACCTAGTCCAACACAATCTTATAAAAACTGGCCTATCCAGTGAAGGTTTTCCAACTGTCATGTCCTCAAGGACAGCGATTAATCAACAGTCGTGTTGGGGTTTCACTTCACTTCAAATTTGCTTCTATGGTAGCTTACCATGAAAAAATTCCATTATTAAATAAAGTCTTGTTCAAATATTTAATAATATTTTTTTGTTACTCAGACTAGGAACTTTTGGACCTCACCTCGTACTAGCACCGAAACGTTCAAATATAAAATTGCTGATGCTTTTCAATACTGGTTATAAATTTTCTTTCCATCTATTTAATATTAAAAGTTGCTTCCATTAAAACATGAGGCAGTTAAAATATGTAAAGTTCTTCCGTCACAGTAAAGACACACTACAATAATTTTGTTTGAAAGTAACATCGCTTCCATAATAGACCTGATGAAGAAGCACGTTGGAAATTGTATTTGTGAATAGATTCTGAAATATTAAGCAAGTCATATCTGTATAAATATCATATGGAGCCTGGGGATAGCTTATACAAAATTGAAGCGTTCAATGCTTCACACGAGACAGACACTCAGAATTTTCTTGAAAAAGTTCAATGAAAGACGCTGGCAGATTACATGATGAAATATTCAGAACTCGCATTGACTTTAAAATACAACGACCATACAGGAGTTTTGGGAACTGTGAAAGTGTGTTATTGTTCGTTGCTGTTTTGTAAATGTGTCGCGACATTACAATGTCGCTCTTCAAACAAATCATGTAGGAAGTTTGTAATATTCGCGGAAATTATGATAATCGAATCATAAAATACATTTTCCCACAGAATAACGTCGTTTCTGCTCCACTTGTACCTCTCGGGAACTTACAGGACAGGATTATTTATTCGTGCGCTTCAAATGGAAAAAATTGGAGGATGTTGACTCAAAATTCAGTTAGTACTTTGAAACAAAAACAAAAAACGTTAAACTGTCCATAGGCTAGGCTACTAAAGTCCAAAGCATCCTTTTCAACGTTTTTTATTATTATAAAATTTCGTTTCCACGGCTTTTCGTTTTATTCTGCAATTCAAATTACATACCCAGAGTCGTAAGGATATCCTTGAATTGACTCAGTATGCGCCTTTCAAGAGAGCCGGACAAGGAGCCTTCTAGAAGGACACAGAGTCCCGGATGAGGTCTCTATGTGCATATCATTTGCGTTCCATCGTTCGAGTAAACAAACTATTGTCATGCATAATGAGCCATAACTAGCAGCAAGGATGCTGTCCTTTGGCTTTGAACTTCACATCAAGCGCATACACATCCAGCGCTCATGTATATATAATTTAGATCAAGGCAAGCCACTTTAAAACTTTCGAAGTCAAAGACAAGAGACTGGAAACTCTTTTGTCAACATTCTAGAATCTAGAACAACAACAACTAATATTACGGTGAACTGACTAGGACGAGGACAGGACAGGACACTCCGTTTGTTTGCACAGTGTCGAATGACCTCCTGTTATAATCGTATTCTTGTCAGGTACTTAATTATGTTAAAGAGGTCTTCTTTAGTTCATAACGTCGACATGATGCTAACGACGTTTGGAACATAATCAGAATTTTAGTGGATGGAAAAAATTTTTGAACACAAAGGACTTGTACACGTGGACGAATGACCATCTTATCGACTCACTGATCAAACACGGATAAAAGCAATCTCCGGCCGAACTGATAGTGAAACCAAACTATCTCTATTCGACCTTAACACAAAGTTTCGTCCCATGTATTGCTGCATAATGTCGTCTTCGAATTAACCCATGGTCCCATAGACAAAACTACCACGTCGAACTCATCTAATACTTATCGACCGTAAACTTGGACAATAAAAGGAGCGGAAACAACAACGGACTTTGTATACGGGTATGTCGAGTATATGGACGAAAAAAGGAGTTCTCTACTGACCCAAGAAAATTTTTCATGAAACTTTCAAGGAGCAGTGCGGTTGACCACCCACAGCAACTCCAACCGTATTGTTATGTAAAAAGTTCGGCGAAAAAAGGACATTATCGTAAGAACAAAAAAGAAAAGGGTGGCTTTGAATTTTTCAAGTGTAAATGTTGTTCGGGTATAAGCTATATGGAACTGTTCCACCCTCCTTAAGAGGACATAGATCTAAGGATTTATGCCCAAATTCACGATGCTTTAAGAATGTTCTTCGTCGGCCTCTGCTTGCTAAACCAACCCTATTTGTTTTCGAATTTCAACATGTACCAAGAAATTTTCACTATTTGCTTAAGCGTCGTAAAAGAATAGGAATAACATTTGGGACATAACCTTTTCCGGTTCATGTATTAGGTAAGGCAAATGAGAGAAAATTGTGTGTTTTTTTCTTCGAAGAACATAAACCTTTCAAATATTTGCATTAGTTATGAGCTATGGTTTTGCCTTTACGTTTTACGGATTTCGGTAACTCAATTTTACACAACCTTATACACGGTAATATGAAATTATTCGATTATATGAGGCATTTTTTCCGGAAAATCAATGGTACGCAAAATCAAAAGGATTCTTGCCCGGAAGCAATGTTTACTTGGCAATGTAACTTCAGAAGGCCGTTCTTTTCTCCTCGGTAATTTTGTTTACTTAAATTTTAATTAAACCCGCGTTTAATTATCAGGTTTTCGAAGTTTAAGGAATTGTAAAAAGTTTTGTTTTTTCACAAAGTTAAAAAAATATCGAAGTCACTTCCACTACGGCACTCAATGAATTACTGATCTGCTATATTACTTATAGTTGAAGAAACTTTTAATTAATTTGTGATCGAGAATGCGTAATTATTTATTTATTTGTTCAAGGACTAATAGATGCCACAAGTGAAAACAAATTATATGAAACACTATTGTGAGCTATGAATTCGACGGAATATCAAGTAAAATACAAGTCGATTTAAAAATTAATAAAAATTACGATGTTTTGTTTATGCCCATTCAAATACAACGCTTTCTGATCCCATTTACCACTCGTTCTCTTTTTGTATAAAATAAATAAAAATCACACCACACAATTGACAAAATTTACAAAATCAATTTTCAAACTCATTTTCGCGTAGAACTGACTGTCAGTAGAAAAACTGATCCAGTGTACAAGTTCGGCGGCGCTCGTATACTGCATGTGCTGTTGAGACGAGAGTGCGTGGAATGTTCAGGAAGTGTAGAGAACATGCGGGAAGGGGAAGAGTGGGTATAGAGTTTTTTCCGCTATTGTCCTGACGCAGAGCTGTATGCTTTACAAACTTTTTGAGGTGAGATTAAACATGAACTATTTCTAGATTTCATCTAAAGCACACTAATAAAACCTACAACGACATCAGAATCATGAAATTTTGTTATTTTCAATTCAATCTATTGTGTCAGCTAACGCCAATATAAAGAAAGATCAATGGATACAGCATGTTTGTCTTTATTTTGAAAAAATTTCTCAATGCTTTTTTAAAAGTCAAGCTGTATATTGATGACGTTGAAAAAAATTTTTTGCACTTTCAATAATTTTCTTAAAATTTCCCAAATTTTAGCTTTTCCTCTCAGCGGTGAGGGAATCTCCTCCCTTCGCCTATTTTGCGCAACAGTAAAGCTGTCGTAGAGTTGGAACTGATTTTGTAACACTTCAGCAAGAAAATTCGGGTAGTTGAAATACTGATATCTGTATCTATTTTGAGTGCCGAAAAAGTTTTTTCCACATTTTCACGAATTTCGTTATATCTTTTAGTCATGTCGAGTTATCAAATTAATTCTACTTCTGTGATCTCTTTATATCAGCGCCTAGAAATATTTTTCGATATCCAACCGCTAAGGGGGTGTAAGGTGGTTGTGTGCATTTTCACGAATTCCGATATATTTCTTAGGTCTAATGAGTATTGAATTCACTTTCACTTCTAAAGCCTTTAAATGTAATCGGGAAAAACCAATTTAAGCATTTTTCAATAATAAACTCTCTGAGGTATAACATGCTCAAATTTTCACGAACTCGGACAGATCGATGAGATCGAATTCGCTTTACTTCTGTTAACTTTATATAATAATCTAAAAATTGATTTCAGGATTTTGCGATATTAAACCCCTAAAAGGGTCTAACATGATTGCGTATATTTTTACGAATTCCGACATATCACTTCGGTCTGATTCGATATTTCTATATAATGGCCTTAAAATCGGTTCCGGATTTTTTTTTTATATTCGACCCCTAAAGTACTATGTAGATATTTCATCCCCTATATTTTTATTGAAGTTGAAAGAAAAATAACGTAAGTAAATAAAAGAAAATCTGCCAACAGTCTGGGCGCAACTTTATTATTTTATAGATATAAGTCCGGAACGCGTATTTACAAACCCTATACCGTTTGAGTCACAAACGGGACTATCTTCGATTAGGCTTTGTTTGTTAAAGAACCTTACAAACCCTATAACATTTGAGTACAAAAAGTAACCGAAATAGTATAGGCTGTGCGAACGAAATTAAACTGCACGCGACCTTACAAACCCTATACCTACCATTTGAGTCACAGACGACATCAAGTGCGGTACTGCGGACTGTCTTCGATTAGGTTTTGTTGGTACGTAAATGTGTTTATAAACCGTAATCGAATAGTCTCAGAAAAAATGCGTAAGTTCCGGTTTATTGATGGTCGTTTGAAAACCGTATGCCATTTGAGTCAAGGTCCTGAAAATCTTCTATTTGCGTTTGTTTTCATGAAAACCTTAATCCGTTTGGATACAAAACGTCATGGAAATAGTGTAGGTTTTGGCACCGTCCGCAAGTTCTGCTTTGTTGATGGTCGTTTGGAAACCCTATACCATTTGATTCAAGGTTATGAAAATCTTCGATTTGGTTTTGTATGCACGGAAACTTTAGTACATTTAGGTAAAAAAAATCTCCAAAATAGTGTAGATTTTGGGTAGCTCGCATACGCCCATCTTTAAATCACGTAGTTTCACTTATTGCACAATTAATAGAAAGCCCATAAAGCAAGAGATTTGCGATTTTTGATACTATAATTGTTCAGAAAAATACTTAAAACACGTATTCATGAATATTGACCGATAACTTTAGAATAAAAAAAAGCTACGACTTTGAAATTTTGTATACGTTGATTTTGGAATAGTTGCAGATAAATATATGAATATGTAGAAAATCCGATTAGCGATATAAAAATCCTGTAAAAATGTTAAAAATGCACTGAATTTACGAAACTCACTATAACTCAAAAAATTGAATTTGAATTGAAATTGAATTTTAATAGAAATTAGTTTTTAGTTATAACTTTCATTTTGAATAAAGTAATTGGTGTATTTGATAATATTCTTTTGTTACAAAAAATAAAAAAAAATTGTTGATTTGATAATTTGTTTTTGTCATAAATACAAAAACTACAAAATTTTTACTGAACAATTTTTTCTCAATTCAACAAATTCTTTTGTTATCTAGACAGTGGGTTTTTGTCAAAGAATACATGAAATTTTGTCAATACGACAAAGTATTTTGTTGGACGTATATTGACCGCGGTTTTGTCGAATTGAACTGAATTTTTGTCAATGCTACCAAGGTTTTTCTCTGAGTGTAAAGTTAAGGTCGACTTCGTTAGTCAGCGAAATTGCTCCACTCCTTCGGGTATCTCTCATAAAAAAATCATTAAAACACGAGTTCATCAATGACTTCCAAACGTTTCAAGCTAGGAATTTGATATTTTGTACACATTAAGTTTACAATGATTTTAGGTAAAGGGGTAAATGTGATCAAAATCGAGTGAGTCCTTCCTGCAACCCTATGTAAAAGTCCTTGTAAGAGGGTAATATTTTATTCGGTGATTTACCTAAAGTTGCAGATACGCAATTGAAAACGGGAGATATTGCCCTTCTCCTTCGAGTAGCAACGAAACTATAGTCCTTGAAATGTTCTAATTACATGCGCATTGCTTCTTCTGCTTTATCTACAACTACAATATATGTAAGTCGGAGTTCTATATTACACCTAGAGTATCATACTGTTGTAAATTCGACATGTTACTTTATTATTTTAATATTTGAGCATTGTGATACATTAAAAAAAATTTACTGCTACCCTGATCAATTTTACTTTATTATTTTAATAATAAAGTATTGTTATCGATTTTTAAAAAAAAAAATTTGCTACCCTGAAAATTTGTTTTTACACGTTTCTTGACTAATAAGCACCAAAAAAGCAAAAAAAAATTTCAGTCCGTCTGTGCGCCGTACGCCGTCCGCCGTACGCCGTCCGCCGTACGCAAAACGTCTGAAAGCTTATAACTCTCAAACCCTTTGAGCTATTAAGTTGAATTTTTTTCTGTTGGTAGATTGAGCAGACCTCTTCAAGTGGCCACCTTTTGAGTGGCTGGGGTGCGAGGGGGGAGGTGGGGGAAGCGTTTTAGACGGAAAATTTTGGTTTCCAGATCTCAGTAACCACTTAGGCTAGGAAGCTGAAACTTGGAATTAATATAGAGCATCGATAGTGGACCCATTTGCAAAAAAAATTATGATATAGGTAAAGGGGTGTGGGAGTGGGGGGAATAATAATGCGTCCGAAAAGCAAAAAAGCCGAGATTGAGATATTCTAAAATCCATATCTCCTAATCGATTAATGTTACGAAATTAAAAATTAATGAACATCTGTGGGTATACTAGGAGAATAGATCGGAAACAAATTTTTGAGAGGGGGCAGTGGCGTACGGAGGTGGGGGGTGAAAAACTTTAGATTACGATATCTCACGAACCAATTGCACTAGAAAAACGAAATTCGGTTTCTGTATTAAGGTTGACAAATAAAGTTTGCTGAAATTAAAAATTTTTAAGGGTAAGGTAGAGTGTAAAAGTGGAGGGGATAAGAATTTTCTAAGAAATCACGTCTCATATCTCAAGAACAATGTACGATAGATGCTTAGAATTTTTACCAGAAATAGGCCCAATAGACCCCTAGCAGGAAAAATTTTGAGGGTGAGGGTGTAGAGGGTGAGGCTGGGGGAGGGTGAAAAGGAAAAAGTTCCGATTCTTATATCTCGAGAACCTAAAATGACATCAAGCTGAAACTTTGATATTTAGATAGAACTATAGTAGTAGCAAACCGAAAATTTTCATGACTTTGACTCAAATGGTATAGGGTTTTCTAACGACCATCAATAAACCGGAACTTACGCACTTTTTCCGAGACTATTCGATTACGGTTTGTAAACACATTAACATACCAACAAAACCTAATCAAAGACAGTCACACACAGTGATGCCAATTTAGTGCTTTCAGCGTTAAATTTGGTGCTCAAAATATTGTCTCAGCGGTCAAAATTAGTTTTACCGCTTGCACTTCATTTGAATATGCCTACGATTAATGTGAAAAAATTAAATTTTAGTGCCTTTAAGTTGAAATTAACGCTCAAAATTTCATGTTTTAGTGCTCAACCAAGAAAAATAGTTGGCAACACTGGTCACACCACACTTGATATCGTCTGTGACTCAAATGGTATAGGGTTTGTTAGGTCGCGTGCAGTTTAATTTCGTTCGCAAAGCCTATACTATTTCGGTTACTTTTTGTACTCAAATGGTATAGGGTTTGTAAATACGTGTCCGGAACGCGTTTAAAGCTGAGATGCGGTGTAGGTTACTATGAGACTGACTAAATCCAGGAGGTTATTTGGAATGTTATTTCTTAGGTTGCAGTCGCATAGTAACCTACTTCGCATCTCAGCGTAAAGGCAGGCGTCCACTTGAGGTGGGCCGCATCGCAACGGTGCAAGAAGCATTTTTTTTCTACGTACTTCGTTCCGTCGCGAGTCCCGTTCAGTGAACGCACTTCCATAACAATGTATGGCTGGCGGATTTTTACGATGCGGCCCGGCCCGGCCCGTCCGCCCTAGTGGACGCCTGCCTTAAAACGCGTTCTGGATAGATTTATTCCTAAAGCATTTAGAAATCTATAGATAATAAATTTAATGTTTCCATAGATCGTAAATATTCGTTATCGTTTTCACATTGAAAGGATTTGCTTGTACCAAACCTTGCACGCAGATACCTAATATCATAGTTCTACTAACACCTGGACAAAATAATGTTCCCTTATTATAATCGATGATACTCTCACATCGGAACTGTCCGGGACTATAGCTTTCAGCCTTTTCAACGAACAATCATGCGTTCCCGACAATCATTGGAATGAGGACTCTATCCTCGGATGTAGGCATGCCTTTTCCATATCTATTAGTTTTCATACTTGGAATATCGCATTTTCAAATCGAACAAATATTGGCTCAATCGAGTAGGGGCGTATCAAGAAATATATTGCGATACAAACGACATCTTGACACTGAAACCATGTCAAGAATGTTGACCTCAACTAGTACTCAAGGCAACATCGAGTAAACTTCGCATAACGTTATTAGTTTACTCAAGGACCGTCATCATGTCTACCAGGACGATATATGTTACACCTCCATACTTTGCCACATACGTGATGATTTTCATTCATTTCCTCTTCAACATTTTGTGTGCCGTTTTATGCCATTTTGTGTGACGTGTTTAGGGCTCCTGTTTCCTGTACATACACAACATGTAGGGGAGGCTGGGAGTATAGCGGACATCGAATAATGGTGAAATCTCATGAAATATGTGAATACTCGTAAATTACTAATTGTTCGTAACACGTTGGTCGGCACCAAAATCGATTTGGCGATTTCTCAGTTAATTAATTCCCAAAAACATTGTTTTCTCCAATTTGCTTCCAATTTTTACACGTTCAATTTGTGCCTAAGTGGATTTAAATTTTACGTCATTTATTTAATATCTCTGAGCAGTTGAGTGCTGTAGTGTATTCTAGCCGGAGATTCTGGCAGTGCTCTAGGCAGGTAACATCATGTTGATGGAGGGGGATATCCGGTCGGGATATCTCGCTCTACATTGACATATCAAAGAGAAGTGCTCAAGGTGCTTTGTAGTCAGAATAGAATACGACTATGCTGGATACCAGGTCATAGTGACGTACCAGGCAATGAACGAACCCATGAGCTGGCGAGACTAGGATCGGCGTCAGACGGGATGGTAGAGGAGGTGGTTAGTCCACCATTAAACGGGATCAAAGCACGTATCAGGGATTGTGCCGAGGATGCAGCGAACTCTAGATGGGAGGCGCTAACGAGCTGTAGGACTTCTAGGGCACTCTGGCCAAGGTTGGACAGACGTAAGGCTAGGGAGATATTGACATGGAGTGGGGGAAGTCTGCGGCTACTCGTCGAAATACTGACAGGGCACTGCTTGCTAGGGAAGTATGCTATGCGTATGGGGATCGCTGACTCTAACGTGTGCAGGTACTGCCTTGACCTATATGCTGAGGAGGATATCACCCACATTTTGTGTGAGTGTCAGGCGGTTGCAAGGAGGTGACTGCGGTGGCTGGGCAGTCTTTTTTTTGACAATTTGGAGGACCTGAGGTCGATAGAGCATGATAAGGGATCTGGGTTGTTTAGGGGATGTTTAGTGACCTATGAGGCTCTGAAGGGATCGCTATGGGCCCTTTTGGTGCCTAGTGTGCGCGGTGGCTCAGCGCTTCGCCCCTTCTTAAAACTAAAACTAAAAACTATTTAATATCTCAAGATAGGTATTACTATGTACTGAGTGCTAGTCTATAATCCGTTTGTAGTTTATCTTAAAGTAGGTCTAAAATTGGTTTTCCGGTACATTGACCACCATTACCCGATGAGTGGTGTAATACCGGTTAAAGTTTCTTTTCTTTAATTTAGAAAGTTTTAATTGAAGTTTTAATTTTTGCTCACACACCCCGGTCTCCCCTGATGAATTGAACGGCCCCAAACAGTGAGCCTCAATGTATGGAAGGAGAAAATTCTTTTCATTTAGATAAAATACACCAAGAATCATTACTACTTAATTCCATAAACTTTTGCGGTTCTAAGTGTCTCAGATTAAGGTTACCCGCTTTGATATAATAAGGGACAGATTTAATACACTTCTCTATTCGAAATGGACAACTCCTTGGAGCCTTACATCCCGGAATACGTAAATTGTATTCGAGCTAAATATCCAACGATGGAAGTGTATCCTTCTTTCTGTCAGTTAGTGTATGTATAAATTGTCGTTCTTCTACTTGATGTATTTTTCAAACCACTTTATAGCGTTTGGGGGTTGGTTTTTTTCCATAATTTATACAGTTACCTAGTTCAGGTGTGCTCTATATTCGCAACAATAATACAGGATATCTAAGCAATGTACAAGTACGTATGTCCTGACAGCTTTTTGTCCACATTCAACGTCTTTAGTTGGTCGCCTGGGAGTCGTTTAGGACTATTGTGTCGAACTTCTTGAAAGGAAAGCAGGAAAATTCAATTCCTTACTTTGTTCGCTAGTATCCTGGCCGGTAGTTGGCAATATAAGTAGCTTGTGTTTCCTTGAGTCGGACGACTCTCTTGAAGGAGTCAGCCATAAAATGGGCCACAATAGCAGCCGAATTCACTATTTCGTCCTTGTACCTACTCGACGACTTTTGCTTCTATGGATATCCGGATCATGTCATTGTTTTTGCTTTTCGTAGCCAAATTAATGGGAACATGTCTCGCGTTAATTCAGAGTGGCAGCTGTTTTTTCCCGGGATATTCCTTTGAGATTGACGAAAGGGAAAAAAAATTGCGGGTTTGGTATGTGTGCTGCGAAGCATTTAGAGTCTTTTAATCCCAGATCTGTGCCTGAATCCCTGAATTGTTTATTGCCACAGTATACAGAATTTAATCTATTTGATTAGCGAACGGGAAGTTTCCATGGAATGAAAATCGATTTCTTAGAAGAAATTGAATATTCCACAATTATCCAAATGGATACTGTGTCTGTAGCGACAGATGGCTCTGCTAACTTTGAACCGAATCGAAGATTCATGTTGTAACTAATTATTTACTTATCTGCATTTTAAAGTACTGGCCGTATACTATCAATATTTGATAATACTGACTACTATACCTCGATAAAATAAAATGACAAGGTGATAATATTGGTCAATCACTAGGCGTGGCCACTAGGATTCAATTAGATTTGGGAGTTTTCTATCTTCGTAGCATTCGACTGAGGAGCTCCATTTTCCTTGATACGCGTTACGGCCTTACTCCCATACAAACTGCAGCCATTGACGGTCTGAACGCTCTCCAAAGCTACTGTACGATTTGTTCGAAAACATTTGACTCGTCCTTCTGAAATAAATGACACCTGCATACCCATAAGACATGCAAGCAAGCAAAAGAATACATCAGTGGTTCTCAAATAATGTTCTCTATGTGTCAGATTTTTTTAATCAGAGCACCTCCAGGAAAACTAGAAAGTAAATCAAAAGTTTATCATCGTGTTATACACATTTAAGTGTCAGAGTATGCGCGGTATGCTAATTCGTACCCAGGGTCCGATTGACTTGGGAAAAAAGGTTTTTGGCAAGGTTCGGATTTATATCCGACGCGGAGAACATTTCGCTTGCAGGCCGCTTATTGAGAATCACTGAAATGAAAAAGTCGAGCCATGTAATGTGGCATTTTTCATATTTAGGGCGGACTGGCCGTAATGATTGTCGAATTAAATTTCGCAGAATAGCTGAAAAGAAGACCCTATGTTTGGGCGGTTGTGGATAATGAAAAAATAATATTAGAAAAAAAGAAAGATATAACAGTCGGATATACAGCATTGCTTGGTGAGCTCCGCTTGAAGAAGACCGCTCAAAATTTGTAAAAAATAAAGGAAGTCTATGATTTAAGATATTAGTCTCCATACATACATACTAAGAGACCCCGTATTATTCAGATAACCAACGCCTATTAAAATACCCAGTCCCTAGATTCAACTTTTTAATTCTATCCAACTACAATGTAAATCGTAGTTCAGTATTCCATCTAGTGTTTGAAGATTATAATCCAGAATATCTCTGATTAGGTTTCGATTTCTTCTTTCGTTTGGCCTCTTTAGTCGTCTTAAAAATCATCTATCCTTAAGTGTTATCAGAACTAGAAAGGTTTCTCTACTATGCATAAGACCATATAAGTGAAGGCTATGGAATTAATGGATTAGGATCTTTTCCACTATAGACTTGTAGATTGTAGATGGTGGAGGACGGTTCAAAAATCCCGATTCACTGCGGCCTCAGTGAGCCTATTGTGATTGTCCTCCCTTATTTTAACTCACTCAGGACGGTTATATCAATTAATTTGAATATGTTCTTGAGTGAGTTAGACATGAGTTCCAATGGTGTTAGAAAGTGATATCCTGTGTGCGAGTTCTTCGCAATGGCATGGAACGTGCTCTGCAGTTTCCTCGTTTTCTTCACACAATCTGCAAATATCGTATGAAACCAGTCCAATCGTATGCAGATGCTTTTTAAGCTTACAGTATCCTAGCGCGATCAAGCGCCGAACCTGATTCCGGCCCAATTTAAGCAAATAGAAGGTTCGTTTCCTGGAGTGACCTTCCAAAAACAGTTTGGACTGTCTACACCCCACCGTCCCTGTCCAGTGGAGGTCAGCTTGGATGTTAATCCAGTTCAACAGTCTTTCTTTTGCTGCAGCTGTTGGCATTCCACAGAAAGGCACTGGTTCTGTGAATTTTAAGTCAGCTCCTTCTTCTAATTGGTCCGCAGACTCATTGCCTACAATATCACTATGTCCAGGAACTCATACCAGTTCTTGTAAGCAATTCCACACTAAGTGTGACCTAAAGTAAAATGCTTGTAGAGCAAGTAATGCTGCTCTGCTGTCAGAAAGAATGTATATCTTGTGATCTTGTTGTTGCATGAATTTCTGCTTGGAAGATTGTATTTGACTTGTCGAGGCTGGCATATATGTCGACCCTTGGTCTGTGTCCATATACCCCAGCTCCAACTCCCTCATTTGTCTTGGAGCCATCTGTATACCAGATAAGATCTCCCTTTTCAAATTCAGGCATATGTGTTTCCCAGTCCTTTCGGGGTGGGAACACTACTTTGAATGGTATTTCAAAGCTGTATCTTAGTACGATATTATCCGAAAGCGGAATGCCGAGAATAGGGTCGCTCTCAAGCTCTCTCATAATGTCTGTGGAGGTTATTTTCTTTGTTTCCGTATCCTCAGAAGTTAGAAGTCGATACGTCATCAGCCTGGCTTCTTTTTGTACATACAGGTGTAAAGGTGAACGATTAGAATCATCTCAAACGCTGCAGTAGGAGTGGTTCACATTGCCCCAGAAATAGTTGTACAAGCCAACCTTTGCAATTTGCTTAGCTGGGTCTGTGCAGTTATCTGTAAGGTTTTGCGCCACCATACAGATGACGCGTACCTGATCACTGGTCTGACTATTGCCGTATACATCCAGTGAGCAATATTGGGTTTTAAACACCAAGTTTTACCAAGAAGGCTTCTGCAGGTCCAAAGAGAGATCCTAGCTTTCTCAGTAATGCGCTTAATGTGCGCATTCCAGTTCATCTTAGCATCTAAGGTTACCCCCAGATATTTTTCCTCACTGGAAAATTTGATCCTTTCACCGGAAAGCGTTGGGCATTTGAGTTTGCTGCGGTTCTTCCTATTCGTGAAAGCAACGATAGTCGTCATTTTTGGGTTGACGCTTAACCCAGTTTCTGTGCACCAGAGTGCTACCATGTCTAGTCCTCTCTGCAATATGTTTGAGATGGTGTCTTCAAATTTGCCTCATACTAGGATGGTTATGTCGTCGGCGTAGCCTATGACGTCTATACCAGATGTGCTGAGTCTAATTAGTAATTTATCGACAGCAATTGACCACAGTAATGGTGATAGCACCCCTTCCTGCGGGCAACCTTTTGAGACCGTGATTGTAAGTGTTTCATTTCTGAGGACGTTATAACTCGTTTTGCTAGCATGAACCTTATCCAACTGCAGGTGTTGGCATCTATGCGGCGCTCCTGGATGGAGTTGTAAATGTTTTGGTAAGAGGTGTTATCAAAGGCCCACTCTATATTCAGAAACCTACCCACCGCAACCTCTTTGCACTGGATATATTTTTCTATTTTTGTGACCAGATGGTGAAGTACATTGATCGTCGATTTTCCTGGCTGATAGGTAAATTGATTAATTTGCAATGGATTCACTGCTAGTGGTCCGTTTCTGCCTGTCCAAGATTTTTTCCATTGTTTTCAATAAAAAAGAAGATGGACTGATTGGACGGTATGATTTTGGTTTGTCACTTGGTCTTCTTCCCACTTTAGGTATGTATATCAACCTAATCATAGTCTATCGTTTAGGAATATAGCCCTAGGTGTGGCTAGCTCTAAAGATCTCTGTAAGAAGCGGGAGCAGATGGGTTTATCCTTTCTGTAGGAATACAGGGTGGATACCATCTTCTCCTGGTGCCTTATATGGCAGGAGTTTACTGTCCATCTTATTTTATTTGGTGTGAGGATCTTCGTCGCTATTCTCCAATTCTCTGATATTGGTCGGGTAAGACCCTCAGAGTTAGAGAAAGAAGTTGTGTCATTAACCTCCATTAGACTTAAAAGAATCCCACTAGTTTGGGAGCAACTTCACTAATTTCTTGTCAATGTTATGGATGCGGGTTAAGTCAAGTGAAACAGAATTAAAATCTGAAGTTTGGTTCCAACTTTATTATTTTTTGATGCAAAGTTCGGGATGCGGTTAAAGTCGGGGGGCAAAAAAATTCATCAGTGAAAATGAAATGCATATATTTTCACGATTTTCTTCATATCTATTAGGTCTTTCCAAATATTGAATTAATTTTTATTCTACGGATTCTTCATATAAATACCTAGAAAGTGTTTTGAGGATTTTTTGAAATTCCACCCTCAAGGTGGTGTAATGGTGTTGTATACATTTTCACGAATTCAGCCGTATTCCTCAGGTCTGATTAGATATCGAGTAACTTTTCACTTCCACGGGCTTGTTTAACAATCACCTAAAACCATTTTTCAAGTTTTTTCCTTTTTCAACCTCTAAGAGGGTATAAACAGGTTGAACACGTTTTCACGAATTCCGTCATATCTCTTAGAAGTGATAAGACATCGGGTTTTTTGCACTTTCTCGGGCTTTCTTTATATATACCTAAAAACCCATTTCAGGATTTTTGGATATTCAACCGTAAAGTGGATGCAGGGTTGCATATGTTTTCACAAATTCCTACATATTTCTTAGTTCAAATGAGATATCGAATTCATTTTTACTTCCTAAGGCTTCCTACATAATCGTCAATAAGTTGATTTCAGGATTTTTAGATAATCAACTCCAATAGGACGTAAGGCTTTCGACATATTTCTTAGGATTGATGAGATATTAGATTGGTTTGCACTTCCACAGACTTTTTATATATTCGCCTACAAACGCATTTCCGATTTCATGTAATGCCCCGAAACCAAATCACGAAAAATATTATACTACAACTTACAATGCATCCCGGAGTATGACCCAATTATGTAATTCGTATGTTATATGTGGCAGCGGTGTAAGTGTTCCAGCGCGACCCAATTCTAACCGCTTCTCGAATTTTTTTTAGGTTTTCAGTCACATAATAACCTACACCACATCTCAGACTGAAACGCGTCCCCTTCTACCCAAAAAATAATAAAGTTGCGCCCATACTGTTGGCAGATTTTTTTATTTGATATCTGAAATTTAACGACTTTGAAGGAACAAATAAATCTGTTTATTATTAGAACAAGTAATTTGATTTGATATTCGTCCTCGATTGTGTGAAATGATGTTACAAATATATTTTATGAGCTGTAATTGCTATGGAAAAACAACAACAATAAATTCTGCACCCGAGAATATGCTGAATTTCTTTCATACAGTCTGACATACATATGGATATGATAGTATATTTGTAAGCAAGCCATTCAGATGAAATAGAAATGTGGGATGCGAATAACATTTGAAAGATATTCATATGGAGCATAGTATGTCGCTGATGTCGATTAATCACTGAAAATCGTCAGTTCATCAATACCATCAGAACGGAGATGCTCAAAGGCTTTTCACGCTCATTTGTTGAACGAAGTCACACGCTTCAGTGCGGTTGGAATACCCGCTATTCACATAGTCTATACCAGCAACGAACGACATGGGTACATCATGGATTTTTATTCCTATTCGTCCTGGCGCAATTTCTACGTAGGTCGGAAGCAGGACCGTCTAATTCCCCATTTAGGTCTTCTTGTTCGGTGAAATGTGGGACTCACGATAACTTCATTTTACCGTCAGGATTCACTCGGGACACGAGTTTCCATTTCACAGTTTTCTCTCTGGAATTTTTTTCCCAAGTCTGTCATGTACAAGTTGGTTGATTTTCGAATTAGTAATGTCATTTTGATAAAGGCTGCCTTTTTAATCACATTAAGGATTCAGACCATGAGAAAAAGTTGGGATACAAAAGATGTAATTTTGTAGAGCGAAACTTGGTTTTTTTTTGTGCTTTTCATGGTCTGTTTAAGCTTTGCAGGAACTGCCTTTTATTTTGATCTTAAATTGTTCTGTTTACCCAGCTTTCATTTCTTTTGTTATTAAATCAGACAAAATCAAGAGTGTATAAGAGGTACCTACTATAAACTGCTATAAACTCCTATTAATAGCATTTTCTCGGAAATGCGCAATATCCTTTTGTGTTTTGCTCCAAAACGAATTCTCCTCTAATTAAGATCACAGGTAGATAGGTATATGGAAAACGTATGCGTACGTGTACCTCTTTCTTCGATAGTAATATATTATATATTGCAAATCGATTGTATTGCGAGTACCTATGGTATTTTATGCAGAGCACGCAAAACGTCGATCCAGATTTGATATAGTTCCATATTTACCTTTTGTACTTATCATAAGTAATGGGTCTGTTTCCATGGTATCTCTTTATTCCACTACTATGTTATTTTGTTTTATTATTTTTTAATTTCGTTTAATTTAAAATTTTGATGTCCAAGCCATAAGCAGACAAGGTACCGGAATACCTTTCGCATTTTCATATACAAATATCTATGTGACAATGAGAGCTGGAGAGATGAAACTATGTGAAATCGTTCATATTTAGATGCAAAACCATAGATTTCTTTGATCGATCTTACACTGAAGACTTACAAACCGCGCAGAGAGCTCGATTTATTCATTTGATCTTCGGACTGTGCTCCATATAATATACATTTATGCAGACAATATAGTACCGTCCACCATTCAGTAGAACATTGATTGACAACAGCTACCCTGGTCCAAAAAATCTCCCATGTTAAAAAGGTGTGCACTGTACACCCATGGTAGTTTTTGGGATAATCCCATGAGTTTTTCAACGCCCGTTGGGGTTTATCAACTACCATTAGGGAAAAATATTGTTATTAACTTCTAATACCCATGGGTAGGCTGCAAACACCCATGGGTGCGGTACTAACACCCATGGGTGCGGTGCTAACACCCATGGTTGCGACATTTACACCCATAGGTGTTCTACGTAATACACATGGGTGTTATAACAACAAAATTGGGTGTTCATTGGAGCACTCATATATACGGGTTTCTTGAAACATCCATAAATATGGGTGTACTACCAGGGGTGTTAGAAACCACCCACGGAATCTGTTCGACCAGAGTAGTCTTCCGCTCGAGTGAAAATGCTCTCGACATCGACATGGTGTTTACACCCCTCTTAGCCATTTTGTAGTATGTAGTTTATTGTTTGCAGTTGCCACGGTAGTCTCCTACTCGGAACTGGTCCGGCGCATCAATAAAAGCGTAATCACAGTAGTCTTCTTTTTTAAAACATAGGAACAAATCATTGCTTGATCACTAAGCGCAAATTTATAGATAATATAGCGTGCTCTTTTCATACTTGCATAGTGGATGACAAGAACATCTTTTTATAGCATTTCGTTGGTGCTTCGAAGCCTGGAGAGGTTGCTTTGTCCTATTTTTGATCTATCTAGGTTGCTGATAAATGTCACCTTCGATTGCCATGAGACAGATACTAGTGGATCCTGTTATGTTTACTCATGCTAATCTTTGGAGCCTATCCAATTTGTTACTGACACTAGTTTTGTTCTTTTCGAAAAAACCAATGCTGCGTATGCTATCACAGGTCATACGATAACTGTGTAAGTCCCTAACGCTATTTGGGTTTCAAGCACCAGTTTTGCCCAAAGAATTGTCTACGAAGAGAGCGAAGGTGGCTTTCTCAGATAAAACTTTTTATGTAATTGTACCATTTCCAACTAGCAAACTAACTTCCATAAGGCCTTATCGAAGCTATTTTCCTACCTCGATAAAGCTTCGATAAGGTCTTACCGAACTAATTTGGCGCACATTTCCCCATGTTTCAACAGCAACAGCCAAGCGCCAACAGTTGATATAAGGCCTTATCGAAGATGTTCTTGCTTCCGTACGGAAGTTCACATTGCTTCCAAACGAAGTTTGTGACTTTCACGGGAAGCAATACTTCGAATGGAAACTTGAAAAAAAAACCAAAAATTATATTCGCAATTTTTTTACTTTTGTTTTCTTCCAACTACGAATTTATTTTCCTGTAAATTATTATTATTTGTTTGAAATATGCGAATTGATTTTACTTACACCTTTCACACTCTCGGATTCGAACCACGGTCCCGTCACACATTAGTCCGCTGTCCGCTACGCTACACACTAGGCCAATCTGAAACATTCTCGTAATAGGGTTGAAGCCGAATCACTTGATATTTCCAATTGGACATGTCGAGCAAAGCTCGCTTGCAAACCTCCATAAGACTGTAGGGATTTACTTCCATAAGGCCTTATAGACGTTATTACCGAAGCAATGGCTTCTGAAATGTTCAGCCTTCGCTCGCAAGTCTTACGGAAGCTTTAGCGAAATTAAAAGTTCACAACCTGTGCTCAACAGTCTGACCGAAGCCTTATCGAAGTTAAAAATTCACAACCTGCACTCGACAGTCTTATCGAAGCCTTATCAAAGTTATAGCTTCCGGAAAATCAAAATGCGAGGTTTGTTTGCTAGTTGGGTTGGAGACTCCTTTCAAGAATTACTGCTTAGTAGTTTACTCCTGTTGGGAGTTCGACTTCATTTCGTTATTCATGAGCGGTCTTAGCCTGGTCAGGTCTCTTTTTCTTGAAAATGGCAAAATTGTGGTTTTGCCGGATTGACTCGTAGTCCGGCCACATGGCACTCCGTCTGTGTTTAATGGAGTGCTTGTTGCAAAGGTCGCAGAGAACTTTCTCAAATTTGCCAATAATCATTATTACTAAGTTGTCTGCATAGCCAGGAACGCCAAAGCCGCTGTTACTAAGCAAGCTCAGTAGATCATCTACCACAAGGCTCCATTGAAAAGACAACCGCAGTACTGACCTATTGTGGTATCTGTTACGCCTGAACGATTACTTAAGTAATAGTGAATTAGTGAATTTCAAGATCCTAGGTCAAGATGTTTTTGAGTTATCGTGCGTATGGACAGACAGACGGGCAGACGGACGGACGAACAGCAAGCGGATTTGGAGTTTTTGGCCACAAATTAACAAAAAATAAACTTTTGATCTGGATTAATCTTATAATATTCTCAGATTTTATTTAGAGTATAAACAACTTTTATATGAGAGCTACCCGTAAGGCAATTTTGCTCAACTTTGAGACTGACATTACTCTTTCGCTCAACCGAAATAACTGCTTGCTTGACTTGAGGGCTGTAATTCATACAAATCCATCCGTTGTTTAGAGCATTATATCGATCTCAACCTGTAATTAAGAAATTTGATCAAAGTGCAAAAAAAAACTTTAACCGCAAGTACCTTTCCAATTCCGTCTCGTTTACAGTGAGCTATTATAATTTTATATTCTCTCTACCTGAAATTCATGCTAAACATCAGAGCATGATTGACCAAAACCCAGGTAAAAGTTTGCAGAGCTCGTAAGTAAAATTGTTGGTATACATAAAGATTAACCATGTATGCAGTATGAGTATTAATCCAAAAGCACTTCAAATATTAAATTTTCATCAATCTTAGCGGAATGATATTATTCGGGATTAAAACTTTTACACGTGTCAGTATAATTCTCATCCCGATTCCCGAGAGTTAGTCTGAATTTCGTAAAACTTTTGCCACTCGGTCTGCGATTTTTGTTTCGCAAATTCCACTGGAAACTGAACCGATGGTTCTATTCCTCCTAATTCCGCAATAATGCCATTTAAAAACTTTCAGAGTTTTATCATTCGCGTTTCGTTTAACTGGAATAAAAGGGAAGCATGTCAGGGCGTTGTGCCAGCAACTTTCAAATTCAGTGCCAGACCCATCAGCCTTGGTTCAGCGAAAAGGACAATAAAACATGGCGAAAAACGTTGAACAAAGTACTGAGATAAATCTCAGTTTTCTGGTTCTTCACGCGTTCAGTCCCGAAATTCACCAGCTTATAGGGACTGGACCTACCACATCCCGATGTCCGGGACAGGACAGAAAGCCAACGACCCGGCTCATACCCCAACTCAACATCGGGTAGCATGTCAGAGATTTCGAAATTGGGTTGAGTTGTTTACTCCCAAATCCGGGCAGACAGCATCAAATGGCCGACACTAGGGAATGGGAAAATTGAAACCAGGGCTGAAAATTTTTGGGGTTCTGGTGAGGATGAGAGCAGTAGGGCGTCAGCAATCTACCCCACAATACACACTACTAAAGCTGTGGTTGACATAATCACTGGAAAGAGATGAAGCCCTTAAAGAACACAAATAAAACCAAGATGGACTATGGGGGTGATGTGATGTCTTTGAAGATAGGAAGGTCTACAGCCCCCAAAGCCTAGTCTACTGTGACAGGATTTGGTTTAGCCTAGGGACTATGCAAATCTTATTAAAGATATAATGCTATATGGGCCAATTATTCATAGACGGGATAAGTTGTGTCCCTAGCCGCACTTCTGGAGTGAAAGGTGGAATGTCCCACCACAGACGGATACATTTGATGAGATTTTGAAATGTGGCATAATGACCGTGTTGTGCTTGAGCATTTCCAATCTTCAACCACATCATATCGATTGGAAGCCTTTAATTAAAGGTTAGGCAAGTTACCATCAGTCCGGGTTCGGCCTAATCATTTTGAATATTCTATGCGAAAGTGTAATTGATTACGATTTAATAGAGTTGTCCTACGGATCATGTAATTTTACTTTGGGAAAATTTAACAAATTTATTTTCGTGTTATTGAATATTCCGATGAAGTAGAAACTTATTTTTTGTATGTTTTGATGAGTTCGAGGACGAAAAGCAAGAAAAGTTTTTGTTGGAAATATTTAATGAGGCTCCATCGTAAAATGTTGTTCTTTTGGAATTTCGAGAATTCTAAATTAATATAAAACCGTTTTTAATTGAAGGTAGGCAGGCAGACTAACGAAAAATTTTAGAAAAGTAAATTGGAGAATTTTAAAGTCTATAATCTTGAAAGAAGTACAAAATTTCAGTTGGTACTGTGAAAACATTCACCAAATCAAGTGAGAAATAGATAAATTTGCTTGTTGAACACGACCACGGTTGGAACTACCTTGTCTCGTTTGGAGGTGAAATATCGCTCACTCTATTCTGTGCTGATAGTTTTTTCGATTTACCTATAATTCAGGTTTTTATTCTGCAAACTGCAAAGTATACTTGTTGGACTGAAAATTGCTGATTGCTTGTTATTAGTGGAATCTATTTAAAATATAATCTTAGTCGTGGAGGTATTTTGTGCGAGTAGAGGTTAAAAACGTTGGATTAGTTAGTTAGTTAAAGTTAGAACCGCCACGCACAATAGACACCACATGGACCCATAGCAATCCCGTCAAAACCTCGTGGTCAACTAATCCCCCTCAAAACCAATTTATGTCCCAGCAAAATGACCTCATGTCCTCGATGTTGTCGAAGAAATGACTCCCCAACTACTCCATGCGCTTTCTCGCAACCCCACATACAATGTGAGTAATATATTGCACAGCATACAGTGCAGTAAATGCACATGTCCGTCTCAGCTAACCTTATGCGCGTGCTTCCCAGGATATAGCGACCGAACGGTACTCCGATGAGCAAACGTAGTTTCCTCTTGCCCATTTTAATATTGTTACATGCAACCCTGGCAACCCGCACAACTCGATCAGTTTCTAGTTAAAAAAAAACCCCCTCCCAATACCTAACTGGAAAGCGGAGAAAAACATATGATTAACCACGTTGCAATACCCAGTGAGAAATGGGTGTAAAATTTTGCAAAGTTCAGCATTCTTCTCGAATACTTTTCCCCCTATCGAATTGTTCTTAACCTTTTGCAAATACTATATGCGAGAAAGCTCACGACTCAACACATGCAGTATATAAGCACGACGGAATTTGCAGCATAGGACAGTTGGTAAAGTTTCTACGTGAAAGTATTTGTAAAGCGATTTGGATTGCTAGCAGCAATCAAGTAGTACATAAAATCGGGCAGTGTTGTCAGGAGTACGTTTGTTGACTGCGAATAATAAAACGTTATTATTTCTATCGATTTTAAACGTTTTACTTGGAGTTTCCTAGCTTGCAACAATATATTCCTCGTGTTAAGTTGCTTTTATCAACTAATTAAAACATTTAGTTTAATATTGTTTAACAATGATTTATTTAATTATTTATTTGGACAATTATCACTATTATTATTTAATCACTTTTTATACATATATCGAAGAATATAAATGATTTTATTAAATTAATTATTTAATAATTGTATCTATATGGTCAAGTTTTAATTATAAACTTTTAATTAATTATAATTGCGGATATTTTATCCGTTTTTATATGATCTTAATAGATCTTATTGACTCAGCGGTTTTTATTAAACTCACTTTTTCTTTTTCTATATTTTATTTCATTTCTTCAAAAAGAATTCCGAGTACTTGATCTCTATAATAGGTGTGTTTTTTTGCGCATTCGTCCAGATTACAGTAGGGATTAAAATTTATACACAAAATAACAACAACATTGCTGTTTTTACAATTCTTTATAACTTTTTTCAATAGATAGTAGGCTAGATTAGAGAATTTCTCGCGAGTAGTTCACCCAGTGAGCTTACTGGGTTAACTATTCCGGTTAAAATCTATATTCTAGCCTACTATCTACAGGGAAAAGGAATAAAAAATAACAAAAACAGCAATATTGTTGTTGTTTTCAATGTAAATTTTAATCACTACTCTAATCTGGATAAATGCGCAAAAAATCACACCTAATATAATGATGATATCAAGTACTTTGAATATAATTTAATAATTATGCTACAGTGAATTTCTCAATTTTCAAATTTGCAAAGTATTTGGCAACGGCACCACCACATACCCTTTCCCTAGAGACAACGTTCAATAATTGACTGAGCCTTCTAACAAGCGTGGTCCTGCAGAAGGTTCAGCGTAAAAGAAAAATTAAGAATTCATTTCCTTTTTTTTAATTTAAGAAAAACAGGGTTTTAATCTGTCTATTGACACTTTTTTTTCTTTATTCTTTATTAGTAAGGTTAGGAATTTTTCGTACCGAGCTATTACTGGATATGGTCCCTCAAAAGGAGTTTGTAACGATGTCGAATTTCTTTCTGGGTCCTTAGGTTTTATGTGTTGCATAATATATCGCAACTGTTTGATGTAGTAATGTTCTGATAGTTTTTTTTTAGTATTATCTTTTTCTATGAAATCAAATGGTAACCTTAAATTTTGACCGTACACTAACTCTGCTGGTGTTGCTTCCGTTCCTTCTCTCATGGCTGTATGTAAACCCAACAATATAAATGGAAGTTGTTGTACCCAGTTTACAATTGTGTTGCATAACAAAGCTTCCTTTAAAACCCTATGCCAACGTTCAAGAATTCCATTTGCTTTCGGATTAAGGGCTGTAGTTCTACAACGTTTAAATCCCATTAATTTTCCAAGCTGACTGAATAAATGTGATTCAAATTGAACACCTTGATCCGATACAATAGTAAGTGGGACTCCAAATCTTGGAAAAAATTGTTCCACTAGAGTATTAGCTACAGTCGATGCCAAAATGTCCGTTAAAGGATAAGCTTCTGGCCAACGTGTAAAACGATTTACCACCGTAAGACAATATCGGTAATTTCCAGATGATGGAAGGGTCCTATAATGTCTATATGAATATTATTAAATTTCTCAGAAACTGGTACAAAATTCCCTAAAGGACTTTTTACAAATCTTGTTATTTGGCTTTTTGACAGTTTTCACACTGTTTTCACCAGTCTCGTATATTCTTATTCATAGACGGCCATAAAAATCTTTGATTAATCAACTTTACTATTTTTGGAATATCTTCTTCTTTCATTGGTATTTGATGATAAGCCTTTTCTAGGTCTAATGTTGGAAAAACTTTACACCCAGGCAAGTCTTGTAAGAAATCTTGAATATGTGGAATGGGGTATTTATCTGGTAGCGTATTTGCATTTAATGTTCGATAATCCCCGCATGGTCTCCAACTAACATCTTTTTTAATCGCCATATGCAACGGTGATGCCCTTGGACTACTAGAGGGTCAGCAAATTCCCCGTTGCAACATATTGTTAAATTTTGTTTTTCTTACTAAAAGTTTTTCTGGGTTTAAACGCCTAGGTTTCGCAAAAACAGGATTACATTTCGTCACAATGAAATGCTTAACTTTATGCAAATCTTTAAAATTTACATTGTTATCAGATGTGGTATTAAATAAACAGTGGTTACTTAACATTTCCCGAATTCTATCATCAATTTACGGAATTGAGAAAATAGCTAACGTCGATGATGGTCCTTTATACAGTTTTCCTGTTTGTGGTTATTAGTTGGATCAATCAAACGTTTATGTTTGATATCCACCACTAGACCAACTGAAAAAGATGGTGGGACAAGAACCAAGGTCCAGGTCAAACAACCAAAAGTCGATATTCATCGAAAAAAGGTTATGCTATCAGTTAGGTTGGATTACAAAGGAATTGTATACTTTGAATTTTTACTACGCAAAGTAACGATCAACTGGGATGTGTACATTCAACAACAGTACCATCGAAGAAAAGCGGCCAGAATCAAAAGGAAGTCGTATTCCACCACGACAACGCAAGGCCACACACTTCTTTGGCCACTCGGCAAAAATTATTGCAGTTTAGTTCGGAGGTGTTGCCACATCCACCACATAGTCCAGACCTTGCACCAACAGATTATTACAACATGGACAATACAATATTGAATAAAGCTATTTCGTTCTATAAAAAAAATCGTTCATTTTCTTATAAAAATTCGCAAATACTTAGTTGGCATCCCAATTATTGTCAGCGAAACGGCTTTTGACAATATTTTCACGAATTTCGTCATATCTTTTAGGTCTCTCCATGTATCGAATTAATTTTACTTCTGCTAGCTCTGTATATATCGCTTAGAAATTGCTTCCAGATTTTTTGATATTTTATCCCTAACGGGAATCAGACATATTTCTTAGGTTTAATGAGATATCGAATTGGCTTTAGCTTCTATGGGCTTTAAATATAATTGCCAAAACACCGATTTGTCGAGGCTCAATCCTCTATGAGGTACAAAGTGGTTACTCTTGTTTTTACGAATTTCGACAATTATTTTGGGTCAAACTCAATTTCACTTCTTTGGGCTTTATATGATCGTCTAGAAATTAATTTCAGGATTTTGCGATATTCTACCCCTAGGGAAGCGTAAAATAATTGTGTACGTTGTTACGAATTCCGACATATATGTTAGTCCTGATGAGATATTGTTGATTAATTTAACGGGTTTTCTATATCAGTTAAAACCCCTTACATCGATATTTTATTTTTCGGTAGAAGTCCGGGACGCGTTTTATGATGTGATACGATGTATGTTACTATGCGGCTGATTAATTATGCATGAGATATAAATTTTAATTTTCTATTAAAAGTGATACCGGAGATTTAATCTTCAAAACTTTGTATTTTAAGCCGTCATGTGTTCAGTACAATTTGTGAAGCTCCACCAGCACTAGTTCACTTCAACAAAATTAATTTCTATGATGCTCTCCAAATTAGTCCCTATGTATCTATAAAGTTTCAGATTTTAAGCGTTAATCGTTCCGGAAATGTAAATTTTCAAATACTTGCTATAATCCCTTCATCATCCTCGTCAACTTCACCTACAAAAATGTCAATCTACACGAGGTCAGCCCATGGTGGAAGGCGCAGCGCAACCGACCCTTCATCTGCCATAAGGGATAACACACTCAGTGGCGGTCATATTGCTTTTCCAAGAGGGGGGCCACTGATGTTCAGTAGGTACTGTAGAGAGACTAGGTGTGGTGGTTAGCTGCCAGTACAGTGAGGATGAAAATTGTATAAATGTTATGGTGGCTGCGGTTCTTACTGCTTGAAAATATCAACTTTTTCATTTCCGCATCTAATAACTAATTTACATTGCCAGATTTAATTAACTAGATTTCGGAATCTCAACAATCATTAACATCGCTCTGAAGACATTCCTTTGATATTTCTTAATTTATCAGATGACTATATGGTGCCAAAAATTTCAATTGAAGCAATGGAAAATTTAATAGCCTAAGCAGGAACAAAAAATAACATTATTTGATTCCAAAGCTTGGTGAACAAAATTTCAAGGCGGTTCGCTTTCAGTAGAATCCGATCTCATTTTCGACAAAATTTAGAAGTCCAAAAATACTTTAAAATCTCTCAAATGTATGAGAAATCTAGAATATTTTGATAGTTTTATCAAAATCTCGTAATTTCGTTAATTCTGTTCTATATTTAATCAATGTAATAATGGCCCTAAGTGTATCTAATAGTCTAATAAAATTTTTCTTTTAAGCAGATGAGATAACAGAAATCAATGTTGGTTGACAAATTTTTTAGGGGGTGATCCATGTTCTAGGTCCACCCCCACCCCCACTATGACCGCCACTGAATACACTCAACCCACTTTGTCAATTTGGGGTTTAAATCTCTGAGATTGTTGAAATATGACGCATGAAATATACAAAATTATGAATTTAATAAACATTTAAAAAAAAAAATCCTTTGGGTACTGCGAAAATTGTCACTTATGTTTCAAAATGCTTACGCCTGGAATTGTTTCTCGATCCCAAACCAAACTTTCCCAGGCTCTTCTCCATCATCTCCTTAACAAAATCTTCTTAACTGAGAGGGTGAATTAAAAATTCGTCTTTTTCTTCTACGAGATATTTTGTCGTCTTTTTCTTCTATACATGCACGCTACGATACAATTTACAGAGTAAAGCTGCGATATTGTTTGTTGCCTCCACTGCAAAATGTTCAATATAGGTACTAAGCAAAGTGTTATTCCCCGTTTTTCAACTATAAAATTTAACTTAGGCACTCAGTACTTCATCTGGAGTATCTCAGATTGACTGCAGCGCGAATTAATTAGAAATGCGACAAACCCAACATACTTAGAGTTAATTATATCCTCTTAACCAGATGACGTTATCCACATGCTTTCCAAATAAGAAGCTAGAACCTCAAAAGGGTTCTTAGAATTAAATCCTCTTTACATTTGCCAACTTTAACCAAGCTTAGAGAGTGTGAAATATAGGCAAATGTACTTACAGAATATTCTGAAGAAATTAGATCTTTATTTACAACTTACAAGTATTCAACGCGTAGTATACTTACATTCCGCTCGAAGTTGAAATATGTAGCCTTAAAGCCTAAGGTAGTTTGTATGGAATTAGAAAGATGAAAACGGAATTGAGTTGCGACGCGTTTCCTTCTTTAGTTCTCACATGACTGATTAATGTGTTCAGTACTGAAAACCAAGACAAGAGCTTCATACGAATCCAAGGTGTCCTGAAATAATATTCCGCTTCCATTTGATGGCATTAAATCTCGCAAAACGTAGCATTTATAAGATGGATGAAATCTAAAGACACCTCTGTCTCGCTGGTGGCTTTGTATTATAATCATATTCCTTAATGTTTAACATCGTGACGTTGATAAATTTTGCCCTGTCTACCTACATATGTATAGCATAGCTCCTTTGGGTAAGGTTAGGTAACGTAGCGTGGGCTTAAGTGTGTAACAGCACCGTTTATTGTACTCCTCGGAATCCCGAATACGTAAGTCCTTATGTCTTATTCCGTGTAATTTACTTCATTTCAGGATCACTCCAAGGAACCTGTCATATTCAGATGATGCCATTATCCGACATTAAGGTCGCAAAAGGGCAACAACAGAAGCAGTTAATTCGCATTGAATGCGTGTGACAGTCCTTGGAACGTTTCTCAGTCACGTTACGACAACGACAGTGAAAACGCCGCTGCCGCTCAACAGGTAAGGAGACAAGATGGGAAGTCTACCGAATCTCCACGAATTGGAACATGTTCGGCGCACGCCCGAATCGGACCATACCGAAGCAAGTAAGCGGGAGCCCCAGCAGCGTCCACGTGAGCACCGCGACACGAGTCGTGAACGAGAAGCATTACCAGTTTTTCTACATCCCCAGGTGAGTCCTTTGTTCCTTATCTTGTTCAAATTTTGCTATATTCAAAAATCTAATGTTCATCCTTTTTTTCCAGTTGCCATTTAATCCTCAACTTTTAACACACACGTTCGACTCAATAGGACCAACAACTTCCGGTGGAACGCCCGGCCAAGTACCAAAATATCATCATCGGCACTCCTTGACGACGAGACGAGTCCTTCGGACTAGGAGTTCAGGTGCTACGTACAATGTTTGGGACGATCCAATGATTGAAGTACGTTCTATTGATTTTTGTTTAAGTGTGAGTCAGTCCCGTACGAAAATAACCTCAAGGAATCCTCAATATTGCGAGGAAAATGTATTTGCTTTGTGTGACGAAGCGTTAATTAGGAGATTTGGTTGAAACATGTCGTAAATTGGACTGCTAGCTAGGTGATTCTATTCATAGTCGCCTCAGCTTACCGTGTTTAATTGGACGATTTAATTCATTTAAGTCTAATAGAGCGCGAAGGATATTGTCTATTGTACCTATAGTTTACTTATTCATAGTTGTCCCGACGATTGAATATTTAGGATCTTAGGGATTTCGTACAAAGCATATTGCTGATTTTAGGGCTTGTTTTTATGTGACCTATACGAGCCAAACAGAACTTTCCTATTTGAATAGATTCCGAGAAAAACACAAACGAAAAAACATTTTTATAAATTTGGTTTGAGGATATAAGTCGGTATCGAAGTTCGCTAAGTTCCGACAAATTGCCAAGTCTGACGATATTTATACTCTAGATGAAATCATATAGAGTATTATAAGTTTAATCCAGCCCAAAAGTTTGTAACGCATAGAACCGAGCCTCGGACGAAATTTTATATATTATTTTGTGTTTATTTGTGGACAAAAACTACAAATCCGCTTGACGTCCGTCCGTCCGTCTGTCCGTGAACACGATAACTCAAGAACGCCTTGACCTAGGATCTTGAAATTTAGAATCTGGGTGTTTGGTTGAATTTTTAAAGGCTAAGTTTGTTAACGGGCAAAATCATTCTACTCCTTCGGGTAGCTGCCATACAAAATGTTCTTAAATTACGTGTTCAAGAATAACTTCGGAACACCTAAAGCGACGACTTTGAAATTTTGTATAAGTTGGTTTTTCAATAGTTGGAGCTAAATGTATGATTATGAAAAAAATCCTATTAGTCCTTCGAGTAGCTGCCATATAAATATCCTGTTAAAATGTCTTCACTTAATTTACGAAACTCATTATAACTCAAATAATCGTTTAGCTATGAATTAGGAATTTTGTACAAATTTGCACAGAGAAACATACTGCAGTCACGATCGGCTGCAAGCCAATCGTATAATACTCTAGATGAATACTGAACTCCGATTTATATTGTAGTTGGGGATAAAGTAGAATTACGTGTGTGCATGTTGTGTGTCCTTTATTAAGAACTGCTATTAGATTGCTACTTATTCAGTGTTTAACTTCATACCTTAAACTGGGTAAGTCATCGAAAAAAAATGTCCTTTTTAAAGGACTTTCACATGGGTGGTGCAGGAAGGACTCACTCAATTTCTTACATATTTATCCTTTTCCTTGGAACCATTTAAAAATAAACGTGTACAAAATTTCAAATTCGTAGCTTGAAGCGTTCAAAAGTTATCGGAAAATATTGTTGAACACGTGTCTTAAGGATATTTTGTATGGCAGCTACCAGAAGGAGTAAAAGGATTTTGCTGACTAGTAAACTCGAACTTTGTTTTCACTGAAAACTAATTTGTACAAAATTCCGAGTTCATAGCTAAAAGATTACTTGAGTTATAGCGAGTTCCGTAAATTAAGTGAAGACATTTTGACAGGATATTTGTATGGCAGCTACACGAAGGACTAAAAGGATTTTCTTCATAATCATATATTTAGCTCCAACTATTGGAAAAATAACACATACAAAATTTCAAAGTCGTAGCTTAAACCCTTCTGAAGTTATCGACCAATATTCTTGAACACGTGTTTTAAGGACATTTTGTATGGCAGCTACCCGAAGGAGTAGGACGATTTTGCCTGTTAACGAACTTAGCCTTACAAATTCAACCAAACATCCAGATTCAAAATTTCAAGATCCTAGGTGAAGGCGTTCTTGAGTTATCGTGTTCACGGACAGACGGACGGACGGACGGACGGACGGACGGACGGACGTCAGGCGGATTTGAGGTTTTTGGCCACAAATAAACAAAAAATAATATATAACTTTTTTTCTTCCGAGGCTTGGTTCTATGCGTTACAAACTTTTGGGCTGGATTAAACTTATAATACTCTATATGATTTCATCTAGAGTATAAAAATATACCCGACGATTGGCGCAAAAGCATTATATGCCCAATTTATAAGAAAGGAGACAAACTCTGCTGTGCAACTACAAAGGAATATCATTGTTGTTTACGTCCTACAAAATGCTGACAAAAATAATTAAACGTCGTCTTAAGCCCTATGCTAACGAAACAATTGGCGAATATCAAGGTGGATTCAGAACCGGACGATCTACAACAGACCAGATATTTTCGGTGAAACAGGTGCTTGAAAAATGCTGGGAATATAACACAGATGTGCACCCAATCTTCGTAGATTTTAAACAAGTATATGACAGTATCGACAGGAGGGTATTGTACCAAATCATGATTGATTTTGGAATTCCACCAAAATTAGTTCGACTAACGAGACTCACAATGACGAACAATGAATACAAACCGATTCCACAACCAGCTTTCGAACGGAATGTGGTTTAAAGCAGGGAGATGGTCTAGCCCCCATTCATTTCAATCTAGCACTAGAGTATGTCATCAGAAAAACCCCAGCCGTCACCAATGGGATACTTCTATTCAAGTCCACCCAACTAGTAGCATACGCTGACGATATAAACATCCTCGCAAGATCCTTCCCTAGTGCTAAGGAGGTATTTGTCATTCTTGACTCTGCCGCAAAAGAAGTGGGGTTTCGCATAAACGAAAGTAAAACAAAAATAATGACGCAAACAAGAAAGAGAACGCCAATCAGACAGAACACAGAGTGCAACAATTGCGGAGTATAATTTGGAGAGTGTGGACAACTTCATATATCTTGGGACTAGTCTAGCAAAAGACGGCAACGAAACGGACGAAATCAAACGACGGATCATGCTAGCAAATAAAACGTATTATTCGGTACTTCCAAAAATGAAATCTAAGAAAGTGCACAGGAACAATAAGCTGCGAATATATAAAACTAATATACGACCTGTGCTCTGTTATGGTAGCGAGACGTGGACATCAACGCAAATTTCCGAAAAAGCAGTTAACACATTCGAAAGAAAGGTCCTCCGAAAAATTTTTGGACCCGTAAAGGAAGAAACGGACTGGCGAATAAGATACAACCATGAGCTGTATCAACTCTTCAAGGAGCCAGATGCTTCAACGCTCATCAAACTACGTAAACTGCAGTGGGCTGGCCATGTAGAGCGGATGGAAGACAGAAGAATCCCCAAGCGTGCTCTTAAAGGCAAAGCGAGTGGTAACAGGCCAGTAGGCAAACCACGCAAGCGGTGGGAAGACTCGGTTGATGAAGACAGCAAAGCCATTTTGAAAATTAGCAGCTTGGAGGCGACGACTTCAGGAGGCCAGGGCCAGACTTGGGCTGTCGCGCCAATGATTATGATGATGGTACAAGTTAGTTTTGAGTGAAAATGAAGTTCGAGTTTACTAGTCAGCGAAGTCCTTTTATTCCGTTTGGTACCTTCCATACGAAAAATCCTTAAGACACGTGTTCAACAATATTTTTCGATAACTTTTGAACGCTTCAAGCTACGAATTTGAAATTTTGTACACATTAATTTTTGAATGGTTCCAAGGAAAAGGATAAATATATAAGAAATCGAGTGAGTCCTTTCTTCACCTCCCATGTGAAAGTCCTTCAAAAAGGAAATTTTTTTTTGATGACTTACCCAGTTCAAGATATGAAATTAAACATTGAATATTGTCTTTTAGTTTTGAGTAGCAATCTAATGAAGGTCCTTAATAAAGGACATACAACATGCACACACGTAATTCTACTTTATCCCCAACTACAATATAAATCGGAGTTCAGTATCCATCTAGAGTATTATACGATTGGCTTGTTTTATGTAGGTATAACCACGTGTGTGAAGCCCCACTTGTTTAAAAACTTCAAAAAAATTTGAGAGTTCTGTTTGCCCCCACATAGTTCTATAGTTCTAGAGCATTTTCGGAATTAGTTGCATTGATTAAAGCAGTAAAATAACGTAAGAAAGTTCGGGGGGTCAACTTCACAATTGTGAAATTTCAATGCGCTATAACTTCTTTCCCTTTAGTTTTAGAAAAAATATTCATAAGGTGTTATCGATAGAGCTCTTTGGGTGGCAAACGGAACTCTAACTCCCCCGAACCCCCGAACTTTCTTACGTTATTTTACTGCTTTAATCAACGGAACTATTTCTGAGAATGCCCTTGCACTATAGAACTATGTGGGCACTATAGAACTATGTGGGGCAAACAGAACTCTCAAATTTTTTTGAAGTTTTTTAACAAGTGGGGCCAACTTCACACATGTGGTATAACCACCTAAAAATCAATTTCAGGGTTTTTTAACTCCTAAGGTGTAAAGTTGCACATTCAACATATTGCATTCACGAATACCGTGAGATCTCTTAGATCTGAAGCATCTTTATTCAATCCCCAACAGATCTAAAAACAATGACACTGTTTGAAACTGTCTTGTAATTTTCTTGTTTAAAGGCGATCGCATACAATGACTAGATAGATTCAAACATCTGTATTGATAGGCAATTGTACTTTTAAGTGAGGGAGGTCATATCGAGCCTGCATTCTATTTATTATGTATGTATGTATGACACTGCATCTTTTGCGAAATTAAAAAAATATTAATTTTATTAAAATTCAACCACTGACTAATTATTTTTTACCATAGCACATGGCAGCATACTCTCCCATATCAACACGATCGCATCGCATTAGCGTAGTTCCACCATATCAAGTACAACAAGCCTTAGCCGGAAGTCGACGCAGGGATTCACTCAATAGTTCGATAGGTGCGAACTCAATCAGACGCTTGCTAACACTAAACAATCGCAACTGCCGGCACAAGGTTCCATTGCACGTGCGCACGAAGATTTGCAAGAACTTCACTTTGCTGGCAGTCGCACATGGTCTCCTCTGCGCCATCTTAGTTCCACTAGTCGGACTGCAAGGATCGAACTCAATTTGGCATCATCGGGAGCAGTGGATTCATGTCGGCCCTAATATCGGATCCATGCTGCTTAGCATATCATTCCTAATATCGTCGGGAATGTGCTTCCTAACGACTCGCCTTATCCAAAAGCTGGGCTGTACAATTCTGATCGGTTCCGGTTACATGGGAATGTGCTTCTTTTTGGCCTGCCATTTGCTTCCATCCATCTACACGCTAATACCGGCCTATGTAATCCTTGGCATAACGCTTGGTCCTGCATGGGTAGCAAAATTTGCACTGATAATGTTCTATGCGAACAAGTTGAGTTGTACGCAGCACGAATGCAATCTGAATAGTACGGCGGACGCCTTGGAGGAACACAAGGTTTTCTGTAATCGAGATCAGAAAGTCCGGCGTCTAGGAAGGTTATTTCATGCAGCACAAGATATTGGCATCATAATAGGAGCGTCTATAGCAGCAGTAGTTATGGCATGCGCTTCCACCGATTCGAATTGCTTTTTTGCGAAGAACGAGGTGATCGTGACTGCGGATTTTTATCCGCAAAATATAACGAACGTTACAGCGACCGATCTATCGGAAAACAATAAGACGTCGGTTCATTTGCCACGCCACTGGCTTATTATTCCCACCCGATTGCCAACCGAGGACATGATTTCCGACGAACTGTACAACCACAACGAGCACGGGGAACGAATCTGTGGAGCTGACCTGTGTCCTGTTTGGAGTATTACCAAAGATCAAGCCGAGAATGGAACCTTCTATGCTAATTTCGTCCGAGAAAGTGGCAAAACTGGGGGATTGGTGTTGATCATCTTGTTCATAATGCTGGCAATAGCCGCTTTGAGCCTGACATGTTTATCGGGAGGAACCGAAAAATCGTTTCGTAGCGAACGGGTCAAAGGAATGACAGACACGCTTATGTTTGCAGGACCAATGGCGTATTTTATCGGAACTGAACAAGGATATATGCTTGGCGATTTCACTAGGGTAACCGCAATTCTTGCAGACTTATTTCCTATTTGCTAATTGATTCTTTAAAAACCTAGGCGTATGTGTCGTGTTCACTTGGAGTTCCAATGGTTGCTGGCGCACTAGTTGGAATGGGAATTATGCAGGCAATCGTATCGTGTACACTAAGCATGCTATTGAGACACACGAAGAGGATTGTCGTTTTAGGTAAGTCCATTAATGTTAACTTATTCGCAGGCCAGGTGATACTAGTACAGTCCCAGAAATTCGTCATAGGCGTCATCATGAATGAAAAACTGACTTGGAATCCTCATTTGGACAAAGTTCTTGAAAGGACCAGAATCTCTCTTTGGATCTCCTTGGCAAGAACTGGGAACTAAGTCCAAAACTAACCCACTGAATGTACAGCGTCATTGCTAGGCCCATTCGGTGAAAATAACGTCTGGTTATCTGAAATTAAGTAGATACCAGACTCGAACCCAAGCGAGACCTCTGACTGGGCATTGTTTCATGAGGTCTCCATAGGATTGGTCTCTCAGAGAGCAAAACATGCAGTATTTGCGACGATGAAGACGAAGCACCAGAGCTCTCTATGAATTGCTCACAAAAGTCTTCGTCAATTCGGTTATGGCTTCATGGAACCATTGGAATTCCTGACCTTTCCCCTTTGAAAAATACTATGCTTCATTGACAGCACTGGGTTCGAAGTGGCCCAATAGGCCCAATTGAGGCTTCGGTGACAGAGGAAGCCAAATTAACGCCTATCTGAAATTTAATCTAGTCTTCAGTTTATTGTGGAAAGAATATATAGGATTCTAGGATATTCTCGTAAGGCTAGCTGAGATCCTTTTTGTTTAATTGTTTTTTTTTTTGTTCTTTTTCAGCGGCTGGATTTTTCTTCCACGCCTGTCTACTGCTGGTTCTCTCTCGTTGGAAACCATCCTATGACGACAGTGCACTATTTTACGTAATCGCAGCGTCCTGGGGTGCTTGTAACGCCATGTGGGAAACATTGCTCTTCGCCTTGGTTACATTAACCCATGCGAACCACATAGCCGAAATTGTATCACCATTGCAAGCATTGAAATTTCTCGGATTGGGTATAACATTTGCAGCGCACGGTTTTCTCTGTGAGAATCCGAAAATTTTAATTTTAGTAATAGTCCTAGTACTTAGTGTGCCTCCATATGCCATGCTTGAAATACGCCTAGAAGCTCAGCGCAAGGCTCAAATGATCTCCTTATGACGAACTATCTGCAGTTAGTTACAGGATTGTTCAGGAATTTAATAAATAAGAGACCGTCTTTGGTCACATTTATTAGATATTGTATTCTTTATTATTTTTATACAAAAAATTTAAAAAAAAAACAAAAATATTACGGATATTAAGTAAAATTCGGTCTCAAGTCAATTTTGTTTGACATAAATTTAAAAATTTCTAATCACGAATATTAAAACTATAGCTGAAAACATGCGAAAAATAAACAATCATATATTTGCGATTCAAACTTATCGTAAGCGAAATTAGTTGGTAGTTAGATTGGCCTGTGTGATTGTTAGTAGGGAATACAAAAAAAATTAAGCTAGTACGAAACGAGAGCTATCAACGCTTCTATGCAAGAACCTGTCGATTCTACAGGTATCTGAAACTGCTAAGTTTTGAAAACTACACGGCTGTCCCATTTGAAAACCTAGTAAGGCTTTCAAGAAAATTTTAAAGGAATGCCCCAAAACTTAGTCAGCTCTCATAAATAAATGTTGCGATATGTTGGGAGTTCCTCCGATATGTTGGGAGTATCCCCCATGTATCGGATTATTAATATTTATTTTCGAGTGCTTCGTAAAAATAGGTTTTAAGACTCGTCTTTAAAATTGTCTAAAAAGTAGTTACTCGGTTTTGAAATTGGGACATCCGTCCACGCATAAAGTTTACGTCGATAAATAAGTGTGTTTTCAACAACCCACCAGATGAAAATTTGTTTTGTTATAAAGAAATTTGCAAGCTTTTTGTGAAAAACATGAATATTATAATATTAAACAATTATTATATTTTTATATTGTATGAGTAGGCATTGTTGTAGGTAATAAAAATTAAATTTGTGCCCAAATTTTATAATTTTCCAATACTATATTAATTTTCCAAAGACAATTAGGCTAATAAATGTATAAAAAAATTGTTTATTTATAATTTCACCAAATATAAACTAGACAAAAGAAAATGTAAATGAAAGTGAACGATTTAAATAAACGGCAAAGGACACGAAGTTATTATTAATGTTTTAACTACTCGTATTTCAATTAAAGCACAAATTTCGAGCCTGGACCGATAAATGTTAGCTATAATAAATTATTATATTGATTGTTTATTGGGAACTACAAATATCTCGTATATGGTATATGTGTACCTATATAAAAAAAAGAGTTGTGTCTGAAAAGAAAATTTCGCATACCTAGTCACTAATGAAAATGATAAAACTGTTAACATTTTGTGGACATTTACTTAGAATGTAAACTGAAAAGAAAAATTATTATCGAAATATATATTATATTTAAATGAAATGGAACTAACAATAAAAGTCGTATTAAAATTGGAAAAGCATAGAAGTTTTATTTCAGTAACTTACTATTACTTTTAGTCGTAAGATCGTTGATTTATCTGAGGCAAATGCGCTATTCTGGTGGCATATCAGCTTTTTATAAATAAATTGAAATTTACTAGAGCGGTAAAGAAGCGTTAAGGAAAATTACGTTTTTTATGCTATTTGCTATGTCCGTATTTTGCACGAGGAGAACAAAAAAAGTGAGGCATTGCCAGAGAAGAAATATAAGTTCTGAAATTGTGACCTGTTCTAAAATTGTGACCAATTACAGGTCATAACCTGCTGCGACTAAAAGTTTGTGACTGCGCTTGTGATCGAATAGCGTCACAAGAAAGGTCACAAAAATTTCTCCACATAGTTGGAAACATGTGAAAATAATGATGTGCTGTCAGTGTCAGTGATCAATTCGGCCTTTGCAGGTGTATAATGCAAAGTTCTGTACCTTAGTAAACGTCGATAACGTGGAAGTCTGAAGTAACTCTGAAATGTATTGTCGATTAATTGAAACGGATCACTTGCGTTCCTCAACTTTCGGCGTGTGACGGACAGATATTTTTATACTCTAGATGAAATCATATAGAGTATTATAAGTTTAATACAACCCAAAAGTTTGTAACGCATAGAACCAAGCCTCGAACAAAAAAAAGTTATATATTATTTTTTGTTTATTTGTAGCCAAAAACCTCAAATCCGCCTGACGTCCGTCCGTCCGTCCGTCCGTCTGTCCGTCTGTCCGTGAACACGATAACTCAAGAACGCCTTCACCTAGGATCTTGAAATTTTGAATCTGGATGTTTGGTTGAATTTGTAAGGCTAAGTTCGTTAACGGGCAAAATCGTCCTACTCCTTCGGGTAGCTGCCATACAAAATGTCCTTAAAACACGTGTTCAAGAATATTGGTCGATAACTTCAGAAGGGCTTAAGCTACGTCTTTGAAATTTTGTATACGTTGGTTTTTCAATAGTTGGAGCTAAATGTATGATTATGAAGAAAATCCTGTTAGTCCTTCGAGTAGCTGCCATACAAATATCCTGTCAAAATGTCTTCACTTAATTTACGAAACTCACTACAACTCATGTAATCCTTTAGCTACGAATTCGGAATTTTGTACAAATTAGTTTTGAGTGAAAAGAAAGTTTGGCTTTACTATTCAGCGAAATCCTTTTACTCCTTCTGGTAGCTGCCATACAAAATGGCCTTAAAACACGTGTTTAAGAATATTGGCCGATAACTTCAGAGTGGTTTAAGCTACGTCTTTGAAATTTTGTATGTGTTATTTTTCCAATAATTGGAGCTAAATGTATGATTATGAAGAAAATCCTATTAGTCCTTCGTGTAGCTGCCATACAAATATCCTGTCAAAACGTCTTCACTTAATTTACGGAACTTACTATAACTCAAGTAATCTTTTAGCTATGAATTGGAAATTTTGTACAAATTAGTTTTGAGTAAAAACGAAGTTCGAGTTTACTAATCACCGAAATTCTTTTACTCCTTCTGGTAGCTGCCATACAAAATATCCTTAAGACATGTGTTCAACAATATTTTTCGATAACTTTTGAACGCTTCAAGCTACGAATTTGAAATTTTGTACACATTAATTTTTGAGTGGTTCCAAGGAAAAGGATAAATATATAAGAAATCGAGTGAGTCCTTCCTGCACCTCCTACGTAAAAGTTCTTCAAAAAGGATTTTTTTTTCGATGACTTACCCTGTTCAAGATATGAAATTAAACACTGAATATTGTCTTTTAGGTTTGAGTAGCAATCTAATGGCAGTCCTTAATAAAGGACATACAACATGCACACACGTAATTCTACTTTATCCCCAACTACAATATAAATCGGAGTTCAGTATTCATCTAGAGTATTATACGATTGGCTTGCAGCCAATCGTGACTGCAGTATATTTATTTATGATATTCTTGAAAATGTTATAATTAACGATTATAACTAAAGCCCCAGTAACATCCGATCTCGAAAACGGACAGTGTTGAGTTTCTCCATCCGACACACATCTAAAGGGAATTTCGGAACGAATAGCCGAGGCACAAAACGGAGGGGTTGACCAACTTTCAACTTCTATCCGTTCCGACGCTAAGAGGTGAATTATTAAATTTCACCACCTCTTTCACCTAACTGAAAATCAAAATTACACCTCGATAGTGTCACTTTGACGGATGTCGGAACGGCATCATTGTGCCTAGAAAATTTTCTCCTCCGAGGTTGAAGGATCGGATCGGAGCCATTGTAATTGAGGCTTAATTTTTCAATAATTAAATTTTTCAAAATAAGCCGAAAAACGAAAAGTAGTTTTGGAAAATCCGTTCGGTCGTCGTGTGCAATGTGTACACCGCCTTGGGCTCAAACAACCAACTGTGTTAAACCCGTTAACAGTCATACTAATAGTTTGTATCTGTTATTTGTCTTTTTTGTTAATGAAAGAAAATGGAACCCGAAAAAAAAATTAAACGACTTAATTTTTTTGGAAATTCTTTTTAGTTTATGTACCTTTTCAAGTAGAGTTGTGACTACAAAATCGGGATCGCAAAATCGTAACTAAAAGTTAACGAACTGCAAGCGACATCTGCTTTGAGTTTGGCGTTTTTAACAATTCAGTAAAAATAGGCTTCATTCTGCTTCTGCTGATAACAGAATGGTATGGAGTATATGCCACTAAGATGGGAACTCATATATCGTATAAACATAGAATCACGTTAAAATGATTCCTACTGGGTAAAGCACTTTCTCGAATGGAAGCTTTGCGTTGCTTTGACTCGACTAAACTTCACATACTTACTATGCTATAAATTATAGCGGCGGTTGTTGCATTAACTACGAGAATGTTAACCGAGTATATGTTTTTATTTCAAAATATTTCTTTCTATGTCAGCCACACACACAACTTTTTCCAGCCCCGGTAGCTTCCATTAAAAAGTTCTTATATCTTCAAACTAGAAATTTGAAATTTTGCCTAAAGTTCTATTCAATGGTTGGATATAGAAGAGTTTGTATGAAGAAAATCATGATAGTCCTTCGTGTAGATGCCACACCAAAATTTTTGGAAAATAAATGCGTTCACTTTTCAAAACGCTCTATAACTCGAGAAATCGTTGAGGAAATTAGTTTTGAACTAAAAACAAGATCGGGTTTGCTATTGAACGGAATTCCCTCCCTTCCTGAGTAGCTCCTACATTAATGTCCTTAAAACATATGTGCACTAGTGTTGGCAGATAACTGTTGAACGCTTTAAGACAGACATTTGAAATTTTGAACGTATGGTTCCAGGTAAAGAGATAAATGTGCTTGAAATAGAGTGAGTCCTTCCAACAGCCCCCATGAATTTTACTTTCAGTGATTTACATACCTAAAGTTCCGGATATGAAATTGAAACAGAAAATATTGTCTTTTCACTTTCGGGCGAAACCAAATGAGAGTCCTTAAAGAAGAGCAAACTTTTGAGCACTCCTTATTCTGCTTTATCCTCAACTACAATAAAAATCGGAGTTCAGACTTTCATCTAGAGTATGCAGCCGATCATGGCTGCAGTATGTTTCAATAGTAAAGTATTGTGATCGACCGGAATTAAAAAAATATTACTGTCCTGAAATTTTGTATTTTCACGTCTTAGGACTAGAAGATCCCAAATAAGTAACAAAAAAGTGTCTGTCTATCCGCCGTATGGAAACGTGTTTGGAGGATCGTTGCTCACAAACCCGTTGAGATATTAAGTTAAATTTTTTAGTGCGTAAATTAAGTGACGACTTTTGTTGGAAGGGAGGCATCCTAGAAAAAATATTTGAAAGGCAAGGTACGGGGGTGGGAGGGTGTTTCTGTATCTTAGGAACGGCTTATGCTAGACATATAAAATAATTAATTAATATATACATATTTAGATGTACTACATAAATATTTTGAGCAACACAAAAAGTCAGATCTGCATTGGCGTGCGGCCATTTTCACGAATTGCTTATACTCTGCGAGCCAACAAACGATTTTCCAGCCTATTTGTGGCGTAAAATAATTGTGTACGTGTTCACGAATTCCGACATATTTCTTAGATCTAATAAGATATCGAGTTCACTTTAACTTGTACGGCCTTTAAATATAATCGCGAAAAAGACAATATATATATATAGCATAGCATAGCATTTTTCGATATCCACCTCTATCGGGGTGGTATGGTGGTTAGAAAAGTTTTCACGAATTCCGGAAAATATTGCAGTTGTAGTGAGATTTCGAATTCGCTTTATTTCTAAGGGCTTTTTATATCTGTGGTCACAGGGAATAACTTGGTAAGTCGAAAAATAGTAAAATGGGATAAGTGTACTGTGGTCATCTCCCAAGGCTTACACGCACTGTGAAAAAGTTATTGTTATATGTTATTTGATTACTGAGATGTCAATAAATTTAATTTTTTCACAAAAACTGGATTTACAGGAATAGTTCTATAGTAAAAATAGCAAAAAAGTGCTGCACTGAATAGTTACGTTTTTAGACTTTGATATCGAATTATTTTTTAATATATAATCGCCTTAAGATCAGTTTCAGAATTTTTACTTTATTATTTTTTAATAACAAAGTATTGTGATCGACCTGAAATTTAAAAAAAATTTGCTACTCTGAAATTTGGTATTTACATGTTCTAGGACTAGTAAACACCAAAAAAGCAAAAAAAAAAATTTCCGTCTGTGCGCCGCAGACGCCGTACGCCATACGGAAAATAGTCTGAAGGTGCGTAGTTCCCAAACCCGTTGGGATATTAAGTTAAAATTTTTATGGTAGGTAGATTGTGTAGGGAGGGAGGATGAGGGGGTAGCGGTCTCAGGAACCACTTATGCTAGGAGTCTGAAACTTGGAACTTATGTAAAACTATAATAGTGGACCCATTTGCAAAAAAATTGTCGATACAGGTGGAGGGGTGTGGGAGTGGGGGGGGGGGGGGAAACAATGAGTCCGAAACATTCTAAAATCCATATCTCCTGAACGATTGATGTCAGAAGGTTGAAACTTTGTAGTTGTCTTTAGGGATACTTCGAAATTATACAACGGCTAAAATTTTTAAGGGTGATAGTCGGGTGTGGGGGTGGGGGGCAAAAAAACTTTGGACTACAATATCTTCCGAACCAATTACACCAGAAACATACAATTTTGTTTGTTTATATGGGATCACAAGTGCAGTCTACTGAATAAAAACTTTTTGAGGGGGGAGGTGGGGCACGAAAGTGGAGGGGTAGCAATTTTTCAAAAAATTTAATTTTTATATTTCAAAAACCGTACCAGATATGATCTTGAAAACTTTACAGGAGTTGCAGTCAGTAGACTTCTAATCGGAAAAAATTTGTTTGGGGGTGTAGGTGTTTAGGGTGATGGTGAAAAGGGGTAGAAAGGAAAACATTATGAAATAAAATTGTTGATACAAGATACAGGGGTGAGTGGTGGTTTTTTATATCTCAGAATACGGTTTATGCCAGAAAGTTGAAGCTTAGTACGTATATGTAGATGCGCTACTAGAGTAATTAAAGCAAAAAAAAAGTTCAGATATTTATTGGCGTTCAGAGGTTGAGTAAAAAAAATGTCTGTGAATCCACATTTTCACGAATTTCGTTAAAACTTTAAAACATGTCGCGCAATTTTACCTCTTTTTATAAGCGCCTAGAAACGTTCTTCCAAATTTTTCAATATCCAACTCCTAACGGGGTGTAAAGTGGTTGTGTACATTTTCACGAATTCCGATATATTTATTAGGTCTATTGATACTTGGAATTCACTTTCACTTCTAAAAGCTTTAAATATATTCGGGGAAAAAAACGATTTTAGTATTTTTCAATATTACACCCCCTGGGGGTTTTCACTGATTCCGAAAATCTCTTAGGTTTAATGTAATCGAATTCGCTTTTTACTTCTATGGAATCTTCTATTGATAAAAAAATACGTAAATAAATAAAAAAATCTGCCAATAGTCTGGGTGTAACTTTATTATTTTTTGGGTAGAAGTCTGGAATGCGTTTAATGCTGAGAAGCGATGTAGGTTAATGTAAACATAATGAAGTTGTGCCTAGACTGTTGGCAGATTTTTTGATAAGAATGAAATTTTTTCATGGTAAAGCTATCATAGAAGCTAATTTTAAGAATTTTTTTGGTTGTTTTTCGGCGTCAGAAGAGTTTCTTGTGTGAATCACCCACACTAAAATGCCTACTGCGACATATATGTTTGGTCTGATGAGCCGGGCGCAACTTAATTATATTTTGCGTAGAATTCCGAAAATTGTGTACAATTTATAGATTTTACAGTCTATATGGATCTATCCCGTTGCCTCCTTTAGTTTGTAGTTATTTTGCAGTATTTTTAAAATATATATGAAGAGAAACGAAAGTGTTGTTAAAAGCAATAGAAATCATGGAAACTGTAATTAAGCTGCATTGTTTTTCTTAACCACATATGTAGGTACCTACGTTGGTAATCTCCAATTAATATGACGTGTAATTTTATTCAAATCACTTTGCAGCCAATCCCAGTTATTGAAATTTCATATTACTTCCTACTAGAATTTAATTATGAAACTTACCTACGTACGTACACCTTAACACTTACCAAATTTTGATACTTCTTGACACGAAAATACCGCAGCATCACTTCCAGGTTGACTAACATTTTTCGCGAAAGTGTTGACATCAAAAATTCCCAAAGTCTACAGATCACAAATCTTTCACCTTCAACCGGTTTCGATTGTTGCTGTAGCCGATCAAGACCAAATAAAGTTAATGGATCGGTCGTTTTCGTCTTAGAGATCTGCAAAATACCTATACAAAGTAGGCGGCTTAAGGCGTCATTTTAATCTTGATCATAGTCATTCATATGAAGAGGGAATTCCCTCGAAGTACATGGTCAACGTGATCATTGACGATCAGAAAGGTTCGCCGATCTTCACCTACAGTCGAGTAAACAATTGTTAGTCCACTGTCCAGAAAGTCTATGAGCCATGAGCCAAGATCATGATATTGATCTTGAATTCAACCGGTTACCTTATTTTCGTATGCGGTTTATAAAAACTTTTAAAGTTTTTTCCCTGTTTTCAGCTGTCTGATATGACGGTGGGTTCACTTTATATTACAGTTTACGATCGTTATATTCATAAAAAAACACTTTTTTGGAAGATCTCTTTTTAAACATTTCGGGTAAATTTTGGGGAAAAAAGTTGAAACCGGATTATATTTGCGTTACATTACATCTGTGGAATTTGTTCATTTTTTTTCCTACAACAACATGATTGGTTCTTGTGTATAAATAATAAATGATACTTTTTTTCCGCTTTGCGTAGATCACTGTAAGTATATTATATTTAAAAATGATGATAGGTCAGTTATTAGAAATTAAGTTTTAATTGACAACTGAGCGGAGATTGAATTGCAGCCGAATTTAGGGAAAGTTTCAAATAGGTTCTTGTGTTTTAAGATAATATTTTTTACCAATATAAATGTTACGAGTATGTTCCTACCCATGTAGGTCTTATAAACAGTATCCAATTCGGCTTCCGTAAAAGACTTTTTACATCTCGAAGAAATCCTAGACGTTTAGATGCGTCTAAGGCTACTGAAGATATATTGACTCCAATTGAGGTGTTTATGTAGGTCATGCCCAAAAGAAGGACGCATTCTGCTATATCTAAAGAATTGCCACCAAATTCCAAAGTATAAGTAAAGGAGTCGTGTGTTTGCAGGTGTCGGATAAAACCCTCAGAAAGAATAAAGATAAGATACTTCTTCATTTTCTTTGTGATCCTCGATGGAAGCACAGTGCAGAAACAGTGGCACTGCGATTAATAACTTGAACCTTTATCTACAACCAGGATTCACTTCTTATATTTCCATCTCGAGTGTATAGCTTAATACAATTCGTGAGTGAAACCTGCACTGCCAAATATTTGAAGAAAAGTCCAGTTAAATTTTTACACTCAAAATAGACCTTATTTTGAGCAAATAAAATAATGTGAAAAACGAAAATTTTAGGATGACACTATCTGACTACATTTACCAGCGAGAACAGTCAAATATTTGACATAGTGGCATACAGTGTAATCCAAACTTGATAGTGGCGGCATAATCCTCACATGACAGCACTAAAACATCAACTTTATTATTTTAAAAATCTACCAATAATCTGCGCGTAGTTTTATTATTTTTTAATAGTAAAGTATTGAAATTTTGTACTTTCTCGTTTTAGGCAAGTAGGCCCCAAAGAAGAGAAACAAATTCTTAGTATGTTCGCCGTATACGTCGTATGCGGAACGCCAAACGCCATACGCCGTACCCAAACACGTTTGGATGCTCATAGCTCACAAGGCCCTAAAGAAATTAAGAAAAATTTTTGTAGAGGATAGATTGGGTGAATCCCGTAAAGTAATAGCTTTTGTGGTGATTTGGGAATGAGAGGCGAGACGGAGAAGCACGGATTTAGGGTGTTACAAAGTTTTTGAAAGATATTAATTCTTATATCTCAAGAAGCGTTTTAAATAAAGTTAAGCCCAGTGCCACAACCTCCAACTTTGCTCCAGGCCAAACCTCGCCTAGACCAGCAATTGCCTCCTTGTAGAGATCTGCCGATCTCTGGTCGGAGCAGATCACCAGCTTGACATGGCCCTGATGCCACCCACCGTCCTGGCAGGAGGGAATAGGACCAGGATGCTCCCTCATAAGTTTGAGAAAACCATCCGCCAGCTCGCTCTGCACATCTTTCCATTTATCTGGAGTGATCCTTCCGTCATCGTCACTTCTGTCGATGACGGCCATCACGAGGTGATCCTTCAAGACTTCGTTGAAGGGCTTTAAAGGTGCCGCGGTGCTTGAGTTGCCCGTCTTAGCCCTTTTAGCTGCCTCGGGAGACTCATCCAGCGATCTGTGTCTCTTGGATACTTGACCCTTGTCGGATGGTCCCCACCCCTCTGTGGTCAGCTTTAACGCCTAATCAATAGAAGAGGCCCGTTGCTTGTCCGTCCGCTGTTCCTCTGGTATATTACCGAGGTGTTTCAGGACTCCCTGGGCCGTTTTCCTCTCTCTATAGAGTTGTTTAGAAGGAGCGATGTGGCGTGGAGGTTGGCCACTTTCAGTCCCTTGAAGTCCGATTGTGCCGGTACTTTTTGGGATGTTAGCAGCTCCCTTTCCTGTGCTAGTACCCGGTTCGGTGGCCAAGGTATTTGCAGCTTGCCCCTTCACCCCCTTCGCAGTAGGGTGGGGCTTGCGCTCCTTCTTGAGTGAGCCAAGACCAGGTCTGGTGTCCGAAGTCTTGGCCGTGGTAATTGGACCGGGTTTGTCGACCAAAGTCCTCATTTGAGAATGTCCACTTGGACCGGGTTTAGGAGCCGAAGTCCTCGTGGATGTTGGGTCGCTTGGACCAGGTTTGGTTACCGAAGTCCTCGCGGGTGAGTTGCTAGGACCAAATTCTGTGACCGCAGTCTTCGCAGATAACCCCATTGGGGTGGAGGGGAGGGATAAGCTTTCATCCATCTCTCCGTCCGGTTTTTTAAGAGATCCGGACTCTGTTTTTTTGTTTGTGTTTGTTTTTTTTTTTGAATTCATAGTGTTCCCGCGAGTAGCGGAGAACAGAAGGTCCATCTGCACAGAGATCCGCATTGTGCAGATAAGGCTATTTAATCCGGAGGTCGCCAGATATCAGTATACTCCGTTCGCGATTGGGCTATTTGTATAGGGCCCCGAGCCTGGTCGATCCTCGGCACGGGTCGTATGACACCTTGATCCAGCCCGGATAGATGGAGTGAAGGGATATTGCGAGATGAAAGGAGAGGGGATGAGGACGTTGACCATCTCTTGGTTTCGGGCAAGACCCTACTCAGCCCCAACACCACGGCAAGGTGGACAGTCGTCGTTGGAGTCTAGCATAGAAAAAATTGGATCAAATCATAACATTCTATTTTATCGAGAAAAAGTTAAGACAGAAAGTTTAATTGTCGTCTGAATAGAGCCTCTATAGATGCAGCCTATGAAAATTTTGCTTTGTCGCATCTCAAGAAAAAAAATTATTATTTATTTGCACATAGAGCAATAAAAGGCGTACTGGAAATATTCTTTCACCGAGGTATCGGAAGCCATTCCACAGAACTGTTTGATTCAATTTATTATAGCTTAAAACTACACATCGAAGTTAAAACTTATTTTTACTTAATTATTTTTGAAATTTTTTAAATTTCAAAAAAATTTCAAAATCTACTATCCAATTTTGTATTTTCACGAAGAAGGACTAAGAGATACCAAAAAAGCAACAAAAAAAATGTCGGTCTGTCCTCCATATATGCAAACTCGTAGTTCACATATTGGTGGACCCCTGTAAATGGTTGCTTTTTACGGATACGACATTTTAAACGAAAAATGTTGTTTTATATATCTTAGGAGCCGCTTACGCAAGGAAGTTGAATCTTTTACTCGAATAGAGTTATGCTGGAGTCATTTGTAAAAAAATTGTCAACTTAAATCAGAGGGACTGGGGAAAAATGCATCCGAGGATGGATACCATAACATTCCGATTTTTATATCTCACAAACCACAAAAATTCATGAAGGTAGCCAGCTATAGGATGGGGTGTTTTGTATCTTAGAAACGACTTATACACAGCAAAAATTTACAGACTATATTTAAGAGAATTTGGTTTGTATATAGGTCCAAACAAAATTAGACTTGGATGTAGTCTTCTTAAAAGTTTAAATCGTCTAAAAATCTGTTATTGTAAGATATAATTTTAATTATTTTAAGGAATACAGGTAACGCATTTTCGCTTATTTCTACTATAAAACGGTCTTTGCGATAATGATATTCTAATGATACCCATTGAAATTCTGTAGTATTATTAATACTAGATGTATAATTGTGACCTAACAACTGTTTGTGAACTTCCAGTAATGAGGGTCTAAAACGTGTAAGAAAATTATGGAATTAATTAAAAATGAATGAATATAAAACTTTTCTCTGAAGTAATATGAAGTGTACTTCCAAATGAGGTAAACGTTCGGAAAAGTTGTGTTACGTTGACATCCTTGTTACGTTCTTCGATCGTTTTTGTAGTAAACTTTATATAAAAATGTGGGTTTAATATGTATTGTTCAATAATGTTCATACAGGAACTCGGTTTTAAAGGTAAGTCTTCGAAATCGGTAAACTCAATAAATTCATTTGCGTCGAATTTTGACTGAAGCAACACTAGAAACAAACACTTGAATTAAAAAGCGCACAACACATTTAAAACTCTCACCGGAAAAAAAAGCAAATCATTGTAGGTTACAATATCATTTTCTTTATCCGTATCAGAAACAACCCTTTTGAGGCACACGTAATCCGTTTTTAATTCCGCCACAAAATAAGAAAAATACCGGGACGAACAACGTATTGGACCGCTCATCTTGACATGACAATAACTCGAAACAAAAGCGTAAATACGCATCGCTTCATTCAACTAGACGTCCATTTGTTTCAGTTTTAATCTTTTGTGGTCTAGTACGCCGTTTTTAAACGTGGTTAAAAACTAGTCGAAGAAGTCTAATTTGCGAAACTAATCATTCGCGCTTACTAAAAATTAAACTGATATGGCTTAGCTTAATTAAAACTTTGACATATACTCCAGTTTATTCCAAAAAAGTTTAAAAAATGGCTAAAACTTACTTACAGTTTTAAAATTAAACCCGAATTTTTTACTGTGTAACTAACAATATACATATCAAGTTTCAACTTTCTAGAATTTGATATGTCTATTGTTAGATGCGTACTCTGGCAACTCGAATCACTTAACAATGACATCGAAGTTTCCAGAGAATATGCCAAACTTCTAATATCCAATTAGAATAGCGTAGAAAGCTCTATACACTTCTCGCGTGTGTAGAACATCTTGACGCATATTCCACACAAACACCCCAACGTGCTGGAAAACTCTTGACTCAACATATGTTGGGGTTTGTTGACGGAATTAGTTTTTTTCTACTGCGTGAGCGAAACGACGACGGTCAGATCTATTGGAAAATGCATTTGTAAAATAATGTTCATTGATAAAAGCGATCGTGTAGTAAATGAAATCCGGAAGAGTTGCCAAAAGAGCTATAAATGAATGCGATTGAATAAACTAACTCTTGTTTTTATTAATTTTAATCGAATTGTGATTTTACTTGAAATCCATACGCACCCCTAGCTCGTAATATGTAAAAAAAAATATCCGAATTTTTCGATATTCAGCCTCCTCCTAGGTTGTGTACGTTTTCACGAATTTTGCCACATCTCTTAGATCTGATAAAAGATCGAATTTGTTTTTACTTCAATGGACTTTCTATATAGTCCCCTAAAAATCAATATCGGGATTTTTGATAGACAGTGGTTGAATACCTTTTAACGAATTCCGTCATATCTATTGGGTCCGATAAGATATCCTATTAATTTTCACTTGTAGAGAAATTTTTTAACAATCGTCTCCCGGATTATTGAAATTATCAACCCCTAAGTGGTTCCAAGGTATATCGATTCGGTTTTACTTACTCGCACTTTTTTTAGCAATATGTAGATTCTATTCTAATGCTCTTCAGATTTTATAGTATCAAAATCTACATATAGCTTAAGAATTAATTAAGGCAAATCTCACAATAAGTTGTATGTTACTCCAAATATGTATTAAAAAGTTGTTCCGACATTGTTTCAATGTTAGCATATCGTAAAGAAATACATCAAGGCTGTCACACCATTCCGAACTCACCTGTTCATTTTGAAACAGAAAGCACTGAAGTAAAAGCGAACAAAGCAATTATTATACCAACGATCACATTACCATGTCCTTGGACAATATTCAGAATTTTTTTTAAAAAGAAAAATGCGTAAGGCGCACTATAAAATTCTGCCAGCGCAATTGATACCTACTAAATACTAATAAAAACACTTGCATCAACTCAAGGTAAATTGTCACATGCTGTGAAATTTATTGTAAAATTGACCAGCAATATCAGCTCGTAATGCGCTTGAGCATGTAACACTTCATTAATTTGCCTAAAAGTCATTAAACTGCATTTTAATTTTTAATGAAGGCAGCATTGATCGTTATAGAAAACATGCTGTCGTCATTAGAGGCAAATCCATAATTGAGGAAAATCCAGTTGATTCAGACATTTTAGACACGCGTAGTTAAAACTGAAGGATTTTAATCGACGAAAAGACGTGTAGCGCTCGAAACAGGTTATCACGTTTTTACACTTTTGGAAAAAAAATTTCTGGTAAACTGGCCCGGAAAGAAGTACAGAAATCCAACAAAAGACCTGGGATTCTTATAGGGTTCAACAACAAGTGCAAAAAAATCACAGAATCGTGCAGATCGAAGAAGTATTTTAGTTAGTGACCACTGACCAGTCAGTCAACTTTGGCTGACCACAAGGGTCCCATGTATAAGATACCTTCTCATACCGAAATGCAGGTATCTATTGAGGTGAGCAGCGACGAAGATGGGTGTACGTACTAGGTATGTCTGGCATAGTTTGACCGTGAACCCGATTTAATATTCTCTTCTTCCGAAGTCCCTAGAAGGCTTCAATCGGTCACGGAATGATAGTTTGGTTTTGCTTCGAAGACCAGCATATTTCTGAATAATTTTTGGATTTTGCGATGTAGACAGATCAGGAAGTTTGTCGATTTTATATAGTTCGGATTGATAGTAAGTTTTCGTGTCCAAAAATTTATGGTGTTGGAAACAAGAAGAGGACTGAATGCAAATGAAGAGACATACATCAAGGCTGTGACACCATTCGAAACTCACCTATAGGCTGGTCAACCATAGGCCCCACGATAACAAAACAAATACAGTGGGCAGGATAGAAGGAGTTACTTACCCAAACTTTCGGTTTATGGGTGGACATTTTAAAAAAATCTTTAAAACTCAGATGCTGTTATTATTTCTTCACTTCCCACTATATTTATAAAGTTGATCAGATCGTATCTATCTCTGCTTCGAGGAGCTATTTCCACGATTATTCCAAATACTTCAGGTGTGCCTCGAGGTGGTCATCTTGAGCCTCTGTTATTTTTTATATGTATATTAATGCCATGAGTATGGTTTTATCTAACTCAAAGATTCTTTTTAACGCTGATAACGCAAAAATTGTTCAATCAATCGCAGACTCTAATGGTGAATTTACACCGAACACGTTAAGGCGCGACTTTACTTCACCACAAAATGAACCAATGAGATGACTCGTGGCGTCGCAAAAGTCCAACAGTTCTCGTCTTTTTCTTCGACGCACTTATAGGAAAGTCTCGCCGCAGAGACACGTACGTTGTAAATCGCTATCAACACAGGAAAAACTACAGCCGACGAAAACCGGTTTGGGTTTGGTTTCTGGGAGTTAAGTCGCGCCGCAACGTGTCGGTGTGAATCCACCATAACGACAAATTTTCAATGTAAAGCGATTTAAACGATTCTTCGACTGGTGTACTTTAAATTGTATGCATCTTAATGGTAAAAAATATAATACTAGGTATTTATCTTTCTAGAAAAAGGTCTTTCATTATGAACAAGTGGAATTACATATAACTGACAAGTACGTGATCTTGATGTTTACTTTAAATGTATCTACACCGAGAAAACAAATCAATGAGATTCGGAATTAAATCAATCCAATTTACAATTGGTTTTGGTCTATCCAATTAATCACTGAATTATATTCTAATTTACTGAATCGATCAGACGCGGTAGACAATCGCATTGATCCAATTTACTAAAACCATTTACCGAAAATAAAATTTGTTTTATATTTTTTTATTGAATTTCAGTAAACCCGTTACTGATATCAATTCTTCGTTACTGAAATTCAGTAAAACATTTACTTAATTCAATCTCCTTATGAATTCTTTAAATCATTGAAATTTTTAATAATACTGAGCTTCAGTATTTCATTTTTCAACTAAACCTACTGAAAAATGGAAATGTATAAATTATTAAATTCAGTAATTTAAGAACAAATTTCTAAGTACTGTTAAAACTTTTTATTATGAGTTTTCGAACACGACCGAGTCTAATTGAATCCGATACTCAAAAAAAATAAAATGGCAACATTCATGAATTATTTGGACACTTAATTTAAATATGATATAAATATTTTTTATTAATCTTTATTAACGAATTACTTTATTATTTCAAGAATTCCTACGATTTAGAACAATTGGAAAATCGGAAAAAAACAATTTCAGTCCGTTTGTCCGCCGTACGCAAACGCTTAGACTCGTATCTCACAAGCCCATTGAACTTTTAAATTTCATTTTTTGGGGGGTAGATTAGTTGGACCGCTATATGTAGTGGCTTTTCGACGAGAGGGTGTGAAGGGGGTTTATGTGTTTATGCGGAATCCATTTATGATAGGAAACTTGTAACTTTTATGAATAAATCCATGACAGTGAGGTATACTAAAAAAAAAATTTCCAAAGAAACCCCTTCTTCTCCCACCCCGGGAGCTGGAAAACTTTGGATTACATAACGCGAACCAAACATTTTTTTTTATATCTCAAGAACCATACCAAATATGAACTTAATAATTTTACAGAGTTGGACCTAGTAGACCTCTAGCAGGAAAAAAAATGTTGGGGTAGGTGATAAAAAAAAATTCTGATTTTTATTTCTCAAAAACCACTAAGAATAGAAGGCTAAAAATTGACAACTTTATAGAGCCACTACAGAGAAGAATAAAATTTTTGATAGTGATAGCAAAGTACGGGGTGGGTTTGGTTTTTTATATCTCAGAAAAGGATTATGCTAAACAGTTGAAACTTAATACGTATATAAAGATATGCTACTAGAGTATTAAAGCAAAAAAAATCAGATTTTCATTGGCGAACAGAGGTGGAGTAAAGAAAATTCTGTAAAAAGATCTTTTCCACATTTTCTCGCGAATATCGTTAAATCTTTGAGACATATCGAGTTATCAAATTAATTTTATTCTGCGGAGTCTTCATATAAGCACCTAGAAAAGTTTTTTCCAAATTTTTCGATACCCAACACCTAAGGTGGTGTAAATTGACTGTGTACATTTTCACGAATGCCGATATATTTCTTAGGTCTAATGAGATATGTTAGTCAATTTCACTTCTAAAAGCTTTAAATATAATTGGGGAAAACAAAAGTATTTTTCGATATTAAAGCCCCTGCGGATGCAAGGTATTGTTCAAGTTTTCACGAATTCCGAATAGGTTTAATGAGATCGAATTCGCTTTTAATTCTATTGATTCTTCTATTGAAAAAAATACTTAAATAAATAAATAAAAATCTGTCAACAGTCTGAGTGCAACTTAAATATTTTTAGGTAGAATACGGAAATGCGTTTAATACTAAGATGCGGTGTAGGTTACTATGCGACTGGCAACCCAAAGAATCACCAGGGGGCTATTTTGAACGTTATTATTTTTAACAAATTACGAGAATTGTAGCTAGATTTTGCCGTAATCTTGTGATTTGGTAATCTCAGTATTGTATGCAGAATCTACTAGATTTACATGTAGATTTGCATAATCGCGAGACTTCGGGGCGGTGGAAATATGGCATAATAGATTTTGATAGGGTTTTGTCGAAATCTCTAAATTTCTGGAAATCCAGTTGTAAATCATACGAAATAACTTAATAACATAATTTGTCAAAATATCCAAATATAATACTATAATATAGATCTAAAGACACTAATTTATCCGTCTGATTTCTACAAAGTATTGTATAAAACTGTAAGTATCTTACAGAATAATTTTACTTTATCCAATAAATAATTATGTAAGTAATCAAATGAAATGGTTTAAGACCCCATCCTAGAATTTACGCCACTGACTCTTAACATCAATTTATTATAAAGTCACCTCTTCGAAAATATTACAAACTCACGGATTGTCCAAAAGAAATTCAATAATATCACCTGTCCAAATTTAGTGTAAACTTTTGCAAGGTAAGATTGAAGCACCACAGTTTCGGGTTCACTACCCTTGGTATCCGTATTAAGTTCATGGAAGAGATTTGGGTTCAGTTTTATTTTCCTGTAGTTGACCGGTTTAAGATTTTCTTCTTAAGAAAAAAAACAACTTTTAATAATGGCCATAGTTTGTTTCAATGTCGAATATTACAATTATTCACCTGAATCTGGTTCGAGTACTTGTTCAATTGTATAATAAAAACGAGATTAAGATCTTACAGACACGCAAACCGTCGTGACTGGCAGTGGCCTAAACTTCTTAGCAATGTCTCAGAGGTAAGACGGATTTATGATCATTCGATCATAGGATTGACGATATTGGAAAGTACCTGCGATAAGTGATTGTGTCCACTTTTCATTGCCATTGTAGGCAGAATTATAATATTTGAATTGTTGTTAACACCGGAAGCAGCAAAAATATCGGTGAGAGGGACATGCAAATAAAAATATTGAAATATCTTTGATTTATTATGTAAGCGGTCACAGAAGAACCTTTGTTTTTCAATGCATATATTTAATTAGAGCATGGCTTTCATATTTATGTCAGGCACAAGTACATGGTTTTAATATGGGTGTGTCTAGGCTTGATGCTTCAAAAACAAGTTTGGACGTTTGTCAACCGTAGCGTAGCCAATTGGGGATTCGCAGGGTCAAAACGACACTACACCGCCCTAAAAATTGCATGTAGAAATTATTCCGGGTAATGAATCGGCTGACCAGCTAGCTAAGCGGGGAGCCAACTCACCAGTGATTGGCCCGGAACCATTCTGTGGAGCAGGTAAAGGCTTCATTAAGGATGGCATTTTAAAGTGGGTAAATCTTCAGGTGGAAGATTATTGGAACTCACTTTCAGGACTTAGACAGTCAAAGAAATTCCTGACTTTCTCAAGTAGGAGAGCGTCGGAATTCCTTTCCTTAAGCAGGTATAACGCATGGGTTATAATGGGATATTTTTCCGGACATTATTTCCTTAATTATCACCTTAAGATCATCGGTAAAGTATCACTAGATACATGTCGATTCTGTGATACCACTTCTGAAACCACGGCACACATTCTGTGTGATTGTGATGCAATAGCCAGATCAAGAAGGCAGATTCTCGGTGGATTTACTCTCACCTATGAAGACCTGTCGAAGACTCCCCTGAGTAAAATCATCTCCTTTCTCAAAGGAATCGATATGGCCTAGGGAGTGGTTAAGAGCCAGGAACAAAAGACCTCTTAGGTCGTAGTTCGAGAAGTAGTGAGGCTTCTATAGGCTCTACCAGATAAATAATAAATAGAAATTAAAAGTGAGAGTGAAATTAACTCCTGCCCACTTTCAAAATTGGGATCGATCGCTGTCCTGGCCACTGCCATTGAGGACATGACAGTTGAAAAACCTTCACTGAAGAAGCCAGTTTTAAAACTGTATTGGATGGCCTCGGCTCATCAGAAGGTGTATCATGCCTGCTATCCGAAACTCCCTTACAGCTGCGGGTATTCCTAAGGATTTCTCCATATGTGCGATAAGGAACTGAAATAATAATTAATGTACCCTAGTGAAGAACCAAATCGCACCAAAATTGGTTGAAATATAAGGTGATCTTCAGTGTATACACCTACCTACCTTAATCAAGAAGTGCTATGACAAATTTCACGAAATTATAATTCGTGGAAATGAATTTAAAACAATTAAAACCAATGCGATATGGAGATAATCTGACTATCGAAATTTGTTCAGAAGATCATCGAATATTACTATATCGCCAGCCAATAATTATCGCGTTTCGTACAAAGAAGATCTATCCGAGAGGGTCTTTATACAGACTGATGTAAAACAAGCCTGCATATTACCACTTCAAATAGCAATCACATACTAAATTTTACGTAAATAAATATATTAAAAATCTCATTCTTTCCATCTTTCTTTATTTTCTTAAAATTTTTGGAACTAAAAAAAAGGTAGCAGCTACAAAAGGGAAAGACATACACAATTATTTGTAATCTTAAACCCTCAGGATTACACTAGCCTCACAAGAAATGGACAAAATTGCCAAGAAATCTGGGTAATATTTTCCAGATTTTATGGAACAATGATGTAGAGACTCCTGAAAAACCCTGGGGGCTCGGTAAAAAAATAGCATTAACCGTCCTTACAAGGTTATTGTAGGTTATGCACAGGTATTGTTTTCCAGTGAAAACGTTTCACCTTATCATACCCTCAACGGTTCAGGTAAACTTCGACAGAAACAGCCGAGTAGCGTCGACTTCATTTGGAGATTACGAGCGGAGTGGTTTTTCTAGACTACTCTGCCACCCAAAAATAAAAGCGCCTAAAAATATCGAAGTTCAAAACAATATTTATTGCAGTTGGGTATTACTCAGCGTTGGTGGAAAAAAAATCGTTTAATAATAAACAATTTTTGTGTCATTTCATCTCAAATCGACGTGAAATTGTACTTCACAACCTCGACAATAATAAATAAATATAGGTGTGTTGATAGACCCTGACTCAAAGTATTCTAAGTAAGAAGTAAGCTCAAAAATATGAACTCAGATGTAACTACGCTAATAAATAATTACTCTGCAATTTTGCTTTTAATTTTATAAATGGAATATAAAAAATTGTATTAATGCAGGAAGGTCATTTGTTTATAAGAAATTTACACACACTGCATTCAATGAAATTTTTAATGTTTCTCTCTTAGTTGACCGCCTAAATGTTCCTGTTGATCCACAATTTATATAAAAAAAATCTGCCAACAGTCTAGACGCAACTTTATTATTTTTGGTTGAAGTTCAGAACGCGGATAAAGTCGACTCAGGTTGCTTTGCAGGTTACACCCTAAAATAAAACCTTCATAGAAATAAATTTCATAAGGGGAGGGCGCCTTTTTTACAGGGTTTTTAATGCGTCACCCGATCATAACCATCCGCTAATTCCTCGTAGCTCCAACTACGATGAAAATGCTCATTGGAAACACAACGTCCTAAAACAGTCTTTGTCGATCCCTTGGCATAACCCCAAGTGGATGGGATGAACTAGGTACTTTTTTCCAGTGGAATTCCCGTGTGTCAGAGAGGAGGAGTTTCTTCGGAAGATCCCACTGCTTCCGCCTCGATTGCTTCACTTCTTTGGACATAGTATTGCTACAAGCTAGAAGTTCGCCGGGATTTTAAGTAAAACACAATTCGATTAAAAGTAATAAACACATCAAAGCTTTATTTTATCTTATTCAAGAACAGCACTACGATTTCTTTTATTATTCGATCGCTGTTACCAATCCAAATGTCTTTAAATAAATGATCGAGTAGAACTGACCTTCGTCTCGCTTTCATAGCCGGAAAAACTGATTCCGTGTATAAACTCTGCGGCGCCAATATACTACATGTGTCCATTGAGGTATTACGTTCAAATTTGTTTAGTGGGTAGGGTTGGTGAACCCCTTGAAGTGGTAACGTTTGGGGGTGGGGAAGTAGGTGTGAAGCTAGAGGTTGCGGGAACGTTTTCGATGAAATTTTTTTGATTTCTATATCGCAGGAATCGCTTATGCTAGGAGTGTGAAACTTGGAATTTATATAGAGCTATATGTAAAAATGGTCGATATCGGTAGAGGGATGTAAGAGTGAGGGAAAGCAATGCGTCGAAAACGCTACAAAGCTAAGATCGGGACATTTGAAATCCATATCTCCTTAACGTTCCATGTCAGAAGGATAAAATGTGTTTGTAGATATAGAAGTAGGTTAACTAAATATAACCAAATAAAAAACATTTTCAAGAGGGAAGATTGTGTGGAGGTGGAAGTTAAAAACTTTGGAGTACATTACTTAAAGATGCAATAGTTTGTTTAAATACATATCACTTTATAAGTGGAGTATGATAAATGTAAAATTTTTATAGTTGGAGGTGGAGCACGGAAGGATAGAGGGGCTAACAAGCTTTAAAAAATATTAATTTTGATCTCAAGTATAACCTTGAAATTTTTACAGAAGCCCGGTAGGCCTTGGTGGTGAGGGTGTAGGAGTAAGGAAAGAAGAGGCTGAAAAACAAATAAAATTTGTATTTATTTCTAGTTTGGAAAGTTTGTTAAAATATAGAACGCTAGAATTGATGTTTGTTTGTTAGGAAAATAAAAGTTTTAATAAGAGTTGAAGGGTGTTTTTTGAATCACCGAAACGGCTTATGCTATAAAACTGAAACTTGGAATGTATATGTCTATGTATTACTTGGTAATTGAAGCTTAAAAATCAGATTTACATTATCATATGGTGGTAGGGCAAAAAATTCGGGGTTTACATTCAGTGTGAGATAGACGAAATACTGGTCTGTAGGAGGAGTGCTGATATCAAAGGAATGTAGCGAATGACTCTCGACAGAATAACAATTTTAATATTTATAATTTATAACGATATAAGACCTTAGCGGTACGGAGAGCGACCCTTAAATCCATGTTGGACCATGCAATGGAGCAATAAACCCAATTAGGGGTGAATTAAAACCAAAAGGCAAACAAAGGGGGAAATGAATGGGATCGGGGTCAAAAAAATCTAAGAACATCAGTGCTTTTCAATTATGTTATAGAAAAATTACAATTATAACATAATTGAGAAGCCCTGATGTTCTTCGATTTTTTTGACACCGATCCCATTAAGATCCCAAGTTAATTTTTTGGTATGTTTTGAAAAACAGTATAACCTACAAAATATAAAAAAATTAAAAAAACTGATTTTGAGATATTCAAGGATAAAGACAAAACAGTTATTCTTTAAAAAAAAATTTCAAGGATAATTTATATTCGTATTTTTTTTATATTGCATCAATTTCTTAACAACAATCTTTAAAATAAGTTCAACTTTATTATTCTAGGATAAAAACTACCAGAGATATTAATTTTCAAAGAGGACTCGAACACCGTTTTTGCGAAAACTTTAACATATTAACTAACAAAAAAAATTAGATGGAAACAAAAAATTTAAATAATAGTTTTTTTTCACTAATTCTTTGAGTACATAAATTTTCAAAAGAATCAGCGATGGTAAGATCACACTTTTGGCGATTTTTGATGGAATGACCCCTTTTCTATAAAGTAATTGAGAAGCACTGATGTTCTTCGATTTTTTTGACCCTGATCCCACTCAGATCCGAAGTTAATTTTTTGGTATGTTTTGTAAAACAATACAACCTATCAAATGTAAAAAATGAAAAAAAACGCATTTTGAGATATTCAAGGATAAAGGACAAAATTGTTATTCTTGAAAAAAAAATTCAAGGATAATTTTTATTCGTATATTTTTATATTGCGACAACCTTCCTCTTTAAAATAAGCCCTATTTTATTATTCTAGGATAAAAATTACCAGAGATATGAATTGTCAAAGAGGACTCGGACACTATTTTTGTGAAAACTTTAACATACTATAACTAAAAAAAAATGAAAAAGAAACAAAAAATTTAAATTGTATTTTTTTTTTACTAATTCTTCGAGTACGTAAATTGTCAAAAGAATCGGCGATGGTAAGGTGACAAATTTCGTCATTTTTGGCGATTTTTGGTGGAATGACCCAGTCAGGACTTTATGAGAAATTTTTAAAAAAAATTTAAAAATAATGACACGAACACTGATGAACGTAAAATAAAAAAAAATTTCGTGAAAAGGGGTTTTGTTTACATTTTCACGAGTTTCATCATATGTTTTTGGTCTGATGAGGTATCGTTAATTTCACACCGTTTACGAGATTTTTCTATATTCAACCCGTTACGAGTCGTAAAGTAGCTGTATACGTATCGAAACTTCCGACATATTTCTGACATCTAATGAGTTATCGGAGACGCTTTTACTTCTAAGGACATTAAATATAATTGACAAAAATCTAATTTAAACATTTTTCGATATTCTACCACCAAAGAAGTGTAAGGTGGATATGCAAGTTTTCACGAATTCCGACATATATATTAGGTCTAATTAGACATCGAATTTGCCTTGACTTCTATAGCCTTAATATATGTATAGTCGCGTAAAAATTCATTTCAGGATTTGCGATATTCAACACCGTAAGATTTCCGACATATTTCTTAGGTATAATGAGATCACAAATTGTTTTCGTTTTAAGGTAACGTGGTTAAAGTGGAAAAGTAACACTGGTTGTGTCGATGCAGCCACACTTAAAAATTAACCAGGGTGCGATTTAGAAAGTTCATTGTTTAGGGTTCGAAAAGTTACTGTGGTTTCGTCAGGCACCACCAGCCTTATTAGATCATCTTTTAGAATTTCAGTTCATAGTTTCCCATGATTTGTTTAGAATATCTGGAAAAAACAAAGAGTCATACACAACTTCTGAACTAAAATTTGCTTGAATCGTAGCGCTTTAGAACAAAAAATTAAAAATTAGCACGATCAAAGGTTTTTTTCCATATTTACGATGTATCCAAAAAATTTCCACTTAGCATTAATTAAACTCTCTGTATTTTTAGTCACTCTTCGTCACCGTAATAAACCATTTGAACTAAATATTGATTTTTCTCATCATGAAACCAATTTGTTCCAATGTAGAAGAACTTTCTAAATTCAAATATTTTTTCGCAAAAAAAAAGCTTCCTAGTTATTAAAACCACTCAAAAAAAACGTAAATTATCGTATTAATTATAATCATATGAAGCGTTTAACTGCGAATTGTATCAAAAGGAAGGTCACCGATTTTAAGATTTCCATTCTCTTCTAGTCCTCCGATCGCCTGGTGATAGAGCTAAACATAAAACTAGAATATTGCAAGGTGACACTTCGACAAAACCACTCCACCTACAGCTATAAAGAATTCCTGACAAACACAAACTGAAAGGAGCACTGCAAATCTTATATCGTGATCACAACTTCTTCCAAGCAAAACGATCACTTTTTCCTGACGTCATTGATACAATACCTGTACGCCTGTAACCTGTCTGCCTGGAACCTGTATCTACTCGTATTGTTGGCCCTCCACTATCGAATGGAGCATGTTGTTTCGAAATCAACGGACCACAAAGTAAAACCCCTAAAGACCTGTGGACCTCTGGTCAACTAATATAAAATTTGTTTTTATAATGCTATAAATCCCCCAACAAGACCCAAGACTATACACCGATCGCTAGAAGAAAACTAACTTCTTTTCTGATCAGTTAGTTGTGTCTTAAGCCCGGAATCGATCAGACGGCCGGAGCTCAGTTCCTCTACATACTTAGTAAAGGTTCTTGCGAATCCTTTTCGTTTTTTAGTACAGTAGCTGAGAGTTCTATATTCTAAATAAGAAGTGAAAAAAAAATAAAATTATCTGAAAGTGATCGATTTCAAAGTCGCAAGGTTTCGTATTGGTTTAAAAAGTGATCGGTGGCTAAAGTGAAAATATAACTGAAAAAAGTGCGATCAAATTGAGATTTTAACATTGTGAATTGAGAGGTTTGTACCCGAACTATTTAAGGATGTACGGAAACTTTTTATACGCCTAACTTGAACCTCAAATTTACGATCCGGTTGGAATTTAACAGAATTCAAGGACAGCTTCATCGTTAAGATCAAAAATCTTTGATGTTATTAAGAATAGTTTTGTGCTACCTGCCAAAATCTATCAAATGATGGGGGCTTGTTATATGGTCAAATTTTTATTATACATTTGGCTACAAAATTGGATATTAGATTATTATATTTCCGCGTGGGGGATTTTTTTTTGTCAATAAATTCTGCCATCACGTGAGTTCTTTTTGATCGAGGTGGCACGATTAAGATTCAGCAGAAAGAAAAAAATTATAAAATTTCCGAATGTGCATTCCAAACTTTCACTAAATAGAAGAACTGGTTTCTATGGGATGATCGTAGATCCAAAAGTTCTAGAAATTATTCTTATACACGATCAGTTGTAAAAGGCAGTAGCTTTTAAAGTCGATTCGTTTTTATTAACGTTCATTTAAGATACTTGGAGATTGAACTTAAACCGGGTTTAAATTGTGCACAACAATTTAAATCGAACCAATGATGTGTATACTCGTCTATATGGACATATCATACTATACTGCTACTTGTACTTACAGGAATCTCTCTAGAATACTATTCTATTCCTTGAACGGGTCCTTGTAATTTTGTTGCTCTAATTATTGTTAAGTGTCCAGCGTTTTATATGTCCAATGAACACATCAGTCCTTTACCTTTATTTTTATTTGCTTTGCATCATAGGATTGAATGCAACTTGATTACTGAAGATGCTACCTGTAGAACATTATCGCTAACAGGAATTGACAAAACTCCTGACCTGGCGCCCTAAAGGACGCTGGTTGAAAATTTTTAAGGTCTTTTCTTATTGATATCATAAGTTCTCTCAAGAGTATACATGATAAAAACAGATTTTATTTTTATTTTGTTTAGTTCTCCGTAGGTTTTTCTTAACCATTTTCCCTTCAAGCCAATCTAATTAATTTTATTTCAATACAGCCATTGTTAGTTTCAAGATTCACGCCATTGTTGTAGAGGCACAAGCCTGATCACAAAATTATTACTACTAAATGTACATGTAATCATATGGTTTACGATAATCGTAAATTTGAATTTGAATATTTTTTTTGGATTTTAATTATTGCAAGGTTTTACTATCATAATTTATTTATATATTTCAGATTCAATTGAATTTTAATTACAAGTTTTTTAATAGGTTGTATTTCGTACACTAAAATTGATTTTTGCTTAACTAGCGTTTATTGAGAGACCTAATATTAGAGATAGTTTAGAATTGGTTTTAGGGTTAGTATTAGGGTTGGTGTTAGGGTTAGTGTTAGGGTTAGTATACCTCGTTTTTGTGATTGTTAGGATGATATCGTTTTTCTTTTGTGTATACCTCACAAATGGATTCCTTGTCTTCGAGTGCTGTTCGACAAAAATGATTCTGAAAGGAAAAATATAAAACTCCTGCTGAGTCATCCATGAAAGAACTTAACGCGATTCTTGTGGATTTTTCGCATTTTGGTCCCCATTTTGACAGTTGTAGTAACGGCTCCATTGACCGCTACTACCTCGTAAGGCCCAATCCATATGGGTGACAATTTGTTTTTCCTGACGGAATTTCTAAGAAGGACCTTTTGGCCCACTTGAACTTGAAGTGGATGAATGTTTCGATCGTAAGATCGTTTAGACACTCGCTTGTCTTGGTCTAAATTTTTCCTTGCTATTTCGTGTGATCTCGGAATCTGCGCTTTTAATTGGCTACGGTATTCATTACAATTATCTATAAGTTTAGGTGCTCTTTTTAAATTTGTTGGCATCTCGAAGTTGAAACCGTAAAGACAATTTATGGAAGATAGTTTCGTCGCTATGTGAGGTGAATTGTTATGGACGTGCACGGCCTGCCTGAGCCACCGGTCCCAGTTCCGCTCATCGTTTCCAACCCAACTAGGTACACTTTTCTCAGGAACCGCAAATCGAATCGAGTTCAAACTTTGTAGGCTTGTTTTAACACTCAATTTAAAGAGATTTAGTGAAGTATTTTGAAGTAGAAAATTATTTGTAAGCTTTAGACATACATGCCGAAAAAACGGCACTTTAGTTAAAATCGTATAAAACCTCTGAAACATAGAATTCAAAAAAACCCGCCACAAAAAGTGTGCAAAACAGTGCCACCAACATGATAAAAAAAACCGCAGTCCGATAACTAGTTTGGTTCTTGAGAAAAGTGTAATTTTAAAACAAAATTACAACTTTTCAGGAGAAGCAAAAAACCAAATTAGTACGTTTTTCAAGGTTTTTTTAAATTATTTCATAATTTGTGAGTTTTTATTTTCAAAAAAAAATTGAGGGATTTTTCGATACAGATTCACTGCCATCTTAGAAGGTTATTTTTGAAAAGGTTTCGTTTTCACTTGTTTTATTTTTATTTTAGTCGTGTTTTTGTTTGTGAATAATAAATAATAATAATGCCTAGAGTAAGAGTGTTCAAAAAAAGACGTGGTTTACACTTTTAGACGCTTTTACTCATGGGAAAAATATGCTGTTTGTTACATTCTGCACAGAATATAGTCTATTTTAAAAATATGAAATTAAAAAAAATCAATTTTTTTTAAATTTTTTCGTTGATGATTCCCTTAAGTACTCTGCTAACGATTGGTGACTGCGCTCCAAGGAACCGTTGGCCTGTGGATAGTGCAGTGCTATGTGCATCTTCCATATTCCACGTGTTTTTTACTGGATTAACCCTCTTCCATATAATATTCATGTGCACCTATATATGAGAATCACTCTCAATAAAGCTGTATTGTTACTAAGTTAAATGCAGCACAATAGTAATTGTAAATATGTTGCAGAGGTTGAATCTGAGTAAAATTCCCATAAAAACATATGCCCGTTTTCGTACCGTTTTAAGCCTTTTCTCATTTCTTCTATTAATATTAATAACTTCCGAACAGTTAATGATACTTAAACAATTTCGTAGTCATTGCTGGAAAAAATTCTTAACTATTTTCAAAATTTACTTGATTTAAATTTTGAAAATTATTGGCTCAGTGCCAATCTAAGAAACGGGTTCGTTGACTAAAATATCTCTCTTAGTTTAATAAAATTCCATTTGTTAATTTTTAATTTTAAGGTTAATTTCATCGCGATAACATAATTTAACAACAACAATTTTTTCACTTGGGTAATTCTTTTTTTTTTAATAAAGTGTAATTAAGTCCCATTATTATTCTTGTACTCAATATTTGTTGAACCTTGAAGAGAAAATATATATCCAATTAAATCGAATCTGAAAATATCGTTTTATTCGAATCTGCATTAAAAACAGTTTGCTTGTTAAGAATTAAGGATTTTTTAATCACAGCAAAGAAATTGCACTGTAACTCAAATTTAAATAACTACTAGAGGTTTCCCGAGTGGAAGTTCACATTTGTTTACACTATTCTTCGGACATACTCTCAACCACGTGTTAAGAAAGAAGGTGTTGTCAAAGAAGTAAAATATGAAGGTCGAGTAAACTGACCTTCAGAACTAGAGGGATATCAGTAGTATGAGTATGAAGTGGTTTGCGGGACAGTGTAGAGATCATTAATATAGTTATATAAATTCGTATCATTAACGTAATTAGAATTACTAACGTAACTAGATAAAATTGGATCACTAACGTAGTTAGATATAACTGAATCTCATACTTATATTTGCGAGGATGGTTTAATTGAAATTCTTTAATCTTGATTATAACTTTTATTACAATAAAATCCAAACTCTAAATAACGAAGTTTATAACATTGTAAGAAAATTAAATATTAATTTATACAATTGATCAATATTGATTATTTAAACATTTATAATTATAGTATGTTATAATTGAACCTTTCGATTTGATTCTTTGAAAAAGACTAATTAATTTTAACAAATTTATTCATTTCTTTAAAATCAACGTCTACTTCGATAACTAAAAATATTGACAATCAACATCGACGTTGCCGTTTACTGTAGTAACAAGTGTTTAATTCCCGTGAATGAATTTCAGTAAATTAAATTAAAACTCGCGAATATTACCACAACAGGGTTTTCCTTCTTAGTTGCAATTTATTAAAAAAAAGAATTGCTAAATTGCGAAAAGGGTTTTAGTTAAAGGTTAATAAGTTCGCAATTAATAATAGTCTCGTCTCAAAGCTAAAAAAACATATTTGTATACAACCCAAGAAAAATATTGGATCAACAATTGGTTTTTCAGTTAAATGGTTGGGAAAAAAGTTTTTTTTAACGTTAGTGACATCAATCGACTATCGCGTTAAGTAAGACAAAAGCAAGATCCAAAAATAGTCCAACAAGCAATTAAAAAACTATTTAGTTCGGCAGTTTTTGACATCATCAGAATAAACTGAAAAGAATTTTAAAATCTAGATAGGTACCTCTTTACTCAGTTTTCTGAGCAGCTCCTGTCCAGCTCCTGGCTAAATAGAGATACACCCTGTGTATGTATCGACATAGTTGGTGCGTAATGTGAAATGAGTATTTTAGGTTTTAATTGTTTAAGGCTGACTTTCTGTTGCACCACGAATTTAACAGTATCCTACTCTTTGACAGAGAAAATAGTTGTGCCCAAAGTGCCGGCAGATTTTTTATTTATTTTTTTTTGTTTATGCTAATGCATATCAATTAACACTTAAGCACTATTTGAATTTCATCTACGTATTTCATTTCATACTTTCTAATTTTACAACTTCATTCAAACCTACCTACCTACCTACCATTAATGACTTCAACTTCTACGTATTGTTTACAAGATGTGTAGGATGTACAAAAACATTAAAGTAATATAATATTGTATACCATCTATCAAATAATAAATTTCTGTGTACGAGCGTAAACCTGCATACCACAATCTTAAATACTATGAAAGTATTATATTTAAAAAAAAATTTATAAACAATTTAAACGCTTCAGTACGATGAAAATTGTAATTAGAATGGTAAATAGTTAGCAAAACTTATTATGATGCTATTTAACTACATTAATTCGAAATGTACATTGTACGAATATTATTCATTTATGTAATTCCCCAGTGAGTTTCTAAATAATATTCTTACAAAAGTTGAGTCACATTTACCGCTCCGTGACTAAATTTCCGGTAGGATCAATTGCAATCACTACAAACGACATACCAATAAACTAGGATTTCCCCATAATCGGCATTTCTGTCCCAGTTATGCCCGCGAGTATGTTGTGTATTTTATAAACTTTTAAATTGAAATTCGCATTTAAGTTGTATCAATCACTCGCAATGTCATTACCATGGTGCCAAATGGTTTTTCTCAAGTAGTGCTTACCTGTATAATTAACAAGTCGTCAAGGTGGAAATGTTGCAGGTATCTACGGGCCAGTACTTAGCTAGGCGGATAAACTAGTTTAAAAGTGCAAGTAATGTAAGTGTGAAGTCTTTGAACTCAAGTTGGGCCTTAGGCTTGATGCAGTGCCAAGACTTACCTCTTGCCAAGTGGGTGCGGTAGTCGCGTTGCAGCATTGTAATGTTTCCGATTAGACTACAATATGGAAGAATTTCCCAGTATAGGCCGATTAATATGCATGTTGCTGTACAGGTCAAGGTGTTTTAGTTGTATCTGACCCAATGCGAAATATTATTGAATAAAATAAAAAGAAATCAAAATGCAAGTAGCTAAATAATTTCTACTATTTCACTGGAAAAACTGATTACTTAATTACATGTTTTCAGTTTTTTTATATACCTATCCAACAAGATAGACGTTTAGTTCGCGGTAACACGACATCAATATTAAAATACAATAAATTTTTCGGAATCGACACATTTCGTATAAAATTCAAATATTTGCCAAATCTCCTTACTATGAAGGACGTTGTGTACAAAAGTGGCTTATTCAACAAAATCTTGAGGTATACATTTTATTGTGTTCCGTACAAAATAGTGCATTATCATAACCGTTTTAAAAACAAGAATTCGATCTTTGTATTCCAAGGCGATGCGCGCAAGGCGCGCGATTGCACAATCGCGTTGCGCGCGTCATATCGTGAAATCAGTTGCACTAAACGCGTTGAATCCCATGCCTCAACTGTCAAATAATATTCACAGAACCAAAATATGGAGTGAAACAAGTCGTGATATATCACGATATTACCTTGTTACACGTCAAATATATCTTGTTATAAATCTCCAACTTTCTAGCAAGCGGTTCCGCAGACTAAGAATTCATAATTATTAAAAACTCCTGCTCTACACTACTACCCTAAAAGACCTACCCAAATTTGAACTACCAATCTCAAATCTCATATACGAGTAGTTCATCTCGTCATGGTCAATCAATTTATATTTCTTTCTTAATATTAAACTTAACAGCTGAGTCTACATTGCCAGCATTCACCCTCCAGTTCAGATCAAGGTTTTTTGGTATAATTTATTTGTTGATTTTATTAATGTAATTTAATTGTTCGTCCAAATAGTTAAATACGTTGTTTGAATATTTAACAAGAGGTACCTCAAGGTTCGGTCCTTCGTACCACTCTTTTGAATTACTACACTAACCTCGCCTTTAGCCTGAATCGAATAGACACAAAGATTAATTTGACAGATGATATGACCTTACAACAATGAGTAAAGACAACAATTATTTAACTGGTTCTAGACGTTCTCAAATTATTCTTTAATTCGAAAGACTTAAGGTTAAATGTAAATTAAACTGTTTGTCTACATCTTTTTGAAAATAAAAAGTTTAATTGGTATTTTAAGTATTGAATTTGAACAGAATCTGGTTTGGCGGGTGTATCTAACATATATTAATATGACATTCTTGATTTTAAGTTGAAATCATTTTGGATTATCTAACACAAATAAAATTAGCTAAGTTAACAGCGCCACTCGTTTATCATTAAAAGAAGTTCACTATTTTTTTTTTGGGGACCTTTGTATGGCAGCGAGCCGAAGTTGTCAAGGAATTTTGCATGCTCTAGTAATCTACTTTTGTGTGGGAGGCTCTTGATTTTTGATTACTTTTTGTTCTCAAATATTTCGTGTATAGTATCGCCTTCTTAGCTGAAGAAAACACAAATTTTCAAAGTATTTTTGTAAGGATGTTGGACAAATAACTCGCTTGAGTTTCATGATATTAATTTCACTTTATTATTTTTTAATAATACAGTATTTGTAGCTGAAACTATTAGAAGAAAATTAATATACGCCAAACCACAGATCCCTAAGTTAAAGTGTCAAGTGAATAAGAAATTCGTCTTTTTATTAAAAATATTTTACTGTACTGAATAATGTTAAGAATTTCGACAATATCCTTACAAATTTTATTATCGTACAAACAGATGGACGAACAGCAAGCAGATAGTTTAACCACCACTAAACAAAAAATTTTACATATAGACATACGAGTGCATATACAATTTTCGTTAGAGGCTAAAAACTTGTATTAAGCTTGTATTTGTTCATCAATTTTTTTTTGTTAAAATAAAGCAAAACACAAACAATGTGACAAACAAAAATTTGACATTTATTAGCCACAATAGTCAAATATGTTTTTGACGTAGTGGCATACAGTGTAATATAAGCTTTACGTATGCTACTATATAATATAAGCGTTACAGTGAATGCTAGGCTGTCAAATATTTGACCGGAATTTAATTGAAAAAATCAGTTAAATATCTCTAGGTAAAACAGACTTGAAAAATGTAACAATTTAAAATTTTACAGAAGACCTGAATAATATCAAAAATAATAAAACTCACAAGTCACATACGCTAAAATCATATTGTTTGCTGAAACTTTCGCTTATTTTGCATGTGTCATACTGCTGTAAAAAGAACAGAGAGTCCGATAAAACACAAAACTAAAAAACGATAATTTTGCAGTTACAGAAATTTAGTCTTATCAAGATTTTGCAATTTTGGCATATGTATGTTGGAACAACATACTTATAACTTTTCAAATATATTGTTTGTGCGAGAATTGTTTTTCTAGCAAGAAGCTAATTTTCTTATTAGTTTGTCCTATTATCACAACAATCATCGAATTTGCTAATTTTAGTACCACTTCACCAACATAATGTGAAACCCAGACGTCCTTGTATTTATCGCATTCGGAAGTGGTTTACTTTTGACTCATTCTATAATAAAATTACTTAATATACAAGAAAAACATTATCTGGCTGTTACGCTTAGTTTCGGGTATTTTGGTTATCCGGTTTTAAGTTTAAACGTATAAAAAATTATATCATATTATACGATATATGCACATAGATAAGTGTGTATTTATAATAAGGCTGAAATTTTTTATGCAAATTATCGAAATAAAAAAAATATTCCAAGTATTGCGTAAATTGCAAGAAGTATTACCTGTTTGGTTAGAACCATGCAATTTTTGTATAGAACCAAATAAATACGGGACACATTAGTTTACCTTATTAGTAATGTGGATATCCACTTGAAACGGTACCACTTATAATTTTATTCGTTTATTTTATATTTAAACTGAACAACACCAGAAGATTTTTATTAAAAAAATGTTGGTGGAATGTCTTTGTTCGATAATTAGAAAAAAATGTGTTTATTTATTGTATTCGCTTAAGCCACATGAAATATTTTTAATTTCCCAAGTTTCAATTTAAAATTTGTTATTCGAGATAATGAGCTGGAAATGTTGTCAAAATTATCTGCCTGTCCACTGATTCTCTCCGTAAATTCCATTTAAAAAAAGGTGTAGTTTGTAATTTGATACGACATTGTCGATCTCAAATTTACACAAAGAGTTCATGTCCTGGAAGTGATCATGTCCTGCAATTTTGAAATCGAGTACGTGTTAAGACGATGCATTAAAAGCAAACAAAGTTTTTTTTTCAAAGCGGACATGATGCGTTTCTCAAATATTTTAAAAGAACCGGCGCAGTGGATAAACGCCCTAGTCTACAAAACATTAAGTGAGGTGGAGGAGTGAGGTCGTAGGTGGGCTTATCACACGTGGGCAAAGAACAAAAAGTATGTTTGACGCAGTAACAGTTCCTCCAAAACACGCAGTGACTATCTCATATCCCTGAATGGGTTCTTCAGGAACTGAATGCATAGCATAGACGCGGCTCCAGAGAATCACCCCATTCCTACAATCATTCCATGATAGTTTAGCTTATATATTTACATTGAACTAGCGCACTTAGTGTCAAAATCAAAATATTATGGTAACTACCTCAGAACTGGTGCCAGGATTTCATCATGGGGGCGAACGATTCTTTTAACACCCTACTAACTTGAGACTCGAGTGGGTCAATTTTGAACTTAAGCCTATCTCCATATAATGAGGAGAGAAGGTCGGCTAGTATGTTCTACACACTTCTTGCATGTTCCACACATATAACCGAATATGCTGGAAACCTCTAGTTGAGACGAGCAGGGCTTGTACACGAGATCAGTTTTACTACTGCAAAAGTAAGACGACGATCAGTTTTACTAGAAAGTGAGTTTTATTGAGTACAGCGATTGTGTAGTAAATGAAATCGTAGTGTGATAATTGAATGCAAAAGCAATTTTTGTTTTTATTAATTTTAAACGAATTGTGTTTTTAGTTGAAATCCCACTGAGCCACTCTCTTATCACAATATATTTTTTGGATAATGTGATGAGATTAATTCGCAAATCCTCCCACCCCTTCTCTCCACTCCCCTCACCCTACACCGCCCAGTTTTTTATATGTTCACTAACTATAGAATATGTTTCCGCAAAGTGTGAAATATTCCGCAATAACTTGCTATTTTTAGGAAACCACAACAAATCAGAAATCAGGAGGCCTGAAAAAATAATCTTACTATGAAAAAAATTTAATTTAAAAAGTATGTAAAATACCTTAATTAATCGTAAAATCATCATACATCTCATCATGGTGTTAAAATTGATTTTATCTGAAACATGCAAAAAGTCCTTGCCAAATTTAAAACACGGTCTATCTTTTGCATCGATTCGTCATTCATTTTTTTCCTCCATAAAATACTCGTATTCGTATATATAAAATTATGATCGGAGTTGTTAATTAAACTTAACAATTTTTTTCCATATTTACTTCTCTGACTCCCAAACCCACACATCATTTAGTTTTATCGGTCTTAAATAATATATTTATATAAGCAAATCGTGAGATTCATTCAATTATATGCTGTATTTTAAGCACAATAAATATCAAACGATCCGCGACACGATCAAGAAAATAAATGCAAACTATTCTGCCTACTTAGATCTCTGTATGAAGTGTTTGACTAATCAAGGAAGTCAAGAACTTATGTACACTGCATGCTGTTTCGTTAATTATTGATTCACAATATGTGTCAGAGTTCGAAGATGATTGAAACACTTGATCGCATCACACACTCATCTCATCGATCACGTTCTTCAAGAGTATCTATAGGAATGATTTTATTAAGTCATAAAGCAATAATAGAAATACGCGATCTTCATATCTTTTATAAATAAAAACCAGTACTGAAAATTGGAGTACCTGTACTTTTAGTTTTACATTATCATTTAGACGTTGGTTTTATCCCCGTGCTCTTCACTACAATATAGTAGGTCTGTTCTTTTTGCCTACACCTTCTACACTTTTCTGCACTAACTCTTGAGTGAGTGCAGAGAGGTGAAGAGGGTGAATGAAAAAAGAATCAGTTTACCATCCATCTTATCCTAAGATTGAGTTCCAAAAGTCTTCCACGTGAAGATCTACCCACTATGAAATACATACCTTCTTGACGAATCATCTTGATATTCCACAGAAAGATGTCAGATAAAATGAGCTCTGTGACGCCTTTATGTATTTTGGATTAAAGTTTATCTGCGCATAGTTCTTATGTGATCATAGGTTTTATAATAGAATAGCAGGTCAAGTATACAATTATTTGATTTAAAATCCAAGTAGTGCAGCCTTCGACAATGATTACGTCCGACTTACCACGCCCGAGTTACTTCGTACTACGAACAATATTGAAACCTGCCAATAGTCTGCTCGCATCTTTATTATTTTTTTCAGTAGAAGACCTGAACTCGTTTTATGCTGAGATTGTGGAATAGGTTACTATTCGACTAACAACCTAAAAAAAACAAGTCCCAAATAGCCTCCTCCATAAGACCTAAAATATTTGTCGGAATTCGTGAAAATTTATGCAACCCCCTTACCCTTGCTTATCCATGACGGCTGAATATCGAAAAATATTTAAATAGTTTTTTTTTGCGATTATATTTAAAGGTCAAAGCGAATTCAATATCACATTAGACCTAAGGAATTTGTCGGAATTCGTGAAAACGTACGCAATCACTTTACGCACTGTGCACTTAGGGGTTGAATAGCAAAACAATTTGTTGGCGCTTATATAAAGAGCATTAATTTGATACCTCGACAGACCTAAAAGATATGACGAAAGTCGTGCAAAAGTTGGAAAACCCCTTTTCAAACTCTAATCAAAACTTTCTTCGTGCTTAAATTACAACTTTCAGGCATAAGACCTTGCTGAGATACAAAAACGCACACTATAAAAAAAACTTTTAGGATGCCTCTATAGAGAATCTACACATCGATCAATATTTTAGAAATAACAATTAAAATTTGTTGCTTTTCTCTCCCTCTCCCCTCACCTCCTGCACCCCTCCTCCAAATTTGTTTACTCTGCTAGATGTCTACTGGGCCTAACTTCTGTAAAATTATAAAACCATATCTGGTACGGTTCTTGAGATACAAAAATTTATTTTTTAAACCTCTATTTCCTCGCCCCTCTACAATTTTATATTTAATAGAATCCACTTTTCACCTAAAACGCGTTGAACATTTTCAGTTGTATCTAAAAACGACAGATCCGCTTGCTGTCCTTTTACCTGTTTGTCCGAACGCGTTCACCTAAAAAGCCGAAGTATTCATTCGTTAAATAGGGTACGGCTAAATTCGTTTACATTCGTTCGTTAAGTAAAACATATGTTCAAGGATATTGGCCAAGAACTTCAGAACGGTTGGTTATTCTTTGGCTTGTCAGTAGCATAGTAACCTGCACAGTGTCTAAGCATTAAACACTAAAAAAAAATAATAAAGTTGTGCCCAGAATGTAATTAGATTTTTCATTTATTTATTAATTTTTAAATTTCAATAAAAACATGGCAGGTGAAATGTTGAATTTATGTACATCTTAGGGATTAGATATCAAAAAAATGTTAAACCCAAATTTTTATGCGATTATATAGAAAACACGATAAAGAAAAAATATCCCACCAGACTTAAGCGATATGTCGAAATTCGTAAAGACACACACTTTTACTTTACACGCCCTTAAAGGTTGACTATCTTAAAATCGTGAATGTATTTTTCAGGTTCCCTAAGAATTCCGTAGTATTTTTCTGCATTCGCGGCTTGACACTGAGGTCTTAGATTCGAATTGGATTATCACTGATTATCTAAGAAAAAACTTATGTATAAAGTCCCTTTCTTAGGAGCTAATTATAATTAATTGTATGTGAGTTATGAACAATTTTAGTTAGCCTCAAACTCGAAACAAATTGAATATCTTAGCGGATAAAATAAGAATCTCGATGAATTAATTAAATTCATTCAGATTTTATATAACTATGCAAACTATGGTCATACTTAATGCAATATAGACTAACATAGAAGAATGTTTATAAATATGCAAGGCTAACTGCTATAAGAACGAAATACCACAATTATTCTAACTTCTGTTGCAAGTTATTGGCAGTAGAATAAACATACCGTAGTGACTACATATCTATGTACACGTTAATATTAAAGTTTGAAGTTTGCGGCTGCAATCTATCTCTTGACTCGCCCAAGGCAAGTGAGTAAGATCATCCTACATTTTCACTTACAATTAGATACCAATACGATTGATGGCACCATTAGCATTTTGATTGGTTACGTAATTATACCAATAAAATATTAGTGTAAAAATAAATATATTTTTTTTGTTCACATTTTTTATGTAGGTAAGTAGGTATGTTTATCAGATACCAGAACAACCGTGGTGAGTTCTTCACCTTGATCGACGTTATGTTGAAGATGAGCCAAAATTATTTAAAAGACAGGTTGATATTCGGTAATTACCTAATGTGGTAATACGAGTAAGAGTAGTGAATTTATATCAGTTGTGGCCTCGTAAACTTTATTAAATCTATAATAAATCGTCAAGGTACGCCCAGTAGACTGTGAAACAAGCCCTGCGGCCAAACCACAGTCATATCGGTTGACTAGGCTTAATATTATGACGCCCAAAACTTGTATCACGATAAAAACAACTTACTTATAATATTAAATTTAATATTTCAATAGTTGGGTGGAAATCAGTGGAACACAACATCAACCTTGTCACGGTAATAAACACGGTTCTTCCCATAATTCCGTAAAGGTTAACCACACAAACTGCATTTCCGTCAACGCATCGGACCAAATCTATGCACTTTTTTTATTTAATTATAAATAATTATGAAATAGATTTAAATTTAACTAAAACTAATTATAAAATAGAGTTGCTCATTGGAGCGCAAAAAAACGATAACCCATAAATGGGTGTATCTGCAATGCTGAAATTCTATATTACAAATCCATGTTTTATGCCAAATTAGTGAAAAAATGTTTATTTCATATTACCTGTGGCACCAAGCTTAACTAATGAAGCCATAGATAAATGAGAAGAAAGTTCTTATAGTTCTAGCCGTGAAGGTAATGACTTACCGCTTGGAAATAGGCTAAATATGTTCCATTCTCGGCGAGGATGACGAAAACGCAAGTATGGTTTCCTCCCTGGTCTCCTTGTGGTTCAAAATTAAATATCATGTTGTTACCTTAAATCTATTTAGTTAAGCGCGCTGTTTATCTACATTTAACTTAGACTATTTTCTCACTTGAGCAATTCTTTTTTTAATAACATAAAATTACGGCCGGAACCACTAACAAATACTTAACAAATCCACACCGTATACCGTTTTTAATTAAAAATTAAATCTAAAAAAAGGTTTCTTTGCATTTGTTATAAGAGCATTTCCACTTGTTGAAAATTGAGATTTTTTTTGCTTACTGCAAAATTGGACTGTAATTCAAATTAATTGTAATTAATTAAATAAAATTAAAGGAAGCATATCGTTGTTTAAGTAAAAAAAATGATTTTTTTATATTTTTATTGTAGACTCAATTCTGAGTAAAACTATTTTAACCGCATGGCTCTACGAGGTCTAAAAATGTCATAAATATACCTGTGAAATTAGGAGGGTCGGGTGAAAAGTGCACTGCCAATAAAAATTAAAAATCTTAAAAAAAAAATCATAAAATAACCTGACAGCAAGATAAACACAAAAAAACGTTTCACAAAACCATACATTTACATTTACATTTACAAAAACTTTTTTAGGAAAAGCATACTCATAAAACAGCAGCATTATTTTTTTTGCTTTCCTGAAAAGTTATATTTTACTTTATTATTTTTTAATAATAAAGTATTGTGATCGATCTGAAATTTCCAAAAAATTTTCAAATTCTCTTTATTTTGCCTAATCTGTATTAATTTCAGTGTAAGTTATAATAAAGTTACTTTAGAGCTATTGAGTATCTGTACCCATTTCAACTAATGTTTATGTATTTGTCGTAAGACGTGGGAGTTAGTGTGATTAGTATATGAGATTAAGGAAATACAGCAAAGTGAAAAAACCTTATATGTACAACTTCCAAAAAAAAAAAAAAAAAAAAAAAAAAAAAAAAAAAAAAAAAAAAAAAAAAAAAAAAAAAAAAAAAAAAAAAAAAAAAATTTGCTACCCTGAAATTTGGTATTTTTACGTTTTAGGACTAGTAAACCCCAAAAAGAAAGGATGTCCGTCTGTCCGCCGTACGCCGCACGCAAAATCGTAAGAATGCGCGTTTTAGAGAAATTTCGGTTTATAATTTGAAGAACCACTTATGCTAGAATTCTGAAACTTGTAATTTATGTAGAACTATAATAATGGACCCATTTGCAATGGTCGGTAGGGGTTTAGAAGTGGAGAAAAACAATGCGTTCAAAATTCTTGAAAGCTGAGATTGAAACATTCCAAAATGCATATCTCCTGAACGATTGATATAGCGAAGATTGAAACTTTGTTGTCTTAAGGGATACTAGGAGATTAGACAAGAGCTAAAAATTGTATGAGGGGTGGTGGAGTGTAGGGGTGGTTGGGTAAGAAACTTTGGATTACAATATCTTTCGAACCAATTGACCCGAAAGATAAAATTTGGTTTGTGCATATAGGATTATAAGTAGAGTCCATTGAATGTTGAGCGGGAAGGTGGATCACAAAAGTGACTCACTTGCCATTTTTCAAAAAACTTGATTTTGATATCTCAAAAACCGTACCAGATATGATCTTAAACATTTTACAGGAGTTATTCCTAGTAAACCTCTAGCAGGGTAAAAAAATTTGGTGGTGCTGGTGCAAGGGATGATGATGGGAGGCGATGGAAGGAAACCATTTTGATTTTTATTTCTCGAAAATGCAAAGTATGGAAAGCTAAAAATTCACGACAGTATAGAGCCGCTATAGAGACATCCTAGAAAAATAAAATGTTTGATAGGGGAGCAAGGTACGGGGGTGGGAGTGATTTTTTATATCTCAGAAACGGCTTATGCTAGAAAGTTGATAGTTAGTACGTACATATATGACAGAGAGTACAGAGTAAAAAAAATTTTCGTAAAAAGGTTTTTTTCCCATTTTCACGAATTTTGTTATATCTTTTAGACATGTCGAGTTATCAAATGAATTTTACTTCTATGGGCTCTTTCTATAAGCGTATAGACACATTTTTTTATGTCCAACCCCTAAGGGGTACATATTCACGAATTCCGATATACTTCTTAGCTCTAATGAGATATCGAATTCATATTCACTTCTAAAGCCTTTAAATGGAATCGGAGAAAAACCCGATTTAAGCATTTTTCGATAACAAATCCCCGGGGTGTACGGTATTGTTCAAGTTTGCATCAATTCCGACAAATCTTTTAGGTTTAATCGAATTCTATTGAATTTTCTATTGAAAAAAAACGTAGGTAAATAAAAAAAAAAAATCTGTTCAACGGTCTGGGCGCAACTTTATTAATTTTAGGGTAGAAGTCCGGAACGAATTTAATGTTGAGATGCGGTGTAGATTACTATGTGACTAACACCCTAAAGAATAACCAGGAGGCTATTTGGAACGTTATTTTTACAATATCTCACGAAAGAATTTTGTCCATTTTTCTGCTGTTTTTATATACGTCACTAAGTGCTCATCTGATCAATTAACCGCAAGCAGAATGCTTGCTATTGGTTTTGATTGGAATCAATTGGCAGACCATGGCGGCTTCTATTAATAAATCGAGTTTAATTGAGTAACCTAGCCCAGTGTATTCATATCTAAACTTTAACAATGCCACACTTTAATTAGTTGGTAATGAAGCTATTATATAAATAACCAAGATATATCTAATCATAGCGATAGCTGCGAATGCAATATGTGATCAGAACTATATCTATGCATGGGTCAGGTTCAAATACGAATTGCATCCGAGCCTAATTAACACGTTTGTAAAATTAAGAATAAAACCGGACCGGAACTTAAATCGATGAATATTTAACTTACAAAGCTTTTCTATTATCGAACACTTTAAACTATGAACGTGACATCTGGTGCACATAGAGATCAAAATCTTATAAATAATTCACGAACCATAACCATAAAGATTAAATGTAATGTAAGGTATAGTACAGAGTAGTTATACTATAATATGTATAGTTATGCTAATTTGAAAATTGACGGAGGATTGTTGCCGTTAATGCTAATACCACACCTGTTCAAATTAAATATTACTCTGTACACGAAAACATACATCTGATGATAATTTCCTTTTAATTAATTTCAAAATAAATCAAAATTAATCTGTAGAAACGAGCGCAGAAAAGACGTCAGCTGAATCGGATCGGTAGTTAAATCCCAGATATTGTTGGTCACCTTGTTTCAACGTGTATAGCTAGAATGATATAGGTAATGTGTTTTCACTGATTGCGGAATATGAATACTCGTATCATGCCAAGTTAATGAATAAATTTATATCCAATAAGATGACCAGATGTCTTTTCTTTGAATGAATTGCACCGTAATGATATGACTTGATTCATAAATAACTCTGTATTGAATATTGAGTGTTCTAATTCTTAATCGGTACAATTATAATTGCTAAGCCTTATTAACTCACTACCCTATAGCTTCGACCTTCATATCAGCTCTGCGAACTCGGAAATATAGGTACTTGCTACTCTATAAAAAAAAGGTATGGTAAATAATATTTTACAAAATTCCTGAATTCCCGGTAGCCGGAATTTTCGTATAGCATCTGAAATACTTATTTAATTCAGTCAGCATCGCAGTTCCTATTGACCTAGGACTATAAACAGAACAAACTATGCAAGTATGTACATAGCTCAGCCTTCGTAAATTTTTAATACTTACGAGTATAATAAACAAATCGGTGTTTACAAAATTCCATCATAATCTAAAGCTCCTTTAAACAAGAACATTATTCACAAAAGACAATGGTTAGATTAAACCTAATTTTTAATGACACTCTTTATTATTTATTTTAAATTAAATATTAATTGATTAATCACTTTACCTTGAAAAATGAATGTATAATATAAATATTCCAAATGTATAGCTTAAACCTTTCTAATGTTATCGGCCAATACTCAAGCCCATGTCTTTAAAGGACTGTTGTATGGGCGGTGTTCGGTATGAGTGGAGGAATTTCTCTGACGAATGAAATCGATCTTAATTTTTGCTCAGAACCAGGTTGTACCAAAGTTCAACTTCGTAGCTAAACGATTTCTTGAGTTATAGTGTATATAGTACCTTAAAGTCAGTAAAGATATTTGCATATGATCTTTGTATGGCAGTGACAAGAAGGACTCATCATATTTCCTTTATATTCATATCCTTATCTGCACCTATTGGAAAAGCAACGTATTCAAAATTTCAAAATCGTAGCTTAAAATCTTCAGAATCAATATTCTTGAATACGTGTTTAAAGAACTTTTGTATGTGTATAAAGCTACTGAAATGAGGACAAAACCAATCCTAATTTAAGATCAAAATCGAAAGTAAAAATCAATAAGGGATATGTTCGAAATCGTAAGAATTTATACAAATATTTTAATCCACCTTAGGGAGTCTGATTAGACTTAAAATAGTTGAAGGAATTCGTGAAAACTTGCACAACAATCTTACACTGCTTAGGAGGTTTAATATCAAAAAATGGTATAAATACTTTTTTGCCGATTATATTTGAAGCCCCGAGAAGTAAAAGCGAATTAGATATATCATTAGACCCAACAAATATGTCGGCATTCGTGAAAACGTACACAACTTATTTACACTTATCATCCACGCTTATATCATATTATATAAGGGACACGCAGAAGTAAAACTAATTCAATACATGGTCAGACCTAATAGATACAATGACGAAATTCGTGAAAATGTAAGCAAACTCCTTTCACGAACAATTTTTTGTCCACCTCCGTACGCCAACTTAAATCTGAATTTTTTTTGCTTAAATTTTTTCAGTAATATGTTTCAATTGTCTAGCATAAGCCGTTTCGGAGAGAGGAATTCCACCCCACCCCCGTACCTTACTTCCATACCAAAAAAAATATTTTTCTTTGGTACCCCTATGGTGGCTCTATAAAAACATGCTCGGTTCCCGAGAAATAATTTTCTGTTTGTTTTACACCTTCGTACCTAAAGGTTTCTCTAAAAAATGTTAAAACCATGGTTCGGTTCTTGAGTTATTAAATTTGTTTAAAAGATTGTTGTCCCCTTCTTCCGTGCTCTACTCACCCCTGAAAAATTTTAGATTTGGCATACTCCATTTACAAAGTTATACACTCAAATTAAATTTTATCTTTTTGACGTAATTGGTTCGGCAGATATTGTCCAAAAATTTTCAAAAAATAATAAAATAAAATTTGTCTAAGAATAACTGTTCTGAATTTGTAGTAAATTTGTAACAAGTCAATGTAACCAGAATTTTATTCTACAGATAACCGGTATAAACAATGTTGCCGGTCTTCAAGAAATTGGGTTTTCTCTACAACTCGTATGCTTTGGGCGTTCTAACAATTGGATATATTCTTGGCGAACTAGGACATTATCTAATCGGAGTCACTTCGAAGCAGACTGCGATAGAATTGGACTACGGTGATCATGCGTGCCAGCTGAATAATTCAGATTTTACTCGTCACGATCTACCGGTTGCTTGTGGCGCCATCACAGATTCGATAGAGTAAGTTACTTGCGACGACCTAGGACTTAATAGGGGATCAGTTTGTACTAAATAGTTACGATGAATTGCAGATGTCTCAAATTGAATGTGAACGGAACTACTTACTGCGAGTGGAACTACAATGGACTTGGACTTGACTATCAGCTTCTAGCCGGTCCCAGTTTCATCGCTGTTTTTACTATCGCTGGAGTTTTTATGGGAGTAGTAGCCGATAAGTACAATCGTGTTAAAATGTTAACAGCATGTACTTTTGTGTTTGCTGTCGCCATTATACTTCAAGGATCTGTAAAAAATTATTGGCAACTTATTGTACTACGAATGGTTATGGCAGCTGGGTAAGTGTTAGAGGTGTTATCACTGATATTGTAAATTAATCCTTAATATGTTCTTCCAATCTGCAGCGAATCAGGATGTAATCCGTTGGCACAAGGCATCATGTCCGACATCTTTCCCGAAGATAAGCGTGCTCTGGTTATGGCAATCTTTAACTGGGGAATCTACGGTGGATACGGTATTGCTTTTCCGGTTGGCCGTTACATTACAAAATTGAATTTATGGAATCAAGGATGGCGGGTTTGTTACTACGGTGCCGGAATATTAGCAGTCTTACTAGGCGTTCTAACGGGCACAACATTGAAGGAGCCGAAACGGCAAGCAATTGGCGAAGAAAATGAAACTAAGAATGGCGAAGAGGTGACCTTGTGGAAGGTTCTAACGCAACCTCGAATGATTTTGCTTATGATTGCTGCGTCGATACGCCATTGCGGAGGCATGACATTTGCTTACAATGCCGATTTGTACTATAACAGCTATTTTCCCGATGTCGATTTGGGTTGGTGGCTGTTTGCTGTAACTATTGGAATTGGAAGTATCGGTGTAGTTGTTGGTGGAATTGTATCCGATAAAATTGTTGCCAAGATGGGTATCAAATCGCGCGTTGCTGTTCTTGCACTTAGTCAATTGATCTCAACACCACCGGCCTTTGGATCGGTTTATTTTGATCCTGTCTGGGCTATGGTCACACTGGGACTAAGTTACTTCTTCGCTGAGATGTGGTTCGGTATCGTGTTTGCGATTGTTGTCGAAATTGTTCCAGTACAAGTCCGATCCACCACAATTGGCATCTTCTTATTTGTCATGAACAACATTGGAGGCAATCTGCCAATTTTGGTTGACCCTGTTGCTAAAGCTATCGGTTACAGAGGATCGATTATGATATTCTATGCTGGATTTTATGGACTAAGTAAGTATGCGCTATGATATAAACTAAATATAAGTCCCCAACTCTAAATATCAAGATACGATATACAAAACACATGCATACAGATTCGCAGTCAGACAATAGCATAATAATCTATCTTAAAAACAAGATAGTGGTTTTCTGATATTTATAAAATTCCTTTCTACTTCCTTGAAAACATGCGAATGGTTTAATTAGCACTCAATGACATTTGAAATGATTAAAATGCATTATGTAAATAAATAGGCTGGTTATCGATTCATATAGCAAAAATATACGCAAGTATTTTATAAACCCAATCAATTCAAACCAAGGTTATTTATTGCAGAGTTCAGACACATGCTGAACTCAAAAACTCAAGCCAATTAGATTGCTTCATTTTTTTATGTATTGCCATGAAGTTGGCGTCTATTCAAATATTTTGTACTAAAATCGTGCAATTTTTTCTAATTTCAGGCTCGATTCTCTTCTTCATTACAATTTTCTTAATGGAACCGAAAAACGAGAAGAAACCGTCACAAGCTGCTCCAAATCACACACTTAATACTATTTCTCGGGATTTCGGACATGACAACACGATGTTTGCCGATGAAAGTGGTGCCCGACACTTGGCAACTATCAACGGACACAAGGGTAAAGTGTCATCGACAGGAACTATTAAGCCATTGGAGAGTAGCAGACTGTGATTTTCAAATTTTGTCAAAAAAAAAAGATACTCCGCCATTTTGAATGGATCCTTCAATGGCGTCATACACCATTTTGAAGATAAATAATGTCGAGTTGTATTGTAAAATTTCACTCTCTATAATTTTGTACATTTAGTCACATATGTAATTTATATAATGCTCGTCTTAATTATTGTTATCGTCTTGTGTAATTAATATATATTACTATTTTTTAAAAATTATTAATAATTGTAATATTCTGTATGTTTATAGAGTTTTTTTTTACCGTACAGTTGTAGTTGTAAGTTTTTGTGCTAATTATATTCTGCACAGATTATTGTAAGTGTATTGGAAAGAGTACAAAAAAATCAAACGTTATAAATATTGATGTCTCTGTATGTACTTAAATTAGCTTAAATTATTTTAAATACTTAATAAAGTCAAATGTAAATTTATTCCGGTTTTTGTTTTTCAATATTATGATTGATTTGGAAAAAAATGTGCCTACAGTCTGGGCGCTATCTTAATATTTTTCAGGACAAAGTTGAAGAAGCGATTAGGCGGGCTGTAACAGAATTGCCAACGCTACTGTGCTACTGAGACCCTTAAAAGACAAATTTTAATTTTTGGTTGGGATACGGTCAAAGCCGAAATGTAAAACTGGTGTTTCGAGACATGGAAAATTCCTTTTCTCTTTAGAATAGCTCTGTAAGATAAAACTTTCAACATTCATCAGTGGTTGTTGAAATAAAAATGGAAACAAATTAAATAAATGAAAACTGTCTATAGAAAAGTAAAAGTATCGAAAAATGGAATTAAATCATAAATTGATATCTTACCAGACCTAGTAGATATGATGAAATGAGTGAAACTTGTGCAATTTGTAAAGCCCTCTTGGGGATTGAATATCGAAAATTCCTGAAATGAATTTATAGGCGATTATATATCTGTGGCCACAGGGAATAAGTAGGTAAGTCTAAAAACGAAAATATTCAGGGCAGCACTTCTTTGCTATTTTTACAATTGAACTATTCCTGTAAATCCAGTTTTTGTGAAAACTTTAAATTTGTTGACATCTCAGTGATCAAATAACATAGAACAATAACTTTTTTACAGTGCGTGTAAGCATTGGGAGATAACCACAGTACACTTTTCCCATTTTACTATTTTTCGACACACCAAGTTATTCCCTGTGACCACAGATATAAAGCCCGTGGAAATAAAAACTAATTCGATATCTTGTCAGACCTAAGACATATGTCGGAATTCGTGAAAACAAATACAACCCCTTTAAACACACACACACTTTGGGGTTAAATACCAAAAAATCCTAGGCGATTATACAGGGTGGTCTGCTTCAGGTTTGGTTCATTTCCCATTCGTATGCGAGAGGAGGAGTCTATATTCAACACCAACTGACGTACAGAGTAATTAGATCAACAAAATTCGATTTTTAGGCTATTATGTAGAGAAAAAAGAATTTGATATCGAATCAGACCTAAGTGATATGTCGGAATTCAGAAAAACCTACGCAATAAATTTACACCCTCGCAAAATCCCGAACAATATTTTTAGATCATTATACATAAAGCTCATAGAAGTAAAAGTGAAATCGATCTTATTAAACCTAAAAGATTTGTCGGAACTCGTAAAAACTTGAACAACACTTTTCACTCCCTAGGGGTTGAATATCGAAAAATGCTTGAAATGGTTTTTTCCCCCGATTACATTTAAAGTCTTTAGAAGTTGAAGCGGATTCCACATATCGTTAGAACTTAGATATATATTGGAATGCGTGAAATTGTACACAACCACTTAGGGATGTTATATCGAACAATTTGGGAAACGGTGCTGAGTGCTTATATACAGAATACGCCGAAGTAAAATTAATTTGAAAATTCGACATGCCTAAAAGATTCAATGAAATTCGTGAAAAAGTGGCAAAAACCCGTTTCACGCACCGTTTTTTTATTCTACCTTTGTATGCCAATGAAAATATGAACCTTTTTATTGCCACCATTCCTCCTGTAGTATATCTACATATACGTACTCAGTTTCAACTTTTTCGCATAAGCCATTTCTTGATACAAAAAACGAATCTCACCCTCGTACCTTGCTACCCCTATTTGTGGTTTTCGATAAATAAATATCAGAATTTTTTTTGTTTCACTTTCTCACCATCATCCCCTCAGCAGCACCCCAAACATTTTTTTCTCCGCTAAAGGTCTACTGGACCTAACTTCTGTAATATTTTCCAGATCATATCTGGTACAGTTCTTGAAATATAAAAATGGATTTTTTTAAATTACCCCTTACTTTCGTGCTCAACCTTACCTCTCAAAAATTTTACATGAAATAGACTCCACTTGTAATCCTATACACACAAACCAAATTTTATCTTCCTGGTACAATTGATCCCTAGAATATTGTAATCCAAAGTTTTTTACCCCCGACTCGTACAATCCTCATCCTCCTTTTAGTCCTTGTCTAGGCTCCTAGCATCCCTTAACCCGGACATCCCCAGTGTACCGAATTCGGTACACTAAAATAGTAAAGATGTTATTCAGAAAAATCACATTATTTTAGTAGCGCAAGTCCCCAAGTGTACCAAATTTGGTACACTATATTAATCACAAACCAGCAATGAAAAAATATTTTTTTTTATTATTTTCGTGCTTAGACTGCTCATGATTGCCCTGTTTAAATTTTCAGTCAAGTAAAAAAAAATTTCAGGCTTATCCGGGTTAAGACAACCACAAACTTTCAACCTTCTGACATGAACCGTTCAGGTGATATAGATTTTAGAATGGTACGATCTCAGCTTTCGATCTTTTTGAATGCAATGTTTTTCACCCCCCCCCCCCCCCCCACTCCCACGCCCATCAACCCCTATTGACAATTTTTTGCAAATGGGTCCACTATTATAATTCTACATAAATTCCTAGTTCCTGCTTCCTAGCATTAGCGGATTCTGAGATTTAAAAATCAAATTTTTCGTGTAAATTTTTCCTTTTTCTAGGACTTTTACATGAGCGCTACAAAAAAGACTCCTTAACATTTTTTTTCCTACAGACTATCGATTTCCTAGCTCAACGAATTCTTGAGTTACAGTGGACCTAAGAATTACCTAAGAATCGTTGTATGGTAGCTACCCGAAGAACTTACTCGATTTTCATTTCATTTAAATATTAAATTGAACAAAATTTCAAATTTCCAACTTGAAGCGTTCTGAATCTGAAGTTATCGGCGAATATTCTCGAACACGTATTTTATGGGTTTTTGTATGGGAGCTACCCGAAGGAGTAAACGAATTTCGCGGACTAAAAAAGCCGAACTTCATGTTCACACAAAACTAATTTGTACAAAATTTCGACATAGTGGCTAAACGATTGCATAAGTAATAGTGACTTCGGTAAATTAAGTAGATATTTGAACAACCAAATAAATTTTTTTTTTTTGTTTGCATTTTATAAAATGAAAATAATAAATTTCAGGGCGATCACATCTTATTATTGAACTACGTAATAAAGTTCAATGAGCTCCAGTTCATTCATTAAAGCTACATCATCGTATAAAAGGCAACATATTGCAAATGCAATATGCATCTTACATCTTCATATTAAACCAACATCACCTTTGCAACATTTTAACACCATCAATGTATGCTTTTTTCACTAACAAATCAACACCATCTACTGACGAAATTCAGGACTATCGTTAAGCACATGGCTTTACGTTTTAGTACAAAGAGAGCGCATGCATTGCAACGTGAAGAGACAAGAGAGGCGACTTTAATTGTGTCGGCTTCGGCTGTTGTCTTCGGCATTTCTAAATTTTGTGTAGTGTTCGGAAAAAACAAATTTTCGATTTTGTTACGTTGTAGATCGTGTGTACGTTGCCGGTAGAGTTTAATTTGTTGCGTTAATTAATCAGCAATTGTGAAGTGAATTTAAAACAAGTTCATCGGATAAATTTATGGCAGCGGACACAAATTAACTAATTCCATGACAGTTGACAAGTTGCGAGTACGCCGTATGCTTCGAATTGACTGAAGTTCTCCCGAACTTGGATCGTCGTAAAAAGTGAATTTGTATTCCTTTTAGTTTCAGTGATTTTTCTTATAGTACATTAGTTCTTCGCGCTGAGTGCAGGTAAGTTTTCGGTTTTTCGCATTTATCTAGGTTTGAAAGAAACTTTGCCGATTGTTGTAAGTTACATGGAGGTCTTAGCAAAGGCAAGAATATGACAAAATTCCTTAAGTGTTCAAAACATGGACACCGTTCTATGGGAATATTTAAAATGGTCCCCGATTTTTAGAGGTGACCTATCATGTTTCTAAAAGCAATTTATATATAATATTAGGGATGCTAATTAATGCGGGCCTGTAAGGTCATCGACGAAACTCACCAGTTAATGCCATTTTGTGTCTAGATTTTTTACCTGGTTACCTTTTCTATACCTTCTATTTACTTCAAAAGAATACCTCCATGTGTATGATGAAACATAAAAATGGAGCTTTGTTTTTTATATCTAAACCAATGAAATGATACCCATGTACGTAGTGCTTTCTGCTCTCTGTGTCGATGCCGGTATACAGTGGAGCAAATTAATACTCTTACAACTTTCATTTCTTGTTATTTTTTAAGAACAAAATATGCACACATTGATGCTGTTATGACACTGGCTATTTTTGCGGCTAGACAATCCAAATGGAGAGGGATAGAGACTTTAACATACAATTTAGACATTGGTGTGAGAGAGACAGTCCGAACAGCAAACTATGGGTAACTGTCAAAAAACAATCCATAACTGTCAAAAAAAAAGCAGCAACAAAGCGCATTCGAGCAGTGTTTCGCAACATTCTAGCAGTTAATCCAAGAAAAATCCGCTGGCGGCTAGATTTTCCAGCCGCTACCGACTTGTTTTTGACAGTTCGTTATGTATAAATTATGGAAAGTGTTATGTTATGTTATAAAACGCGCTAAGATCAATATTTTTTATAACAAATCAGTTGTTAATTTCGTCTACTAGATGACGGTAGCATCAGCAAGTGTATTTTTTAGCGGTAATCTCTTTCTCTCTATATTGGTCGCCTTGTCGCACGATTGACTTTTATTGCACTTGAAACTAGCGAGGAAATAGCCAGTGTCATAACAGCATTAGTAACATTATTCTTGCAGTTTTTTATCGCTAGTGCGAAAGCCTAATAAATTAGAAAAAGCATTTTGTACAGTGCAGAAGGAGCCGTGAGTAAAAGAAACCATGCATGCACGAAGACAATACAACGGATAGAACATCTGAGATTCTAAAATTCTGAAACCGATATTAATAACCGATTTATTTTTACAGCAGCTCACCAAGAATGTGAAGCACGTGTATAGCCCAAGAAAGGATGTATGATCTGATAAGTAAGAAGAATGCAGAAAGTTGTCATAGTCAAGGATCCATTTCCTTCCTTGGACGAATCGTAAATTTAACGATGACTACCTGGTAAGAGGTGCCATTGGATCTATTCTTGAAATGAGTTAGTAATCAATTCAATCTCTGACACCGGTTCATATACGGCACAGAGATGCCCGTTCAATCTAACATACGGGCTAATCACGGCAAACAATCACCTACTGTTGGCTATTCAGAATTAGGCACCTAACCTAAGATTGGAAGGATAGCCTGAATATAAATATGCTATGAAGTACAGCTTAAAAGACAGATTCTGATGGGTACCATCCTTACTAGTAAGGCAGAATCTGATATCGTAGGTATGAGTTACTTTCACAAAAAATATCCAGATGAGAACCTGCCAACAGATGCCATTCTAATAATTAAATGATTTTAAAACGGCGATTGAATGAATATTTCTTCGATATCTTGAACATCTTATCGGTAAAGATATTTCACATGTTGAGTAACTTTCAATTGCATCTTCAAACTCATATGTGGATGCCACAACGGGTTCATAAGTATTTATTGTTGCCTAATTGCAACAATTCTCTCTACTAATGGCAGCTATTGAAATAAAAATTAGTTGGATCAATCAAATTCAAGGCAGAAAAGAAAGCGTGCGTTTGGTAGCCTGTCAACCATACGCACCCTTACAAGCGGATCCGGTAAAAATTTCTTATGTTCCGCTCGTCCTCTTTGATACTAGAAGAGAATCCTACTCATTATTGAATAAACGGACTGCGTTATTGGAAAAAAGGGTTTATCACGGTTTAAGGCAACCCGTAAGGACAGAGAAATTTGTGGTGGTGTGTATGAATAGTATGTCCTACTAAAAGAGCAATTTGGAAGTTTACCAAGCTGGGTTCCATGAACGGCTTGGCTTTTGTCTACAAAAACTAACTATTGCTGAACTCCACTGAATGGTATTAAAGGTACGAGTATTTTGTACTCTAAATTAAATCAAAGTGGATTATAAGATTAATCTAGTTTGAAACGCATGTACTACGTTTACATGGAGGATCGAAAGATCCAAATTTGAATCGCATATATGACTACAGCGGATCGAAAGATCGAAATGACAAGTAACAAAACCTGAAAACCTTTAATCGTACAAGTTCGAAGTGCAGTACATAAAAATGTCAAATTTAGCAGCTTTGTGTGCCAATACTATGAAAATGATAGAAAATCAATTTTTATTGTTAATGAATTTGCGACGATCGAACTTTCGATCCGCGTTTACATGAGAAGTTCGATCCGATTTCGACTCGATCCAGGTCGAGAAGTTCGTTCGGATCGAGTCGATCTGCGTTCACATGAGATTTTAGAGGATTGAATCCGGATTCAATCCTCCATGTAAACGTAGTAATAGATTAAAACTCACTGCGGTGTTATTTCCAAGATGCATTCGATTTACATTCAATCACAACTTAAAATTTGATATAGACGCTTAGAGCGTGTATCTTTGTCCGTGACCTATCGAGAGCACTCCCAGAAGCTAACAGCTCCAGCAGCAAAACCGCTTCACAACTGATGCCTTCGTCTATCAACACAGTAGCATCGTTGCCGCAGAGTTGACGTTATCCGTAAATAAAACTCTTGGATACAACAGAAGAAAAAAAAAGCTGTATACGAGTATGTTGTTGGTCAGTGATAATCGGATGGCCCAAATTCATTTGCCGCCCGTCTGACCAAAACGCGTTGACCCAGGAACTTTGAAATTTCTTATGAAGTTCCTAGATGAAATTTGTAAGGCTGAATTTTAATGGACCAAATAGTCCTTATCCTTCGATTAGCTCCCATACAAAAGCTAAAATATTCATAAATATTTCCCAACTTCCAAACGCTGAGCTAGAAAGTTGGAACTGGACATACTAAGATTATAGTACAATAGTTGCAGTAAAAATAATGAATTATAAAGAAAGGCGAAAAAAGGGGTTCAGTTCATTAGTTCATAAAATCTTCCTATTCCTTCGTGTCGCTCCCATACAAAAAACCTTAAAGCGAAATGTTTACGAATATTTTATAAAATCACTTCAAGCTAGAGATCGGGTCCGAACTGGAATTACCAGGAATTGTGGGCCACATATGATAGAGTAAGCAGGCGTTAATAGTTTTTTGTGACACGATCTACCAGAACACGAATTTTCCTCTAAAAAATCTAGTAATGCCTTGTATCACTAATAGTATTTGTGAACCCGATAAGAAGGTAAAGAGAACTCATCCGCTCGGTGTTAAATCACCGAGTAGAGGTCCTATTAAACAGTTCGAACTGTTCACTATTTATATTTATATATCGTAGACTGAAAATTTCATAGAAATAAGTATACAAAACGTCGAGTGAGTTCAAAGCAAAGCATGGACCAGACGTTGGAAATAATCACAACTTGATGATAGCTTCATTAAGATAATGTACAGAAGTTGTCCAAAAACCACCAGCTATTCAGATAAAATGGAAGCTTAACGTAGATAGATCTAAAGAGCCCACAAAACAATTCGAACGTACTACCATTTTACGCGAGAAATTATCGACTTTTGAAGGCAATTATAAACAGCATTTCGCTCAGCGTGGACAAGCGTTTGGTACGGGTGATCCCCCAGATAGAGGAGAAATCATTACGGACATTCAAGAAAGCCTCAGGTATAGACGGACTACCGAACGAACATCTTAAAGCGGATCCAGAATTGGTAGCTGATATTCTCTCGCCAGTTTTTATCGAAGTTTTAAAATAAGAAAAAAATCCCGAAGAAAGGCGATCGTAAGCATTGTATCAATTGCAATATGTCTCGTTACTGCCGTATCGAGAATCAGGGCTAGAATAATCTGCAACAGAATTGTTGAAACTCTTTAAGAGAGCACTATTAAAGTCTACCAATCTTGTTTCCTCAAAAGTTCGTCTTGTGCTGGTCGGTCAAACACCTTACGGATTATCTTGGATTTGCAATCACCATTACACACAGGCGCGAACGCAGAAAATTATTTCCGGGGAGGGTTTACAGACAAATTTTCGCGTCGCGTATTAGTTACATTTAGTTGTGAGTTTTTAATTACATCATTTCGAGGGGGGTTTGAACCCCCAAACCCCCCAGCGTTCGCGTCTGATTACACATCATGTTTGTGGACTTGGAGAAGGATCTCGATTACGCGAAGCTAGATTATCTAGTAATGCTTTACGGAGAAGAGATATTTCCATACGTGCTTGAAGCTAAAGTATTGAATCGCATTAATTTTTCCAGGGTTGCTGCTTAAGAATTAGTATGAAGAAAATTATGCAAATCCTTCGTGTAGACACCATTCAAAGGTCTCTAACTTAAAGGAATCGTTGAGCTTGGAAATCAGCGATCGAAAAAAAAGGCACGCTACAGTGATTGGTCTGTTAAGGAATATAATCCGTTCAAAGACGATGTCCGTTATCCGATCATCGATTTATCATAGATTTTTATGAGAATTTGATTATATCGTTCGGAAAATCCAAAAAATAAATTCCAATGTCGAATGCCTTTCTCTGTTCTTCAGGATTCTTCGAAAGTGATTAATAGCATAGTCATTGAACGGCTCCCCAAGCCTTTTAACCTTAACATGATTTGGGAGCCATTCTAAGACCATTCTCACTTCTGCAAAGGATCTTCAACAGCAGATATCGGCATTGGTCCTCTTCATGAGCTCTTTAACCCTGGAACCGTGCTCTTCAAGAAATGGACTTATCGTGCTCTGGGGCACTCAGTGCCCCAGTATGCATTTCATACAAAATGTATGGGTGGTGTGTTGAAAATACGGCTATTTCTTTGCTAATTAGCGTTCTTGATTTGCAAAAGCTGATATGAGTTTGGAAAAAGGAGAGAAAATAAAACATTGTCCGTATTTTCGAAAAATTAATCATGTGCATATTGAAACCAAAATAAAAATGTTCACAAAGTAATGAAAAGAAAAAACTAGTTCAAAATAATAAATTATATATAATACCAAAATTAAACAGGTGAATGGGTTCTGGATCGTTTTGAATGTGGCCGTCCAGATGAGGTAGATAGCGCTGTTGAAATATCCAGACATGATTCAGCTTCTGAGTCAGTATCACTTATAGGAGATGAGTTCGGAACGTAGCATTTTTGACAAACCCGAATAAAATGTTTCGAACAGGTAGGGTTGTTGCACAAATCACAGACAGCAGTAGTTTTGGTGTCTCCTTTATTTTGTTTGCGATCAGCCTTGCATGTTTCACATGCAACTGCAGGGAACACTGTTGGAGTTGTAGCTTCAAAACCAATTAATGAAAGGGCAGTTTTGACTGATTGCCGTAGTGAACCTTTTTCCATTCTATTCCGGATGTGCTTACTTGCCAATTCAACAGCCAAAGTTTTAAGAAAATGTTTTCTTACATTTTTTCTTGTACCGGATGTGGGATTAGTAATACCGAACATCTGATAAGCAGCAAGGGCTGCTACGTCGACCATATTGGAAAATAGTGTCATAGGCCAACGGTTAGTCTTGCGCCTACAAGTGTATGTTCTATTTATTTGGTCGAACGTGTCAGCACCTCCTTTGGTCGCATTGTAGTCTATAATCATCTCAGGCTTTCTGGTTGATTCATCTATTTCCTCATCCGCGTGTGTAGTTGACAACAATAAAACGTTCTTCTTCGTGTTTGATACGTAACTCACAAGGCTCATGCAATCTGAGAAGCAAAAAATTGATGAATACACTTCTCTACGTTGGACATCTTTTGGATCTGTGAACTGTTTCGGCAATTGCGGTTTGTTTGACCTAATTGTGCCGATAATAGTAGTGTTTCTTGCGCACAAATCTTATGTTAATGGAATACTTGTAAAAAAGTTATAGATAGTGATATTGTATCCGTTATCTAGATACCGATTGCAGAGCCGAAGCACTAGATCATATGAAATGTTTTTAGCACGATGTTGTCCTGGTTGCGTACCTAGGTATACCAAGCCTTATAACGCATTCCCCTATTTGGTTCTATGGCTGGTAGTTCTTCCTCATTGACTTCTTGCAGTTCTTGCTGAGCAGCAATTTCTTGTTCGCGAATTTCCTCCATGATTTGTACAACGTGTACATCCTGTACTTCTTCATGCTCGCAGTTTAGATCATCAAGGTCCGAAACATCCTGATCAGAATCTCCTTCATCATCTGAATCGTTTGGAATTGCTATAGGATGATCTGCAGCAGGAAAATCTGCACTGCCAATAGGTACGTTTTCAGTTCCATTCTCATCATCGTTGTGAAGAAAAACTTCGAACTCGTTTTGAAGAAGGTCTTGCTCCTCAGCAGATAACTCTGGCCGCGCTGCATTGTTCACTAATTTCAAAAAAGCATCCATTTCCACTCAACACAAAACAAAATTATCACAAAACTATAAAATTAAATCACAAAATACTCAAGTAATTATCTCTTCAAATTTCATCGGCAACTAAATGCATTCAACTGTTTTCTTTTCAAAGGATCTACATACGCATATTCACGAAATCGCCTTTTTTTGTTTACATATATATTTTTGTTTATAGATTTATCAAATGCATGCATTTAAATGTTTTGTTTTCAAATGATCAATGTACGCATATTCTGGGGCACGCAGTGCCCCAGAACACGAAATTGCCCTTTTTTCTGCGTTTACATATTTAGCAAATAAAACACAGAATAACCAGTTCGATTCTTTTGTTTACGTATTTGTGCATATCATATGTTTCAAAAAATTGTGCATTGGGATTATGTTATAAAACTAGAAAGTCTCTAATTTATTGTTTCAAAATAGCTTGGGGCACTCTGTGCCCCAAACACGGTTTCAGGGTTAAGCTGGGTTTCCATATGCGACAATTTTCTGTGACATTATGTGTGACAGATCAGCTAGCCAATCAGATTACAAATCTCTGACAAATTTTGTCGCATGTCGCTAGTCGAACAATCTTCGACTTTTCATGTGTGACAAAAATTTCAGTTCAAAGGTTTCTCGAAAATTTCAGTTCAAAGGTTTCTCGAAAATTTCAGTTCATTTTCGTGTGCTACAAAAATTTCAGTGCAAGGGTTTCTCAAAAATTTCAGTTCTTATCTTATCTTTCCAGCAATTTTACTTTTTTTGACAACTGACATAACCAATTTACGCAAAGGTGTGACACAAGTAATTTTACAAATGTAAACTCCAGACTGAAGAGTGTGACACATTTTTGTCGTGACAAATTTCTGTCACAGAATATTGTCGCATATGGAAACCCACCTTCAATGTCAGCATCATTCATACTGTTATGAGACTTGCTATTTTTATCGCTGAACATCGACTGGAAAATCGAAATGAAGATAGAGTTTAACATGTAATTTAGACATTGGTGTGAAAGAAACAGTCCAAGCAGCTAAAATCTGCCAGACTTTAAAAAACTGCAACATAGTGCACGCAGTGCTTGACAACCTTTTTTGCAGTGCAATCCAAGAAAATCCACTGCGGACTCTTTTTTCCAGCCGCTACAGTTTTTGACTGTTCGTTATGTATAATTTGTGGAAAGTATGATTTTATGTTATAAAACGCCCAAAAATAATATTTGTCATTGAAATTCAGGTGTCAATTTCGGCTAGCGTCGGAATTGAGATTTTTTTATCGGGTCACCTTGTCGATTGAGGGTATTTTCTTGCACTTTTTTCCAGCTGAAAAATAGCCAGTGTCATAACAGTATCATCTCCAATTCCTCTAACAGTTTCATCCATAATTTCAGAGGCATTATCTCTGTCTCCCTGAATGGAGCAGGAACATAATTTTTCTCAAGCAGAATTCAATTGTATCTTGAATTCGTAAATTAGAAATTATAATTTTAGGAAGTATGTATAACAGTCAATATATTAGGTTTCATTGACTTTTTGCCGATTCGAGTTATTTAAGAATGACAAACGTTTGAGCAAAAACATGTGTACTTTTTTTTAATTGTCCTATTACGGGGTGAAATTATATGTAATTATAAACACAATTCTCGACTAAATTATGAATCGATAGCAGGTTACAAAACACAATGTATATAAGAACTATATACGCACTTGTTTATGAATTATTTACGTACGTCTTGTTAAATTTCTCTGTTTCTGAGCAATCATTGGTCTACATATAGAGGGTTGTTATATGAAATTATTATTTGCAAGACAATCGTTAATTTACTTTCCGTGAGTATTTATATTGCATACAAATACTATTAAAAGCAAAACATTTTCCAGCAACAAAATCTATGTAGCTAGTAACAATAATCGATTCCCAGTGGGAAATGTAATGCTAGATCAATGCATTACGGATTACTTTCCATTGACAATTCATTCCGTTTTTGTAATGATATCCTAGGCCACGAAGGAACAGCCACGGTTAATTGCACAAATGCAATTAACAGGGTTCAATTTGAAATTTTTTTTAGAAAAACAATTAAAACAAGAATACGCTCTCTTTTATGTGAAAGCTACTTTATTTATCAAAGAAACTAAATTAAGGGCACATACTCCATCCACTCGCAGATTGCTAAGTTACATGGCGGAATTACCATTGCGCTTTGAAATTCGCATACTCGATATCTCTGTTAAGTTTGCCATATTTTTTAATTCAGCGAAACAGCTGAATATAATTTAAACGTGAAACTGATAATTTGTTTGTAGCTGTTATTTGTTTTTTTGTTCACGAAAGAAATGTAGGCCCTACCATCGAGGCCTAAAAAAACGTTCCAATTATTCTGCAATTAGGTTTCAGGTTAAGTAGATTTGCGACCACGAACTAATAGCAAACTGCGAGCGATATATGCATCGAGTATGCCGTTTATTTATTTAGCACTAATAGATCTGCTTGACTTACAGAATGGTATCGAGTATGTGCCCCTTAAGGGCTCACATACACCTGAAATTTTCAAAAAATGGATTTTTTTTTACAAATTTTTATTTTTTATACTTTTAAGAATAAACAAAAAAAAATTAGAATTTAGAAAATTCCACTCCATTACATAATTATAGCAATAAATGGGACCAGACATCGGTTTGGAGCGGCTTCCTGGCTAATTGCTGCGCCACTCAACAGCAGCGTTTAGCATTTATTTTTTTCGCAAAAGCTGGGTTTCATAGAAAACAAGGTTATTTATAGGATCATCTGTGAAAAACACGAAGATACAAGAGGAAGAAGGTGTACAGTATGATGTTGGAATGGGAGACTAGCCATAAGTTCACGTTGTACCTACCAAAAACTTTAAACGCATTTTTCTCGAAACTATGTTTTTAGACAGTGTCGGCACGATAACTCAGTCAATTTTCAATATTTTTCAACTTTTTTTTTTTTAAATTTTGATAACTATTTTGTCTATAGTCTGACGAGAAGTTTTTTTAATTTTTTGCTTGGAAATTTTTTTAAAAATTATTAAACGCAAATTTTTTTTAAAAAACTGATTACTAAAGTTTGAATTACTGTAACTTATTTATTTAAAAAAAAAAAAAAAATCCTTCCGTCAGACTGTAACTACTACATTATTTTACAAGATACTTTTTTAATTTTGCAAATTGAATTATTTTTGGTGAAGTTATGATGCCGACCAGGAGGCGCTATGGTTTTCATAAGTGCATAGTCCATTTATACCCGTAAAAAACAATGTTAATATTTTTAAAAAAAAGTTGAATAGTTAATAAGATAAGTGAACTCAACAATTACATTTTTTTTCACCATATAACCATTATAATAATTTTTCAAATTTACTCGGTTTTCAGCGCGTGCAGGGGTATGTGAGCCCTTAAAAAACTTTCAGAAGGGTACATTTTTATCATGATGAAGTTCACGAATGAGCAACGTTTGGAAATTATCTCAATTATTCTGTGTTTTATTTAAATACAAAATTGTTATATCCCTATTGAATAACCCTAACGTGTTTTAATAGGGCTATTCAATAGGGTCATAACAATTTTATATTTAAATAAAACACAGAATAATTTAGATAATTTTCAAACGTTGCTTGATCGTGAACTTCACCGTAATAAAAATGTAAACCTTGACTGACATTTTGACATTGACAGACCAGCAAAAAAGTTTAAGGGTGCGTTTGTATTAAAGTACAAAATTGCTATGTACCTACTGAATAACCCTTTATAACTTTAAATTCCTCTAGCCTTCCTTAACATATTACACGAAAGATACACATTAAAATAAATAGCCAATGTGTTCCGAAAGCGAATGGTAATTCATGAATCGTATTCCCACTGGGTTCGAACGACATAAGATTCGTTTTTGCTCTTTGTAGTATGACATAATGCTGACATGGCAAATTATACAACTTCTCTGCACTCAACAATGAACATAATACCGGCGCATAAACCAGTTTCTTAATCTTAACATTTGAGGTTGTACGTTCCAATCCTTTAAGGATAATAAATTGGGCTTTTTGCTTCGTATTGGATTGGGGCAGGCAAATAAAATTAGGGAGAGATCTTGGCATTTTCAGTAATACAGTTTACTACGTTGTCGAGTTTCCACTGAAGAACTAGTTAATCTCACTAAACAGTAAAGTTGAAGAAAATTGCTTGTAATTTACAAACAAAAAGTACACAGCAGTAAAGAGACTAATATGAAACTGCACCAACAGTATGTGATACACGTTTTCGTCTTTGGCAGGCCAAAAGCCAAATAACGAATAATTTAAGAAGCTTCACATACATTCTTTCTAACTCAAAGTCCAAAAAAGACATTTGCATTTTTTTCATTTTTGCATTTTGTGAGACTAGGAGTTAGTTTACTAAATTTTATGTAGTACCAGTGCTGCCACTTATGCTGCAGGTAAAATAGATTTACGCACCTATTTTTGAATTTTTAAAATCAATTAAAAAAAATCTGCCAACAGTATGGGCGAAACTTTATTATTTTTCGGGTTAATATTCGGGAAGCGGTTGAAATGGGGTCACCCCCGTACCTTGCTACCACTATGAAAAATTTTAGGATATCTCTATAGTGGCTCTATATAATCCTAAATTTTTAGATTTCCACTCATTACGGTTTTCGAGAAATAAAAATCAGAATTTTTTTTCTTTTTACCCCTTTTCACATTATTAATTAAAAGAGGAACTGCCCCCACCACTAAATTCCCTACTAGAGGTCTACCGATCCCAACTCCTGTAAAATTTTCAAGATCATATCTGATACGGTTTCTGAGATATAAAAATGACATTTTTTGAGAAATTGCTATCCCCCCACTTTCGTGCTCCACCTCCCCCCTCAAAAAATTTACGTTCATTAGACTCCTCTTGTGATCGCATATACAGAAACTAAATTTTATCTTCCTGGTGTAATTGGTTCGGAAGATATTGTAATCCAAAGTTGTTCACCCCCCAACCCCACACCCCACCACCCCACTTAAAAATGTTAGACCTTGTCTAATCTTCAAGTATCCCTAAGGGCAACCACAAAGTTTCAATCTTCTGACATCAATCGTTCAGGAGATATGGATTCTTGGATGTTTCAATCCCGGCTTTCAAGCGTTTTGGACTCATAGTTTCCCCCCCCCCCCCACTTCCACACCCCTCAACCCGTATCGATAATTTTTTGCAGCCTCCTAGCATAAGTGGTTCCTGAGATCTGGAAACCAAAATTTTTCGTCTAAAACGCTCCCCCTCATCCCCCCTTACACCCCACCCCCTTAAACGATACCATCCGTAGGGGTTCACCCAATCTACCCACCATAAAAATTTCAACTTAATACCTCAACGGGTTTGGGAGCTACGCGCCTTCAAACGATTTTGCGTACGGCGTATACGGCGGACAGACGGACATTTTTTTTTTTTTTTGCTTTTTTGGTGTTTACTAGTCCTAAAACGTGTAAATACAAAATTTCAGGGAAGCAAATATTTTTAAAATTTCAGGTCAATCACAATACTTTATTATTAAAAAATAATAAAGTAAAATTGTTTGCAACCGTCATGTAAACCAGCCTTTAGAGTGTTCAAAAAATTACGTGGTTTACACTTTTAGACATTTTTACTCATCAGAAAAATATGCGGTTTGTAGCATTCTGCACAGAATATAGTCTATTTTAAAAATATGCCATTAAAAAAAAACCATTTTTTTCAAAAAAAATGTCGCTGACGACCCCCTTAAGGCGAAAATACTAACAAAAAATTGGCATAGAAATAAAATTAAATTATAATTTTTTCCTTTACCATTAATCAAACACATTCTAGTCCGAAATGTCACAATAATAAAAACTTTAGAGTAGGTACATATCTTTACCCAGAAAAGTGGTTTTTCATTTAAAAACTACTCTGAAAACATTCACCAAACTAATAGACATATTTTTTTACCTCTTTTTATTTAAAATATATATATTTCAAAAAGTGGCAACACTGCAGACTTTTACTGCCATCTAGTGAATGGATGTTTAGTACTATAAAATTGCATTACAATTTTTAGTACTGGTTCTCTCTTTCTCTCTCTCTATACTAAAAATATCGAAGAGGCGCATTTCTTGACTCGCGTCCGTAACAACCAGACGTTAGCAAATATAGTGCGTGAATTTTAAAGAACCTTTTTTTTTTATTTATTTTGAGAAAAATTAAATCATCGGTACAGAGTTGAAACTAATTAAGAACACCAACTTAAATCGATCTTAACTAACTTCCTCGATACTTTGGTGTTTTTCAGTTGCCAGTCGAGCATAAAGACTATGTGAAAAAAAAGACTTTTTGTGGGAAAAAAAAACTTAAATTGAAAATGTACACATGTATAGTTTTGTAGTCTTCATATGGCGGTCTTATCTATCTCCACATATTCGAGAATAAATAGCGGGCCAATAATTCATTGAGCTTTGCATTATTGACGACATTTTTTTCACAAAAGTATCGAGATTGCTCGTACTTTGCGTGAAAGAGAATTTTATTTCCTGTGCGATAAAGGTGTGCATTGTATTAAACGCTTTAAGTTTTAATAAGTAGATGACTGTGCGTCTTATTGGAGAGGAAAAAAAATTATTCATTTTATTTGAGCCCGACTTGATTTTTTTTTTCTTTCCAAAAGACTAGGGTTTCGTTAGAGATAAATAGATATATGTAAGTCGAATATTTGTGAGGTTGGCAGTGTTCTATGGGCGAGTGTGTTATGTATGTAAATTTATAAGCTTAAATTCGTAGTCATGTAAGAAGTATGGTAAGCAAAAAAGAAGTAATTCGGTCTTTAGAAAAGTTGGGGTTAGGCTATGATATGACGGTGCATACTTCCAACTTTTTGTATTTGTTCGACTAAAAATAGTGCAGAGTATGGGTTACTCTTGTGTTGGTAGCTAATCACGTAGGCCCCTGAGAAAGGAGGAACTACTCATATAGAATCATGCGTCCTTATCTAACAGCATAGTCGTGTACTCTTCTTTTTGTGATCGAATTTTAGAATGGCGTCGGAAAATATTTAAGACGTAGTTGCTTCCCAGAACATTCAGGATCTCGTCAGGCTAAACAGGTTTATACGAAAAGTTTTGTGTTCTACAACGATAATTTCAAGGTTGGTGCATAGTGATACCTCTATTTCCGACATCTAGATGTCCATTTCTCTACAGTTTAATTTTGTTACTCGATGAAAAATCATTGGGTGTGACGCGTAATTTTCTATGAAGTGAAAATTGTCGCAAAAAGTGAATTTTCCGTTCACAAAAAAAACACTATTTAACAATGCTATGGTTCCGGTATATCGACTTATTAATTTCATGGTTTTCAAAGGTTCAAACATAGATATACTTACAATTATATCGAATAAAGCAGATATTCTTCATCAATCCGATAAAATAAAGAAATCCGCGAAGTAAAATTAAAAAAAGGGGACCTGTTTCCGTCTACAAGGTATACATTTTGAAAATAAAAACATCTAAAAACGTTAGTTTACATCTAGCCAGTGCCTTATCATCTGTGCTCCAAAAAGAAAGTGATGTAAGCGCTGTTACTGATCTGATCTAAGCCACTGAAGGTCATAAGGGAACCAGCAAAAAAACTATTGAAAGCACGTAGAAAACACACTGCATAGAGCAATAAAGTTGTTAAAATCCCTCTAAATGACATTGTAGCCTTCCGGCTTTACACACAGAAGACAAAATATTGGAAAAGCTGGAAATGTACAGTTGAAGAAAAAGAACATACAGATAATCTAGTCGCATGAATTGCCAAACGTTGCCAAATTTGAAGGAAGAGCATAATCCGTTATTGACTTGTGAAACCAAAAATTACACAACATAGTTTTCAAAACGGGAATCACCTGACATCAAATCCAAAGGCAGAAACTGTAAATTTAAAACAAAAGAAGTTGATAAATGAAAAGAGGAAAACTTAAGGTGAATTTCCATTGTCGTCGCAATTCTGCGTCAGAGAGAGATGCAACAATCAACCAATCAAAAGTGGCTGGATGTAAATCGATGTAAATTTTTGAGCCACCCAAGTAAACAAGTGAAAAAAAACGTGTAACTACGTGGTGCAGACAAGAATAGCTGTGATTTCATCGATTGGCAATCAAGTAAATTACATCAGTTCAGATTAAATGAAACAGACGCCTACGTCGAAATATTGCAAGTCGTGATCAAATTTGCCTTTGTTGGTTTATTTGTATCAATTATATTATCTACTCCCAATCCTTCTGACTGGATTTCAACTAGTCAGGATTGCAACATTGTACTATCGCAAAATCTATGCCTGACGCAAACGTTGGTCTTCAGTTTTTATTTGTGCATTGATTGTGAAATGAATGGCTTTTTTC